>OY728133.1:71473694-72723694 GCA_963277665.1 Viscum album | reverse complement strand
CAAAACATAATTTTAGTAGTCATATGATTATATAATATCATCATAATGGCTTGAAATCATAGGAAAATAGTCCAATTATTATTTTTGACATGTATGAGAAGACTTCACGTCCGTCAGATGTGCATGGTGCGGCTGAATATGTGGTTTTTATGTGTTTGGTGCATTTGAAAAAGGTGTGTGGGGTGGTTAAAACTATCCAAATAAACTCAGAATGTCATGAAATTGGATTAAAATAAAAGGTACGTGAATTGTAAAATGGTCAGGTAGACTGTACCTCAATCAGAGGTGTTGGGTGACCGTGGTGACACAAAACGCCAATATGGTGTCTTAAAACACCAAAACAAACATTTTATGGTCAGATTCATGGAAAACATACTTATAATGACATTATATATTAGGAAAACATTTTATTTTTCAATTTTGAAGTGTACGATGATATATCACCTCAATTAGATGTGTGGAGTGCATGGTAAGAATAAATATGATGTTTTTAATTGTATTGAGTTCTTTAAAAAGGTCGGTGGGTTGGTCAAAACCACCCAACCATCCTCATAATATAAAAAAAATGGTGAGTGAATTTTGAAACGGTCAGGTAGACGGTATGTCAATCATTTGTTTCGTGTGAGCGTGATGATAGAAAACACAAATCTGGTGCCATAAAACACCAAAACAAACATTTAACGGTTATATGCATTTAAAACATTCTCATAATGACTTCAAATCATGGGGTAAAAATATAATAATTATTCATGATGTGTATGGGTCTACATAATGTCAATAAGACATGCGGTGTAAGTGGTATGACAAAATATGTGGTTTTTTAGTGCTTTGCGTGCATCAAAATGTTGCGTGGGGTGGTCAAAACTATCCATATGACCTCAGAATTCCATGAAATTAAACAACAACAAATACTGAGTGATTTGTTAAATGGTCGGGTAGACTGTACATCAATAGGAGGAGTCGTGTGACCAAAGTGATAGAAAAAGAAATATGGTGCCATAAAACAACAAAACTAACTTTTAACAGTAATATGAATAGAAATCATCCTTAGAATGGATTGAAATCATTATAAAACATTATAATATTTATTCATAATGAGTAAAAGGAGATAGAACACCAATCATACATATGGTGTGTGCGGTACGATTGAATAAGTGTTTTTTCTGTGTTTGGAATTCTTCAAAAAGGTGTGTGGGGTGGTCAAAACAAGACTATCGACCTCATAATTCAATGAAACCATGAGACAACAACAGGGGAGTGAATTATTGGATGGTCTAGAAAAGAGTATATCAATCAGAGGTGTTGTGTGGCCGTGATGATGGAAAATGAACATTTTGTGTTATAAAAGACAAAAACATGCATTTAACAATCTAATGCATAGCAAACCACATCAGATATAAATGAAATAACTAGAAATCAAACATATCATTATTTTTGAGGTGTGTGAGAGGAGGACATACCAATCATACACGTGGTATAATTAAAACGATAGAATTAGTGATCTTAAATTCATAAAAATTTATTTGAAGTTAATAATTTATTTTGGAAATCAAATACATTTGATCTATTATACTGATCATGAATTGAAATATGTAATTTAATTTCAATTATATTTTTCTAGTTTTTTTCATACAATTTTGTTAAAGAAATTTTTTCCGAAAGTTATATTTGATGATGGATGTGGATCTTGGATGATTATGGGATGAAGAGATTTAGGTGAATATGAGGTTTGATATTTTGGAATGGTTTTTTGAGATTTTGAAATATGTGGGTTTTTATTGCATTTATTTCATTTTTAATATTAAGATAAACAAAATTATATTGATATGATATGTTTAGGAAAATATCAAAAATGAAATTAAATTATAAACGAATTTGACTGAGAAGAGAGAAAGAAATGGGCTCTTGAATCCTCCTTTTGAGATCCTCCTCACAACACATAGGATTTTTCTTTCAATGAAACCAAGAACTCCTAGATGTTGGGGAGTGTCTAAGAAAGTGGTTTGGGAAGAATTTGGACATGTATTGAATCTTTATAGGTGTGAGGTGTGGTATTTATAGTTGAGGAGAAGATTGTTTTTTATTATTTTAATCATTTATTAATTATTTCTCTCTAGAAAATAATAATTGAGGATTATTATGAATATGTATAGTAATTAGTTCTTTTGAGTTAGAACCAATTTTCATTTACAACATGCATGTATCAAGAATGACTGAAAAATTCAAGGTGTTATCATTTATAGTAAATTATTTTATTTAACTATTCACAAAAAATTCTAGTAATTCAGTAACAAATTGAAAATTCAACCTAAAAGTCATTCAATGTGTATAATTAAAAATTAGTATCCATTTTATGAATATCATTTTCTAAATATGAGTAATTTAATTTTTCATTAAAACGAAAATTTTCTTGAAAAATACAAATTTTAAAATTAAAGCTGATATTCTATGAAATTGAAATATTAATTAAGGTATCATATGATTATCATATAATAATAAGACGTCAAAATAATTTTTAATGAATAAATATTATGAAAATATTATTTTATTCAAAATATTTAATTAATCCTTAAATAGTCATAACTTACCCAAATACCAACATTGTGATATAACTACACCATTTAGTCAATTATAGGATGGATAATTATTATTTATAAAATTTGTAAGGTTCCAATAAAAAAGGAACAATTTATTATACACAAGGTTAATATTAATATTTATAAGGTTTAAATTTATATTCATTTGTCTATGTTACTATTCAAAAAAATTAGTTTTTACTATCAGACACCAAACATCTTACTGATCTCAACATTGTATGTTAAATTATTTCAAATTCAAATCATAGAAGTGGAAAATTTATCTTCAAATGTCACATTGATTATTGTAGTTCATTAATGAATGGTCTGGAATTGTTTTTATAAAATTTATTTTATGTGATTATAATATATGATATTATTTTAATAAGAGATAAATTGAATTGATAAATGTTTGGGGTGAACATTCCCCCCCTTTAGAATTTTCACCCTCAAATTTTCATTTTACATAAACAGGTGACGATACATCTTCTTCACCACATCCTCTGGTTCCCATGTTTCTTTTTCATAGTTATGGTTCCTCAAAAACACATTGACATGTTCAGTTGTGTTTTTGTTTAGAACATTATCTCTCTGGTCCCTAATATTTACTTTCGGCTCCTCATAATGAGATCCTCTTCCCACTATACTACATATAGGTTCATTACATGTGAGGGATCTTGTATGTACTTCCTCCGGAGTGTTACATGAATCACGTCCTAAACATGAGCTATATTTGGTGGATGATCAAGCCAATAATCCATGGATCCAATGTGGTCATGGTTCTCAAAGGGTCCAATTTACTATGGACTTATCATACCTTTCCTTTCAAACAACACCACACTCTTCCATGGTGACATAAAAAGGTAAACTAAATCTCCAACCTCAAACTCCAAGTCTAATTGATGGTTGTTAGCCTATCTCTTTTTCAAATTCATGGCAACTTTGATATTTTACCAGATAGATTTAGAAATCCCAGTCATCACTTGTAAATGATCATGTCTATTTATCTTTTTTTTTTTCAAACTTCGTCACTACATGTTGGAGTTCTACATTTCATTCCATACAAGAGATTCATATGGATCAATCTGAATACTTGTGTGGAAGCTATTGTTTTTTGAGAAATCAATAAATGCGAAATGCTAATCCAATGTAACTTATAAGTGTAAATAAAAATTTCTTAACATATCATTGAGCGTTTGAATATTCATTTCATATTGGCCATTAGTTTGGGATTATAGGTTGTGGTAAAATTCAATTTAGTACTCAAGTATTGTTGAAGACTTTAGAATTTAGATGTGAACCTTGGGTCACAATCAGATACAATAGTGAGTGGAACCCATGTAGCATCACCACATCATTCACATATTTCATTATATATTTTTCAAAAGAGAGATCTTCACAAATAGTGAAAACATGAGCAGTCATGGTGAGTTGTTCCACCAAAACACATAACATGTTGTTTTCATTGTAATTCTTCAGGGGACTAGTAATGAAGACTATAATGACATTATCTAATTTATTTATGGGTATAGACAATGTTTTCATCATCACTATGGAATTATGTCACTCTTTTTTATCATTATGATATTTCAATAAACTTGAGATATACAAAGATATCTTTATCATAATTTTGTCCAACTAGAAGTGTTCTTAGTGATAATGGTTTATCCTGGTACTACCAGGATGGATTGTGAAATGTGATATATGTTCATTATCAAATAGATCCTTCTTTATACCTGATGATAAAGGCACCCAATGTATTTTTCCATACCAAATCACAACATCGTCATCAATATGTAACTCCTATAGCATCCCATACATTACAACAATCACCATTTATTATAGTCATGGATCATCCCATTGTGCCTACTTAATCTTTTATTTGATAGAAAATGGGGAAACAATTTTGTCCAGGTAGGATTCATTCCCTACCATTATGATTTCTAATTATATGCTTTCTAAATCCATAATGATATGGTCTTTCCCAATCAGCAACATAGAGATAGTAGAAGGTTTTTTTATTCTTAGAGCATCTACTTCCTTTTTTTCCATGCTAAGATGATATTGAATAGAGAAATCATATTATTTGACTTGATCAAACTATGTCCTTTTATTATTATTTAGATCCTTTTCAGTGAATATATACCTTTTCCCTTTATGAATGGTTTATATGTCACATTTCTCAACATAGAGTTAATGCCCAATGATTTTCATTGAAAAAATCACATCTACTTGCTCCAGATCATGTGTCGGGTCATACTTCTCATTGTATTCAACCATCATGGGGAATAGTCCATCACATTATCATTTTTCAGGACTACACAACAAAAATAATTTCATTAAAGCATCACTATATATCATAAAACACAATCCCCTATTTATTAATTTGAGTGAAGGTTCAATGATCAACCTTCTCTTTAACTCCTAGAATCAATCCTCATATTCTTCAATGTAGATATAATTTTCCCCTTTCCTTGTTAACATAGTTTTCGGGATTGAAAATCATGTGATGATTCTATAAAAACATAGGTTTTACCCATCTAATTGAATAAAACTATGAATTTTGGTGACACTATAGTATTTGGGCCATTCCCTAATCACCTTTGTTTTTAAATGGTCCAAAAAACATTTCTCAATTCTAATCACTCGCACGAAAAAAAATTACTTGCTCAATAAAAAATTTACACTTTCTAAACTTGGTGCAAAACATCTCCTTTCTCTATGACACAAAGACAAGCCCGATATGTTCTACATGTACCTCTTTTCAATTTGAGTAGAATAATATATCATCGATAACACTACCAAATTTTTTAGAGGTAATCTCTTAAGACTCTATCAATTAAATTCATGAATATTGTTGGGTTATTACTATGTATCAAGGGAATCACTAAAAATTCAGAGGTCCCAAAATATGTACAAAAAGAAGTCTTCTGAATTTATTCCTTCTCCACCTTAACTGATGATATACCGAAAAGATCCACCTATTAGAATTAATTAACTCCTCATAGTTGATCAAAAAAGTAACCAATGCCTGGAATAGGACACTTGATCTTTATAGTGATCTTGTGGAGTAACCAATAATCTATACACTACTGTATTGATCCATACTTATTATTGAAAATTAGAACTAGAAAAACCCACGGTGATTCACTAGGGTGTATAAACACTTTTTCAAAATTCTCTTTCAACTACTTATTTAACTACAGTAGTTCGATATGATCCATCTTATAGGGAATCATTGATATAGGATTAGATCTAGGTATTAGTTCTATTGAGCACTCTACATAAATATACAAGGTATGTATAGGTAACTCATCAGGATATACATCAATTTATTCAATAATCATGGGAATTTTCCCAAGGTGGATAAATACCATTGACTCAACCATTTGAGTAAGGAATGCCACATCACAGGGAATCAACAACTACACTATTGAAGGATTTTTTTCAATGGAGATTCATGATCTACCTTGTATTTATTGAGGATAAAGGGATGGTTCGAATATGAAATGATATTTCCTTTTCCCGATATTTGATATGTTTTCTATATAATGATATCCGATCCATTCCCATTATAGAGTCGAATTCTAATAAGGGATGTATCATGAGATTCACAGATTGAATCATCCCATATATGCAAATAAGAGAATATTCCAACACATGGATTGTAATTATTCCACCACGTGGTTTTTTATAGATACCACTACTTAAAGGACTCAAGGCCTCCATTATATACTTCTATAAAACATGCATGATATAAAGGAATTTGTTGAACCTGAATCAAATAAAAATTATTCCATTATAGAGTGAATATAGAGTGTACCTTGTAAGAATTTATTTTCTTTCTCAAATTTATCAGTAGTTATGGAATAATAATGAATTTTTTCTTTAGTCATTGGTGGATTTTGATGTAATTAAACTCAAGGACTCCAGGTTTAGTTCACTGGCTTTCATAGTGCCATTTCTTCTAACAACTGTAGCATTTGACCCAGGGTTGTTCTATCATTTCCTCCACCACATTCTCATAAATTATCATGTATTTATGACACTCCCAGTCCTGTGGGGTTTCTCTCCCACACATGAATCATTTCCACATCCCATTGAGGTAGTTCCCATGATTCTTCTTCACACATTTTTATAATTTCAGTGGTTATGTTTCCTTTTCATGTTTAGAATTACATCCTCTAGAATATTACTCTATATATCATTTCTTGTCACCATATCCATTAGAACATTCTCCAAACACCATATCCAATTTCAGATCACATAGAACTACTTATTCATAACTGTCACCACTCGAATTGGAAGACCCATTTAAAGGTGTGGTTTTAAACTATAGAACAATCTAACAAATTTTCTATCATTTTTGATAATGAATCTGAAAGCATACCTGGCAGGCTTTGGAAAATTATCATTGTAGGAAATTTCATATTCTCCATATTTTTTCTTTATCTCTTTGAATTATCTCTTAATATTCATAAAGTGGGTTTGAAGTAAATATATATTATGAAAAAAAATATCATAATGTCTTCCCACTCTATAGCATTAATTTCGTCCCTTGGATTGGTATTCTTAATCAAAGCACACTATTGTTCGACATCTCCATCTAGAGGTTAAAAAACATGATTCACCTTCCCCATATCAAAACACATAAGCATAGAAAATATCTTATTCATCTAGTTGACCTAATATTCCGAAACTAGTGGATAATATGATCCACGAAACGATAGTGGACGTTACCGCATAAAACACATGATAACCAAGTGATTCCTCTTAGTTGAATGAGAACATTCCACAGTATTCAGGTTATTATTCATACCCTAGGATTAATGGGTAAGAATCAAAATTAAGTATTGATCTCCACCTCTTGAAGTATTGGGGATTCCTTTTGGGAAATCACTTTAATTTCCATTGCATGGGATGTTGGCCTTGTTTTTCAGGTTCAAACCATGTTCTAAAAAAAGATGTTAAAAGAAAACATAAGTTAATATATAATGAATATATAATTTATTCCTTTTTGAAATTAACACTAAAATAATATAATGTGGAATCCCTATGTTTAGAAAATATTCTGGTGTTCATACATATACATATTCTCATACTAGGGTTCTCTAATCAAAATTCATACATTAACCAAACAGTGCATCTTATAAAACTATAGAAACCCTTTTTTTAGACATAAATTTTACATGATTTTAATGAAAACAAAACAAAACATCACACCATGAGGATCAAAAGATTATGTGTCCTGGAGAAACTAGGACCATACCTAAATTTTACAACATAAAACATGGTCATTTTTTTAACTACTTCTTCTCTTTCTTATTAGTGGACCCTTTGTTCTCTTTATTACAAGTAATCACATGAGGATATACATAAAAAATGTGTGAGGTAATTCATAGTAGGAGGATAAGAACATTAGATAATACAACATGGGGTGATCAAAATCATTATCATAAAAACATAAGAATATCATCATAAATATGATAAGAAAAATTAATAAAGGCTTGAAAAGTGGAAATGCATAAAAATAAATCCTTATTTATTAGTGTTTAACTACAACACATAGTTGAGAACTAAGCTCGCATCATGTTCACACATATTTTAAATTAACTCACGAGATTCATAACATTACAAAATTCATCAAAGATCTGTATATCTATGGTTAGACCCATCACTTCATAACATCAACATTATTGTATATAATTATGGGCACAACTATCACATCATAAAATTATCATTATCATTAATAGAAAAAAGAATGTATTTCAATCATGGACAGAAATAACCCATGAAAAAGAATTATTTTTATTCCATAAGTAATATAATAAAAAACATTGGGTTCCTAAATGAAATAAGGAATTACATACTTGATACAGGAACCCTTAACCTAGAGTGAGATGTGAAATGTGTGTTTTGAAAAGAGGATTCTTATTGGTAAAAATTGTGTTGGACATTAAACCCATTAGATAAAAATGTATATCCCAAAAAAAGGTAATATTATGATGAATAAATTATTTTTGAAGAATAACCATACTAAAAATGATGTTAAAGGGAAAAAACACGCAGGATGAAATTTGGGTTCAAGAATTTCCCTTACCTTATGTCTGAACTCTTTCATGACATTAATATCCCATATAATCACATTAGATTCATTAATTATCCCTTAAATAAATTTTTATTAATTTAATATATTCATTGTAATTTTTTAATTCTTTTATGGGACTTTCGATGAGTTATAGATTTTAAAATCATTGTTTGAGAGTGTTCATTTTCATTGTTTTCATGTACATTACACTTATACACATGAATTTATGTTTTTATAGAACATGTATAAACATCAAAAATTGATATTACAAGATATTAAATATCTTGATTTAGTTTAAGTGATATTATAATTAATATTTTTATATAAAATGATGATTAATCATTAGTTAAAATTTATTGATGTTCGTTTAATGTTAGTTTGGGTGGTTTTGGAGCACAATGAACCCATTTTGTTATCTTTTAGTATTATGTATAAAATTTGTTTCTAGAAAAAATGATAAAAATTCATATAAAAATAATTTTTCATACATTTAATGGATCTACTTTCACACTTGAAGTCAATAAATGAAAATATAAGTGCATCACCCATGATGTAGGTAAATTGACACATCAGACGTGTCGATTTCATATTTATAAACAAAGGGATGGGGGAGGATTATAATAAATAATATTCAATTAACATGATATAATACCAGTATATAAATAATAAGGGATTTATCATGACATTTGGTTATGATATGTTGTGTATAAGATAAGAAAATAAATAAAATTTGAATGGAATTTGAAAGAAAAGTGACAAACAAATTACTTCTTCAATTCTATTCTTGAGATCCACCTCAAGGAACCTATGATTGGTCTTAGGATGAGACAAATGGCTCTTGCACATGGGGGAGGGGCTATTTAAGGGTCTTGGTCATGTTTTGGACTACTCTTGAATCATGAGATGTGTGAGGAAAATAGTGTGTTGGGGAGGTATTTATATTGGAGGAGAGGGGGTGTTTTTTTATTAATTTAAACATTAGTTTATTGGTTTTCACAAGATAAGTAATTTTGAGAATTCTTGTCACAATTTATAGTAATTTGTGCATGTTAGTTCCAACTAATGGTCAATTATATCAACAATGACCCAATCATGGATAAAAAATTTATGTTTTTAGAATTTATGGTAAATTATTGTATTTTACTATTCACTAGAAATTCATCTACTGTAGAAAAATATATAAAATTTACAATAACAAATTTTCAACCAATTAAATTAAAAAATGAGCACCATTTTATAAATATAATTTTCTAAAAATGAGTACATTAATTATTATTTAAAATCATAATTTAATTGAAAGTTAAAAATTTTAAAATTAAAACAGATTTTTCACCTCTTAGAAAAAGTAATTAATCTTTCATATAATTATCATATATTCATAAAACATCAAAATATGTTTTTTTGAAAATATTTTATGATTTTTTTTCAAATTATAAAATTAATAATTAATTACTCATGACATCCAGAAACACCAACACTATAATATAATTATATCATATTGTCACTTAGAGTATGGATACAATAATTTATAATATCATTTATAAATTTCATATTCAGTTGAAAAATTTAGAATTAAAAAGGTTCATATTAACACGCATAAGTGTAACATTACTATTCATATATGTATATTAATATTCACAAATAAATTATGTTTGTCCGATTAGACCCTAAACATCTTACTGATCGCATCTGCCTATCTTATATTTTAAAAATTGAAATCATAGATGTTACAATATTATGTTTAAAGGAAACATATAATTTTGTATTTCATTTATTAATTATTTTTCATGGTGTTTTCTTATTATATTTAATGTAATTATACTATATTATATTACTATAAGAAGGGAAAATTTCATTGATAAAATCATGGGTCGTTACAGTTTTATTTCAAAATGAATTTTATTCATTTGGGAATGTGATGGCTTTTAGTGAAATTTGATTTTTTAAATTGGAGTTACATTGTTAACATAGTATTTTTGACCAAGTCCCTTCATGTTTTTTGGGACCTTTTCATGTGTTATGGTGAAAAATGTGGAGTTGTTTTTATGATTCACTTTTTAAAAGTATGCATACCGGAAAGGTCGTAGGAGAGACTATAGTTGGGGTTTCTCTTAGTGGTAAGAACCACATAATCCTACATGAAAAATAGGGGTCCAAAACCAATTTGGTGCATGTGTATTGTAGTAGTACTGTAATGCAATTTATCAGTGATGGAACTGTAGTAATGACGACCCCTATAGCGACAGCCGGTCACTGTAGCGGCGGCAAGGTACTGTAGCGGTGGCTGGGTACTGTGCAGTTCTGTAGTAGGCAGGTACTATAGAAGTTCTATTCACCGAATGGGCTTTGAGCCAAAAATTTGGGCCAATAGGCCATGTAATGGGCTAAATTTTCACTGGGCCTTGAGGGTATGTAATGTGTCTCCCACTACCCAGTTAAAATAGGTCAATGCTTTGATATAATAATAAATGAGGTTTCGGTCCCATCCTTTAAAAAAAGGTCATAGGGGAGGTTGGGTTCCAACATTTAGGGTGAGTCCTTCTATTATTTTTTGGATCTTCATTAAAATTCATGGAGAGTGGAATGTATTGTTTTCATTAATGGTGATGTGGTATTGATTTTTCTACCATTTTTTCGTGGTATAATATGATAGGTGAGCCTTTTATTTTCATATTGTTTTTATAGATAATGATTTTACACTTGATATATTTGGATGATGGTTTTACTTGAGTGTTTCTGCTTAATGATCAGGGAGACTTATACAATTGAGATGGATTTTCCATAGTTTCTCTATTGTGAGTTGATTTGGATATGGATATTTCTAGTAATGTTAGCCTTGTGGTGTGTCCATGAATGAGTTTTGATTCAATGTTTGGAGAAGTCATTTCCTTGGGTGAGTGATTATTGTTGATTGCAATAGTATATGAATAATTTGGGTTCTTGGATGGGAGTTATAATAGATTTGGGTATGTTATATATGAAAGGGTAGACCATTTTTCAACTCCTAGTAAAATATATTTTCTATTAGGTATAATCAGTCCATAGAGCCACATGTAATTTTTTTGATTGAGGTCTGTGTTTAATAATATCAATATTTGGTTGTTTTGGGAAGTGATGTTTTTGGATTGTTCGGTGAATTGATCTTGTGATCCTAGATGTTCATTTTCAATGGTGGTCCTCTGAGTTATTCTTAGTAGATATTTCCATTCAGGAGATGTATAGTTTAGATATGTTTGTGGTTAGTGTAAAAATATAGTTTTTATAATAGTTTTGTGGGATCATAGTAATTATGGTGGTTCTCCCATTGTATGAGTTGGCATTATTAACTTCACCATTTATATCATATATAAAGTTTAGATATTAACTTTTTCAGCCTTCCATTATATATAGTTTCTTTTTTTTTTGTGATCATTTATAATTCCTATTTAGGGATGTTGTTATTTTATTGAGAAACCTTATTGGATATTTAGAGTGTGGATCGAGTTGGAGGTTTCTATGATCATAGTAATATTTGTCTCAAAATATGTACATTTATTTTAAAGGAGTGACCATTTTTACTCATTTTTATTACCTTTATCTTGAAAAAACTATTTAGTGTGGAATAAATTGTCCGGATCGGGAGAATAATTACATAATCATATAATTGATAATTTGAATTCTAAATAATTCAAATTTACATTTTCGGGAAATAAAATCAATAGAATCCACATTTCATAAATTTTATATTTTTTGGAATTTTGTGTTTCACACTGATTTTAGATAGTTTGGAGTAACCATGTGAAAAGAATTAATGAATGACTGTTAGTGGGAGTGTTTTAATCATCATAACTCAAACACAGGCAGTAAAATCAAGTATATTATTACGAGAAACCACGTAGGTCCACATTTTATAGAATGTGGAGGCCCGATGGTTATGAAACAGTTTATAAAACTGTGTGGGTTTCCCAATTTTTAATACTTTCTAAAATTATTATTTTTACCTAGTATTTTTAGGGTTTTATACTCTTATTCATCTATCTCCCTTACATATAACCACAAGGTAATTAACCCCTTTATCATTACACTTCTCGTTGAAAAATTCACCACTGATTTCATTAAGATTAGTGGATGGATCTCCATGGTGTTTCCCTTTTTCATCCCCATTCCTTTCACCCATGATTCCTCTTTCATTAATTATGATTTTGATTTGCAAAAACAGTAGTATTTTTGAGTTGGGAAATTTTATATGTCCTATTTTTTAGGGATTTTGCTGACCCCCTCATTCATATTTTGATATCATACATTAATGGAAATTTAATTTTTTATTTTCAGATCACATGTCATTTTTTAGGAAGGAATTTTTTGTAAATACCTTGTAATTCATATTATAAATAGATTTTTTATATTCAAAATCATTTTTTTGAATTTTTAGTCATTTTTATAACATAGTGGTCTTGAGTTTTTTTAATTTATTTTGAGCTTCAAATGGGTCCAAGGAACATGTCTTATGGTGGTATAGTTTTTAGTGTTAATTATAAAAAACATTTCATATATTTTAAAATGTTCCACATAGTTTTTAATTGGTGTGGAAACCTGGGTTGGTTTTAATTGGCCTTTAAGTAATTTAATTACATGTCATGGACATAAGTTGCAAGCAAAGTGTTCGTTGAAATTTTAATTGATCTATTTCAAAACAATATTGAAATATTTACGTATTGTTGATGATTATTTGATTTATATTAGTGGGTGTTTCTTTAATTAGAGTAACATTATGTAAAAACCTAAAGGTTTGTCCCTTATTATAAAATTTTAAATAGGTTGGGCCTTTTATTTTCATCAGCTAATTAGAAAATGGGATATAGAGTTTTATAAATGGTTAGATGGTAGTACTGCTTCTAAAATCAAAAAAAATATATCAAAAGTAGTTTATATGGAAATGGGTGGAATTCCACATGATTTTCCAAACATGATATTTGGAAACTGATTTGATTTGTTATTTCAAATCTATATTTCAAGGTTCCATGACAATGGGGAAATATATTCAAATAAGGTGTTCCTTTTAAAGGTGATTTTGGGATATGGTTGGATTTAAATTGGAAATAATCCCTGTTTTTTAATATCCTTTTAATGGTACATCTAAATTGATATTTTTAATGTCTTTATGAATTATTTTGTGTCCAATGTGTTGTTTCTTAAAGATTTGATTAACACTTTAAGATGTTTTTATTAAATCATGGATCTCTCTTTGAGTCCTTTAGAATTAATTTTCATGTTATTACTTTTTACACCATGTGGGACTCATTATATTTTAAAACACAATATGATGCTTATGTATGAATATGTGTGATTAAGAACACTACTTGTAAAGATATAGTATGAAAGGTGTGATTTAGTTACAAATTTTTAAAACTTTATGAATTTTATTTCTCGCATACTTTATTGATATTCCATGTGAAGAGTATATTAATTTTAGGTGACCTAGGAGGTGGATAATCTATGTAAAGACATTGGTTTTCTTATGGAGTTTTCTTGGATACATTGAGATGATTAGACTTGAAGGGGTATTATTTATCTACTATAGTGATTTTTATATCTCATGTGGACAATATAATTTATTGTATGGTAGTTTCTAGAGAGTTTTATGGGAAAAATAGTGATGATATAGTTTTAGTAGTGTTATTCTAGGTTCCTTGACACTATTTCAAGTATTTTATTACTAGTTCCTAGTGATTATTACTATAAAGTTGGGGGCTTATTTCGAATTTTTAGGGAAATATTCCGTGTAATTCAATTTTACCCCCTAGATTGAATGATTATATTTTCACCATTTATCATATATGTTTCCTTATTTATTATGTTGATTTTTATAATTCATTCACCACCTCATATGTCTATTTTCGTTTACTTTCAAACATGAAATTCTATGTGGTTTGAATGTAGGGTTTAGTAAATAATTTGGGTTGGTTATATATCATTAGGTGTTTTATAGGTATGTGTTTCAAATAAAATTATTTATGAACTGAGAATTCTGTTAGGTGTTTGGGAAGTGGAAATTATTTTTTTTTAATTTTTTATGAGCTCATAATATTGTTTAAAAATAATAATTTTTAAATATTCTTATAAAATTGTGTCTCAAATTTATAAACATACATTTTTGGGTTATAGAGTAATATTCTTTGGAAATGTGATTGAGGCATATCATTGAGTTTTTATTGAGAAATAAAAAACATATTTTTATAAAATATTATTTAATTTATAACATTATAAACTATTTTACTATAGAATTTCTATAGTTTTGAATGGTTATGGTTGCTTGGTGAGTGCTTTTGGGTTCATTACTATAGGAAACTAGATCTTCTTTTTAGGTATGTTCTTCATTTTCTTGTGATTTTTGAGAAAAGAAGAGTTATTTTTGGGTTATAGAGTAATATTCTTTGAAAATGTGATTGAGGCTTATCATTGAGTTTTTATTGAGAAATAAAAAACATATTTTTATACAATATTATTTAATTTATAACATTATAAACTATTTTACGATGGAATTTCTATAGTTTTGAATGGTTATGGTTGCTTGGTGAGTGATTTTGGGTTCCGGACTATAGGAAACTAGATCTTATTTTCAGGTATGTTTTTCATTTTCTTGTGTTTTTTGAGAAAAGAAGAGTTTCTAGAAATTTTTTAAGTACACGCCATGTACTTATTGAGTACATGCCATGTACTCAGTTACTACGGGTAGCCGAGTGTTGGCCGTGTAGAGGCTATGAAAATGGCAGTGTGTGGTGACCTAAGGACCTATTAATGCGGGGTCCGGAGAAGGTAAGTATATGCCATTTAATTATAAAGTACACACCGTGTAATGTTTTCTTCATTAAATGCATCGGGGTCACGTATGACTAACAGAACTGTCTACATCTCGACTTAGTTCATCCGAGAGAACCCAAATGACCACGATCGTTCCTCGAGCCTCCAATCGAGTGTATGTTCTATGAATCAAACTCCATTGTTAGCAATGGAATCACACAGGAAAGTTCACTCTTCTTCTTGAGCACCTTTTTCAGTTTCCTCCTCTTTATCAAGTTAACGTCTATTGAGTATTGTTAATGTTTTTGTATATCTACAGTGTTATTGGGAGAATAAAGGCTTTAGGGTCATCTATATTTATCCAAAAACACAAAGGTAGGTGGTTTGATCCTATCCGTTGAATGACTTTGAGTTATATGAGAAAAAGTTCCTAATACCCTTGAACGGGGTATTGCATGTTTACTGTTTTAGCCCTACTGATTTCCTAATATGATTGTATGCTTGAATAGAGGATAATTTAATGATAATATATTTAATTTCTATGATTTGGAGGTGTATTCCAATTCAAGTTTTCTTATGACCATTTGGTCTTGCTTAGTATGTTAGGACGCCTTGTTTGTTTCTCCAACTTAGTATTATAGGATATACTGATTTTTTTATCTTCCATGCGGTTATGCTATAGGTTGGTAGAAAAGTATTTCTTGAGGTTTACTTTGGACGGTATGCATTGATATGTTTGTTTGACTTACACGGGGCTGTGAGAACATAGTTTTTTGGACCATAGAGTGAATATATGTAAGGGCTTCTGTAGATCATCCGTTATTTTTTCTCACTCTGCGAGACTATAAGGGAAATTAACACTTTGTGCTCCCTCAATGGGTCTATAGTTAGGTTAAGATTCCATTAGAGGAGTTGAATTTGAGTGCTTCTTCAGAGTTCATGTGGTTTCCTCTTAAAGACTATATGTGGAATTGACGGTGAGTGCTTCCTTAGAGAGTCTTTAATCATAATTTTATATGCGAGGAATTGATGTTGAGTTTATTCTCAGAGATCCTTTACAACAATTAAACTATAGGGGTTAGACTATGTGTACTTCCCAGAGGGTTGCTTGTGTTTTTTAGGTAGGTCCCGAGGGGATTGTCTATGAGTACATTCCAAAGGGTTACCAGTTTGTGATTATCTGTTTCTTTGCAATGTGGAATTGAATTCTTTGAAATTGTGGATTTGTTTACTGCTGAGTACTTCCTTATTTCATTCTTATTTTTATGTATTGTCTGCCATATATATTCACTGATGATTAGTCTTAGATAATTTGGTGGTTGCCTACTGGGATAAGTCTTACACCCTATTTGGGTCATGCTTTTGGAAAAAATAGATTATTTTATTGTAGGGATAGATAAAGGAAAGAGCCCTTCTTTTTATGGTACATGACTGGTTGGAGATGGAGAGCATGGGACCCAGCTAAGGCTTTCGATACTATATGGTTATTTACTATTTTTCTTTTACTTTGTTTTAGTACTATATTTTCAGCATTATGACTTGTTTGGATGATTTCCTAGACTTATGTATCAGGAGTCATTTATATGTGTGTGCTCGAGTTGTTTCTTCTTCAGTCTTATGTTGTTGCTTGTTATTTTATATTATTATTGCATCTTCTATTGATATCTATTTTACTTTTGTTGTGTTACTCTTTCAATGATGGTATAGTTTGTCCTTTATCATAACTAAGACCCTCGCTACTAGTTGGCAGCCTCTGGCATTAGGGGAAATTCCCTTGAGGCCATGTGACCATCCTAGTACAGGGAGCCTCGGAGCAATTTCCAGAACCGGGGCGTTACAAAGTGGTATGAGAGGAATTCATTTCTCTTGACTTACTATTTGGGGCCAATATAAAGGTATATTAAGGAATATGAACATAGGGATAAGTTGTGCTTGGGAGTAGTTAACCCGTGTATAGGGAAATGACAATCTACCTCGTTTATTTCAATTTTTGGGTTTTATCAATTATTACATTTGATTTGATTTCACCATTACTGATTGACATGTTTTGTGATGTTATTCTTGAGGTTATTGAGGTTCTATTTCTATTAAAACCCGACTAGACAAGGGTATGCAATCTCATGCATCACATAGGCACTTGATACAGATCACATGTCTTGCATTGTTGCGATGCTATATAGGGTGCATTAGCAGTTTCATGTTGTTTTGATGGGTGCAGTACAAGATATGCATGTTGTTGTGATATACTCCTTGATTAAAATACCAACTATTTGATTGGGTATTGGTTTTGTAATGTTTTGTTTGAATGAATTCCAAACTATGGTTCTTGAGTTTTTATTGGCCCTCATGGATCGGAATTTGGTGGATCATTGATCTATTATCCTTGTTTATGACTTGTATAAGATGAAAAGATATGATTCGTTGGTAGTATGGGCCCTCACAGATCAAAATTTGGAACATTAATGTTCGTTTCAGTGTTTTCTGGGCTCTGAAGTAGTTTCTCAGTCTTACTTTCCAAAAACCCAGAATACACACCATATAATGTTGAATACATGCCATGTGATCTTTTTTTTGGGATGAAACTGTTTTCATTAAGTACAAACTATGTACCATATGTACACAGTGTGTTGTCTCAAACTATTTCATAGACTGTGTGGGTGGGGACACAATGTTTTGAAATCATTAATAGGACACACCATTTACCAGATGTACACACTGTGTTACAGACCCATGTAACTGGATGTATCACTAACATCATGAGTCAGTTATGTATTCTCTAATGCATGTTGTGTAAGTCCTAAACACACTGTGCAGTGTAATCCACAGAATTTATCCATTTCACTAAAAACATGGGTTGTAAAAATCATTCTAGAACATGTCATGTCCATCAGGAACATGCCAGGTAGTTTGAGCAGTTTATCTGGTCGTGTCACTAACAACCCGGGTCGGTGAAGCTCTTCTAGTGCACACCACGTATAGAACAAACATGCCATGTAGTATCGTTCTAGGAGAACCGTGTGTCTTAGCTGTGTAAGATAACTCAGTCAGGTAAAGAGGATTCAAGTACATGCCATGTATAAGTATAAAACGTCGTGTATGGGGTTGTTACACGACCAGTTGTGGAAGAGGTACACACCCATGTGATTTGTTTAAGGGAACATACCATGTAGGAATTATACACACCATGTATCCATGATTTTAAAAACTTGAAATCATTCTTTCTCTTATTCCCTCATAACCCTTCTAGTTTTTAGTCCTAGATAATCTTGATCTAAGGTGTGCACTTGACCTGGAAGATTTATGCCACCATGAAACCCTTCGGTTGTATTCCAGTTACATGGGAAAGATTAGACACCAAACATGACTAATCAAGTACATTTAGTATATTCTTATATAGTGCCAGTCTTGGACCTAGTTTTCATTCCGGACACAGGTGCTGATGCACAGTTCTAAGAGGGCTTCATTAGGTTCATGAAGACCTTCCGAGGAGTACCAAATCCTACCCCTTTAATGGAATAGTTGACATGGGTTTTCCAGTAGAAACATCCTCCCACTTAATCGGGGAAGTTGGACCTCAGATTATGGATTCATGGTTAAAATCCATGATTATGATCATTGAGCTTCTAGAGATGCCTCCAGAGAGTAGGGTCAATATCACTATGTGTATGCATCGAGATTCTGCCAAATGATGCTTGGATGTTATATCACCAGTGGGATGCCAATAAGATATGGCCTTGGAAGTGTTTCACCATAATTTCTACAATTACTTATATCTGAAGACTTTGAGGGCTGATCGAGCTTTAAATTTCACGAGTTTTGAGTATGGTACACTTTTTATTATAGATTATTCTTCTCATTTCATTGATCTGCAGCTCTTTACACCATTTCTGGGGGGTGTTGGGTTGTTACTGGCATGGAAGATTGAGGAAGGTCTTAGGTATGAAATTATGGCTCAGGTGAACATCTTCATATTGGCCTCGATATATTTTATCATCAACCAGGTCCTGATCACCTAGCGTAACCTGAGGGATTCTGGAGTTGTGAGGGAGGTCAGTTAGAAATATAGATTTAGTATCCCTCATACTAATAATAGGAAGCACCATAGTGATACTACTCGTGGAGATCCAAGTAGAAGGGATTCACCTTTAGGTACCTCGGTGGAATTGTACCAGTGTGGGAATTTCAGGCATACGATCCCACTTTGCTTGAGAGACCCAGTGGAGGGCTAATCTGGACAAAATATGGGTCATCTCATCATTTCTGTCAGACCTTCTCACCAGTAGCTGGTGATAGTTGTTCTTCTTAGACTCCTTGTACAAGATCAGTCCCACCAGTTTCTCATCAGTCTAGGAACTACTGTTCTTCTAACCATTCGGGCAGAGGTAGAGGTCACAACCATGGTAGCCAGTCGCCAGGCTTCCAGGGACAGTACGGTGGGTCCGCTCAGAGTGGTCAGGCAGGGTCACATGGCTGCGATGTAGGTCAAACATTGGTGGTGGAGGACACCCAGCAATAGTAGGATCCTAGAAACTCTATATATTGAGGTACTATCAATGTTGTCTCAGGATTAGCTTCAACTCTTTTCGATACAGGTGCTTCCCATATCTTTATATATGTTTCTATTGTGGATATACATGGCCTCTGTACCTTTAATTCTGCTGATACCATGATGTTGGACACACTGTTAGGGACTAGAATAGATGATGTATGCCATTTAAAGGAGTTACCTCTTGAGGTTGGTGGGTGTCACTTATTATGGGACCTTTATTTCCAAGAGATAACAAGATATGCTGTTATTATTTAAATGGACTAGTCAATTCCCTTCTAAGAATTTGTCGATTTCTATCACTATAGGGTGAGTTTCACATCACCAGAGGGCAGGTCATTTCATCATAACGGTGAATGGGATGTCCAAGAGAGCAGAGCGGGACCTGTGCATCATGGTTTGAGAGGAGTTTCATCCCAGATTTCTGGTCTATATCTAGATGACCAGGGAAATTATCAGATGGACTTTCCTCTAGTGGTGGATCATTTCAGGGATGTCTTTCCAGAGAACTGTTCAGGTCTTCCACCAGAGCGAGAGGTAGACTATTCTATTGAGCTCATTCCAAGAGTAGCACCAATGTCCATTTATCCGTACAGGATGGCTTCACCGGAGTTGCAGAAGCTCATGAAGTAGTTGGATGAGTTGCTGGATAAGGGTTTCAAACGACCCAATACTTTTCCTCGGTGTTTTCTTATCTTTTTTTGAAGAAGGGAGATAGTACCCTCATACATTTGGTGGATTATCGGAATATGAACCAGTTTATGGTCAAGAACCTATATCCCTTTATAAGGATTGATGATCTCTTTGATCAGCTTCGAGGAACCCCAATGTTATCAAAAATTTAATTGAGACCCGATTACCATCATTTGTGCATTATACCATCTAATATACCTCTTACAGGTGTCCAATGCATGTATGGTCTATTCTAGTATGTGGTTATGTCATTCTGTCTCACGAATGCACTGGTGGTTTTTATGGCACTAATAAACTGAGTGTTCCATCCATACAGGGATTCTTTCATGGTGCATTTCATGGACGATGTCTTGGGGTACTCTTACTTTCGAAACAACCTTGATACCCATCTTGAGAACATTTTTAGTGCACTGAGACTCCATTATTTATATGATAAGCTCTCCAAATTCCACATTAGAATGGATCAGATTCACTTCTTGTGTCATGTTATTTTTGTGACATGAGTATCAGTAAACCCAAATAAAGTGAAATCATTTCATTCCTATGAGAATCCGTATAATTTCATTGAGTTATAGAGTTTTCTAGGGATGTATGGATACTACAGTCATTTAATATAGTACTTTTCAAGCATAGAAGCTCCACATACATGCATGACTAAGAAGGGTGAAATGTACTTGTGGTTAGATTTTTTTGAGTCAGTCTTTCCAGAGCTGAAAGGGAGGTTGAATTCAGCATTGATAATAGTTTTCCAGATATAGGAAATTCCTAAACTGTTTAGTATGATGCATATGGTATCGATCATGGAGCAGTTCTTATTCCGGGTTGAGGATTCATTGCATATGGGTCCCGATAGTTGAGGCCACATGAGAGGAATTACCCAACACATGATCTTGAGTTGGTTGCGGTTGACCATTCCATACATTGTTGGAGACATTATCTTCTTGGAGATATGTTTTTGGTTTTTACTGACCAAAAAAGTATCAAGTATATCTTCACTCATAGTGACTTGAATTTGAGACAATGATCTTGGTTGAGTACCTTCAGTATTTTGACTTCGATCTTGCCTACACACAGGGAAATGGAAATGTGGTGGATGATGTGCTGAGCAGGAGGACTCAGATACAATAAGTTTAGGATGCCAGTAGTGAGTGGTAGTTTTTGTCTCCATTCTCTGAGATGCATTTGGAGGTGCAAGACAGGAATGGGAATACATTTCTTTCTTCTATAGTTTTTACCTATACTATTCTTGATCAAGTGTGAAAGAGAAAGCTATTAGATTCTGATGGCCTAGTGCTATGGAAAAGTGTCTTAGGAGAGGACCCTAATCCTGGATGGATCCTAGACCAGGATGAGATCTTCCACTTTCATGGGAGCTTATGGATGTCTGCAGACATACACGAGGAGCTGATGGAGTACTTTTATTCCTTGGTTTAGGAAATTTATCATGGTGTCACCAAGATGTATCGTGATCTACACCGTCAATATTTGTGGCCTTGTTTGAAGAGAGATGTTTCTAGTTTTTTAGGAGGTGTTCCACTTGTTAGTAGGTGAAGGTGGAAGATCAGTGACCATCATGGTTTATCTATAGTTACCCATTCCAGAGTGGAAAAGGAATGATGTCACATTGGAAGCCGTGATAGGTTTTCTGAGGTCTCCTCGAGGGAATGATGCTGTTGGGGTTGTCATTGACAGACTTAGAAAGGTTACTCACTTCATTGCAATTAGGGAGACCTTCAGTGTTGAGGATCTGGGAAGGTTTTAAATATGAGATATTTATACATTTACAAGGGTTTCCACACTCCATTGTTTCAAAAAAGGATGCACGTTTTACTTCTCATGTCTGGTGGTGGTTATAGAAGGCCTTGGGTACATGGGTACTTCTGAGTACAACCTACTGCCCCCAGACGGATGTCCAGTCTGAGCGTATGATTTAGGTGCTGGAGGACATGCTGCAAACATGTATCATTGATTTTGGAGGTTCTTTGGAGAACCACATAGCTGTTTTTGAGTTCTCCCACAATAATAGTTTCCAAACAACTATTCAGATTACACCTTACGAGGCTTTATATGTTAGACCATGCCGATCATCCTACTATTGGATGGAGGCAGGAGAGGCAACTATGCTGGGACCACAATTTGTCCAGGAGACCACATAACATATAGTGTTGATTTAGAAGAGGATGGATATTGAAAAGTCTTGACAGAAGTTCTATGCTAATCAGGAGAGACGACCTTTGGAGTTCGAGGTTGGGGATCGTGATTTCTGCATGTCACGCTGAGGTTGGGGCGCAAGAGGATTAGGAGACCGAGTAAGCTTTCACCGAGGTACGTCAAGACGTTTGAGGTTTGAGAGAGATTTGGTATAGATTACTATCAGATATCGTAACCTTAGAGGTACTAGTCTATGAACAATGTTTTCAACATTTCTCAATTCCAACGTTACTTCTCAGACCCGTCTCATATTTTTCAACCCAGGTAGGTTGACTTAGAGGTGGATGCCTCATTCGAGGAGCATCCTATGAAGATTGATTATCATAGTACGATTGTTCTATGTGGTTGGTCTGCTCCTTTGGTACGAGTGTTATGGAAACATGGGAAAGTATAGGATGAGACCAGGGAGAGGGAGGCCAATGCATGATCACAGTGGCAGGAGATGTTTCAGGATTCTTCTTCAATGCCTCCCTGCTAGGGAAATTCGGGAATGAATTTCGTTAATTGGGGGAAGTCTGTAAGAACCATGGTCCTCTTTTGAGGTATGTTTTTATGGTGTTTTTTGAGAATAATGGGAGTTTTTGTATATTTTTTGAAGTGCATGTCTTGTTATTTATGTGTACACGCAGTGTACATGGTTTCTGAGGGTAGTCGGGTGCTATACATGTAACTTCCATACACACGGCTGTGTGTGGTGACATAGAGACCGCTTAATGTGGGGGACGGTGAAAGAAAGTACACACCATGTAATTCTAACGTACATGCCATGTTCTTTCTTTTATTCATTAAATGCACTGGGGTCATGTCTGACAGACAGAACAGTCTACTTCATGACCTAGTTCGTCCGAGAGAACCCACATGACCATGATCATTCCCCAAGCCCCCAATCGAGGGTCAATTATCATAATCGAACACCGTCAGTTGTGTTGGAATCGAATCGGTGAGTTATATCTTCTTCTTCGGCACCATTTTTTGTTTCCAATTTTTTCTCATGTTATCGCCGATTTAGTGTTTTTATTGTTTTTTAGATATATGGTATTCTTGGGAGATTCAAGGATTGAGGTTCAAATATATCAATACTACCACACCGAGGTAGGTTGTTTGTGTATTTCCATTTAATTTCATTGAGTTATATGTGCAAAATTTCCCAAAACCCTAGAATGAGGTATTGCGTGTTTACCGTTTTAGCCCTGTTGGTTGTCTGATATGCTTGTATTCTTGAGTAGAGGTTAATTGAATGAGAATAGGATTAATTTCTATGCTTTGGAGATTTTTTCCCATGTTTGTTTTCTTATGACTATTTGGTCTTGTTTATCATTTTAGGCTGACTTGTTTGTTTTCAATGCCTAGTATTGTAAGATGGTGTGATTTTGTTTATCTTCCATGCTGTTATGTTGTAGGTTGGTAGCCAATTATTTCCTGTGGTTTACTTTGGCTGATATTCATTGCCTTTCTTGTGTGACTAACATGGAGCTGTGAGAACCTGGTGTAGTGGACCATAGGGATAATAGACGCAAGGGATTCCCTAAAGCATCCATTATGTTTTATCATGTTGTGAGACCAGACGAGGATTGAATCTGAGTGCTCCCTCAGAGGGTCTATAGTTACGCTAGGAGACCATATGGGGGATTGACATTGAGTTCTCTCTCAGAGAGTCTATAGTTATGTTATAAGACCACAAGAGGAAATTACATTGTGTGCATCCTCAGAGTGCATGTTGGTTCCATTAAAAGAATAAAAGGGGAGCCGATGGGGAGTGCTTATTCCGAGAGTATTTAATCATACATGTCAATAAGGGGAATTGACGTTGATTGCTTCCTCGTAGAGCCTTTAAAAAAGGTGAAACAGAGTGGTTAGAAGGTGTGTACTTCCCAAAGGGTTTCTTGTGTGTGCTATGTAGGACCAAAGGGGATATGATATGAGTACATATATGAGTGTTACCTATTTGTGATTATCTTTTTACATGATAAGTGGAATTGAATACTTTGAAACTGTGGATTTGATTACTGTTGAGTACTTTTTTGTTTGCTTTTTCGTTTTACATATTTCCTGCCATATATTTTTACTGACTATTAGGCATAGATCATTTGGTGTTTTCCTAATGGGATTAGTCTCACACCCTGTTTGGGTCAGGATTTGGGGCCCAAAAAGATTATATTGTTATAGGGATAGATAAGGGAAATCACCCTACTACTTTGGGTACATGACTGCTTGGAGCTAAAGATCAGGGGAAAAACTAAGGCTTGTGATGCTATGAAAGTATTTTACCTCTTTTCTAGTACATTGATTTAGTGCCAAATTTTCATAATTTTGATTTTTTTGGGTACTTTCCTAGACATATGTATCATGCATCATTTATATATGTGTTCTCCAGTTGTTTCTTCTACTATCATCCACTGTTACTTCTTGTTTGATATTATTATTACTTCCAATATTAATATCTGTTTTACTAATGTTTTATTACTTTTCCAATGAGGGTATAGTTTTCTAACTATCACACCCAAATCCCTCAATTCTAGTCGGTAGACTCTGATGTTAGGGGTAATGGGATTGAGGCCATGTTACTAACTGGGTACGGAGCGCCATGGAGTGGCATCTAGAACCAAGACGATACAATGACAATATTATCATAGTTATAGGTTTCTAGTTCATTTTCTGACTTCTCCTTAGAGTTTTGAATTATTTTGGTATTTTTGTTTTATTTTTTGTTTCATTTTATACTTTCCCAATTAGTATATTACGACATTATATTAAGTGAGTGTTCTGATAGCTACTAGGTGTAAATGAAAATTCATTTAGGGTGGATATTAGTGTGTCTGTTCAAGGCAAGAGAGTGATACTAGGGGTGATTAATGTGATTAGTGTCAATACTCATTCAATGTGTTTATAATTACATGTATGTTTATTTATAACTCTTTTTCTATGGATGTAACACGTAAAGAATATTCATAGATGTTTGTCATTAGTATTATACAACAATTTTTACTCATATTATTTGGTGAAATCATTCCCATGTGTATTCATATGATAGCTAGGAAATATTTTCTAGTCTATAGATATTGAAAGTCTACATAATAAAATTGTATAGCATGTTTGGTCTTTTATTGGATATATAACCTAGAACAATTTTTTTATAAAAGGATTCACAGAATGATGATTTCATTCATATGATAAACCGAGAAACTTCTTCCATTTGGCCACTAAGTATTTGGGTATTTTTGATTGAGAATTAGTACATGGATGTTATGTGTGTGAAGTGTCTATAAAACATTTTCTTACCCTGGTCCTTGAGATTCTATGGGATGTGTTTTAGATTATTCATTTATAAATTAATTTAATTTATTGTTATCAATTTCTTTATACTCATTGTAGTAGTTTAGTTTCCTTGGGGATTAGATTGGTTTTTTGGATGGGAATGGATAATAGGTTAATGGGATGTCTATTGTTTACATGGACTAGTAAATCAAGAATATATTAAATGCTCAATCCTGAGATGTATTTGTAACTATCTAATGGTTGGTTTTTGGTCTTCTCATCCAAGTGGTCAACTCATGATTTGGTACACATCCGATTTTGGATTGTTTTTCGACCACTCTTGTGAGATCCATAATGGTTAGGAATGGGTCAAGGGGGTTCTTGTGATATGTTGATGGTATGGATTGACAATTTAGTGTATGTACTTTTGAGAAATAGGGTTTTTTATAAAATGGTGTTTTATAGAGAGGTTGGATTTCTTGAAGGAAATTTTTAGTTTTGGGGTTGTAATTCGATAATGTTTTTAAAATAAAATAAAATTTGTAAATTTGTTTTGGGAATTATTACTTCAAGTTGATTAAATTGGATTTCCAAAAATATTTGGTTTTATAAGACATTTCTTTTTTGTAATTATAAATGAATTTGAAAACAATGGGGTGGTTTGAAAAATATATTATTATCATTGAATGAAAATTATCAGGTAATTATTTTTGAGATGTTCTATGCAATGGGATCTAAGAAGCTTGGTTGGATTTCTCATTTTTTGAAAAGGAATTAGTGGTCTTCATGATATGTGAATGTGTTTTAGAATTATCTTAATAATATATGGTTTTTTAAAAAACAAGGTTTTTGTGATATTGTTGGACGATACCAAGGGATTCTATTATTTAGAAATTATATTTTCACCCAATCAGTAATTTGGTTTTATTTAATGAAGTTATATTGTTGGAAAGTTATTTTTCTTGTTTTTAGGTGTGTTAGACTATGTACCTTCTTATGGATTGGGAACATTTAATGTAACATGGGAATAAATAACTAGTTGTGTTTATGTTTCATTTTATAATATTTTTCCTCTTGAAAATGATTCGGTAATGGTTGAGTGTCTATATTTTTGGGAAATACGTCTTTTTTTATGTCTCATTCATATACTCCAAGTGGAGTCTTGAGTGTTGTTTTCCCTTTGGGGTTTGGGATATTTTAATTTCTATATGTTTTACATGATGAAATATCCTTGGGGAGCATTAACTAGTCATATTGATTTTATTGATGATGATTTTGTTGTTTAATATCTTGGAATGGTGTTTTACATAGAGTATGTAAGGATAAAAAACATTTAACCTTAGAGATTTGATGTGGGGTTTTCTTTATCTTCAATTTTAAGATATTTTTTATCATGTATAATTGTTTTGACTATGGGATTTTTTAGGTAGTTATTAATTGGATTATTTTTCATACTATATTATCTTTTTTTCTTTATGTGGAAATTTTTAGAAATTTTTTTCTTATAGCGAAAAAATCACATGAGTTATGATTCACTATTCTGATGTGAGGTGTAATTGGGTGATTGATTTTGGTTTCATATACTAGTATTGTACTAGTTTATATTATTATTTTATTAGTTTTATAATGGATTGGTTCTGTACAACATGATATGGTATCAAGGGTGTGAGTTCCTAATTCATATCATTTTCTCTTTGGATTTATCAAAGGATATATTCCCATGTGATTTCATTGATTAAGGAATCATTTTAATCACATTATTCATTGTGTGTTTTCAGATGTAATGTTTTTTGATAATTTAGAGACGTGATAATTTAATCTTGGATACTCATTTACATCAACTTCAAAATAGTGATTCATAGAGGATGTTTCCTTTCTAGATATGTGATTGTTTAATTATGCCCTTTTTTTGAGGAATACAATAGTATTTCGTACTGTTTTCGGGGAGCATTATATGGTGTTATAATCTAATTCCCCCTCCCTCACATCAAACCCCTTGGCGAAGAACCCACTTTTCTAGAGTGGCCCCATCAGTCAGACCTTCTCCTACTGCATGTTTCACCGCATATTTCATTTGTATTTGTTTTTGATGATCATAGGTATAGTCTTAATTTTAGTACCTATTCCATTCCCATCTAATCCTAACTTATACACCATGAAATGGATTTTTAAAAAACCTATAGTTTTTGGGTTTTGGATTTTGGATAGAAAATTTGTTTTGTGGGATCCTATGAGTGTGTAAATTCTTTTTCATGAATCCACCACTGAGAATGACATGTTTTAGAACGTTTCATCTAGCCCTCTAGAAAATAGAAGTTGGTAATTCTTTGGAACTGGCCTATAATAAATTTAATAATTTTATTGGGTTCTTATAAATTAGTTTTAATGAATTTTTAATCATTTATATGTCATAGTAGGATTCTTTTTTTGTTTTATTATATTTTGATCCTGACATAGGACTAATCCGTATACCATGTGGATGTGGAAACCGATAATTTTTTCAACTATAAAATAATCAATTTATTGAATTATAATGGACATATATCGCATTCCATGTGGTTGAAAACTAACTATTTGGATTCATCAAAAGGGGACTAAAATAATTGAATGCATGTGGAATCCAATTTACATTAGATAAAAGGGTGTGTGTTTATTTAACGGAGTTTTTTCTAGAAAACTAAATGGTTGTACTTATTTATAAATTCCCAAGGCTGTTAGTCCTTTTAGTTTCGTAATGTTATTTCTAAATTGGAATTATAGTTTTCTAAATGGGTGAATGAAACTATTAATTCTAAAATAAAAATACTCCAGATTTAGATTGAATGGGTGGAATTCCAAATGAGTATCAAAATATTATTTTAAGACAATGATTTTAGGATGGATTTATATATTATCTCTCTAGTGCGCATAATAACAATTATGTCATTTATAATGTGGAATTCCATTTTATAGTGATTTTAGTAAATTATTTTGTTTCATGTTGAAATTTTCCATTTTATTAAATTTTTGTTTTAAATTTGTATCTGAAATGTGATTTCAAATGACATTAAAAGTTTTTAATTATTTTTGGATTCCAAAGATATATTATTTTTATAGATCTCTTGACACATTAATATACTGTTATATATGATTGAATCCCACTTTCATCCCAATTTGATTAAATTTCATATTAGATATTATAATCCATTGAGTTTAATATTATTGAAATGCACATTATTTTGGTTAATAATGTATATGTGTGATTGGGGATGCTTCTTATGATGGTGTTTAAGGTGGGGTGTGGGTTATTTATAAAAACATTTATTATATGGATGTGATTACATACCATAATTATTGAAATTCCATGGGAGTCCTAGGGATATATTATGTTAAATGTGTGATGTAAAACCATAGGAGAGATAGTGGGTGTACTATAGAGATTAATCTACATACTATGATATGGTTAGACAAAAAGGGGAAGTAATCCATTCTGGAAGAGAAGGTTTTTTCTCCCATGGAAAATGGTGCCCCTGGATTTTTATTTCTAGAGAATTTAGTAGGACTACAAGGGAAAAGTGAGGTTCAAAATTTTTTTCATGGGATCCCTATCACATGTTAATGTGTTTTATTAATTGTTCGTTGGCTGATGGTCATGATGATTGTTCATTCTTAGAAAATTATAGGTGATCAAAACATAAAATTTTATTGTATACCCTATCTTAATGGATTGAATTTATATCATTTTTTAGTTATGTTTACTTCTTTTCTGGGGGGGGGTGTTATTTGGTTTTATGGATCATCTTGTTCTTTTATTTTAGTTTACTTTCAATTGGTTTATTTATATGTTGTTCGAAATTGAGGACAAACAATTAAAATTATTTTGTTATATTTAATTTTATATTCTTAATGAAAATGGATTTTTTAATTGTTTATCAAAATAGTGTATTACAGAGATGTTTAGAAAAAGAAAAATTATTATTTTGGTATATTTTCATTAGTTAGATGACCCTTATTTCATGTTTGAACAATCGGAATTTAATTTGTTTTTTAAGAAATTTTTAAATGCAAATAATCTTTTTTTTTATTTTTATAGTAATGATGTTGTATTAAAATGTTCACGAGGCATGTTATTGTGAATTTTTATTGAGAATTTAAAAACAAGTATTATACATTTTGTTTTGATCTATCACTATATGAATATACTACTAGGTAATTTCAATAATTTCATTGAGTTATAGTGTAATAATGAGTGATTGTCTAATCACACATATATTATCATAGTTGTAGGTCACTTATTCAGTTCCTGACCACACATGAAAGTGTTGATTGATTAATGTATTCTAGTTTTATATTTTGTTTCCTTTTCCACTTTTCTAATTAGTATTTTACTTCTCTCTCCGAGCAGATGGTAGTGATATTAATTCATTATATAGAAAATTCATCTTAGTGAATATTATTTTTCATCTATGAATTTTACGGTATGTAGAATGATGGTGGCTATATATATTGGTGAATATTTTTATTGTTTATTATTTCATTACTATTTTTTACCTCTATATATCACTTTTTCCACAGATATGTGATATACAAATTGGTAATTCCATTTTTTAACATTTATTATATTATTTTTTCCATGATTATTATATAAGATCATGACCTATTTTTTTAAATATTACGATAAATTAGTTTCATCCCTTTGGAATTGTAAATTACACTCATGCTACTATTGGAATGATTCAGTCAAAAATCAGATGGGAAACATAGACTAGTTCATTAAAGAGGATGTTGTAAGGGGGTGATTCCTTTCTAAATTGGGTCTGTAACGACCCAAATTTTTTTTTAAATAAATTTTGTTTCTTAATTTTATGTGTTATTGTTATACTCAACAAAAATGTTTCATTTGGTAACATGAGTATAATTAAAATGAGACTGTTGAGTTTTGACTGTTATTTGACCATTGGTCAATATGACCGCTAGAAACTAAACATTTTGACTATTGTCTCTAAATACAAGCAATCTTGGTTAATTAATATAGAAAGAAGATTTGATGGCCTCACCCAGTAGTCTTGGACCGATCGAAGCCCATTTAACAGAACTTGGGAAGGAGGTATCACCACTGGGCTTTACTCTGGACCAAACCCAAGCTGAACTTCATCGTATAAAGCTAGAACGGGATCGCCTTCGCGAGAAGTTCAAACTGATAGAAATTACTACTCGTGCGATGTTGGCCGAGCCTCCCTCGGATTCTCTCACCTTAGCATACCTTACACTTAGGTCCTATGCTGGTGTGATAAGGGGCTATGTAAGGAGACCGTAACTGTCTTGTGTAATCCTTTGTTTTAAATAAAATTTCGATTTCTTTTATGAATTTTCAAATGACCGGATAAATATAGTATGCAAATTTTTGTTGAATTTTAGAAAATGGATATTTTAAATATGTTTATGTAAACCCTAAATAATTAAAAATGTGTAATGATTTTCAAAAAATGGTCTTCTGCAATTATGTTCAGTACTAAATTTAGAGTCTAATAAGATCAACTTGATTTTTGATGAATAGTAAATTATGAATAGTGATTTTATGATTAGGATTAATAATGTGTCCAAATGGATTAGTAATCTCACTTAAAGAAAGTATTAAAATAAGCTAGGCACTTTGATTAAGTAATGTGATTCAATAAAATGGTTAAATAACGGTTTCATAAATTATTATTCAAGTATTAGTTTTTTCGGATGAATAGTGTTTTTTAATTAAAAATTTAAGTAAAAATAATTAGAAAATTATTTTTATAAAAATGACTTTATTTGTGAACTCAGAGCATCGATATTATGTTAAGGTAATTTTTGGGGATTTTTCTGAAAAAATGAATTTTTGATGAATAGTGTTTTATTTAAAAATTAAATTAAAAATATTTAGAAAATTATTTTTATAAAATGGATTTAATTTTTGAAATCAGAGCATTGATATTTGATTATGGTGAAATTTTGGGATCTTTCTGAGAAAGTTGAATTTTCAGTGAATAGTAAAAATGCAGTTTTAGGGTTTCGGTATGTTTAATGACATCATAGCTATGTCATGATGATGTCATGAGTTATGTTAAGGGTTGGCCGGCCAAGGGTGATGAATTATTGTTTTGGGGGCCCCATGTGGCCTAACTCCATGATAAATGCCAAGGGAGAGCACATGGGTTTGAGAAAAGCACATGTGAGGTGTCCTTTGGCCATTAATGCCGTGTCCCCTCACTTTCCCTATAAATACCAAGCCCTACTCTCATCCATTCGACTCCCCACTCATTCCCAACGAATTTATGGTCTCATTACCTCCCAAGGAGCCCTCCCAAGGTGCCCCCAAGCCCTCAAGGTCCCAACCTTTGAGGTTTAAGAGTTACATTTTAAGGTAAGGGATCCGACCTCTCTCTTTCTTTTCAAGTAATCTCTTTTATGTCATTCCTTTTATGCTACATGTTCTTATGTTTGAGGATGTTCTTTTATACTCCTCTTACTGCCCTTTTCATGTCCATATAATGAGAGTCCCCTTTTTACTCTCATTATTTCGTTTTTTGATGTTTTAAGTGGCGCCGTTAGGCTGCCGAAATTTTTGTAACAGATTCTTTCTCCCTTCTCATTTTTCAAGATCTATTTTCATGTAAAGTATTTCAAGTTCATTTGTATTATGTTGGGGTATGATCTCTAAATTTATCATACTGATCTTTTATGATCATATGATGAGAGACCCCATTTGATCTCTTCAATTCAGTATTTTGACGTTTAAGTGGCGCCGTTAGGCTGCCGAATTTTTAAGTGGTTCTTCACCCTTCTCGTTTTGAAGTTCTACTTTCATGTCAATTCTTTCATGTTCCTTTTTGTTATGTTGGGTTATGATCTCTATATCTACTATACTGGACTCTTATGTTCATATGATGATAGACCCCATTTGATCTCTTCAATTCAGTATTTTGAAGTTTAAGTGGCGTCGTTAGGCTGCCGAATTTTTAAGTGGTTCTTCACCCTTCTCGTTTTGAAGTTCTACTTTCATGTCAATTCTTTCAAGTTCCTTTTTGTTATGTTGGGGTATGATCTCTATATCTATTATACTGGACTCTTATGTTCATATGATGAGAGACCCCATTTGATCTCTTCAATTCAGTATTTTGAAGTTTTAAGTGGCGCCATTAGGCTGCCGAATTTATTTTAGGGGATTCTTTCACCCTTCTCATTCTTTTCAAAGTTCTACTTTCATGTCATGTCTTTCAAGTTCCTTTTTAATTATGTTGGTGCATTATCTCTATATCTATCATACTGAACTCTTATGTTCACAAGATGAGAGATCCTATTTGATCTTTTCAAATAATTTTTGTTGAAGTTTAAGTAACGCCGTTAGGCTGCCGAACTTTCATAAGAGAAATCTAATTTTTGTATTCCTTCCATGTTTTTCATTTCAAATGGTATGTCCTTGAAATTTCATTACCATGATCATGTATCATTCTTATTCTGTCCATCTACTGTTTTATGGGTCATTTAAGAATGTTTGACCCATTTTCCCTCTCTTTTTAATGTCTTCTAAACGTCGTAACATAGCCATTATGCTGCAGAATTTCTGTCTCAAAATGTCTCTCTCTTTTTCTAAAGTTCTTTTATATTATTAAGGGAATAATCAAAGCTCTTTCTTCTAAAGGGGTATTCACATATATACCAAAATGTCTATTTTAAATTCTGGGATTTACATACATGAGACCCACCTTCCTTTTCTGTGGGTTTTAAAGTGACGTAAAGATCATGTCTTTAAAGCAGTTTTTAAAACGTTATGATTATGAAATGAAACCCATTTATTTTATGCTATATGGGTTATTTATGAAATGTTTGATGATGATATATGTGGATCAATGATAATAAAGGAAAATTTAAGGGTGCGCCCTGATAGCGCTCCAATGCATTGGGTAAAGACTTAATCTCTAGAGATGACCATTTTAACGACGCCTTGGTGAATAACCTTGGTAATTTTTAACGACACCTTGGGGATGGACCTTGGTGAAACGAAACGATTGTCAATATTAAATGTTGCAGCCACATCTTCAAGTTATGAAAAAGTTTTTTTTTTATTATGATATGCCTCATGATTTCATTTTCATGCCATAAAGTTCTTTTCATGACTTTATTGATGTATCTCAAGTTCATATGTAAAATGTTTCACTTGTTTCCCTTGCTGGGCCTTCTGATCACCCTTCCTTTTGATGTATGTCCCCAGGTTATGAGATGCAGTAATGAGCCTAGGGTGAACATGAGGAGAAGCCTTTCAAGTGTTTAAGAAGAATGTTGATTTTGTTTCATGTTTTATGTTCCTTGTTTCGAAGACACTAAACCTTAAAGATCCTCAGTTCCGTGTAATGGAATGAAAAGTTATGTTATAAAAAGACGGGATGCTATAGTTGGTATCAAAGGATGGTTTAGTTATTTGTGGAAATTAGGATATGAAAACTCTAGGAGGAACCCTATAAAAAAGTTTAATATAGGAAATCTTCCTGTTATTTTGGTGAGTATTGAGTAAGGGGTTTCCAAGCAAATACATCACTTCCTGGATACGAGCAGGTAGAGGTGGCTCTGGCACAGATGTACATAGGGGTAAAACCCGAAAACACCGCTTTGAGCTAGACTCGAACGGGAACTGGTACACAACAACGGGCCTTGCTACACTCTTGGTTACGACACTCCCGGGGGATATGCTTTGGTAAATTCATAAGCTTGGTATGAACCATTGTTAAAGGAACAAAGATAAAATAAAATAAAGGTTCACATAAGAATATATGATCATTCATAACCTAGATGGGAACCTAGGAGATCACAAGTTAGGTTATACCTTTCATATACAAGTTATCCTTATATGCTTTCAGTTCCTTTTCATGATTATTAGCTAAGTACGTAAGCCCCTAATTATGCTTCTCTCCTTAGTTAATGGTGGGAAATGGAAGAACATGTTCCGACAACCAATGTGATAGGAAATGCGACAATTTTCGTATTAATATGACAGGGATGGTTAGGGGATTAAAATATGATTATTATTTTGGAAGACGTTCATTATTTTGGGAACCATATTTGATCGAGGTAAATAGATTACTACGGTATTTTCATTGAGGAGTAAGGTTGACTTATATTTTGAAGAATCGATGAATTTAAGGTGAACTTATAGTAATTTAGGTTACTTATGGGAATGACTAACCTATCTTGGGTAAAATATGTTTAGGTTAGCTAATTTTTTTATAAGATGTTAGGAGTGGTTGATGTTGTCTGGAGATGAACAATGAAGTTTTTTTTTGGAAGACTATGTTATCAAATCCTTCTTGTATTTGGGTTTCAATCTTAGTTTGGTTTGTTTTGAGGAATTTTAAGGACCGTTATTTATGGAATGGTCTATGATGAACTTTGGGTAGTACCATGGAACTTTGATGATTTAAAAGTTGTTTCCATTCCTATGGGATTCTTTCTTTTTAAAGAGTTGTTTTACCCTAACCTTTCTGTTTTTGGGATAATGTTTAAAGATAGAAGAAATAGATAGTTAATATTTTGTAGATTACGTGATTCTATAGAAGATGATTCTTGTGCTTTTATGAGACCAAGTGTTTTTGAATTCTCATCATTTGGAGAAAAGATTAGTGTTGGTAGGGACTTGTTAAAGGATGAAACTCTACTTGAAGGTAGGTATATTTTCTTATGTTTTTGTTCTATGTAGTAAATGAAATCCTCAAAATTATGAAAAGAAACGTAAAACAAAAATGTTGTTGGTTTACGTTTCCTACTAGGTAATCAAAGACCATTTACACGCATCATAAGTTTGGGATTTTCTCATGGTTAACTTTCTCCTAATCATGTTCTCTAGCACTCTCCCTTAGAACTTGACCCTTTGTTTTTTCCTCCATGTCCATGTTTTCCTACATGGAACCCTAGTGTGGGTTAACTCGGGTGACCTTTGTACTTCCCTTTATTTATTTTAAAGTAATAGTTTTACTGACTCCTTTTCCGATGTGGGACTTTCAATGAAATTTCAAAACACAATTTTAAAATTGCGAGGACGCAATTTCTTAAGGGGGGAAGATTGTAACGACCCGAATTTTTTTTTTAAATAAATTTTGTTTCTTAATTTTTTGTGTTATTGTTATACTCCACAAAAATGTTTCATTTGGTAACATGAGTATAATTAAAATGAGACTGTTGAGTTTTGAATGTTATTTGACCATTGGTCAATATGACCGCTGGAAACTAAACATTTCGACTATTGTCTCTAAATACAAGCAATCTTGGTTAATTAATATAGAAAGAAGATTTGATGGCCTCACCCAGTAGTCTTGGACCGATCGAAGCCCATCTAACAGAACTTGGGAAGGAGGTAGCACCACTGGGCTTTGCTCTGGACCAAACCCAAGCTGAACTTCATCGTATAAAGCTAGAACGGGATCGCCTTCGCGAGAAGTTCAAACTGATAGAAATTACTACTCGTGCGATGTGGGCCGAGCCTCCCTCGGATTCTCTCACCTTAGCACACCTTACACTTAGGTCCTATGCTGGTGTGATAAGGGGCTATGTAAGGAGACCGTAACTGTCTTGTGTAATCCTTTGTTTTAAATGAAATTTCGATTTCTCTTATGAATTTTCAAATGACCGGATAAATATAGTATGCAAATTTTTGTTGAATTTTAGAAAATGGATATTTTAAATATGTTAATGTAAACCCTAAATAATTAAAAATGTGTAATGATTTTCAAAAAATGGTCTTCTGCAATTATGTTCAGTACTAAATTTAGAGTCTAATAAGATAAACTTGATTTTTGATGAATAGTAAATTATGAATAGTGATTTTATGATTAGGATTAATAATGTGTCCAAATGGATTAGTAATCTCACTTAAAGAAAGTATTAAAATAAGCTAGGCACTTTGATTAAGTAATGTGATTCAATAAAATGGTTAAATAACGGTTTCATAAATTATTATTCAAGTATTAGTTTTTTCGGATGAATAGTGTTTTTTAATTAAAAATTTAAGTAAAAATAATTAGAAAATTATTTTTATAAAAATGACTTTATTTTTTAACTCAGAGCATTGATATTATGTTAAGGTAATTTTTGGGGATTTTTCTGAAAAAAATGAATTTTTGATGAATAGTGTTTTTATTTAAAAATTAAATTAAAAATATTTAGAAAATTATTTTTATAAAATGGATTTCATTTTTGAAATCAGAGCATTGATATTTGATTATGGTGAAATTTTGGGATCTTTCTGAGAAAGTTGAATTTTCAGTGAATAGTAAAAATGCAGTTTTAGGGTTTCGGTATGTTTAATGACATCATAGCTATGTCATGATGATGTAATGAGTTATTTTAAGGGTTGGCCGGCCAAGGGTGATGAATTATTGTTTTGGGGGCCCCATGTGGCCTAACTCCATGATAAATGCCAAGGGAGAGCACATGGGATTGAGAAAAGAACATGTGAGGTGTCCTTTGGCCATTAATGCCTTGTTCCCTCACTTTCCCTATAAATACCAAGCCCTACTCTCATCCATTCGACTCCCCACTCATTCCCAACGAATTTATGGTCTCATTAACTCCCAAGGAGCCCTCCCAAGGTGCCCCCAAGCCCTCAAGGTCCCAACCTTTGAGGTTTAAGAGTTACATTTTAAGGTAAGGGATCCGACCTCTCTCTTTCTTTTCAAGTAATCTCTTTTATGTCATTCCTTTTATGCTACATGTTCTTATGTTTGAGGATGTTCTTTTATACTCCTCTTACTGACCTTTTAATGTTCATATAATGAGAGTCCCCTTTTTACTCTCATTATTTCGTTTTATGATGTTTTAAGTGGCGCCGTTAGGCTGCCGAAATTTTTGTAACAGATTCTTTCTCCCTTCTCATTTTTCAAGATCAATTTTCATGTAAAGTATTTCAAGTTCCTTTGTATTATGTTGGGGTATGATATCTAAATTTATCATACTGATCTTTTATGATCATATGATGAGAGACCCCATTTGATCTCTTCAATTCAGTATTTTGAAGTTTAAGTGGCGCCGTTAGGCTGCCGAATTTTTAAGTGGTTCTTCACCCTTCTCGTTTTGAAGTTCTACTTTCATGTAAATTCTTTCAAGTTCCTTTTTGTTATGTTGGGTTATGATCTCTATATCTACTATACTGGACTCTTATGTTCATATGATGAGAGACCCCATTTGATCTCTTCAATTCAGTATTTTGAAGTTTAAGTGGCGTCGTTAGGCTGCCGAATTTTTAAGTGGTTCTTCACCCTTCTCGTTTTGAAGTTCTACTTTCATGTCAATTCTTTCAAGTTCCTTTTTGTTATGTTGGGGTATGATCTCTATATCTATTATACTGGACTCTTATGTTCATATGATGAGAGACCCCATTTGATCTCTTCAATTCAGTATTTTGAAGTTTTAAGTGGCGCCATTAGGCTGCCGAATTTATTTTAGGGGATTCTTTCACCCTTCTCATTCTTTTCAAAGTTCTACTTTCATGTCATGTCTTTCAAGTTCCTTTTTAATTATGTTGGTGCATTATCTCTATATCTATCATACTGAACTCTTATGTTCACAAGATGAGAGATCCTATTTGATCTTTTCAAATAATTTTTGTTGAAGTTTAAGTAACGCCGTTAGGCTGCCGAACTTTCATAAGAGAAATCTAATTTTTGTATTCCTTCCATGTTTTTCATTTCAAATGGTATGTCCTTGAAATTTCATTACCATGATAATGTATCATTCTTATTCTGTCCATCTACTGTTTTATGGGTCATTTATGAATGTTTGACCCATTTTCCCTCTCTTTTTAATGTCTTCTAAACGTCGTAACATAGCCATTATGCTGCAGAATATCCGTCTCAAAATGTCTCTCTCTTTTTCTAAAGTTCTTTTATATTATTAAGTGAATACTAAAAGCTCTTTCTTCTAAAGGGGTATTCACATATATACCAAAATGTCTATTTTAAATTCTGGGATTTACATACATGAGACCCACCTTCCTTTTTTGTGGGTTTTAAAGTGACGTAAAGATCATGTCTTTAAAGCAGTTTTTAAAACGTTATGATTATGAAATGAAACCCATTTATTTTATGCTATATGGGTTATTTATGAAATGTTTGATGATGATATATGTGGAACAATGATAATAAAGGAAAATTTAAGGGTGCGCCCTGATAGCGCTCCAATGCATTGGGTAAAGACTTAATCTCTAGAGATGACCATTTTAACGACGCCTTGGTGAATAACCTTGGTAATTTTTAACGACACCTTGGGGATGGACCTTGGTGAAACGAAACGATTGTCAATATTAAATGTTGCAGCCACATCTTCAAGTTATGAAAAAGTTTTATTTTTATTATGATATGCCTCATGATTTCATTTTCATGCCATAAAGTTCTTTTCATGACTTTATTGATGTATCTCAAGTTCATATGTAAAATGTTTCACTTGTTTCCCTTGCTGGGCCTTCTGATCACCCTTCCTTTTGATGTATGTCCCCAGGTTATGAGATGCAGTAATGAGCCTAGGGTGAACATGAGGAGAATCCTTTCAAGTGTTTAAGAAGAATGTTTTTTTTGTTTCATGTTTTATGTTCCTTGTTTCCAAGACACTAAACCTTAAAGATCCTCAGTTCCGTGTAATGGAATGAAAAGTTATGTTATAAAAAGACGGGATGCTATAGTTGGTATCAAAGGATGGTTTAGTTATTTGTGGAAATTAGGATATGAAAACTCTAGGAGGAACCCTATAGAAAAGTTTAATATAGGAAATCTTCCTGTTATTTTGGTGAGTATTGAGTAAGGGGTTGCCAAGCAAATACATCACTTCCTGGATACGAGCAGGTAGAGGTGGCTCTGGCACAGATGTACATAGGGGTAAAACCCGAAAACACCGCTTTGAGCTAGACTCGAACGGGAACTGGTACACAACAACGGGCCTTGCTACACTCTTGGTTACGACACTCCCGGGGGATATGCTTTGGTAAATTCATAAGCTTGGTATGAACCATTGTTAAAGGAACAAAGATAAAATAAAATAAAGGTTCACATAAGAATATATGATCATTCATAACCTAGATGGGAACCTAGGAGATCACAAGTTAGGGTATACCTTTCATATACAAGTTATCCTTATATGCTTTCAGTTCCTTTTCATGATTATTAGCTAAGTACGTAAGCCCCTAATTATGCTTCTCTCCTTAGTTAATGGTGGGAAATGGAAGAACATGTTCCGACAACCAATGTGATAGGAAATGCGACAATTTTCGTATTAATATGACAGGGATGGTTAGGGGATTAAAATATGATTATTATTTTGGAAGACGTTCATTATTTTGGGAACCATATTTGATCGAGGTAAATAGATTACTACGGTATTTTCATTGAGGAGTAAGGTTGACTTATATTTTGAAGAATCGATGAATTTAAGGTGAACTTATAGTAATTTAGGTTACTTATGGGAATGACTAACCTATCTTGGGTAAAATATGTTTAGGTTAGCTAATTTTTTTATAAGATGTTAGGAGTGGTTGATGTTGTCTGGTGATGAACAATGAAGTTTTTTTTGGAAGACTATGTTATCAAATCCTTCTTGTATTTGGGTTTCAATCTTAGTTTGGTTTGTTTTGAGGAATTTTAAGGACCGTTATTTATGGAATGGTCTATGATGAACTTTGGGTAGTACCATGGAACTTTGATGATTTAAAAGTTGTTTCCATTCCTATGGGATTATTTCTTTTTGAAGAGTTGTTTTACCCTAACCTTTCTGTTTTTGGGATAATGTTTAAAGATAGAAGAAATAGATAGTTAATATTTTGTAGATTACGTGATTCTATAGAAGATGATTCTTGTGCTTATATGAGACTAAGTGTTTTTGAATTCTCATCATTTGGAGAAAAGATTAGTGTTGGTAGGGACTTGTTAAAGGATGAAACTCTACTTGAAGGTAGGTATATTTTCTTATGTTTTTGTTCTATGTAGTAAATGAAATCCTCAAAATTATGAAAAGAAACGTAAAACAAAAATGTTGTTGGTTTACGTTTCCTACTAGGTAATCAAAGACCATTTACACGCATCATAAGTTTGGGATTTTCTCATGGTTAACTTTCTCCTAATCATGTTCTCTATCACTCTCCCTTAGAACTTGACCCTTTGTTTTTTCCTCCATGTCCATGTTTTCCTACATGGAACCCTAGTGTGGGTTAACTCGGGTGACCTTTGTACTTCCCTTTATTTATTTTAAAGTAATAGTTTTACTGACTCCTTTTCCGATGTGGGACTTTCAATGAAATTTCAAAACCCAATTTTAAAATTGCGAGGACGCAATTTCTTAAGGGGGGAAGATTGTAATGACCCGAATTTTTTTTTTAAATAAATTTTGTTTCTTAATTTTTTGTGTTATTGTTATACTCAACAAAAATGTTTCATTTGGTAACATGAGTATAATTAAAATGAGACTGTTGAGTTTTGACTGTTATTTGACCATTGGTCAATATGACCGCTGGAAACTAAACATTTTGACTATTGTCTCTAAATACAAGCAATTTTGGTTAATTAATATAGAAAGAAGATTTGATGGCCTCACCCAGTAGTCTTGGACCGATCGAAGCCCATCTAACAGAACTTGGGAAGGAGGTAGCACCACTGGGCTTTGCTCTGGACCAAACCCAAGCTGAACTTCATCGTATAAAGCTAGAACAGGATCGCCTTCGCGAGAAGTTCAAACTGATAGAAATTACTACTCGTGCGATGTTGGCCGAGCCTCCCTCAGATTCTCTCACCTTAGCACACCTTACACTTAGGTCCTATGCTGGTGTGATAAGGGGCTATGTAAGGAGACCGTAACTGTCTTGTGTAATCCTTTGTTTTAAATAAAATTTCGATTTCTTTTATGAATTTTCAAATGACCGGATAAATATAGTATGCAAATTTTTGTTGAATTTTAGAAAATGGATATTTTAAATATGTTAATGTAAACCCTAAATAATTAAAAATGTGTAATGATTTTCAAAAAATGGTCTTCTGCAATTATGTTCAGTACTAAATTTAGAGTCTAATAAGATAAACTTGATTTTTGATGAATAGTAAATTATGAATAGTGATTTTATGATTAGGATTAATAATGTGTCCAAATGGATTAGTAATCTCACTTAAAGAAAGTATTAAAATAAGCTAGGCACTTTGATTAAGTAATGTGATTCAATAAAATGGTTAAATAACGGTTTCATAAATTATTATTCAAGTATTAGTTTTTTCGGATGAATAGTGTTTTTTAATTAAAAATTTAAGTAATAATAATTAGAAAATTATTTTTATAAAAATGACTTTATTTTTGAACTCAGAGCATCGATATTATGTTAAGGTAATTTTTGGGGATTTTTCTGAAAAAAATGAATTTTTGATGAATAGTGTTTTTATTTAAATATTAAATTAAAAATATTTAGAAAATTATTTTTATAAAATGGATTTCATTTTTGAAATCAGAGCATTGATATTTGATTATGGTGAAATTTTGGGATCTTTCTGAGAAAGTTGAATTTTCAGTGAATAGTAAAAATGCAGTTTTAGGGTTTCGGTATGTTTAATGACATCATAGCTATGTCATGATGATGTCATGAGTTATTTTAAGGGTTGGCCGGCCAAGGGTGATGAATTATTGTTTTGGGGGCCCCATGTGGCCTAACTCCATGATAAATGCCAAGGGAGAGCACATGGGATTGAGAAAAGAACATGTGAGGTGTCCTTTGGCCATTAATGCCTTGTTCCCTCACTTTCCCTATAAATACCAAGCCCTACTCTCATCCATTCGACTCCCCACTCATTCCCAACGAATTTATGGTCTCATTAACTCCCAAGGAGCCCTCCCAAGGTGCCCCCAAGCCCTCAAGGTCCCAACCTTTGAGGTTTAAGAGTTACATTTTAAGGTAAGGGATCCGACCTCTCTCTTTCTTTTCAAGTAATCTCTTTTATGTCATTCCTTTTATGCTACATGTTCTTATGTTTGAGGATGTTCTTTTATACTCCTCTTACTGCCCTTTTAATGTTCATATAATGAGAGTCCCCTTTTTACTCTCATTATTTCGTTTTATGATGTTTTAAGTGGCGCCGTTAGGCTGCCGAAATTTTTGTAACAGATTCTTTCTCCCTTCTCATTTTTCAAGATCAATTTTCATGTAAAGTATTTCAAGTTCCTTTGTATTATGTTGGGGTATGATCTCTAAATTTATCATACTGAGCTTTTATGATCATATGATGAGAGACCCCATTTGATCTCTTCAATTCAGTATTTTGAAGTTTAAGTGGCGCCGTTAGGCTGCCGAATTTTTAAGTGGTTCTTCACCCTTCTCGTTTTGAAGTTCTACTTTCATGTAAATTCTTTCAAGTTCCTTTTTGTTATGTTGGGTTATGATCTCTATATCTACTATACTGGACTCTTATTTTCATATGATGAGAGACCCCATTTGATCTCTTCAATTCAGTATTTTGAAGTTTAAGTGGCGTCGTTAGGCTGCCGAATTTTTAAGTGGTTCTTCACCCTTATCGTTTTCAAGTTCTACTTTCATGTCAATTCTTTCAAGTTCCTTTTTGTTATGTTGGGGTATGATCTCTATATCTATTATACTGGACTCTTATGTTCATATGATGAGAGACCCCATTTGATCTCTTCAATTCAGTATTTTGAAGTTTTAAGTGGCGCAATTAGGCTGCCGAATTTTTTTTAGGGGATTCTTTCACCCTTCCCATTCTTTTCAAAGTTCTACTTTCATGTCATGTCTTTCAAGTTCCTTTTTAATTATGTTGGGGCATTATCTCTATATCTATCATACTGAACTCTTATGTTCACATTATGAGAGATCCTATTTGATCTTTTCAAATCATTTTTGTTGAAGTGTAAGTAACGCCGTTAGGCTGCCGAACTTTCATAAGAGAAATCTAATTTTTGTATTCCTTCCATGTTTTCCATTTCAAATGGTATGTCCTTGAAATTTCATTACCATGATCATGTATCATTCTTATTCTGTCCATCTACTGTTTTATGGGTCATTTATGAATGTTTGACCCATTTTCCCTCTCTTTTTAATGTCTTCTAAACGTCGTAACATAGCCGTTATGCTGCAGAATTTCCGTCTCAAAATGTCTCTCTCTTTTTATAAAGTTCTTTTATATTATTAAGTGAATACTCAAAGCTCTTTCTTCTAAAGGGGTATTCACATATATACCAAAATGTCTATTTTAAATTCTGGGATTTACATACATGAGACCCACCTTCCTTTTCTGTGGGTTTTAAAGTGACGTAAAGATCATGTCTTTAAAGCAGTTTTTAAAACGTTATGATTATGAAATAAAACCCATTTGTTTTATGCTATATGGGTTATTTATGAAATGTTTGATGATGATATATGTGGCTCACATGATAATAAAGGAAAATTTAAGGGTGCTCCCTGATAGCGCTCCAATGCATTGTGTAAAGACTTAATCTCTAGAGATGACCATTTTAACGACGCCTTGGTGAATAACCTTGGTAATTTTTAACGACACCTTGGGGATGGATCTTGGTGAAACGAAACGATTGTCAATATTAAATGTTGCATCCACATCTTCAAGTTATGAAAAAGTTTTATTTTTATTATGATATGCCTCATGATTTCATTTTCATGCCTTAAAGTTCTTTTCATGACTTTATTGATGTATCTCAAGTTCATATGTAAAATGTTTCACTTGTTTCCCTTGCTGGGCCTTCTGCTCACCCTTCCTTTTGATGTATGTCCCCAGGTTATGAGATGAAGTAATGAGCCTAGGGTGAACATGAGGAGAAGCCTTTCAAGTGTTTAAGAAGAATGTTTTTTTTTGTTTCATGTTTTATGTTCCTTGTTTCCAAGACACTAAACCTTAAAGATCCTCAGTCCCGTGTAATGGAATGAAAAGTTATGTTATAAAAAGACGGGATGCTATAGGGTCAATGGTTATTTTAATAGTATTCATCCTATTATTTGGTGTATATTTATAATATTTACCTAGAATAGGTAATTTTACCATCAGATTTAGGCTTATGGAGAGTCTAGATATCTATTTCATTCGATTAGGCTTCCGTTTCTTGGGGTATTGTGCTTTACATTTGAATATTGAAATTAATTAAATTTAAAATTGATCTTCTATTGATCCTCATTGGAATAATTATGTTTCATTAAGGGATATATTGGATTTTGGTGTGGTAATCAAAGAATGGGTTGGTGGTGTGAGGTTGTTTCGCACAGCCTAATATACTAGGTAATGTAAAAATACTCGAACATAATATATTGTAGAAATTGTTTCTGTAATGTCCTATAGTCCATTGATAAATTTGATCTAGTGAGGAATGGTTCCAAACACAATTTGAAAATTTTATATAATACCATTGATATATTCTTAATGGTTACTGACATGTCAAGAAATATCATGTTATGTTGAGGATATGGATTAAAGAATTTTTATTTTCTTCTATGGGTTTGGTTTTTTTGTAAAATGATGTTTTGTAAAAATATTGTATTTCATGATACTAGTTATGTAATTTAGAGTAAAAATTTAATGTTGTTTATAAATATATTTTTTATATGAAAATCTTTAGGAGACATTAATTTTGAATCGGTAAAATTTTTCTTAGAAAATTCTTTTGTTTTATAACCAATCAATTATTCAATTGTTATTTAATTTGGAGGCCCAAGTTTTGATTTTGAAAAAAAAATCGTTTTAATTTATTTAAAATGATGTGATAAATTATTTTATTTTTTTTAAGGTATGGGATATGTGAATCATTAGTTGGTTTATGGTTTTACAATGAAACTGGTGGGTTTTTAACCAGGTGAATTTTTTTTGAGTTCACATCATAAATTATGGTTTTAAAGGAATGTTGGAACATTCCAACTAGTTTCACTATTCCAATATCATGCATGTTTTTTGTAAAATAATTTTATATCTTCAGGAATGTCATGGTTTGTAAAAAATTAAATTTTTATTCATGTGGATTTCCCTTATTTCTATTTATTTTGAAAGTTTCCATTTTTTTCAGTTCAAAATGTATAATTTCAATAATGTTACAATAACGAATTGGTTGTTTCTTTTATTATATATAAAAATAAATTATAGAAATCTGTCAATAATTTTTTAATGATTACCTTTTGGGGTATCACCCAATATTTCTGGTACATTAATATATTTTAAGTAGTGTGGTTGGTGTTGTTTAAAATTTGGGTGACGTGGTTGTGTGTTTGCTACCTGTTTTCTTTTTGAATCTATGCTAGATGATATTTAACAAGTTATATTTTTTAAATTGATGAGGATATAACGTTTTCATAAATTAGGATAATGGTTTTCCTTGAGGATTATTTCAAATACGCATAGATCCTTATATAATTAAGGTATTTTTTCTATAGTTACAATTTTGTGAGTTGTTATAGATCATTGATCAATAATTTTGCAATATTCATTTTTTATTAGTAGTTTTTTGCATTTCTACATTACACTTTCTATTTAGTCATCATGTCAGAGGTATTGATAAATTTGGATTTTTGGTGAGGTCCTTGAATGTATTTTGATACATATTTTGGATTTGGGAAGACCTTATGTGGGTGATTAATGTGGATTGTACAAGTATAAAACTAGTTGATATTATTCACTGGCTTTTTTCGGATGGATATGGTTCGGTTCACTATAAGAGGGTAACGTTAGTGTCAAATCCTAGCCCATCCATTTTTCTCCCATGAATTATTCAAGGTTATACCCCCAATGACATTTCATTCAATGATTCATGTTTTTAATCACTATATTCTTCTAATATTTTTAGATTTTATGATTTTGGTTCTTTTAAAAACAATATATTATTATGTTAGAAGATATTTTTTATGGGGTCCTCTGAGTGATTCATAGTGCTTGTTTCCTTTCTATAAATGAGATAGTTTGAGGATGTATTTTCTTGGTGGAACCGAGTACTTTCTCTTAATGTTTTTTGGGATTGTATTTACCACTATGATTCTCCAGTTATAGTAGTGTTCCTTCATGGATTTACAATTTACATCAATACAAAATGGTGGGGGATATTTAGGGTCAACCACCATTTGATTATATTTTCATGTTCGATACTCATGGGTAATTATTGTTTAAGGGTGTGTTCATTGTTTTCATCCCATTAGTGGGTATTTAGAAGATATATTCTATTTAAAGTTCTTATTGTGTTAGGATCCCTTCAGTTTTTTCAACCCTTTTATCTTCTTATGAATGTGTTGTGGGTTGAGTTCTCTATTACATTTATAGAGATTAGTGACAATATAGGGGTAGAAAATGACATGGTGGTGAATATAGTTACACCATCTTCTCATTTACTTTTTTATTTTTATATTATTATACATTAAATTTGGGTGAATTTAAATTTTTACAAGTCTCAGGACTAAAATTTATATTTATAATAATTTTTTTATCTTTATGATTTTTTCTTGGTTTAGAGTATTTATGAAGATACATTGTGTGGGAGTTTGACCATGGGACAATGAAAAACCACATGGTTGGTTCATAGGTTGTTATGATTTTTCAAGGTACTAAGATAAACCATATTGGGAAATTTTTTAATGGTAGTATGGGGAACAAACTGATCCCATGGTCAGAAAAATAGGGTGGGTTTCACAATTTTTAAATACTGCTAATATTCAAATCTTTCTCAAGTTCTTTAAAGAATTGTCCCTTTCCACCTCCTCACCCATACTTTGAACCCCCTAGGAAATCCCTCTAATACGTGAATTATCATGTATTGAACCTCTAACCCTTACACAATTTAATAATAATTTCTTTATTATTCTCATCCAGACCTCCTTGTTATGGTCTCCTTTTGCATTCATCTTAATTACCTCATTTATTTTCCTTTCATAAAACATGATTTTTATTTGGAAAACCACTATGTGGTATGTACGAGCAGATTTTTAATGACTTTTTATTGGGAATGTGTGGGTCCCATTATTTTTTAGTTATATTCCAAAAAAGGAGATGAGTTTTGAACCGGTTTAGTTCACCCATCTATGATTTCAGGAACACATTTCCTCGTAAACTCATGTAATTTTTATTATAATGTTGTTTTAGTTTCAAATTTATTTTTTAAAATTTATAATAATTTTTAGGTTATATTAGGATTCAATTATTTTTATTATATTAGGAGATTGTAATGTTCTTTTGTCACATGAAAAGTGGATGTGTAAATTTTCATGTGTCTCTTTATGAATATTTCTTTTATATTATAATTATTTTCCACTGAATCTAATGGTTTTGGAAACCATTTTTGACTTTATGTGTCCTCTATAAATTATAAATAATAATCATTAACATTAGTTATATTCCACGTGTTCTTTAAAATGTTTAGTTGAATTTTTTTAAAAAGGGTCTAAATGTTTTTACGCATGTTGATACTAATTTTATCTGATAAATATGAGTGTGTTTTTTATAATAATGTTTTTAAAAACATGGAAAATTTACCTCATTATAAATGTTTAATACCATTGGTCATATTAGCCACCTCATATGATTTCAAAATGGAAAATTGGATACAATAAATGGTTTCTTGGTATCATTTCTTCTAAAATAAAATGGATTTGTATTTAAAAATTAATTTATGAGAAAATGTGTGGATTTTATAATTGGTTTGAAAATATAATTAAGGTTAAGGGAAATAAAGTGGAGTTTTGAAACTATATTTCAAGGATTCATGGTACTAAGGAACTCTATTATTAAAAATACTTTTTTTTGAAGTGTGAAATGTTTGGATATAATGTAGAAATTCATTATTCTTTGAAAATGTATATTTAATGTGACATATAAAATGATATTTCAAATTTATGTAAGAATATGGTGACTGGCCCAACATCCTGAGTGTTGTTTATAAGGAATGGTATGTTATAATGGTTTTATGAATTTCTGAATACCTATTTGATTTTTATTTGAACAAATTTCATGATATGGATATTTTTCATAGGAAATTCATTATATTGACATAGATGTTGTGATGATTATCTTTGGATACATGTTATTGATTATTCTTCTTGGGAGGGTGCAGAAGGCGACGTGTGGGTTTTTTTAAAAAATTAAATATTTTTTAAAAATTTGATTTTCCAAATATTACATGAATTTACATTCTATTACTAGAGATATAGTAGATGAACTATGTGAGGGAAAAACCTAGTGGAGATAGGGGCTGACTAGGGAGTTTTGTCTAGATACATTGAGATGATTATAATAGAAGTGCTATATGGTCATTATGATATTGAACATCATTTCATATGCAGATAAAGGATTCCCATGGGTGATTATTTCCGGTCTGTTAGAAAGGAATAGAAATTATAGGATTAGGTTGGGAAGAGGCATGGTGTGATATTATAAAGAAAGATATCTTGGATAGGGTCTGATATTATGTTGAGCTAAGTCTCTCGCATGATAACAAAGCCCATTTTTTATTTGATTCCCATACTAATTATTTTATGATCATCCTAGTGGGTGATCAATATTTGTATGATATAATGACAATAAATGTGTATGACTAATTTTCTCTGTATATCATTTCATAGGGCATAATAATGTTTATTTCTTAAAAATACTTTGATGATTATAAGGGTAAATTTTTGTTGGTTTATTTTCCTATTATTATCTACATTGATAGAGGGGTATAGTCTTTCTATGATATCAACATATACACCTTCTACTAGTCAGAAACCTCTTTAAAATATGGATCCATGTCAATGATCTTAGTGGAAAATATCCTGACATCTATAGTCTTGATCAGGGTGGGGCATTACAATGCGTTATCAAAGATTTAATATGACTAATATCCTCAAGTGCATCCAAGAATTATTTTGTCATACTATTATATGAAATTGTGTACATGAAATAATATTGTTTGAGATATTTTGATTGATATCATACTAGATCATGTGAAATATCATTCATGGTATGAATTCTAGGTTACCTGTTTATGGGATATTTTTCACGCCTTTTTTGTTTTGAAGTTGAATTATTTAACCTTATTCGGTGAACACCGATTTTTTGTTTTGAATGTTATATTATTTTTTGGATTTTGGACTATAAAAAGGGGACATTCACATGCATCTTATATGTAATATCAGACAAAAAATTAAATATGTTTGTTGATTTTTATTTTGATCATTGATGACAAGGTTAGTTTATTTAATGTTCCAACAACAACTAATATGATATTTTATTATAAAACATGATGGTTATATTCTACTCTACTACACTAAAATTTATTTTCCTTCTTATTACAGATCATGTGGATCTTATAAATGGATGATTTTGGATGAAAACTATGTTTTCACATTGTGTAAGGGATATATTGTGACCATAGTTTCTTAGTACAAGTATTTTATGCATTAATGATAGACCCCTTGTATTTGGTTAGGGTATATTCTCCAAATATAAGATGGTTATATTTATTTATAGTGTAAGAGACAAATTATGTGGTATTTTATCTTATATAATCACTAAAATAGTCTACATTATCCAATAATGTGATTATAGTGTTCTCATCATATATCTATTAGGGAGATATCATTATATGTATATAATCGATGAATGAGTATGAGGGACCCAGTAGGTTGATGATATGGTATGTGATGATTAATATGTTTGAGACCCCATGATGCCTGTAGTTTTTCCAAAAGCTTACACATGATGTAATAAATAATAGTAACTAGGATTATCCTGATTGGTGACCTATGTGATATATGGCCTATGGGTTAAATGAGAGATTATAGTTATTTGAGATTAGGCTCAATATATTTTTGATTTTGATACTCTGGATGGGTTGAGTTGTGGTTTATGAGGGTATTCTATGAGAGGTATTAAACTAGGATTGTTAGGGCCTTATAAATGGAATTTATTATTATATTACTTTTTATACGATCAACTCACATAAGGTGAAGAAAAGTATGTGTTTTAGGAGACATGATTCCTTGGAATTTCATATTATAAAGATAAAACTGTAATTTGGTATTGAATATTGGTTTTAAATATAATGATAAGACTAATTTATATCCCTATATATTCTAGTTGTTCTTTAAGTATTATGAAGAGAGAACGATAGATGATTATTGTTTTGGGAATGAGTCCTCATATAATGGATGATTGTGTTATAAACGAATGCAAAGGTGAAGTCCGCTAGTTTTAAGAGCATCTCTGAGGGTGATTTTTATAGATGAAATTGACATATGGGAGTACAATAGTAAGGTTTTTATGTATCTAAGCTTAGGTATGATTATATTATACATTTAAGATTATGATTTATGTTATATTATTAGGTGTTACAAGAGTATAAACCCCCTTTTCTTTAGAAGTGATCTTGATGGTACATATTAAGTATGCATAGTATATGTTTGATAGAAAAATAAGTGAACAAGTGTGTGTTAGATAAAGACCAGTGAATTTATGGAATTATTATAATAATTGTTACATTAGGATTCTAATGAAAATTTTAAATATCCTATTATGGTAATATGTGTAATCAAAATATTATTAGAGTGTAGTGGAATTGTTGATCTGAGAAATATCCTAGATATGTGTTTCCTTGGATGATATGGGACTGGATTAAGAGGATAAAATTACATATGATGATCAAACCCATTGAGGATTCACTAAATGAGAGTTATAAATAATTAAATATGGTGGGGAGTAATCCATTGGAAATTCATGGGTAAAGTTTTCGTTATGCATATAAATTCGGTGGATGTGGAGGATTATGTTTCTGAGAGCTAGGAGCGGGTAGTGATTGATGTATCATACTGACACATGGTTATAAGTGGGGGTAATAATGAATACACACCACATGCAATAATAGATAGAATGTGATCCATGCAGTTACAAATCCATAATTGCATTGTTATGGGTAATATAAAATCAGTCAACAGATGGTCGAAATGAAATTAGGATATTGGGGTGAAGATGGATCCGACTATGTATAGTTGTGTGGAGAATACTATATTTGTGTATTTATAGGTGGTATTAGAATGATTTTGGATGATTTCATTATGATTTGTTTGGTTTTGATATGATCTGAGGATGTGTTGGTTCAATCGTGTGCCAATTCATCGGGTGTGAACATAGAAGAACAATTGGCTGTTCAAAGAGCCAACAATGTAATTCCATTGAATGTTAATTTTAGATATTGGTTGGGGTTTTTTAGAATTGTCACATTATGACACCATGAGTTCGGGAATCATGATTTGGTAATGGTGATAAGACATCATTCGGTAAAAGCATGTGTTTTTATAATAGGTTGGACATAGGGGTTTCAACTAGTGAGTTTTCTCATACATTGTTCCAAAGGGTAATATAATACAACATGTATGTCTTATTAGTGATGAATGATATTTTTTGGGGATCAGTAATGAATTTTTTAAAAAAAATATCCAATGATAGTTCATGGATATTTCTGGCTAGAACTATTCTATTCTTATCATTAATGAGGTGTTGTTCTATGTTCTGACTAGTGTTTTCATCTTTAATTTGGATTAATGAGATGCAATCCCCATAAATTAGATAATCGGACAACATGAAACAATTGTTTTGTTGGAAATTAGAATGGAACATTGCATCATGGATCAGAATGGACCCTTGTGAGTTATCTCTGATAGGGGGATTTCTATGAGAATATGGTTGAATTCATCGATGCAATCTCAATGTCTCTAGAGGGATAACAATAAGTAATAAACCTAGTAACACCTAAATATTTTGTGAAATATATTTTTCTGAAAAATTTAATAATTTCAAAATATATAATTAAAAAAATATTGAGTTTATGTTGAGTTACATGAAATATTAAGTTTATATTTTATTACATGCATCATAGTATGTAGATTTTGTTACAAACAACCCCAATTTAAAATAAAACATGACATGATACAAATAATATTTTATTTTATATGATAATTATCACAAAGACTTCAGAATGAAATGTTTTAATTGGACTAAATAATCTATGAAAATATATTTGGTTTACCCATTTATATATATGAATTATTTGCGGACAAATTAATTACAAATTAATATAAATAATATTTTAAAATAAAGTAAACATCCTTTAAGAAATATATTTTACTAAAAAATTAAATTTCCCCTAAATAATATTTTATGGAAAATTATGTTAATATAATTTATATATTTCATATTCTGTAAAATAATTACCATTCATCTTATGTTATTTTTAGATAATATATATAAATAAATCAAATTATACACTCAAAAACGGTATTTTTCTAAAAATTAGTTTGTCACATTATTTCCAATTAATTTAAAACTGATATTGACACATTAAGAAAATTTCTTTGGCAAAATAAAATTTATTCTTTAAATCACCAGAAAAATTTTATTAAATTGTGATTTTTTTGGTAATTTTTAGAAAGAATTAATTTTTTGATGAATTTTGAAAAATACTGAATTAAAATAAAATATGATTATAATTTAAATCATTTATTAATTTAAATTATATTTTATATCGTATTTTTTAAATGTTAGTTCAATTATATATCTATTATTCTTATTCATACAATCATAATAAATTATATATTTAATTTCGATATAATACATTTTCAAACATTTTATCATTTTTCACTTTAAAAACATGTAACTCATCGCTCCTCTTTGATTATTTTTAAATTATAATTTTCCAAATATATGAATTTAATTCATGAAAAAATATTTTTTTATAATAATAATAATTTATATTATCTAATAATATTAACATAATTTATTTCTATAATGATTAATGAAAACAACTAAAATGTAATAACCACAATTAGGGATAAAATATAATTTTACGATTTATGTGTGCTTATGTTAAAATTATTCTTCCACGCATAGGATTTATATTATGAAAAACATCATTTAATATTTATAAAATTAATGTCCAAATTTTCTCATATGTCTAGTTTTATTTTATGCTTTAAGGATAAGTTACGTAGGTTAAAGATCTAGTTACTGTGTTGAAAATTAAACTGGTAAAAGTGAGTAAAACATAAATTCAAGGGAATGAAAATTTCCAAAAAAATGTGTTTTTTATTGTGATAGTGGTGTTTAGGTCATATGATCCCAAAAACAATTTATTTATCAAATTGGGATCCATAATAAGAGATACTAAAAATCCTTTTTAAATGCATTTGGGTTTTTATAAAAATACCACTACACTTCAATAAAAAAGGTCAATAACTCCCCTTAATTCTTCACAACTCTCAAGCCATTTGGACCAACCATAACCATAAAAAATAACTTCCCAAAATACGACCTCTTGTAAGAGAAGAATTGTTTGGAAACACCCTGAGGCTTTACAATATTTTAATTTCTAAATTTAATTTTTTAAATTTTATTGCTTTTTATACAACCACATGTTAGTCATATACTAGATACAATAATTAGTTACCATTCATTACACACAATAATCAGGTGTACAAAATAAAAATATTATAACAAAATAATATTATTTATTATAATACATATCATAGATGTTAAATTATCTACAAGAAATAGTGTTAACCAAATTTTGAATTTTATATATTCTATATAATCTAAATAATAATCATCTGTGTTTTATAATCATTAGATTCAATTTGTTCGAAAAAAAGAATAATTTATCAAATATTGTAGTTTTTCCTTTATTTTTGTGTGCACCAATTTTAAATATAGTATTGATACATTTTTTATTTAGTTTGAAATAATAAAATTCTTATTTTAAATCATAATATAAAAATTTACTTTGGTTCAATTTTTGTTATTTTTCTGATATGTTTCATATTTTGATGAATTGTGGAATTTATTAAATTTTAATTAAAGGAAACTATTTTCATTGAAATAATTTTTAGTGTTAAATAATAACTTTTATTGGTTTTAAATTATAATAAAATTATATTTTTATAATTAAATATAATGTTGGTTATTGATATTATTTTCAATTTAATATTGGATGTAATCACATGTCAATCTTTTTACGTTTTTTTATTACAAAAAACAAATTTTCTCATTCCATTAAAAAGATTAATTATAATTTAATTTATACAATTTATGTGTTTTTAATTTTGAAAAAAGGATTCCATATTATAAATCATTGGGTACAAATTATTAAAATATGGTTCTTTTATTTTTTGAACATAATAAATACCAACATTAGTAACTTTATTTACCACAGATAAGGGTAAATCAGTTAATTAAAGGTAAAAATAATATTATAAAATTATAATAACTCTTTTAAAAATACTATTTGATTAATAAATTATAACCTTATAATCTATGGTTATTAATAAAATCATTTAATGTACAATTTTTCCTCAATATAATAAGAATATTATTAAAATCAATGAATGTGACAAAATTTCAGTCATTTCTTATATGTAGAATTACATTAATATAGATATCACCAGGGAATAACATCTATCATTAATTGTATTTTGAATGATAAAATAATTATCTACATAAATTTATTTTATTTATAATTTTTATATATTAAATAATTACCACAAATTATTGCACAATAATAAAAAAAATAATTATCTTTATTGTAAGATATATCAAATAAATCATATTTAAAATTTTTAAATAAATATTAATCTTACTTAATTGATGAAATAAAATAATTTTATATATAATATAGAAATTTTATTGAAATATTGAAAGTATTGGGTTGAAGATAACATATTTTTTTGGATATTTCTATCAATGAAAATATAGAATAGGTTCCAAATTGACATAAATGATACGTTAAAATAAATAATATATTATTAAATGTTTTATAATTCATAAAAAATTTTAGGTACAAAATATAATAATATTATCATGGTAAATATTTAATATATTATCCACTTTCTGATTTTATTGTTATTTATTAGTAACTACTTTAATCATATATTATATAAAAAAAATTATACACTCTATGAATTAAACATTTTAACTAAGGGTTAAATACATAAGATAATTTTAATATTGGGATTTAAACTTCTCTGAAAGTCAATTTTTATATTAGTTAGACCTATACTCTTCTTACCCTTGAATGAACTCACATTGGAGTTATTTGAAACTGAACATAAATTTATAATAAATTAATTGTTTTGGAGTTTCTCAAAAGTTCACATCCCCTCTCTTATAAAAGAGAACCTATCCTTATCATTTATTAACCACTGTAATGGATTTTGTATTCAAATGAACCATAAAAACACCCATATAAAAAGCTCTCAATTCATCATAGAGGTCATACATGGTGTTGGAATCCATCTTAAGGAGTTAATTTGTGAAAACCAAAAGGAGACATACTAAGAAGACGTAATTTTTTTAGAAGTTCAATTAAATTTCATTTGATATTATATTTACACTTATTTAGGTGTTTCAATAATAATGTAATAAATCCAGTATAATCTATATTAGGAGATTTTATTATTATTATTCTTCAACAATATTCTTCCTTTTATCCATCTTATAAAAAAATATCACCATGCATGCGTACATATGACATACTATCTCCACAATATGGTGTAATTTTTTTCATCCCTACTTTTCCTAGTGAGAATAATAATTAATATAATGATTATAAATAATATATTTGACATCAAAATGAAACATTTTAATTAATATACAATAAAATCACATACCATGTAACCACTAAGGAAATGACAATGTAACTTTTTGGAACATAATATTGATGTAAATGTATATAATATGAATGAATAAAAGAGGGGGGTGAATTGTGGGTTTAATAAAATTTTATATAAACACTTGAGAAAGAACATAGTTTAAGAGATCTTAAATAAATTTAATTCACAACCACTAAAAATGATCAAAATTTTCATGGATCAGATTGATAAGATACAATATGATATCAGCAATAACTAATAGAAATTTTATTGTAAGTGAATACAATGATAAGAGTATAACAAATGTATATGATTCTATTATATAGAGTATATAATCCTTTAATACAATAAGTAATGAATGTTTACAAATTAAAATAATTACAATAGAAATGAATATAAATAGAAATATGAAACAAACTGATTCCTTTTCTTTAACAAAAGCCAGCTAAAAAATAATGGTATTACAATTCTTTTATCCATAATAGTATCATTTATTTTCACAACGGATAAAAGGTACTGTTTCCACCACCCTATTATTTCCTCGATATTTTGATCAACATGTATGTCTCCCTATCCATGGAAACCCTCCATTAAGAAGGTAATCGACACCATTGTCTTTCAAATACATGAATACCCTCAATACCATGATTGGTAGCATCATTTTCCTATCCTCGTAATCCCTAAATTGTTATCACTATGATTAGTCTCATAAATAAAGACAATTCAATTATTTACATACAAGAACTTGGAACAAACCTGTCATGTCTTGTCTCTTCATGGCATTATGCATGAATCAATAGAGATGTCACAAAGTCTCTCTCTCAAACATGGATGAAACAAAAGTAGTTTTATCTATATCGAATGACCTTTTATTTATAGGCCTTAGGTTCTAATGGTCATATTTTTTACAATGGACATATTTATCTAGAATAATACCCAGGACTTGGACACCTTTCAATATAACATTCAAAACTAATAGAATACATGAAATTGTTTTGATTAGTATTTAACTAACTCAATGACATTATTTATGTTAGAAAACACTGAATGGAGAAGTATGAATGAATTATTATGATTAAATATAGTGAAAAACATATATGCGGTCTTGGAGTAAAATTTGAGTACAATGAATTACATGATTATGATAAATAACTTGTTTACGATGCATGTCGTGATTATGATGCATATCATGGTTATGATACATAAAATAGTTATGATTCTTAACAAGGATAATATGCATATCATAGATACAATTTATATCCTGGTAATTAAACATAACATGGTTACAATTCATTGTTATAATTTATAATAATATTAATATGTTTAACCTAGTTACGATTCATGGTTACGATGCATAATATGAATAGTATGGATAACCTAGTTACAATGTATGGATACAATGCATGGTTAAAATTCAGAATTTGAATACGATGCTTTACCAGGATATGATGCATGGTTACGATGCATAATATGAATACGATTCATAATATTCTAACGATTCTTGATTATAATGCATAATATGTGATTATGATTTTAAAACAACATATATTATTATGATGTAAAATGAAATATGGAACAATTATGTAACACAACGTAAGTGATTATGATATAAAAATTCATATATGATTACGATAAGAATCATCATATGTAATTATGATAAGAAACATAATTTTTAATTATAATTTTTAAACAATATTATATTACCAGGGTAATAAGTAATTTGTGATTTCAAAAACAAAAATATCAATGAGAAAGTTTAAACACATTTTGACTCAACTTCTCTTGTGCGTACCTACGACCTATAGTCTCCAAGATGAGATACGATTTAGAATCAACATTAATCATTAAAGGATAATTATAAAAATATATATACATAATAATAGTGAAATATATGAAATAATAATGATATTGGAATATATATATATAATTTACATAATTACATTAAATATGACAATAAAACAGACAGAACATTAATGCATATGTATGTCCTATTGTCTCCATGAATGGTGTATTCCCTTACATTTATTTTAAATATTTATATATAATGATATACTTAATATATATGATATATATATATATCATGTTTTATATTATGGAAATATGTAAATCAAGATCTAAGTGTAATGATCAAGAATAACAAGTCAAAACATGTATGATCTACAAAGCGATTATTACCCAAAATGTTTCTTTAACTAGAGATTATTAATTAATAGGTAATTTAAAGTTATTAAAAAATAAAATATGATATCATAAATGTCATTATGTTTCTCTTATAAGTTAATAATATGATTAGAACTATTAAACAATAGTTTCAGACATATATAGAGTGTATCATACCTAATTCAAGGAAATTATGTATCACATTGAATTTTCAAGACGTATAATCCATGCTAACAACCTATTTCAAGTGTCTGGTAAATATACTTCACTTATTATATTTTATATCATGAATACATTTATCTTCATTGTATTTATATAATCATTTAATTTATTTGGATTATTATTTAAATTTTATATGTGGTATGGGATGATTTGAATGTATAAATAATTAATCCTTTATCAATTTTAATATTGTTGATATTATTATACATATTTATTTATATGAATATAAATGATTATAAATATAATTTAATGTCTATTTTTAATTACATTTCAATTTTTTCATATATAATATTTTTAATGTTTAATGTATGGGTTTATTTAACAAAATATCATTAATATCTCAAGTTGTTTATATGTAAGTATCTACTGGGAAATATTTATCATCTATGTCTATTAAAATGTATTTAAAAATATTATCTAAATTTTTTTAAATAATTTTTACCTATTTATTAATTTTTATAAAATTTTTAAAAATGAATTTTCCTATGGTTTTCCAAATGAGGTACATAAATTATTTTTTGAAAAATTATGGAAGGAATTTTTTTTATATTATATGGTGTGTGAGGCAGTTTTCTAACATTAATCAACCATACCATTTTGAATATTTCCATACATGAATGTATATTAATTTTCAAAATAAATACATTATTCTATAATTTTTTATATTTTAAATGATCTCATTGTAAAAAGGTACATTTCACTCAAAGAGTTTTAGTGAATTTATTTGATAATTTTCATCTAGTTTAACATCTATTATTGGGTATTATGAGTGATTGATGTTGATTTATTATTGATAAAATTTTCCATATTTTACAAAAGGTGTTATGATATATTTGACTATGGATGTTCTATTTTTATACCATACATGGTATACATTTATTGTATTAACATTTCATATACTAGTTTTAGTATGAATTTTTATGTTAGTTATATTTTAACCCTTTTGTAAGTGGAATTCATTGGACATAATATGTGATGGGACGGTCATGTTGTTGCCCCTCAATACATCAGTTTGTCTCATGAGACAATCTAGTTTTGGGTTTTATCCATTTATTTATGTTCTTGTAATGAGGCCTTGACACAACCATTATGAAGTCTGACCTTATGCATCCCCTCATTATGAGATTAGTTAATGAAATTACATGGGATTAATTTGTGATTAGAATATCTATGCAAATATTTAAAATGAATTATTTGAATTATTATTCCTATATTATGCTGATGATTATGTTTAAAAGACTTTTCGTTCCATTTTATGCCTTGCCTTAAATATTTATACTTATTTGTGACAGTTTCCACTATATTGTTAAACATTACAAAGAATCTGAGATCACCCAATTATTCTGTTTTTTAGGACTCCAATATGTTTTTTATGATGGATATTTAGGGTTAAACTTTTAAAATAATATAATTATCAAATATTTATTGATTATTCATTATATTTTTTGATTTGTAATATATATTTTAGGAATGTAATCTATTTTCCACGATAGCTAAATTGACTGGTCATTAGTGATTTGATTCCATGTAATCATACCAATGTATTAAAATAATTCAATGACTATGGGATACTGGAGTTGGGGAATTATATTTTGTATTAGAGTATGTTTAGATACATCCTTGAAAATTAGATTTTGAAAATTTATATTAGGGAAACTAACTCTAATATAGACTTTGAGGACAAGCATAAAATAACATACTAAGTTTTGTTTATGATAGAAATTATGTGTTTATAATTATCAATAAATTAATGTAATTATACTACATTTGGATGTGGTTCTAGGATAGATGTGCATATGATTAATAACTATGACAAGGTGTTTTGGGATTTAATCAGGGTAACCTGGTACATGACAGTGGGCCTTACTACGCACATAGTTTGACACTTACATGGGATATACATAGAATAATTACCATTTTATTTACAAAATATTATGAAGGATTTATGAATAAATATGACCCCAATGAAACAATATTTTTTATTATGTGAATATATATTATTATAATTTTCAATTTATGTTACAATGTTTTCAAGTATTTTTATTCTACATTACTATATTATCTAAAATTGTATATGAAATTGTTTAAAATATATCCTATTGAATGAAATTAAAATCCTATAAACAAAAAAAATCAATGATTGGAATTCTTCCCAATAAAAGACAATTATTTTTTAGAAGGAGATGAAGATGGTGCTGAAAATATTATAACAATTATGGGATAGAAAACTCATTTAATGAATAATAACCATACTCGTATGGAGAACCCTGAAAAACAATGTCGAGGAACAATGTTAGACTGATTTATGAGACAGAAACCTCAAACATTCAATGGGACTACAAATCCATTTGTACCTGATAAATGGATAAGTTCCTCAGAGAAATTATTTCATTATTTGTTGGGTAATGCAAGGGAAAAATGTTCCTAGTAGTTTTTCGTATCTATGGAGATTCAGATCAATGGTGTTCATTAATTCTAAACACAAACTAGGATGAAGAAGTAACAAATATGGAATGTAGGGAGTTAAAAGAACATTTCATAGAAAAATACATTCCTTATGAATTACGAGCTAATATGGAAAGGAAGTTTCTATGAATGAGGGAAATAAAGGATGAGAATGTTTCCAAGAATGAGGATAACTTAACAAGGGTAGGAAGGAATAATAAATACTAAAAATGTAACCCAAGGGGTAGTATTCATTGTTTCATTGATGTGTAAAAACATTTTCTCTAAAAGGAATTGTTCTCCAAAACATTCTAATATTATAATGATATAGTCTCAGGTGCTATCAATGCATATAAATACATTTCCATGTTTTATGTCGTTAATGGTAACCTAGATAATAAGAGAATGGTGGAGAAAGAGAGGGAATGAGTTATAAATGGGATGAATGATTTTACAATATGTGATGATTTTTGGAAGAAACAATATTGTTTATTCCTGAAAGTGATGGGAGTTTGATACAAGTTTGGAGATAAAGGTAACAAGGCCCATGATTGTAATGGAATAAATGGATATGTAAATGTGAAATTCTATTATTGTTAATATTATGGATATTATTAAAATGATATCCCAAAGAATAAAAGATATGTAACTTTGATGAATGAAATGGATCAAGTTAAATCCTATGTTGTTACTATGGTAAAGGTGGAATAAATAATGAAATTTATTTTTTTAGGATTCAAGAAAAATGATTTTGTATTCTAGTTATAAGTATAATTTTATATATAAGGATTTTATTGTAGTAATTATTCTTTATGGATATAGTGGTATGAATGTTTTAATTATAGTTTTAATGGTGATCAAATATTTGGTATGTTTCGATAAGAGGTACACTATATAGTTTGGGGAATCCAATCTTACTATTGATTTTGGAAATTTAGAGAAATTTTTTGATTTATAATTTATACATAAGTATTTTGGATTAGTGTTAATGTTGGAATGGAGTATTTTAAACATTGGATTATATTGTTTGAGGTTAAATAATGATTTACTAGATAATTATTTGCATTTTGATTTACCAAAATCCTTTCAGGCATGGAAATTAATTTTGAACATTAATTTTTATGTTTATGGGTTGATGTCAAAGTAGATCGATGCAAAACCAAAGAATGAGATTATTATTAATTCATGGAATGAAATAATTTAAATGATTATATACAAATATAAATTTTACTCCACACTAGGGAAATGGTCTTGAAACAGAAAATTTTTCCTATTAGCTTTTTTGATGAATCAAATGTTCCCTTAGATCAGTGAAGAATTATAATTGTGTGACTGTTAACATTCTCGTAACCATGTTATCTATAACACTCGAGTAGAACATAATGTTTTTGTTTTAGATCATGTCCATGTTTTCTTACATAAAATCCTTGTATGTTTGATCTTCAGTGACCTTTATACATGGTTTTATTTATTTTTGAGGATTGGGTATTATTAATCATTTTTTCAGCATGGGATTTAAATAAAGATATTTGAAATGTCACACCCCTGGATTTTATTTTGAGTTTAAATTGTGGGGACACACTTTATTAAATTAGGGGAGAATGTAACACCCTAAGACAATACAATATTTTAATTTTTAAATTTATATATTTTTAATTTTTTTTCATAAAACACAATTATAATCTTATTCTACACACTATAATGACATTCATTGTGTTACAAGTGAGGGATAGTTTAACCAAAACACAATATATTAATAAAACATTACTATTTAATATTATATACAACCAAGCCAATAAATTATATTTTATGAAAATTATTAACCATATTTTTAATTTCATATTTTAAATATAATTTTAATAGTAATCTTATGTGTTTTATAGACAATATATAAGAAAAAATAATTTTTTTGTATAAAAGATGTATTTTTCAAAAAAAAAAATCGTTTTTCTCCTTTTACGAGGAGAAATTTTTAAATATTGTTTTAAATTTTTTTATATAAAATATGAAAAATTTAAATTATTCATTGAAATATTAATATAAAAATTGACTTTGGTTTATTTTTTGGTATTTTTTTGAAATGCTTCATGTTTTCATGAATAGTGTGAAATATTATATATTTATTGAAATCAATTTTCCCTCAAAATAATTTTTAGTGATGAATAATAAATTTGAAAAGTTTTAATGTATAATTACATTATAAATTTATAATTTAATTTAATGTAAGTCATTTGATTTATTTTCACATTAAATTTGAAGATAAACAAATGTGAATCTGTTTTGGGTTTATACTTAACAAAAATAATTTTCTCATTCCATCAACATGATTAATTATAATATAATTACTAAAATTTTTGTGATTTGAATATTAAAAAATGATGTCAATATTTGGAGTTAGTGGTTCCCAATAAGTAATATATATTCTTTAATGTTTTTTACATTATGAATAGAAAAATTGTAAATATCTTTTCAATGGTTAAGGGTAAATCGAGTAATTAATTGTATAAATAATATTATAAAATTATCCCCAAAACAAGTAAAAATAATATTTTATTAATAAATTTGACCCATGTTATCTAAGGTTATAAATTGAATCATTTAATGTAAACTTCTCCATAAATATGTCAGGAAATTTATTAAAATCAATAAATGTGACAATGTTTCACAGTCTTATTTATTATAAGTATTAAAATTTTAATATAGAGATCACAAAGATATAAAATCATTCATAAATAATATCAAGAAATAAAAAATAATTAAATACATCATAATAATTTATTTATAACTTTATATATTAAATAATTACCACTAATGATGAGAAATAGTAATGGAGAAATGATTTTATTAATAGAAAAGTCAAATAAATTAAAAAAATATAATAAATATAATTTTACTTAATTAATAGAATACATGAATTTTATAGATAACATAGTCTTGTTATATATGTATTGTAAGTATTAGTTTGATTTTATCAGGTTGTTTTGATATTTTAATAAATGAAAAAATTTAATTATATCAAAATTAACCAAAATGATATTTTAAAAAAAATAATATTTTATTATATTTTATGAAATTCATAAAAAATATGTTTTGGATAATGAATTAGGATAATGTATAAAAGGTGTTAAATGATCCAATTGGGGTTATTTTTTAATTTTAGAATAACTATATTAACCTTATATTATAAAAAAGTCATGTAAACATAGTAAGAGATAAATTGTTTAACTACTGGTGAAATCCATAATATAAGGTTAATTTTGTGATATAAACTTGTAAAAAATAACTGGTTGAGAGTATGTCTAACCATAATCATCTCAACCTCTAAATATACCACTTTTGAGTAATATAAAACTAAATATATACCTATAATAAATAAATAGTTTTTGAGTTTCTAAAAGTGCCTCTCCCCTCTTATAAAAGAGATCCTCTCCATAGATTTTATTGACACCTATAAATATCATTGGATAATTGAAAACCGTCCCAAAAATCCCTAAAATATCCCTCAATACATCATAGAGTTTATAATTTTGGGAGAAAGACACACTTAGGTGTCCATTGATGAAAATAAAAAAACACACTCGAAGAAGAGGTAATTGTTTTACCAATTCAATTCAATAACTTTAATTCTTATACATCATATTTCTATGTTGTTTCCATACTCATTTAATAAATTTAGTATCATATATATTATGATATGTTATTATGATAATGTGACAACCATATTTCTTCTGTTATCTATCCAACCAATCACAATATCACAATCTGTGTGTACGTACGACTTACCATCACCACAAAATGATGTAATTTGTTTATCATCACTACATTTTTTAAATTTGTATAATGATGAATATATAGGATGTAAATAATAAATATTATATTATAGTTATTATTTATAATTAATATCACGGAAGATTCATTATAATTTGACCATTATAGAAATGATATTGTCACTTGTCTATATGTATGGCCCATCGTCTCCAAAATGCCACAAGATTCATTCTCCACGTTAGCCATTAAAGAATGATTACAAAAATATATATTATGAATAAATTAAAAATTTATGACATAATAATGGTATTAGAATAATATATATATATATATATCATTTACTTTTTTCCTTCAAACTTGAGAAGAAAATTGAACCATCATTCATGCGTACGTATGGCCTACAGTCTCCATTAATGATGTATTCCATACCATATATTTTATATATTTATATATGTTCAAGTACTGAATATATATTATATATAAATCATTATTTATGTTATTAAGTAAATTTTATCATAATATAAGTTATATGATCAAGATTAACAAGTCAAAACATGTATGATAACCAAAGCTATTATTAACCAAAATGTTGATTTAACATGGAATCTTTAATTAATGGGTTATATTAAGGAATAAATGAATCATATATGATATAATAAATACTATTATGACTCTATTATAAGGTAATAATATTTTTAAAAACATAATATAAGAGTTATAGACATGGACAAAGAGTGTATGACCTATGGTAAGGGGATTTAGTCTCACTTTTAATTTTTTTGAGATATATGTAATGTTAACCTCCTATGTCTTGTGTGGGGTATATATAATGCCCCACTTTTAGATTATATAATGAATAAATTATATTTATGATATTTAAATATTAATTTTAATATATTGTGCTTATTACTAAAATGTTCGATGTGGTATGAGATGCTTTGAATGTTTAATTAATTAAGACTTTATAAATTTCAATATTCATGATATTATCATACATATTTCCTTATAAGTATATAATGGATTATAAATAATATTATATGAATATTTTTAATTTCATTCATTTTTTTTCATAATGAATACCGTTAATGATTAATGTACGGGTTATTTTTTCATAATCTCATTATTATCCAATGTTGTTTGTACATACGTATCTACAAGGACATATTTATTATCCATATAAATTAAAATATATTTAAAGGTATTATCTAATGTTTTTTAAAGTAATTTTTACCCATATATATTTTTTATATAATTTTATGAAGGTAATATTACCATCATTTTCAAAATTATGTACTTAGTGACCTCTTCAAAAAATTAATGAATCTATATTTTTTAACCTTATATGGCTTGAGTAGAAGTTTTTTGACATTATGACACCTTAACATATTTAAAATTCCCTTAAAATATGACATGTTTATTTTCATAACAAATTATTTATTTTATAATTTCTCATCTTCTGAATGATGTCAAAGAAAATAAATCATTTCACTTAATGGTATGAAATGTATTTTTTATATTATTTTAAACTATGTCAATATCCTTTGTTGGATTTCATTCTTGATTGATATGGATTTATTATTGACATAATCATCCATATTTTATTGAATATATTATGATATGTTTGATACTAGATGTTAAATTTATATACAATTCATGTTTTATGGTTAATGTATTTTCATTTGATATGCTAGTTTTAATATGAATGTTTATATTCGTTTGGTTTTACTAATTTAAAATGAAAATTGTATTTTACTTAGTAAGTGACAGGAAGGGAATGTTATATTCCCCCGATTCATCAGTAGGTCTCATGATATTCAACACATTTGGTTATTACCTATTTATGTATGGTTTGTAATGATGCCATTATGTTTTGGTTATAATGTCAGATATTATGTATTTCCCCAATATAAGATTACTTATTAATATTACATGTGATTATTCGACTAGTAGAATATCCATGTGAATGTTTAAATGGAAAAATTTGATTTATACATGCCATATTATGCATATTATTATCTTTAATAGTCTTTGGTTTCAGTTTTATAACTTTTATTAAATGTTTATGTTTATTTATGATAGTTTTTGATATATTGATTAATGTTACTGAGCATATGAGATCACCACTTTATTATGTATTATTTTCTAATGACTCTGTAATGTATTTTAATATTGATGTGTAGGGTTATAAAAGAAGAATAATGTAATTATAAATTATTTATCAATGTTTTATATTATGTATTTAATGGTAATGTAATTTTCATGTATGTAATCTATTTTTCAAAATCACTGAACTGGTCAGTCCTAGATTTTATTCCTTATAATCATTGAAATTTATTAAAATAATGAACCGAAATTGGTGATTTGGATTCTTGGCATTAAATTTTTTTTTTCATAAATCAATCAAAGAATTTTAGTGCAATCCAATGGAGGTTACCTGAATAAATTGTAACATTTTTAATTGAGCATTTTTTTCTTCCCCCACCACATTCATTTATCATTAGACAATGAAAATTTAATTTGATAAGTATAATACAGAAAAAATTATTTTTTATGATATTACTATATCAATATCATTATCCACATTGATCAAATGGGTTACAAAATCATATTTCATTTTTAGGAAAACGACCGCCTCTTGAACTGATGTCATTCGTGTTTCCATTACCACCACTAACAGATGAGTATGATGATTAATATAAATTATATATATATATATATGTAATTAATTTCATAATTAAACCTTTGTAGTATTTATATGATATATAACATTTTTTATTTCCATTCCTTAGAGGATACAATAATGTCACTCATGTGTACGACTGAATAACTCCTCCCAAGGTGATATGATCAGTTCTTCACTAATGCTTTACATGGAAGATAATAAGTATCATGAAAAATGATATCAATGTATTAATTTTGAAATTAATGAAATATTATTAAATCTAAAATGATAATATCTCTTCTTTTTTTATTTTTTCACTCACTATAATATTATAAAAGCATTCAGGTACGTGTGGACTACCTACTTCATAAAACAATTTGAACTTCTCTTTTCATCACCACACATCATATATGATATATATATAAGTAAATTAAACGTAATTTTAGGATTTTTAAAACATTATTATCTTTATATATATATATATAATTTTACTTATGTAAATTCCATAATGATAATTGTAAAATGGAAACATTACTCAAGCGTTTGTAAGACCTACTGTTTTCTTGATCGTAACATACTTCATTTCTCAAAAAAATCTATCATGTAAGTTATTGAGAGTATAAATTATATATAAAAATGATAATTATTTCATTTTTTAATATTATTATTTTAACCTTCATATATGTAATAGGGGAAAAATAATATATCTAAAAATATATTAAAAACAAAGCAGTTATTACCCAAAACTTGATTTTATCAAAAAAATTGTTATTTTAAATGTTATAAGAGGAAATAAGAAACTCATATATAATTTGATATATATAAATATGGTTCTATAATAGATTTATAAAAAAATAATTTTTATTATATAGGAAGTTCAAATGTTTAATAGTTAAGTCAAAATACAAAGTAATGTATTTTTAGTCCCCCATTTTTTTCTACGAGACATATGAAAAGTAAACTAATGTATCATAAGTTTGGTGTATATACTTCAAATTTTATATATTTTATCATGAATATAATTTTATAATTATATTTAAATTTTCTTTTTATTTTTTTCATTATTTTTGTATATGATTCAAATGATTATTAATGATGTAATGGATTTTGGTCTCACATTTATTTTATGTGGGACACATGCCATATTGACCACATTTTTCATTTATGTAGTGTATTAACTAAACATGATAATATTTTAAAATTATTATAATTATAATTATTTTTATCTATATATCTATTTTATTATCTCTCTTTCAGTATTTTTATGGTTCAGATGTTAAAAAATCGATAAGGGATATTATTCTAAATTTTTTTCTGTGAGACATATGTTATATTATGTAACTATTTTCTTGTATGTGGTGTATATAAATCCCATTTGTCATTTAATATCATTAATTTATTTATACTTATGATATTTTAATGGTTAATTTATTGAACTTCTTTCATAGTGAATATGATTCAATGTTACTAATACGGTGATAATTTTATGTTACAATCTCATCATTTATCAATAATGTAAATGGTTATGTTTCCAATAATATTATATTATTATCTATATATCCTGAAACATATTCAATTTATTCACATTTGAATATTTGTTGAATATACATGGTTTTCATTCATTTTTATCCCTTTATATACTAAATATTAAAACAAATTGTAAAAGATCATATTTTTAGTCAAAAATTGTAAATATTCCAAACCATTTTATCTATAAATATCTTCATAAAAGATTTTAAATTATTTTAAATTAATTACTTAAGCAATTTTAACCAATTCTATATATTTTACAAAACGTTCTAGGGGTAATTGTCTTGTATTTTTCCAAAAATAACTTCTTTCTATAACAAAACCATGAGGGGAATCATTATGTATGACAAGAACATAATTTTCCACCATTATATAACCATTATTCTCATAAAATATGATATTATAATGTTTCAATATAATTTTGTAAGTAAATGATTTTAAAAAATAATAATAATTTAAAATGACTTTTGAAATAATACTTGTTTTATCCTCAAAAAATAATTTAAATTATTTTAAAGCATCCATTTTATGTTTTTAAAATTTATTTTATAATATAATTATTTAAAAAATATTGTTAGTTTTAAAAATTTTATTTTCTATGAAATTTTATATACCTTAAGAAAAATTCTAGATGATTTGTCAATAAAAATAATTCTCAATATATGATAACATCATTTGATGTACCTTATTCTTTGAAGGTTTTATGAACTGAGGATACAATTATAATTTTTCTCTAATTAGTACATGATAATAAATTCTATTTAATACCATTTGTTTCAATAGTTTATACCATGTTAATATTAAAATGAGAGATGTTTAATTTTGAATGGGATATAATGTGATAAAATAATGAAAATATTTAGAAACCTATCTCATTTTCATAGGTTATGATAAGATGAAATATTATAAATCCCAATTTAATTTTATGGGTTATCGTGTGATGAAATTTTTATGATATTGTGGAACAAATTTGTGTGATTTTTATTTTGTGAAGGATGATTTCTATATCTATTTCTAATGAATTGGGTACTGATAAATGATCTACAAGCTCAATCGTTATATCTGTGGTGAGCTGATGCTAAAAATGTTATGTACATTGGAAATTTTCCAAATATTGAAAGGGTACACAATTTTCTATCCCATGATCGAAGGAAGTACGTGTGAAGTTATCCCATGTCTAAAGTAGGATCATACGTGGTTTTCCCAAATCTATCTTATTGTTAATTAATTGTTTGGTCTCCTTGAAATAAGATTTCATATATTTATGTGTATTTCAAAAATCGTTTTCTTATGACAATTTTATACTCTCATGTACATCATTCATTTATTTCCAAATGATTCATGGCATATTAAATATTAATCATTATGGAATGACTCAAGATAATGATCTTTTTTATGAAGGGTATTATTTTGAAATGTTATTCTTGTATTCTCAAATTTTTATATTCATGTTTTGTTTTCCCCACCCTTTTTTACCATTAAATATAATATGGCTCACCATTTCTTATATTTACATTAACTATGTTAGTATAAATTGCATTATTTAAGGTAATTTTTTTTAATTTTACTAAATGGAACAATATTTATGAGAGATGTTTATAAACATTCACCAAATTAAATGATTAGGTACCCAATATCCAATGAATGTAAAATAAAATAGTCCTATGTCATGTGATTTTTCCATGTATTGAATATTCATGTAAAAATAAGTAATATCTACATAAGAAAATCTAGGTTCCCTATATTTATTATAAGTGGGAAATGACAGAATCCAATCCTCGATAATTATCAAATGTGATAATTGGGTGAAGCATGGATCTTTTACCATGAAATTCATGATAAGAAAGATACCATTGTCAATGGTGGTGTTCCCTACCTAGGATGTGCAACAAACCAAGGAGTTCCCATTTAGGTATCAACAATAATCCCTGAAAATAATTATAGATCAATATTGTTTGTATCTATGTAATTGTGTAGTTAACCATTGGAATTGAGGATGAGGAACATTTAGTGTGATCCTTTGGGATATTTCTAATGATATTTCAAGGGATATACCAATGGGTATGTATAAGTATGAGTTAAATTATTGGAAAATATCTTGTAATTTAGTTAATTGATATTTTGATTCGTTTCAATAAAAATACTTCCCTTTATGAATAATAAAAGGGATTGTGGCTCTAAATCAGATGTACCAGGGGTAATAAACATCAAGAGAGTGTATTGAGATTTGCATGATCATCACATAGTGAATGAAAATTTCCCTTTAAGAAAGACAAATTTGACACTTCCATGGTATATTCATTAGAATTTTACAAAGTCATTATGAACCATCAAGAATGATATAATTATATGATGAAAATGTTTGACTGAGGTTAAATCAAATAGGTAACATTTTTAAATGAATATGTATTGATTTATAAATACTATAAAATATTTTGTATACTATTTATATTACTATAATGATTAAAATTTATCTCAACATTCAAACGCATTTTAGTAAATGGTATGAACCAGAATTAATTAGGTTAACATATAATGTGATTGAATATTTACAAAAAATAATCTAAATGGTATGATTATTAGTGTGAATGATGTTGTGATTATACCAAATCATATATCAAAAAAAATTATTAACAATGTGCACTATAACATACTACTAGGATCCTAAAATAGTAGATACTATGATGAAATGATTATTTAGTTTCATATATATTACGTCTATACAGGGAAGCACTTTAGAGAATTTATTATAGGAGCTAGAATATAATTTGTTTGTGGAAAATATGGAAATAATTTAATTGACATCATGGAAAAATTGAAATATTTATTTAAAAAATGGATGAAAATAATGGTTCCTCAAAGGTCTCATTGAACTTTGAGTATTGAAAATGTGGAAAGTATGGGAATTATTTAAATTTATGTTCAAAGTGTAAATGCACTGAAAAGAATCAGTATGGTTTTATGACTAATGGTTATCTATAGTTGACAAAAATAATAAGAATGACATATAGAAGGTAATAGGTTTTAAGGAATGGGATAATAAATCCTAATTAAATATTTAGAAAGAGTTGGGATTATTAATGCATTTATGTGTTGAAATAAATAAATAAATATTTATTTATTAATATAAGTATTATTTAGGTATCTAAAATAATACATTGGATGATGAATATGACCAAGATAAATTATTTAATTACAAATTTATATTTTGATAAAGGTAATATTACCCTTAATACATTTTAGATGTTGGGATAATGCTGTTTGGAAAAATATATATTGGATATGAATAAATTAAATAATATAGTAATGATTACCTTGGAATAGATTAATGATTTTATTAAAAAGTTTTTTATGATATCATGAATGGATATTATAGAATTTTGTAATTTTATTATTATATAATGTAAAGACCCGTAAAATTCAAGGGAAATTTTTTCTTAATTTTCTTTAGAATTTTAGAAGAGCGCGGTTTCAGACGGCACCTGATTCCGAGGCCCGGAGTGCCCGGAATTAATTTTTGAAGTTTGGCTCAGGTACGTTCAGTGAACGAACGAGCGGGAATTCCTAACTTTTGATCCAGTGCTCGGAATTGAAATCCAAGGGCACCGATGAACTCACAGCGCCGATTTTCACTTAAAGAGACCTTTTCGGATGTTGCGTTTGTTGCGGGTTGAAAGTTAGTTTTTCGGTTTTTTGTTTAAGTTAAATAAAATTTGTGAAGAAAAAATTTTATTTTAACTAGATAAATCCTACCAAAGGGAGTTGGGAGTGGGACCCACATCCACTTAACCTCCCTTGGGAGGATTAAGTGTGGTGAGGCCCACACGAACCCCAACTCCTCAAATTCTCTCAAAACCTCCCCTTTAACCCATTTCAATTAATGTTGACAACTTGGCTTAATTAATTGAAGAGGGTTAATTTAAATTTCAAACCTTTGAAATTCTAAGAGGAGGGTTGTGTAATAAAATAAGCTTAAGATTATTTTATTTTGTTGGGTTGGTTTCCTTTGTTCTTGAGAGGATTTTGAGAGCTTCTCCTTCATCTTCAAGCCTTGACGAAGAACGCTCAACTTGACGAAGAACGCTCAAGTTCCGACGAAGAACGCTGCTCCTCTCTTCTTCGTCTTCCATGTCAACGAGAGGGAACGCCGCTTCCTCCTCGGACTCCCTTCGTCGGCATACAAAGATTCGCCAACGACGTATCACATCGGACGCACCTCTTCGTCATCGGATTTGACGAACGACGACCGCGACGCCTGACCTCCGCGACGTTGTCTTCCGCGGGTCATTGTCAAATCTTCGAACCTATACCCGAGGTAGGGGTTGTTGATTTATTGTTTAATTATTTCGTTCTTGATCGTGGATCTATCATTTCTAACGTGAGGCAATTGAATATTTTAATTTGTGTTATTATTTAATGTGAGGGGGGGCCGGACCGCATGAACACGGCCGAACCCCCTCCATCGTTCATGTTGTTTTATCTTGCGGGTGGAAGAAAGGTGGCGTGGTGCCATCGCACCACGCGGATAATTGAATGTTTAACTTGCGTGACGCCGTCGCGCGCGCGCCATGGAAGAATCTTCAAGAACGCGACGCCGCCGGGCCACATCAAGGGGAATCGAAGGCGCGGCGGAGGGGCGCGGTGCCGTCGCACCGCGCCGGACGACGAACACCACGGCCGGTTCCGGGCCGCCGGCGTCGGAAGCCGAAGAGGGGACCGGATTTTCCGGTCCCGTTGGAGAAAACCGGCCGGCCTGCTGGCCGGCCGGATGGTAATGAACCGGGGGAAAATTAATCCCCCGGCCAGCTCAAAAAACCCCCCTCATAAAGAGGGGGGGCGGTTTCCATGAAGAGGGGGGCAGCAGCCCCCTGGTTTTTCCTCAAGCCGGCCCCCACGTGGGGGCCGTTTATTTTGCAAAGGGCGCGGCATTTAGCCGCGCCGCCAACCAAATCAAGCGGGGGGCTTTGCCTCCCCCGCGTGCAGCCTCCGTGCGGCGCCAGGCCGCCGCGGCCCCTGCGCCGCCGGCCGGCCGGGCCGGGTCGGGTCGACCCGGTTCGGGTTGACCCGGTTCGGGCCGACCCAGGGGGGGGGGATCGGGCCGGGTCGCCCCGGACCCGGACCCCCCGTTTCGAATCATTTTCGGTCTTTTGGCCATAACTTGAGTCACAAACCTCTAATTGACGAACCGTCTGCGGCAACGCAATCCTTGGATCGAGATGGTCGTTTCGGTATATCGCACTCAAGGTTTCGGTTTACTTTGAGTTCGGCCGGATTGGTTCGTTCACGAAACCAACCGGGCCTTCGGAGCGGAAACGCTCATATCTTGAGCTACGGACGTCCGATTTACGTGCCATCAGCTGTGTTGTGTTCCTCTTAGTGAGACGAATCTTTTGGAATACTCCGCCCGAGGTTTGGACGTAGGTGGAGTACGGTCGGGTTGGTTTTGCCTTAAAAACCAACCGGGCCCCGGGGACAAAAATGCCAATAACTCTCAGACCGGGCGTCAGATCGACGCGCCGTCTGTTGCGTTGATTTCCTGTTGACGATACGGAACTTTTGGATACATCAACTCTGGACTTTGTGACAGTTGTTGTATCATCCTCTCGGCTCGTGGAGTGGACGCTCCGAACGAGCTTGCTGTGTGCGGGAACCCTAGTGCTGGCTGCGACTGTTACTGTGACTACTACTGCTTCTACTGCTACTGTGACTGCGATGACGACAGTACAGAGATCCAGTGTGGATTCGATGACGACGACTTCAGCACTCAGCGATCCTACGTGGATCAGTGCTACAGGTCCTGTGTGGGCCCGATCCTGTGAGGGTCTGATCCTGTGTGGGTCCTTACGCTCAGCGGTCCTGTGTAAAACAGCACCTACAGGTCCTGTGTGGGCCCGATCCTGTGTGGGTCTTTGCGGGGGTTAGTTACCTATCGATCCTTCGTGGGTCGGACGACTTAGATGGACCAGAGATCATCTTTATCGTCCTTTGAAGAAGTATACCTGTGTGAGCTGAATCCTGTTGCTTTCCTGTGTGGATTGTGTTGTGCAATCCTGTGTGGATTACGTTTTGCTTTCCTGTGTGGAATACGTTTACTTTCCTGTGTGGACTGAGTTGTACTTGGGCTCGGAGGTTGGAGCGTATTTGAAATTGATGACTTAGGTATATGTATGGGCATATACCTAAGAAGTGTCGGTTGTTACTTCGTGATTGTTCCTTTTTTCGTGGTTTATCCTTTGTGGATTTGAGAGACCTTCTGGGGTCTCGGGGTCCCTACTGAGTAGCTTATACTCACCCCTGCACGGGCTTTTCCCGCACTACGTTGTGTTGGTTGTAGACGACGGACAGCGTTGACCTTAGCTGAGGCTTGTAGAGCGGGACGGTACCCGGAGGTGGACCACTGGGCGGGACGTGCTCAGAGCGGACGGCGGGACCCGTGGAGCTGTGGAGCTATCTGTACCCACCCTTCAGGTGGGATTTCTGGTGGACAGCTCGGTGTAGCGGCTTTTACTTTTCAGTTGCTGTTTTCCCTTTCGAGTTGTACTTTACTTTCAGTTTGGGTTTGTATACTGGCCCATTTACTTTTCCGCACTTTCAGTTGTACTCTACTTTTGCTTAGTGTTTACTTTCCGCTTGCTTACTCTGTGGTGTTTGTTTACTTTACAAAGGCAATGCCTTCCCTTTTTACCGGGATTTACGCCTTGGTGCTAGTCGCCAGCCCCTGGCCTATGGAAGGCGGGCTTGGGGTAGTCACGACACGGACCCCGAGGGCGGGTCGTGACAAATTGGTATCAGAGGAGTTTGGTTCTACCGCGAACTCTGATCTTTTCTATGTGAAGCAATAATGTTTAGCGTATTGAGTGTGGTTATCTGTCCAGGGAGTCCAGTGTTGGTGCAGCGGCCGACGTATCCGTACACCAGGACCCTGACTTCTGATTTCCGACATAATGCACGAAAACATTGATTGCGTGTGTGTTTCAAAGTTTTCTTTGTGATTACTTATATCAGCTCACCAGGTATACTGTTCTGACCGTGGCGCACCTGTTTCCTTTTCAGGATGGCCCCACGACGGCAGCCAGCTAGGGTTCCGAGAGTCGTGCGTGACGACAGCCCACCGAGCGACAAGGTCTCGGTGCAGGGCCCTTTGTCAGCAGTGGCACCGGCGGTAGCTCTACCCGCCGAGCCCCCGATGCTTCCAGCAGCAGCCGCTGACGATGCACGTCGCCTCAGCGCACTGCATGAGTTTCAATGCCAGCGACCGCCCAGGTTTCGCGGGGAGATGGATCCCCAGGCAGCAGAGGACTGGCTGGAGGCAGTGGTTTGAGTGTTTAGGCTAGTGAGGACACCAGCAGACCTCATGGTGATCCTCGTTGTGAGCCTACTACACGCAGCAGCAGGACGATGGTGGAGCTTGATGCTCCAGGTGCACGATGAGGCATCTCTACTTTGGATGGACTTTGAGAGCCTCTTCCGCTCGGAGTTCGTCCCAGCCACCCTTCGTGCGGTGCGTATCCAGGAGCTTCTACAGCTGCGGTAGAGCAGCATGACGGTCGCTCAGTACTCGGCGAGATTTACCGATCTCTCGCGCTACTCAACCGACATGGTACGAGACCCATTCTTCCGGGCCCGGACCTTCGAGTAGGGTTTGAGACACGAGATCAGGGCATCGCTGATCTCCCTCAGCATACCGACTCAGACATGAGTACTGGAGCGGGCTCTTCTGATCGAGAGCTTCCTTGCTGAGTCTACACCAGCACAGCGACCCACCGCAGGGCGGCACGTGGCAGAGTCATCTGCAGCAGGCAGTCGACGGATGACTCAGGGGTCCAGACAGACCAGACCTTCGGGCAGATGACCTCAGGACACTGGCTCAGCAGTGCGGGGCACACAGCGAGGAGCAAGTCTTTCGAGAGGCAGACAGTGCTACTCGTGCGGCGGGCAGGGCCACATGGCTCGTGACTGCCCGACCCTCCGTGCCGAGGAGCAGCAGACGGTTGAGGGACCACCGAGGCAGAGGCAGAGGGACGACCATGGCGGTCTGCAGGGAGGAGGCGGACGAGGCAGAGGAGCTGGACGAGCAGCCGGTGGTGGGCGACGCTTTGAGACTCTTCCACCACCACCACCAGGAGGTCCACCCCGACCACAGGGAGCTGGCGGGCAGAGACAGGCACAGCTCCAGGCAGCAGAGGCCTACAACCACGACGCACCCGAGATGATTCGAGGTACTATCTGTGTCTATTCCACCCTTGCTGCAGTTCTTATAGACACAGGAGAGAGTCACTCTTTCATAGCCGCTGCCCTTGTTCGGAGCTCGGAGATTCCGACAGAGCCGTTGGCTCGATCTTTACAGCTAGATACTCCTACGGGAGAAGACTCGACGATTACGCACTGGTGCCGGCAGTGTGAGCTTACTCTAGGAGGCGAGAGCTTCAGCTGGGATCTTCTTGCAACAGCGTCGAGGCCTTACGACGTCATCTTGGGCATGTATTGGCTATCTACGGTCCATGCACATATTGACTGTTTTAGGCGCAAGGTGCAATGTGTACGCACCGACGGGAGCAGGTTCACCTTCACCGGCGAGAAGGGAGCCTTAGTAGCACAGGATGGACTTCCGCGGAGGAGAGGACAGCCCATCACTCATCAGTTGGTTAGCCTTATCCTTGGAGAAGTTGACGTGCGGAGTCCTGGTTTTCCTGCAGTGGTGGATCAGTTTGCGGACGTTTTTCCCGACGATGTTCCAGGGCTACCTCCTCGCAGAGAGGTAGACTTTTATATTGACTTGTACCCCGGGATAGCCCCGATATCCACTCCAGCATATCGGATGGCCCCTGCCGAGCTTCGAGAGCTACGGGTACAGTTGGAGGACTTGCAGGGCAAGGGGTTCATCCGACCCAGTGTTTTACCCTGGGCTTCCCCGATATTGTTCGCCAAGAAGGCGGACGGGAGCTTGTGACTTTGTGTTGACTATAGTCGCCTGAACCAGGATACAGTGAGGAACAAGTATCCGCTACCGAGGATTGATGACCTCTTTGATCAGCTCAAGGGAGCATGGTGGTTCTCGAAGATAGACCTCAGGTCAGGCTATCATCAGCTCAGAGTCAGAGACGAGGATGTGCAGAAGACGGCCTTCAGATGTCGGTATGGCCACTATGAGTTCTTGGTTATGCCTTTCGGTGTAACCAATGCTCCAGCAGTGTTCATGGCTCTCATGAACAGGATCTTTCAGCCATACCTCGATCGGTTTGTCGTGGTCTTCATCGACGACATTCTGATTTACTCTACGACAGAGGAGGAGCAGGCCTATCACTTGCGAGTTATTCTAGACACACTCCGAGAGCACCAGCTTTATGGTAAGCTCTCGAAGTGCCAGTTCTAGATACGTGAGGTCCACTTCTTGGGACACGTTATCTCTGAGGCGGGAGTTGCAGTGGATCCCGCGAAGATTGAGGCTGTGTTAGCATGAGAGCCACCCAGGAGCGTGACCGAGGTTCGGAGTTTCTTGGGACTAGCTGGATACTATCGGAGATTCGTGCCAGACTTCTCTATAGTTGCGGCATCACTCATAGCTTTGAAGAAGAAGGGGAAACCCTTCGTGTGGTCAGACAGATGTCAGCAGAGCTTCCAAGAGCTGAGACAGAGATTGACTAGCGCACCTATCTTGAGGTTGCCTGAGGAGGGAGTAGGGTACGTAGTCTACTGCGATGCATCAGGGACCGGACACGGATGTGTTCTGATGCAGGAGCGGGCAGTGATCGCCTATGGATCATGTCAGTTGAGGCCGCATGAGCAGAACTACGCTACCCATGACCTGGAGTTAGCAGGAGTGGTCTTCGCTCTGAAGACATGGCGACACTATCTGATGGGCGAGCGCTTTACAGTCTTTTCCGATCATCAGAGTCTCAGGTATATCTTCTCGCAGAAGGACCTGAACCTGAGACAGCGGCGATGGCTCGAGTTCCTCCAGGACTATGACTTTGAGATAGTCTATACTCCTGGGAAGGGGAACGTAGTAGCCGATGCCCTCAGCAGGAGGACGGGCATTCAGTTACTTGAGGAGGCGACGGAGCAGCTAGCCTCTTTGCAGATATCCTTCATGGATAGATATGGAGCAGCCTTCCTTCAGTCTCTCACAGTCACTCCTCCACTACTGCAGCGAGTCAGGGAGGCACAGCGTGAGGACGCTGACTGTGAGACACGGCGTGCACAGATATCCTCGGGACAGGCACCTGATGGTTTCTCCCTTGGAGCAGAGCACGACATCCTTTTTAGAGGACGTACCACGATACCAGTCGCTTTGCGAGAGGAAGTGCTGAGAGAGTTTCACACTTCTCCTTTGGCGGTACATCCTGGAGTGGCGAAGATGTACCAGGACCTCAGACGACCGCACTGGTGGTCGGGCAAGAAGAAGGCAGTAGCAGAGTTCGTTTCTCGGTGCCTTACCTGCCAGCAGGTGAAGGCAGAGCATCAGGTGCCAGCAGGCTTGGTACAACCCTTGGAGGTTCCGGAGTGGAAGTGGGACGGCATATCTATGGATTTCGTGACTGGACTTCCACGCACATCCAGAGGTCACGACTCTATCTGGGTGATTGTTGACCGACTCACCAAGTCGGCACACTTCTTACCCATCAGAGAGTAGGGCTCAGTAGAGAGCTTGGGATGTCTCTACGTTCATGAGATTGTACGGCTCCACGACGTGCCATCATCTATCGTCTCCGATCGAGATGCTCGCTTTACTTCCCGGCTTTGGAAGGGGTTAGAGGAGGCGTTCGGGATGCAGCTACGTCTGTGCACAGCCATTCACCCTCAGACGGATGGTCAGACGGAGAGGACCATTCAGACTCTCGAGGGCATGCTCCGCGCATGTGTCCTCGACTTTGGTCATAGCTGGGAGGACCACCTACCCTTGGTGGAGTTTGCGTACAACAACAGCTACCACTCCACTATCGGGATGGCACCGTACGAGGCGTTGTACGGCCGACCTTGTAGATCTCCTTTGTGCTGGACAGACCCTGGGGAGTCAGCACTTGTGGGACCAGATATGGTCCAGGCCATGACAGAGAAGGTCCAGGTCATCCAGGAGCGGATGAGGACATCACAGAGCCGGCATAAGTCATATGCTGACAGGAGGCGGAGGCCACTAGAGTTCGAGGATGGCGACCACGTCTTCTTGCGGGTCTCACCTCGACGTGGTATTCGGAGATTTGGCCGAGGCGGCAAGTTGTCTCCACGCTTCATCGGACCCTTCCAGATTCTCAGCAGGATTGGTGAGGTGGCTTATCGCCTGGCTCTACCACCTCAGTTGCACCGGGTGCACGACGTCTTCCACGTATCCCAGCTGAGGAGATACGTGCACGACCCGACACACATCATTGACCATGGGGAGCTTGACGTTGACGATGGGGTGACATTTACGGAGGTCCCGGTGGAGATAGAGGATCGACAGGAGCGGGTCCTGCATGGTCGATCGATTCCTCTTGTGCGCATCAGATGGCAGCACGGGAATCTTCAGGAGAGCACATGGGAGCGGGAGGCTCAGATGCGTGCTCAGTACCCTCATTTGTTTCCCTAGTTTCTGATGTATCTTTACGGGGACGTAAACTCCTGAGGTGGGAGTAATGTAATGACCCGTAAAATTCAAGGGAAATTTTTTCTTAATTTTCTTTAGAATTTTACAAGAGCGCGGTTTCAGACGGCACCTGATTCCGAGGCCCGGAGTGCCCGGAATTAATTTCTGAAGTTTGGCTCGGGTACGTTCAGTGAACGAACGAGCGGGAATTCCTAACTTTTGATCCGGTGCTCGGAATTGAAATCCGAGGGCACCGATGAACTCGCAGCGCCGATTTTCGCTTAAAGACACCTTTTCGGAAGTTGCGTTTATTGCGGGTTGAAAGTTAGTTTTTGGGTTTTTAGTTTAAGTTAAATAAAATTTGTGAAGAACAAATTTTATTTTAACTAGATAAATCCTACCAAAGGGAGTTGGGAGTGGGACCCACATCCACTTAACCTCCCTTGGGAGGATTAAGTGTGGTGGGGCCCACACGAACCCCAACTCCTCAAATTCTCTCAAAACCACCCCTTTAACCCATTTCAATTAATGTTGACAACTTGGCTTAATTAATTGAAGAGGGTTAATTTAAATTTCAAACCTTTGAAATTCTAAGAGGAGGGTTGTGTAATAAAATAAGCTTAAGCTTATTTTATTTTGTTGGGTTGGTTTCCTTTGTTCTTCAGAGGATTTTGAGAGCTTCTCCTTCATCTTCAAGCCTTGACGAAGTACGCTCAACTTGACGAAGAACGCTCAAGTTCCGACGAAGAACGCCACTCCTCTCTTCTTCGTCTTCCATGTCAACGAGAGGGAACACCGCTTCCTCCTTGGACTCCCTTCGTCGGCATACGAAGATTCTCCAACGACGTATCACATCAGACGCACCTCTTCGTCATCGGATTTGACGAACGACGACCGCGACGCCCGACCTCCGCGACGTTGTCTTCCGCGGGTCGTTGTCAAATCTTCGAACCTATACCCGAGGTAGGGGTTTTTGATTTATTGTTTAATTATTTCGTTCTTGATCGTGGATCTAGCATGTCTAACGTGAGGCAATTGAATATTTTAAGTTGTGTTATTATTTAACGTGAGGGGGGGCCGGACCGCATGAACACGGCCGGACCCCCTCCATCGTTCATGTTGTTTTATCTTGCGGGTGGAAGCAAGGTGGCGTGGTGCCGTCGCACCAAGCGGATAATTGAATGTTTATCTTGCGTGACGCCGTCGCGCGCGCGCCATGGAAGAATCTTCAAGAACGCGACGCCGCCGCACCACATCAAGGGGAATCGAAGGCGCGGCGGAGGGGCGCGGTGCCGTCGCACCGCGCCGGACGACGAACACCGCGGCCGGTTCCTGGCCGCGGCAGAATGAGAAGACCGGCGGTCGGGCCGCCGGCGTCGGAAGCCGAAGAGGGGACCGGATTTTCCGGTCCCGTTGGAGAAAACCGGCCGGCCAGCTGGCCGGCCGGATTGTAATGAACCGGGGGAAATTAATCCCCCGGCCAGCTCAAAAAACCCCCCTAATAAAGAGGGGGGTAGTTTCCATGAAGAGGGGGGCAGCAGCCCCCCGGTTTTTCCTCATGCCGGCCCCCACGTGGGGGTCGTTTATTTTGCAAAGGCCGCGGCATTTAGCCGCGCCGCCAACCAAATCAAGCGGGGGGCTTTGCCTCCCCCGCGTGCAGCCTCTGTGCGGCGCCAGGCCGCCGCGGCCCCCGCGCCGCCGCGCCGCCGGCCGGCCGGGCCGGGTCGGACCCGGGTCGGGTCGACCCGGGGGGGTCGGGCCGGGTCGCCCCGGACCCGGACCCCCCGTTTCGAATCATTTTCGGTCTTTTGGCCATAACGTGAGCCACGGACCTCCGATCGACGAACCGTCTGCGGCAACGCGATCCTTGGATCGAGTCGGTCGTTTCGGTATATCGCACTCAAGGTTTCGGTTTACTTTGCATTCGGCCGGGTTGGTTCGTTCACGAAACCAACCGGGCCTTCGGAGCGGAAACGCTCATATCTTGAGTTACGGACGTCCGATTGATGTGCCGTCTGCTGTGTTGTGTTCCTCTTAGTGAGACGAATCTTTTGGCATACTCCGCCCGAGTTTTGGACGCAGGTGGAGTACGGTCGGGTTGGTTTTTCCTTAAAAACCAACCGGGCCCCGGGGACAAAAATGCCAATAACTCTCAGACCGGGCGTCAGATCGACGCACCGTCTGTTGCGTTGAGTTCCTGTTGACGATACGGAACTTTTGGATACATCAACTCTGGACTTTGTGAAAGTTGATGTATCAGCCTCTCGGCTCGTGGAGCGGACCCTCCGAACGAGTTTGCTGTGTGCGGGAACCCTAGTGCTGGCTGCGACTGTTACTGTGACTACTACTGCTTCTACTGCTACTGTGACTGCGACGACGACAGTACAGAGATCCTGTGTGGATTCGACGACGACGACTTCAGCAATCAGCGATTCTACGTGGATCAGTGCTACAGGTCCGGTGTGGGCCAGATCCTGTGAGGGTCTGATCCTGTGTGGGTCCTTGCGCTCAGCGGTCCTGTGTGAACCAGCGCCTACAGGTCCTGTGTGGGCCCGATCGTGTGTGGGTCTTTGCGGGGGTTAGTTACCTATCGATCCTTCGTGGGTCCGACGACTTAGATGGATCAGAGATCATCTTTATCGTCCTTTGAAGAAGTATACCTGTGTGAGCTGAATCCTGTTGCTTTCCTGTGTGGATTGTGTTGTGCAATCCTGTGTGGATTACGTTTTTCTTTCCTGTGTGGAATACGTTTACTTTCCTGTGTGGACTGAGATGTACTTGGGCTCGGAGGTTGGAGCGTATTTGAAATTGATGACTTAGGTATATGTATGGGAATATACCTAAGCAGTGTCGGTTGTTACTTCGTGATTGTTCCTTTCTTCGTGTTTTATCCTTTGTAGATTTGAGAGACCTTCCGGGGTCTCGGGGTCCCTACTGAGTAGCTTATACTCACCCCTGCATGGGCTTTGCCCGCACAACGTTGTGTTGGTTGCAGACGACGGACAGCGTTGACCTTAGCTGAGGCTTGCAGAGCAGGACGGTACCTGGAGGTGGACCACTGGGAGGGACGTGCTCGGAGCGGACGGCGGGACCCGTGGAGCTGTGGAGCTATCTGTACCCACCCTTCAGGTGGGATTTCCGGTGGACAGCTCGGTGTAGCGGCTTTTACTTTTCAGTTGTTGTTTTCCCTTTCAAGTTGTACTTTACTTTCAGTTTGGGTTTGTATATTGGCCCATTTACTTTTCCGCACTTTCAGTTGTACTCTACTTTTTCTTAGTGTTTACTTTCCGCTTGATTACTCTGTGGTGTTTGTTTACTTTACAAAGGCAATGCCTTCCCTTTTTACCGGGATTTATGCCTGGGTGCTAGTCGCCAGCCCCTGGCCTATGGAAGGCGGGCTTGGGGTAGTCACGGCACGGACCCCGAGGGTGGGTCGTGACATATAAAATAATCTATTTTTATGTAAGGAATGAGGAATGAGACCTGTTTTCGATATGGGTATATATATATATATATATTCATTTCATTAACATGTTTCATGAAATTCAAGGTCAAGGAATTCAGATATTTGGTATATGAAATTGAAGAGACACTTTATGAAATATGGGGGGACAATGTTAAGTTGATTTTGATAAATTTAATGAAATTGAATATAAATTTTTCAATTTATATATTTTTGAATCATCAAAAGGTTTAATATTCATGAAGTGTTTCATGTGAATCATTAGATTATTTTTTATATATTAATGTTTTACATCATATATTTTTTCATGTGGGAAATCATGTTCTAACCATTTTATTATACATAGAGAGATAAGGAATGACTTATCAATCTACTATGAATGTTGTGACATATTAGTTCTTTATGAAAAAAATATTCATCTTAGTTTTGGAGATTTATGTTTTATTTAAATATTGATCAAACCACAACCAAATGTTTATATTATTCTTATTATAAAATGAATGCACAATCCCTAGGTATATAGGTCACTATAAAATTCATGATCATATTGGTGTAGTAAAATATCAATTGAATCATCAAATGAATATCTGATGGGTTCAAGATGTGTTACTTGTTTTTTTCATAGGAATAAAATAAATAATCCATGACATGTATTAAACTAAGAGGTTGTACCTTTGAATCATGATATATTTTGAGGAATAACCATTAGACATTCTAGATAAAATTGAGAAGGATCTACAAAATAAAATTGAATACCTAGTTGATGTTTTTTAGTTAAAACATAATTATATAGAAACAATGTGGGAACCTAAGTATTTATGGAATTATAAGTATCATAATTTTTTGCTACCAAATTGATATTGTTGGGAGAAATTACTTTTATTGGTGGGAGAATGTAACACCCTCGGATTTTTTGAAATATATATTTGATGTAAATTTAATATTCACAATATTTTTCACTACATAAAATAACCTGTTTTTATTTTGTTACAATCAAAATTGGGTTTAGAGACAATTAAACACAACACAGGGTGTAGCTTGTGAAACATATAACACTGAGTTTTACTAAAAGATGACATGGTACTAAAATATTATTATTTTATATTATAGTTACCACTAGTCTAATTTAATGGAAAGTATGAATGGGATAAAAAATTATGAAAATATAAGTGGTTTAACAATGTATATACAATTAATTTTTTGGTTAAAAAATAATTATAATAGAAAAAACATCATTGTGAAAATAATGGGAAAGATTTTTTAGAAAAGTATCTTAAAAAAGGACTTTCACAAAAGAAAAATAAACAAAAGAAGTTTGGTGAATTATTTTAATTAAGTTTTTAAATTATTTAATCAATGATTTATTTAGTATTAAATAAATGTGTTTTCAATAACAATATATAATAATGAATTCAATTTTTCATTAAAAACAATATTTTTCTAAAAAGATATTATTCACATTTGGGAAACTTTATAGTAAAAATAATATTTGACACATTTATAAAATTTATTTGACAATATAAACATAATTTCAGAAATCATCATATCAAATTTATCTTAGGTTCATTCTTTGATATGTTTCTAAAAAAATTATTTTTTAAATGAACTGTTAAAATTAGTGAATTTTGATTGAAAAACTATTTTCAATTTAAATTATTTGAAAATTTAAATTATATTTAGGATATGATTTAATGTAAAAGTTTTCCAATAAAATATATTAAATCTATTTATATTATTATAATAAATATGATATTAAATTTTGATATAAAAAAGTATCATCCTTTAGAACAATATTCTATTTAAAAACATCTTTCTCATCACATATATGGTATTTAATTAAATATAAAAATTTGAAATTATCTGTGTTAAATTTTTAATAATAGATTTCTTATTTTAAATAATATTAAATTATATTTTCCAAATAGTTAAACATATGTTTTTACCATAGTTATTAATGAAAAATGTAAAAATTAATTATTGTAATTGTGGTTCAAATAGGGTTTTGTGTGTTACATAATCTTGGGTAAAAATTAATTTTTAAATAATATGACTTTTATTAAATAAATTGAATTTAATATTTATAATAATTTGTTCAAATTATATAATAAAACTATTTATATTTTATTCTTAATGGATAAATTTTCTTGATTAAGAAATTGTTTATATTAGTCAGAATATAAATGGAAAAATTGAGTAAAATAAACATGGAAAGAAATATCATGTTTAAAAAACTCATGTGTTTTGATTTGGTGGTTTATATCATCCATATAATCTATCTCATAAATTATTAAAAAAAATTGAGCTACTTGAGGATAAAATGAACTCCCATTAATGAATACTTTTGTGTATTTACAAAAATGTTACTCCTACTAATTTATAAAAGGGAAATAAATCACCTATCTGATTCAAGAATCTCATTGAATTTTCATTTTCGAAGAACTAATATAATACCTTATAATCATTTATACTCCAATCCATGATATTTTTTAATTTTACAATGTTTTTAGGATTTTGGTGCCATCCTAAAGAGGTTACCTGAGGAATATGTAATGTTCAGTAATGACGGTTTTATTTTATCTAGTCATCCACTATTTTATTTTTATTGAACTATGTTGTTAAAATATAAGAATTATATTCCATATAATTATATGTTGTTATGTTATGGTAATGACCAAGAACAATCTATAATTCAATCACATGTGTTTCAAAATAATCAATTGTGTATGTGGCGGACTACCACCTCACGAACTGATGTCATTAAATTTTCTATTACCACATATCTATGTAATTCCCTGACCCCAGTTACCCAGAGTCAGTGCATTATTACATAACATTGGCATGATCACAAAATATCAAGTCATGAAAGGCTGATTAGTTTAGTAGTCTTGGAAACATTAGATATATTCATAAGTCTTACAATACACCATAAAGTAAAAAAAAAACTAAAACAACATCTTGTCTTCATATCCCCTCATACTATCCCTGTAGGTCATTCATAAATTACTTCTTCACATCCTGAGAAAAATAAAACATTGAAATGGGTGATCTCAGATGCTCAGTAAGGATAACAATATAGCGGAAAATTTCATAAATAAGTATAAACATTTAAGGTAATGTATAACTAAAACAAATGCCTTTTAAACATGAACATTTGCATTATATGGAAAAGATAAAATGAAATAATTCCATTTACTTATTCACATTGATATTCTACTAGTCGAATAACCACATGCAATATCTATAACCACTTTTATAATGATGGAATGCATAATGCCAGACTATCATAACCACATAGTCAAGGCCTCTTGCCAAGACTACAAATAAGATTTTGTCAAGGCCCTATACCAAGACACTAGTTTGTCAAATGAGACATACTGATGCATCGATGAGCTATAGAGGGCTCCACCCGTCACTTACTAAGTCCAATGCATTCCTCATATGAAAAGTTTTAAAACATAACATAAAAATTCGTATTAAAACTAGCATATGAAATGTCAATACTTTATCCACAAACCACGAATGGTATAAAAATAGAATATCCACAATAATAAATAACTCATTCAATACAATATGGAAGATTTTATTGTAACATATTAACCTCAATCGAGAATAATGAAGGATATTGACATAGACTAAAATAATCATCAAACCTATTTGAGAGAAATATCCCCCTTTTTTCTAGAAAACATTTAAAAGTCACACTATTTGCAAAGAAACCATTTAAAAATAGTTTTTTTAATCAAAGTGTCCCATACCAATTTGAAACATTTAAAATGAATTTTAATTTTAAAACGTTAATTTACATACAAATAAATCCAGAAAACCATTTTTAAAACATGGAAAATAATGAAAATGATTTAGAATAATAAATCTTTAAAACATTTAAAATGATATTTTAGTTGGAGTTCTTAACCAAAAGAGAGACACTTGAATAAAAATAATTGAGGTAATAAATACTTTGTGATATCATGAGAATAAATTTATTCATGATATACTATGTCAAAGTACATTATATACACCAAATAAAAGTGATTTTGTGTATAAGAAAAAAGAAATCTCAATGGAATGTAATTTGAGATGAAATCTCTTATAAAGACTCTATCCTTAGGTTAAGGATAAATCAATGACATAATTATGTGTGAAAAATAAAAATACACTCAATATTATTAGATATTCATTGTAAATAAATCAGAGGACATTCATACATATTCTTGTAAAAACAACACCAATGAATTGGATGCTTAACTCAACAAATAGAGATTGAGTTAAAATTACTCTTATCAATTTCATATCAATGAATTTAGAAATTATCAATGGAGTGATTATGTGTATCAAAATTATATAAACATAAAGGGGAGTGTAAATTAATACATAAGAAAATGAATAGTGATTCCACACATAATCTTGTCGTAAAATAATCAATGAAGTATTCGTAAAGCCGATTGAGTGGAAATTGAAATTTCAAATTCCCTTATCGATTTGGTAACTTAAGAAACATACTCCTATGAAAGAAGTATCATATAATGATGATGAAAATATCAATAAATTTAATTATATGTCACAATTAATAGAAACAGGGTTAGTACACACACCACATGCAATAAATAAGCAGTGAACAATGGAAATCTCACAGAATTAAAAGTGAGATAAGAAACCCCTTACTTTGTACTTTTTTCATGGTCGAGGGTAGGTTATCCACTTGTATAATGGTAAAATAATTTTTTTAATTATACAAGTATTATATACATTAATATGACATCGTATAAGATCTTTTAACATTGATTTGTTAATAATATCTTAGTATTATCGTCGTTTCGGGTGTTAACTTACTCGTTTTATTTTATATTTTTTGTCAAATAAGTCGTGTTTGTTATGGATAGGTTGTATCTTATTCATATAAAAAATGATATCAAGTCCATAAACATTATTTTTAATAATAAAATGAGAATTAGGCTTGTATGGATACGATGGGGAATGAATCTCATCGCGTTCGTGGATACGGTAGTCCGTACGTACGCACGAACAATAATATCATTCTTTTGATGTTAAAATAATATAAAATTGGATGTTATATCATATATACAGAATCATCATCATTTTATACTTATTATTTACATGAATTACACAACATTATTATACCCATCCAAATAATAATGTATTGAATAACAATTACACCACGATGTGGAGACGGTAAGCCATACGTACACATGTATGGTGACATGTCATTAAAAGGACAGATATAATACTGAATATGGTTGTACCATATTTATAATAACATCACAGTCTAAAAAATATACTGGATTTATTATTTTAGAATGGAAATAACACAGAAAGAAGAATTTGAAAAAGAAAGAAACATGAAAGAGGGTGGTGAAAACATTACATCTTTTTCGGGTTCTTCCTTTTGATTTGATCAAAAGGGATAATTAGGTTGGCATTATGATAATCCTAACACCTCTAGGTTGAAGTGAGGGAATTTCAGAGAATATTTGGGTAGGGATTGGCCGAGACAAAAGGCTTTGAAGGTATTAATTTTAGAGAAGGAGGAGTTCCCTTTTATAAGAGGGGTGAGGGGCACCTTAGGAAAAACATAAAATATTATATTATAATAAATTCATATTTTATTTATTGTGGCTAAAAATGAATTTATTTCGAGGATAAGGTTTGGATGGGTCTAAATCCAATCAATCAATAGGGTTTAGATAGGTTTGGGTCACTTTATTAACCTTTTCATTTAGTTTTAACTCTTAGTTAATTAGTTTGACATTTACCATGTCTCATTGTATATTTATATTATATAGTTAATAAAAATACTATATACCTCGAAGAGACCCCCATGTGGTCCATCAATGATACACCTAACAATATATAATTCTTCTGTCCAAACCATAGATTTTTAGGAATATATTATCAATTAATAATATAATATTTGTTTTAAAAACTCTTTTATGTAAATCTTGACACTATTGGGTATTTTGTTTTTGATAATTTCATAAAATCATTATTACTTCGAAAAAAATTATATAACCAATAATAATATGTCAGATTAACCTTAAAATTTAGTAGCAATTGTAAAATGTCTCAAATTACATTTATTTTTATATTTATAATATCGATTATTTTAATATTTCATTAATTTGGTAATTACTCCATCACTATTGTGTCATAAATAAATTCAATTATTTTATGTCTAATAATTAAAATAAAATTAAATTAGCTGGAAAATAATTTTCTCTTTCTAATAAATATTTATCATCTAATTTATCTTATGTATAACCCTATATTAAAAATGTTTTAGTTACTAAACTTTGATTTTATCTCTTTTAACTATTATTTGAATTAAATAATGATAAATGTACTAATCTAATCCAAGTGGACCTAAATGATAATAAATTATTCCTAAAGTTGTTTTTTGTCTAGATACACTTTTCCAATAGAATTAGTACATGTGTTAGGGTAATATTAATATCATTTTTACGATAAATTTCCCTATTTACTTTTAATCGTGGTAAATAAAACTAAAAATTTAGTATTAACCAAAAATTATTTTAATCTCATTGAACAAAATTTTACTCCTTGATATTAACTATTTATCTTGTAATTTATAAATTCCACTCATAGAAGCGGTAAAATTATGTTTTATGTGAATTTCCAAATTCTCCTAGGAGGTGGGTAAAAGACGGTGAAAAGTTCAATAAAATTTTTATAAATTTATAATTATTCTAAGCTAACTCTGATTAATTACATTGAACTTATATAGGTATTATGTATCTATTTTGACCATAATTAAATTTAAATAAAATAAATAATTATTTAAAGAAAAAATCGGTTTTAAACTATAAATCAGTGTTTTTCACTATTGATCAAAAATTGAATGTCTTCATAAAAATACCAAAAATTCACCCTAATCTAATTTCGATATTCCGAATCCAAAAATGAAGTCCATTTTAAAAGATAAAATTTATTAAATTTCAAAAAGTTGGTATTACTATTCCTAACAGCTAGTTTGATTGGTTGTGGTGTGTGTTAAAACTCGAAGTTGCAAACAACACACACTATTTTATTATTCAAAGAGAAGTGTACCGTGGAAGCTTGGGGTCTTACATTCTCCCCTACTTCAAATAATTTTGTCCTCAAAATTTTAAAAATTGGGCTTGGGAATATAATGGAAAGTCCCACATCAGAAAAAGACTCAATAAAACTATCACCTTAAATGAAAGAAAGGGATGTACAAAGGTCACCGAAGATAACTCATACTAGGATTCCATATAAGAAATGATGGACATAGAAGATAAACTAGGTGTCATGTTCGGATAGAGAGGGATCAAAAACAAGATCAGGATAAAGTTAACAACAAGAAAGCCACAAACTTGTGATGGGACACACGGTCATTAGTTTCACAATAGAAAAATTATACGGACAACATTTTTTTAAGTTACATTACATAAAGATGAGAAATTCATTTATGAGATTAAATAAGAAAATAAAGAGATATTCTTACTTTTTAAGTAGAGTTTCATTCATTAATAAATTTCCACCACTAACCAATTTTTTTAAATGATGAGTATTCAAGAAGTATTGGTCACACTGGAAGAGAAAGAATAAACTTCTATAGAATCACATGATCCACCAAGGATTAACTATATTTTTACCTTGTCTATAGAGATTAATCAAAACCAAAATGATTAGTACAAGATCTGATGATCCCCCAAAAGTATATTCCTTTAGAGAAAGAAACAGTAATCGTAATTTCTAAAATTAAACCAAAAATACCCAAAAGTTAATTAAATACCATTCAATAAAAAATTGACCTTAAATCCTTCAATATAATCCAAAATAAAACTGAAACCCAAAACATTGAAGAACTTGCTTATGTAGTCTTCCACGTTAAATTGTATCTCCAAATGAAATTAACTACTCTTAATGTCACATACATAAAAGTAATTTTCCTTATCACATATTCTCTATTATAGGTTAATAATTTTCATAAATAACCCAAATCACTATAAAAACACAATAAAAGCGTAGAGAAAAATCCAACATTACTCCTTAAATGAAATCCCATAGTATTTTATTTTCCATGGGAATATAGTGTTCCCAACAAAGTGAACATCTTCCAAAATAACATTTATCCCTTAATCACCAAATCATTTTCCTATACTAAGGGTATTCATTTGATAAGACATAATAACCCAAATCAAATTATTATTGACAATAAAATCATATAACTAACAATAATTAGTCACACTAACCAGGGACTTCACGATGTCTAGTGGTAGGCGATAAATCTCAACCGCACTTTGGTTGTGGGTTCGATTCCCATAGCTTTTTCATACGCGACGGGTTGTTACATGGTCTGCGTGTTGTCCTTTTTTCAAAAAATATATTTTATAACATTACCAAGATGAAATAAATTCCTCAAAATAACCATAACATAATTTTAACCAGAAATGTTATCCCACACCTTGCATTTTCATCCCAATATAAAATAACATGTAATTGACTCAACCCCAATGATCATATAAAACAAAATGGTTATTTATAACTATATCCACAAGGGAAAAGATAATTCTTCATCAAATATCATTCTAACATGGCAAACTAGGGGTTAAAAGTACCAGAGAAATTTATTCCAAAGTAATCCCATCAACAAGAAGCGCTAATACTTTTAAACATTTCTCCAAACATTTATTTCCACATAGCTTCCTATTTGACCAAGAAAATATCCTATATAATAGGGAATTCAATCAGGTAATGGCCAGGACCCCTACATTTATGGAAAATGACTGTAAATGGATTTTTGGGACCATATTTATTTTCCTCCATAGTACACTTCATTTTTTCTCTGCAATTCTTCACATTATGTCCTCATTTCTCGCACGTAAAGCATTTATTTGTTCCATTGAGACACTTTATTGGTTGTCTACTTCCACATTTCCTACATGATATAAATTTAGGACTCTTTTCTCCATGGTCTCCACTACTGGAGCTCTTACCATTCATCACCTTTCTCTTATTTTTTGAGTCCTGGAGTTGGTTAATATATATGTAGTTGATCATATTTTTGGAAAACTGATTTGGAATGAACATGATGTATTTAACACCTATCAACATTCCATTTTGTTGCACATTTCCACCATCGTTCCCACCTTGTATATCATTCTCAATGTTACTATGACTTCCTTGGTCTCCAGCCATTGACTAAAACCAGAAAGCATTGTGTGAGTAACAGTAGTCATAAAATCATTTAGAGAATATCATGACACCATATTCTCAATTTGAAACACCTTAGGATTAACCAAGGTCATTTATTCTCATCTTATATAAAAATATTTAAAATTGGTTTGTAAAGATAATGTTAATTATCTAAGCATATCCCTCGGGAGTGTCGTAACAAAGAGTGCCACAAGGCCCGTTTTCATGATCCAGTTCTCGTTCATGTCTAGCTCAAAGTGGTGTTTTCGGGTTTTACCCCTATGTACATCTATGCCAAAGCCACCATTACCTACTCGTATCTAGAAAAATATGTATTCCATGGAAAACTCACAAAATCAAAACAATACCAAATTTCTAAGAAGTTATTCTATAATAATCCTCAAAGTATATATTTGGGTTATGTGCTCTAATCGGAGTTTATCTAAATCTAGATTCCAATGATTTTACTAAACTTCCTCTGATACCAACTATAACGCCCCGACCCTAGTTACCCATAGTCAGTGTATTATTACATAACATTGAGATTATGAAAAAATATCATGTCACGAAAGACCGATTAGTTTAGTAGTCTTGGAAACAAAAAATATATTCATAAGTCTTACATTACATCATAAAGTAAAAAAAACTACAACAACATCTTGTATTCATATCCCCTCATACTATCCCTGTAGGTCATTCATAAATTACTTCTTCACATCCTGTGAAAAATAAAACATTGAAAGGGGTGAGCTTAGATGCCCAGTAATAATAACAATATAGCGAAACGTTCATAAATAAGTATAAACATTTAAGTCAATTCATAACTAAAACAAAAGCCTTTCAAACATGATATATATTATAATATGGAAAATATAAAATGAAATAATTCCATTTACATATTCACATGGATATTCTACTAGTCTAATAACTACATTAAATATCAATAACCACTTTTATAATGATGGAATGCATAATTCCAGACTATCATAACCACATTGTCAAGGCCTCGGGACAAGACTACAAATAAGATTTTTTTCAAGGCCTTGTGCGAAGACACTAGTTTGTCTCCTGAGACCTTCCGATGCATCGAGGAGCTATAGAGGTATCCACCCATCACATACTATGTCTAATGCATTCCTGATATGAAAACAATGAAAACATAACATAAAACTTTCTTATTAAAAATAGCATACGAAATGTCGATATTTTATCCACAAACCAGGAATGGTATAAAATTAGAACATCCACAGTCAAACAGAACTCATTCAATAAAATATGGAAGATTTTATTGTAACATACTATCCTCAATAAAAAATAATGAAGGATATTGACATTGATGAAAATAATCATCAAAACTATTTCAGAGAAATATCCCCCTTTTTCTTGAAAACATTTAAAAGTAACAGTATTTGAAAAGATGTCTTTTAAAAATAAGTTTTTTAAAAAAGTTTCCCATAACACTTTGAAACATTTAAAATTAATTTCAATTTTAAAAAATTAAGGTCCATATAAATAAATCCTTAAAACCATTTTTAATACATGGACATTAATGATGAAGATTTTGAATAAGAAATATTTAAAACATTTAAAAGGATATTTTAGTTACAGTTCCTAACCAAAGGAGAGACACATGAATAAGAATAATTGAGGTAATAAAAACATTTTAATATCATGAGAATAAATGTATTCAGGATATACTATGTCAGAGTAAATTATATAAACAATATAAAAGTGATTTGGTGTATAACAACAATGATGTCTCAATTGAATGTAATTTGAGATGAAATCTATTATAAAGACCATATCCATTGGTTAAGGATAAATCAATGACATAATTATGTGTGACAAATATAAATAGACTCAATATGATTGGATATCTAGTGTAAATCAATCAGAGGACATTCACGCATACTCATGTAAAAATAACACCAATGAATTGGATACTTAACTGAACAAATGGAGATTGAGTTAAAATTACTCTTATCAAGATCATATAGATGACTTGAGAAATTATAAATGGATTGATTAGGTGTATCAAAAGTATATACACAGAAAAGGAAATGTTAATTATGAAATAAGAAAATGAATAGTGATTCCACACATAATCTTGGAGTAAAATAATTAATGAAGTATACGTAAAGCCTAATCAATGGAAATTTAAATTTCAAATTCCCAAATCGATTTGGTAACTAACGAAACATACTCCCATGAAAGAAGGATTTGAAAATTATGATTTAAATATCAATAAATTTAATTATATTTCTCAATGAATACAATGATGGGTAGTACACACACCACATGCACTAAATAAGCGGTGAACAATGGAAATCTCATGGAATTAAAAGTGAGATAAGAAACCCCTTACATTGCACTTTTTCTTTGGTTGAGGGTAGGTTAGCCTCCTTTATAATGGTGAAATAATTTTTATTGAATTATACATGAATCATATACATTAATATGATATCGTATATGATCTTTTAACATTGTTATGTTAATAATATCTTAGTATTGTGATCATTTCAGGTGTTAACTTTCTCATTTTATATTATATGTTTTGTTACATAAGTCGTGTTTGTTATGGATAGGTTTTATCATATTCATATAAAGAATGATATCAAGTCCATAAACATTATTTTTATTTATAAAATGAGAATTAGTCTTCTATGGATATGATGGGGAATGAATCTCAACGTGTTTGTGGAGACGATAGTCCTTACATACGCACTAGCGATAATATCATTATTTTGATATTAAAATCATATATAATTGGATGGTATATCATATATAAAGAATCATCATCATTTTATACTTATTATTTACATGAATTACACATCATTATTATACCCATCCAAATAATAATGTATTGAATAACAATTACACCATGATGTGGAGACAGTAGGCCGTACGTACGCACGTATGGTGACTTGTCATTCAAAAGATGGATAGAATAATGAATATGGTTTTACCATATTTATAATAATATCATAGTATATAAAATATAATGGAATTTTTATTCTAGAATGGAAATAACAATGAATGAAGATGTTGAAGAAGAAAGGAACTTGAATGAGGTTGGTGAAAACATTACCTCTTCTTTGGGCTCTTTCTTTTGATTTGATCAAAAGGTCTCCATAGGTTGGAATTATGATAAAACTACGGCATCTAGGATAAATTGAGGGAATTTGAGCGAATATTTGGGTAGGGTTTGGCTGAGCCAAAAGTCTTTTTCGATATGAATGTTAGAGAAGGGGGAGTTCCCTTTTATAAGAGGGGTGAGGGGCACCCTAGGAAATACATAAAATATTATTTTATAATAAATTCATATTCGATATATAATGTATCAAAATTAATTTATTTCATAGATATGGTGTGTATGGGTCTAAATCCAGTCAACCAATAGGTTTTTGATAGGTTTGGGTCACTTTATTAACCTTATCTTTTAGTTTTAACTCTTAGTTAATTAGTTTGACATTTACCATGTCTCTTTGTATTTTTATATTATATACTTAATAAACATACTATATATCTCCAAGAGACCACCAAGTGGTCCATTAATGATACAAAAATCATTATATTAGTCATTTTTCCAAGCCTTATATTTTTAGTAATAGAATATTAATTAATAATATAATATTTGTTTTAAAAACTCATTTATATCAATTTTGACACTACTGGGTATTTTGTTTTTGATAATTTCATAGCAGCAATATTACTTCGAAACAAATTAATATAATCAATACTAATATGTCATATTAACCTATAAATTTAGTGTAATTCATAAAAAGTCACAAATTACATTTATTTTGATATTTATAATTTTAGTTATTTTAATATTTCATTAATTAGTTAATTACTGTATCAACATTGTGTCATAAAAAAATTAAATTATTTAATGTCTAAAAATTATAAATAAAATACCATTTTGTAGGATATCATTTTTTATTTATAATTAATATTTATAATATTATTTATCTTATGTATAACTCTATATTAAAAATGATTTAGTTATTAAACATTGATTTTATCACTTTTAAAAATTCTTTAAATTAAATAATAATAAATGTCCTAATCTAATCCAAGTGGACCTAAATGATAATATTTTATTCCTCAGGTTGTGTTTTGTCGAGATACACTTGTAAAATAGAAATAATAAATGTGTTAGGGTAATATTAATATCATTTTTACCATTAATTACCCTATTTACTTTTAACCATGGTAAATAAAAGTAAAAAAGTTACTATTCACCAAAAATTATTTTCATCTCATTGAACCAAATTTTACTACATGTAATTAACTGCATATCTTGTATTTTCGAAATTCCACTCACATATGCGGTAAAATTATGTTTTATGTGAATTTCCAAATTCTCCTAGGAGGTGGGTAAAAGACGGTGAAAAGTTCAATACAAATTTTTTATATCTATAATTATTCTAAACTAACTCAAATGAATTACCCTGAACTTATATAGGTATTATGTATCTATTTTGACCATAATTAAATTTAAATAAAATAAATAATTATTGGAACAAAAATTGATTTTAAACTATTACTTGGTGTTTTTTCAATATTCCTCAAAAATTGAATGTTTTCAGAAAAATACAAAATATTCACCCTAAGCTAATTTTGATATTCCAAATCCAAAAATGAAGTCCATTTTGAAAGATAAAATTTATATAATTTCAAAAAGTGGGTATTACTATTCATAATAGCTAGTTTGATTGGTTGTGGTGTGTGTTAGAACTCGAAGTTGCGTACAACACACACTACTGTATTTTTCAAAGAGAAGCACACCGTGGAAGCTTGGGGTGTTACCTCTCGGTTGGGTAATATGAAGTAAATTGTTATATATATTATAATTATAACATAATTATAAAAATAGAGTAATTATATCATGTATAGGATTTAATAGTACCATTCTATAGTGGATAAACAAACATCGCTCGTGTGTACAGAATACTACGAGCTCATGATGTGATGTGATTCTTATTTCACTACCACATTACATGGATTATAATATGGATAAATATATATGATTTAATTGAAATAATTATGAAATCAATGAAATGTTTAACATTATTTATAGATAATATAATATTTTATTTCTTACATTTTCACCCACTGAAAGATGATAAGTTCCTTTGTTTACATGTGGACTACAACCTTTATGAAGCGATATAAACCTTTATTTTCGTCGACACACCAATGAATGATATTTATAAGTTTATTAGAAGAAAAAATATTTAGACTCTATGTTATTATTCATTTTCTAGTATAAAATATTACATTACACCATTCCATAAAGGCCATTGATAAATTGAAATGTTACACATTCGTACGTATGACCTATAGTCTCTTGGATCATAACATAGTTGATTTCTCAAAACCATATTCCAGTTTTGGTGTTAAGAGAAAAATTGGTTTATAAATATAACAATTATTTTATTATTGTTATTATTATATCGATAATTTAACCACAATACAATTAAAAGGATCAAAAATAAAAACGTTATTCATATATGAAAAAACAATGTTATTAATACCACAAATGTGAATTTAACAAGTAATTTTTAATAAACGTGAAATAATAGAACATAACTATGTAATATAAAATATAATATATTTAAATATGGATCATATTAGATTTATATTAAACTAATATTTATTATATAGTATGTTCTGACATGTGTGTAGGAAGTCAATACTTTATGTAATGGATTTGTAGTCTCTCTTTTACTTCTACGAGGCATTTAAAAATTCACTGCTCATTGTTTTTTTGAGGTTTATATACTTTTAAATTAACATTTTAGGCCATAAATCTCTTCAATTTATTTATTTTTAATTATTAATTTTATTTTAATTTTTGTTTGGAATTATGATTCAAATTATTACTAAATTTTTAAGGGATTTAAATCTCAATTTTAATTATCTATGAGGCACATGATATATTCACCATATTTTTCCTCTATGTGGAATATATACTAACCATGAAATTATTATATGATTATTTTGAATAAAAATATTTTTATTTAGTTATCCATCCATGGATTTCACATTCAAGTGTTTTATGGTTCGAAAGTGATTAAATTATTAAGGGATCTTTGACTCAATTTTCATTATTTGAATAATATGTTATGATATTAAACCATATTATTGAATGAGGATTATATAAAACAAATTTAAAATATAACATCTTTAGAAAATTTTTAATAATGTTATTTTATTTTTCTTCTATAGATATTCATTAATGGGTATAGTGTTTTAGAGCTACCAGCGTGGTGAATATTTTATGTTAAAATGTCATTTATCAAGATTCTTTATGTTTTTTAATGGTAGAATATTTTGATCAATCAATCAATAAAATAATTAATTTTATTCTCCAACTCATATTTAATGATAATAAATATTTTCTTGTAATTTTATTGTCTTTATAAAGTCAAGAGTTTAATAACAATGTTTTTACAAAAGACATTCCTTTCAGTCAAAACCCCTTTATCATCCAAAACAATGTTTTGTAAAAAAAAATTGAAAAGAGATTATAAATTTTTTTATGTAAATTATAAAAACTAAATTTACCTATTATTTAATTTTTAAAATATGGTTTTGAATTTAGTCTTCATTTTATTTTAAAAAAATCTCTCATTATTATTTTTAAAAAAATGTAAACTGAATGTTTTTTTGTGGCATGAATGAAATTTACTATCAAGATAACCAATTTTTTCTAAACAATACATTATATGTTTTTGAAAATTATTAATGTTTTAAAATCATTTTTTAAATAGGTAAATATTATTTTCCTCAAGAAATATTATAAATGATTTTTAAAGCTTCCATTAGGGTTTTTTGAAGTTCATTTTATAAGAAAAGGATTAAAAAATATTAATGGTTTTAAAATATTATTTATAATGAATATTTATCTTTATCCAGAATCATTCCATGTGATTTATATTAAAATATTATATCACATATAATATGAAATACATTGATCTAACTTATTCTTTGTTTGGTATTTGCACCAATGATACCATTCGTAGTTTTTACCTGAATGTTTTATGATGATATGATTTTTATGAAAAATGTTTCAATTCCATGGGTCATATCATTATAAACATCATATTAACCCAGATTTTCATTACATGGGTTATTCAATGAATAAATGATTAAATTATTAGAAAACCTAACACCTTTTAATAGGATAAGATATGATGAAATTTTTATGAAACCAATTCTTATATCATGGGTTATGATATGATGAATTTCTTAGGGAATCTTTATAAAAACATGTAAGATATTAATTTTTTAATTTTTGGGGTCTATATCTCCCTCTAATAAATTGGCTAATGAATATTTTCAACAATCTACATGGCTACATTGGTTATTATACCATAACCAAAAGGGAGGTTATACATGTGGTTACACGAAGCCCAAAAAATGGTACATATGAGGTTATCAAATGATTGAAAAAGGGTGCATAAATGGTCATACCAATTCATAAGCTTGTATGTGTGTGGTTATCCCAATACAAAAAATTAATGAATGTCTTGGTGGGTAACCTTTACTTAATATTTTCAATGCTTATGTGTTTTCCAACAATCAATGTCTTATGAAAATGTTTTGATCTCTTGGAAAATGTTATTTGGATTCTTTATGAGTCATGTCATACAAACATCTAATCATTATTCCATGACTCAAGATAAATATCTTACATTTGGAGGGTATAGGTTTCTACTATTATTGCTTATGTTCTCATCCCCTTATATCGTTGTTATGCTAAAATACTCACTATTATACCCTTATATAGTATCTGGGAACATCCTTTATTTTGTTTCCATTCCACTGTCTATGATTAATATTTTTATGTTGGGAATTTTTTTGATTGGTAATGCATATAATGATATTAATATGATATATCGATGATCTTTCACCAAATTTGAATATTGTTTTCATAGTCTCCAGTGACCGAAAACTATTACATTCCCTAGGTGTATGTTTTTGTAATGTATTTAATTTTCATATAAAATTATTTAATATATATGCTTGAAAATACTTTTTCTCTATTAAAATTCTTGTGTTTCGATGATGGTAGAGTGTGTTGGATTGAATTATGAGGAATAGTTCCCCTTGTGGTTGGATTTATAGAATAGAAGCTTCATTGTAATTATTGTGTAGAAAATATGGAATTGAAAAGTAATTAAAAACATTGGAATGGTAATGGTTTATATTTAAAGATAAATAATATTTAGTGGTTAAAATAAGAGATTTTTTGGGATGTTTCAAAACCCCTTTCCCTTTAGGGTTATGAATTTCAAAAGAAATTTTGATTTTTAACTTATGTGGAAAGGGACATTTTTATAATTGATATTTTGTTTTATATTTTGATATTTAGAGCATCCCATTATATTTTATTTGAAAATTTATTAAGTCAAAATAGGATTCTTTGGATATCAGATGAGTATAGGGATTTTTGGGCTCCGAGTTATACAAATTTCATTGGATCATCCATGTTCACTATAGCCCCATGGTTATTGAAAACCATGCGGGGTAACTATGTTTCTTGGATATGGATTGGGGTGATGTTTATTGATGAGGATAAGAAATTTGATATGTATAAAAATAAACTACATGGATGGTTTTTTATTATTCTAACCATGTGATCCAACCATGCTTTGATGGTTTCACAAAATAATTAAAACCGCGCAGTCGGTGGAAAGTTTGAAAAAATGTCAGTTTTTTAAATTTTTCATAATAGGTTGTAATTTTTTTAACTAAAAATTTTTCTGAAACCATATCACTACATTATCCATCTATAACATGTGAAATGGTGTCTATTTATCCCTTTACACCCCTTTAATAACCATTTATTAGGGGTGTTCTTGATTTGATTCCTTATGAGTTTAAGGTTATTTTTGCTACCTTAATCTATGTTCTTATGCCATCCTTAGTTTCCTTTTGATTTTAATTGATTACTTTAGTATTTCAAATAATATTCCATAAAAAAATAGTCTAAATGGATATTTTTTTTGGATTTCATGAGGATTGGATAAAATATGTTTTGGGGAGAGGAATACACTCATTTAATTGGATTTCATTAGAGTTAGAACATCTTGAGAATTTATTAAGGTGTTTTTTATAAAATTATTTTATATAAGTTCTTGAAAACATTTCAGGTGTCAGTGATTTTTCATATAATAATAGCAGGACTACACCATTATCATTCTATGACTAGTTGGATGATGTTTCAATGTTCTATGCTCTCTTGGTTAATTTGTTTGGTGATTATGAAAAGACACCTTTAATAATAATATAAATTATAATTTTTTAAATGAAATATAATTATTATATTGGATAATTCTGAATGATATGGGTTCCTCAAAATTATGGGTTATGGCTGGGTAGGATTGGATGACATTGGATGAGATTTGTCAAGCTACGCTTATAAGGGATAACTATTACCCATCAGGGAAAATTTTCAAAACTGTGATTTGAGTATCGATAATTGATGATATATTTCTAGGTAAGATAAGTATGGTTTGTGATTTTTGATTTTATTAGAGGATGAGTATGAGTGATATATCCACATCTATCTATTATATATGTTAATTAATTAATAATTGGCCACATAGATCACCATTTTGTTTAGTATGGATACAATAAGGATACCACTGGGCTAGATATCTTTGTATCAATCTCAAGTGTATGAAACATATTTTTGTTGGTGAATGGTTATGATGAGATAACTCAAAGGTAAAAAAATGAGGTATCTATATACAAGAGTTTAGGTGGATCCAGTATGATTTATTTCCTTAGAAAACATAATATATAAAATTTAGATATAGGTATGAGTGGAGTTAGGGTATTGGAATCACACTTATGCTAGAGTTTATCTAATCTATGAGTGATTTGGATTGATGTTGTGTTGGACCTCAATGTTATATCAAGAGAAATAGAGTATGTGGTGGTTGATATAACAATGTAATTACACATAGATTTTGGTTTTAACATTGGTGTGGGTTCTTGGGTGACATCATGTTTCTTATGTGTGTTAATTCCTCACGATCAGATGTTGAGATGATCCTCTAGTGTTGAGTGGTGTGGTGAGGACTCAAAAAATGAGGATGAGTATTTATGGATGAATCCATCTAAATGTGGATGAACTAGTATTATATCATTGAATTTTTTATGGTATGAATATATGTCATTGAGTGTTTCATTGGAACACTAGAAGAAAACATTCATATTACTATTTGTATAGTGGGAAGCACAAATTTTTAGAATATATATCTTATGACTGAATATTTATATTGGTAAGAGATATCAACATCAAAGATGAATCAGTTGATGATACTATGTTGTATCATGACAGAATAGTGTGATGAGTTTCATATCGGTGATGGAATTGATGATGATCATGTGACTATGTCTCTGGTGAATAGTGTTCTTCGGCATGGTGAGTTTTGTAGTGGTTGTGTGTTTGAAATTTAGAGGAGGAATATATAAAATTAACATTAAAATGATTACTAATAAATTATATGATTGGTTTTTTTTGTTATATTGATTATTTTAGATGATTATTAGTTGTATGGCGGTGACTTTATGATGACCCATGTCATTAATAGTTGAAACATTTATAGAAAATTTGAACTTTTTTTCTATAATAGTGGCAATTTTATGATTTTGGATTCAGATAAATAATATAAGGGATGAAATATCACTAGATGTTTTTTGTATGTATAATGAATAATGATTCATTTTTCTAGTTATTAGGTGGAACATAGTTCATGGACCAGAGACCTTATAGAAATTCGACTTTTATTGAAAGCCATTTCATAACCTGATGACCATTCTATGATGGAATATTTTTAGGGGTTGGAAACAATAGATAATATATTTAAATTTTTTTTGGGTTTGAATGTTTTGGAAAAGGAGATAATCAACTAAAATAATTCACTCCCTGAAAGGGGATTCAGACCATGATTATGTCTCTTTTGATAGTTCTAAGGAATCATACAGATTTTCATTTTATTACGGTGAAAAGTTTTTTTACCCCGGTTACTTGTGTTATGAAATTATAATAAGGTAAAACATAGATGGTACTCATATGAAAGTTGAGTAATATATCATGAAATCATTATATCATGCCCCCCATGGTCATACCTAATACTTTTTTGATGAAGTAGTGCACCACACCACAACCCTCGTAGTCATGTCATGACTGATGGATGGGTGTTTTATGAACATGTGTACATATGTAATTTACTAGTTAGACCCTTCATGATTTATCATGAAAGAGGAACTTGGGGGAGACAAATTTTTATTTCTCACCCATAATCTTAATCCTTTTTTCCATACTATGATGTATGATTTTATTAGTGGACTTCCATAGTAAATTTTCCTTTTTTCATCCCTTATTACATATATTTTAGTTTTCCATTTTTACCAATTTTATTTATTAAAATTTAAAATAGTTATTAGCACCAATTATAATGTTGAATGGTTGAATTGGGTGGGGTTAATGAGGATTTAATTAGGGGTAGAATTTATATTTCTTATAAGTTTAACTATGATTTGTTGGGTACATTTCTAATGTGTAAATGACATTGAATGAGATTTTAATTACATCATCATTTGTATCTAAATTTTTTTAAAATAAATAAAGTTTTTTGGAAATTTTTTTATATATGTAATTTATTGTGACATTAGGTTGATGTGTGTTATTGATATTTGATTGAGTAGGATTCATTTGAGGATGTTTAGAGAAAGAACATGGTGGTAACTATATTTTTTTGTAATATGTAGTCCCTTAAATATAATGCAATATAATTTTTTATACCTTATTTCATCCATAAATTCATGTCTAATGAGATAAAGTAGAAGAGATAAGGACTATTAGAACACTATTGAATGAGAAAGAGTGGAATTGATCGTCCCTAGGTTATAGTATGATACATATATTAAATGTGTAATTTTAGATGACTCGGTATCTATGTTTCTATGAGGTGAGTGTTATAGTTGGTTTGATGGGAAATATTGGTTAGAATTGGGAGTTGAGATATTTTTTCTGTAGCGTAGGATGTGATAATGGATTTAGTTATGAAATTATGATAGGATTACATATTAGAGTGATTTGTTATAAAATCTGCTGTCTCATACTCAATGATTTACACACTCTTAAGGCTGGATTGTGGATTTGAAATGATATGAGTGGATTGATTCATATAAAAATAGATTTGTTATGATGAAGAAGGATTTCCTATAATTTAAGAGTTCAAATATCGTAGGGTTTTTTTATAAGATAGGACCAGTGGAATGGTTATGGTGTAATAATCAGAAGGGGATGTGGTCCATGGCTTGGGGATAGGGATAAAATGTGACTAAATGATATAGGATCTACATGTGGTGACAAGGAATGATTTTTTTCAGTATGTAGAGATCATGATAGGTTTTGGGAATCTTATAAAACACCCTGATGTATGATATTATAATTTCATAATGTCAAAAAGACTGTGAATGGATAAAGGGAAATATCTAATGAGAGGGGGTATGTGTTGATTTACCAGAGGCATGTGGTGTGTTTTGAGATTCTATTTTTGGATGCATACACCTTTTTCATATATTATGATTAACAAAAAACATAACCAAAGAAACAACAGGTCCTGATGTATGGCCCCATCATGAGTGAGATGACATAGGCTAGATCTCCAATAGTGATGTGGGGTTCTAGTCGTGTATGTGGTCTTGGCATACCCCGAATTATTGTGTATGACTGGATATCATTTTTAACATAAATATATTTGGAGGATATTTCTAGAGTACACCTTAATTAACATGGAAAGGATAACATGTACATGTGTGACCAATCTTATATATGGGTTTTATTCAGATTTTGACCATGTCATGAGTGAGAGGGTGGTGTAGCTGATGCATGACCTCCACGAGTGAGAGGGTCTATTCAAGATTTGATTCAATGTGATATGTGGATGGTAGACCATACCATGAGAGATATAAATGTGTTTGGGATATGGAAATCCTTAATAAGAGTGGAAGGGTGATGCAAAGAATGCATTGTGTGAGAAGTCAAGTATAGGATTTGTCCATGGGACATTAATTTGTACCTTCAGTTTCCGGTCGAGGATTTATGATACACCCTTCCATGAATATTTGTGTAATATATAACCTGCATGTTCAGTGACATGATTTGATTGCATTATTAATCTGTTACTCCAGTCTTAATATAGTTAGGAATTGTGGTGGACTAATTTTCACATTATAACATGAAATACATGGATGTGTGTTTGATTGTATAGAACACAATATAATACCCAGAAATCATATATCCTCTCGGTGCATGAAAATGATTTCCCTATGTGGTGATGAAAACGAACATAGTCCCTCTACTTCTAGCGGGGTCTCCCTCCACTACCCGAAATTCATTCAGTTATACATCTAACCATTTTCACATATAAACATTATTCCTCTTTTCTTATCCTTGTATCTCAGCCCAAATGTTCTAGGTTTCAAGGGTGGTTTCCCTAATCTCTCATAATGATAATCAATATATAACGATGATTTAGAAGTATGGAATATGACCTTGATAGATAAAATCATTAAATTTCATCCCATGATTGAAAATGATTACTTATTCTTATATTCTTTTGTGGTTTAAATGACAAAGCAATTGTTCGGGCTCTTGAAAATGGGACACATGTTGATTCGATATTTCATAGAGGAGGACCAGATCCTTGCCTGGTCTTGAGCTCCTCACATATGAAACAAATCCATCCTATACCATTCTTCATGGAATTATGATTTCTACATTAAACATGATTCTACACTGATAGCTATATGTTTTTGTTTTATTATACTCCCTCTTCCCTTCCAAAATCCTATGATTACCTATATTTTTAGTAATATGGTAGGCCAAATTTTTGTATACTGATAATATAATTGAGTTAGTTTGTCACCACATCACCAATTGAATTAATGATGTGGTTGATGGTTCAAAAATAGATGTTTAATATATTTATATCATGGTTAGGGAGAAATTCTAGTTTTAGAAATTAGTGATTTTCAAATTTGGAATGATTTAGGGACATCATGTCATCAATTGGGGAACTTGTCCACTAATTGTCGATGTGGTCACTCACATCACCATGGGGTTGTGAATGAAGTTCCACATAGTGTGTATGCCTCTTATGTGGATCTTTCATTTGAAATTGAGGGTGTCAAGGATTCAGCAATGGTCCATCACCTCTATAAATCCAAAGGACATGATTACCTATAGGTCTTTTAAATTTTGGTATCTTGAAGAGAGATTTTGGGGTAAAACAATGGGTAGGGTAGGTTCTATAAGAGTACCATAAGACTATTTAATTGGTTACTCCTTCGTTTTATTATGACCATGAAGAATGGTGTCTCATATAATGGGATGGAGTCTTTCCATTGTTATAGGTTGAAGGCAGTTGATTATATTCTTTCATTTTCATGACCCCTAAATCATTTTGGGTGGTACAATACTAGAACACAATCTGCCTTCACGAGAGAGGCTCAATTGGACAACATGATGTTCTGGTACAATATGTATAGGTCCTAGAACTCACTAGTGTGTCTCATGGGGTATGTTAGGGGAGTCCAAAAGACTAAAAGAAGATATAGGTAATAAACAATCGAGTGAAAATAGTGACCACATCCAACTATAAAAATTATATGGGGATCATTAGGTTTATGAATTTTTTTAAGGCCTGGTGGACGGAGGTCCAGACCAGGAGTACGAAACATGCCATAAATCCAGTAGATGTTTGTTGGTTTTCAATTTTAGCCCAAACTAGAGGGATATACTATATTTGGTCTTTAAAACGCCATTAATAAAGAAGTATTACTTGAGAGAATAATTTAACATAGATGATTGTTAAGATGTTGAGTTTTCTAACCCAAATATATATTAATAGCATAGAGGGAGCAATAATTAGATGACTTTATATCTCAAAGAGAAATAAGGGAAAGATGCGGAACCGTGATGTGGGGTGTTCCATTATGATATAAAGAAAGGGAACTAAAGAAATGAAAGAACACTCCACCTTCATAAGTCGATGAAACAATATCAACAAATATAGATAATGTAATTGAATAATAAAGGACTCATGATTAGAATCACATGTTGTGATACAATCTATGAAGAGAAAAGCATATTAAAAAGTGTGGATACATTGAGGATGATGGATTGGGTGGTGCAGAGAAAAAGATAAAAGGAGTAAAAACGAAATACCTTTAGAAAATTTTTTATTATAAGGAAAAAATTCATGAAATGACTATGAAATTAAATACCTCAGGGTAATATGTGGATGGAATATAAGAAAGAGAGTTTTAAATTGATTTCAATAGTGACCAAAGGGACTAAAGCCAGCAACAAGATTTAATTTCGGAATAGGGATTCAATGAATCGAATATCAACACGGTATACTACATCAAGAAATGGGATAAACTATCCACTCACTATAAATACATAATCCTAGAAGACTCGATCACAAATATTGAAACACTCGAAAGGGTAGTATATTGGGTAAGTGATTTTAACAATATTATCTATGTTTTCATCAATTTTCTGACTTATTTCATTGTTGTCTTGACATTGGAATTTATTTGTTTCCTACATTTTCAACATGACAAATCTGTATAAAAAACTTATTTTTAGTCAGTCTTAGTGCATGATAAAAAATGTTCTTATGTAAAATGTCTAAATTCATAATTTTCACCAATATATGATCATGTATACATGTAGAACATTTTTATAACCTACTAACAGAAATATATCACAACCTATATGGTAACTCTTAGGCATGTGAATATCATATGTTAAATTTCAGGATGAGTACAGTTTTAGTTGTGGATAAAGATTGAGTATACTTATTTCTATTTTATTCAAGGTTGATATCGCCAAGGGATAATAGCCTGAATTTTTTTACCATAAAATATTTAATTTCTTATATGTGTTTAGCCTAGATATTGATTAGATGATGTAGGACTACATTACTCTTCAAATTATATTTATTGTGTAATTTTTTATTAATTTACGTGTAGTTTGACTATGTATTATGGATTTTGAATTCTATATATTTGTTAATTTCAAATTTATTTGAGGTCATAGTGACCCCATTGTATGTATTACTCACCCTCTTCTCTTCAACATGATCTGGAATATGGGGAGACATGCATGTGTTCACATGACACCATAGTATAAACTTTTTCGAGTTACCCATATAATAGGGAAACACAAGGTTAATCCTAAAGAAATTATTAATTAAATGGATATAATATCCTGCACATTAAATGAAACTATTTACCTCAAATAAATTAAATTCAACTTTCAAATTCATTTATGATTTAACTATTTAAGTATAATCAAATGTTATTTCTGTAGAAATAAAATGGCCATATAATGTGAGGTTAGGAATCCAAACTGGGAACATTGAAAAATTGGGGTTTTGTTGATGCTAAAATAGGGTTTCCTATTTGATTAACTTATACAGAACATGTTCATATAAATACTAATAACATACAAATATTTTATCCAAATAGACATCAATAAATGATTCTAGAGTATGAGTATAAAAATACTAAGTTGTTTTTCTTCACCCGCCCCTACCATCCAATCATAAGAAAATTTATATTCAACAAAAAATATAAACAAAAACATGTAATGAAACAAACTTCATTCATTAATAAGTAATATTTCATGTATAATAATAATAATAAATATATTAGATGTGAAGGATCCATAATTTTCTGAAAAGTTTTAATTATAGACTTGGGATACGATACAAAAACAATATATAATGAGTTATAGATAAATACCTATCACATGGGAAAGGGAATAATCCATAACAAGCTAGGTAAATCTTGTATCCCATCCAAATTGAATAGTTGAAAAGGTCTATTGAGTTATGGAATTGTGAGACTATACAAACCATAATCATATTCATTAAGTGGGGGACTAAAAAAACTCTTAATGTTGAAATAATATACCCCACCATAGGACATGATTTAAAACATGGTAGTCCATGTATAAATTAAAAATACACCACGTTATGAATCATGATATATAATATTATCAACATATTTATATTACAATTATATATTAAATTTTTGCAGAAATCCAAGGCTAATAAATCAAGAAAACATGTCACATTTTATTATAACAAGGTAGTCATTCCATAAAAAAATTAAATAATGAATCTACTATAAGTGAGTTTGACCATGAAAACTAGTCCAATAATAATCAATTTATAAAAAATTGGTTTTAAACACTTAAAGACTACTTATAAATGTTTTTATTAGTCAGAAAAAAATATTTTAATTTAATTTTAATATAGAAAAATGAGTAAGATTTGAAAAAATTGAGTGTATGTAGAGAATAAGTGGTTCAACTATTTAATAAAATACTGAATATTACAATAAATTATAGTAAAATGATTATCTACCCACTTGAATTATTTTACACTTCTAGAATAAATACAAATTAGGGATTAAATAATACCACTAATAAGGAAAAAATATAAAAAAACATTTTAAATACCTTTTTTATCGACTATAGATAAATCCTAGAATAACTAGATCAAAAAGAAATTGACAGATTCAATGAATTCTAACAGACCTAGATTAGACGAAAAGACAATTTAATCTACCTAAATATATTTTTTATGGTAGGAAGAGTATTAGAAATGTCTTACTCACTTATCATTATTTGGATAAATATTAATATCCAAGTATAGCAATAATGAATAAGGATGAAGGTGGATCAACATTGTATGATGTGGTAGAATGGAAAAGAGTAATTCCTTGTCGATGCCCAAATAGTTGATTTGTGGTGAAATCTAAAGCCCCATATATTTTTTGGATTAAATTATAGGTGAAAAAGAAAAATAATCTCCCATCATTCAATAATATTCTCCATTTTCACTAGGTACTCTTTCATAGTCCACCCTATTCCCGATGGTGCTATAAGGGACCCTACTTCCATTGTGATGAAACAAGGTTCTGAGTTCTACCCAAATAAGTATTCATTGATTTTCTATCACCTGTCTCCTATATCCCACCTTCTTTGAAACTGTAACACCTTGAGATTTTATGAGAAATATTATTTTTAATTTCTTTGATGTATTGTGTTGTGAAATTCACCATCATTAGCTTGTAGTATAAGCAAACACTATTTTTGGCTTGTGATTCATGCAAGAGCGACCTTTCTCAAAAGCGTGTGTCGTACGCAATACCATGTTTCACTAAACAATGATATGTTGTTATAATATTATTATGAACTAGATGTTACGAATAGTATTATCCAAATTTTAAATTTTATAACATATAATTCATCTAACACATATTCTAGAACATGGTATCAGACTAAAATAAAATATCCTGGTAAAATAATTATTTTTTTTAAAAATGCAGTTTTCCGGTCTTTAGATGGGGAACCCACATTGAATCATGTTTTTGTCACATTTATGAGATAAATTTGAAAAAATAAACATATTAATTTCAATAAGTATATAAAAATTTACTTTCCTTAATTTTTTAATATTTTTCTATTAACATTCATATTTTGATGAACAGTAAAAATACACTAAATTTTAATTAAACACAAATTTTTACATCAACATAATTTATATGGTTAAATTATAATATTGAATGGTTTAATAGTATAGATAGAATATATTTTTACCATTTAATATATTTCATGTCATTATCATTTATTTTATATTGAATTCATAGGTAAAAACATTTCAATCTTTTGCAATGTTTTAACTTTTAAAACCCATTTTCACAACAGTAAGGTTAATTTTAAATCAAATACTGCTATGTCTATGTATTGTATTTGGAAAAATAATTTCCATATTTGGAATCAGTAGGTATAAATTATATTAATATGCAACTTTTTATTTTTCGAAATTATGAATAGTAACTACGGTAAATTTTATTTACTATAGTTTGTGGTAAATCGGGTAATTATGGGTAAAAATAGGATTTTAAAATTACCCTAACACCTTCCAAAATTCTATTGTATGAATAAAAGTCAACCCATATCACCTAAGGGTCGGAATAGATTCATTTAATGGACTTTTTACAAAAAAAGGATGTTATTTTTATTAAAACCAAAGAAAGTGAGAACATGTCACTCTCTTATATTTTTTATGTGTGATAATTTTATTTTAGTGATAATATTCGAAAAAAATAGTCACCAAAAAGATAATAAAATTATTTACATTATGTGAATTTATTTAGAATTTATAGGGATTAAATAATTATCATTAATTGTGACATAATAGTGATGTTGAAATTATTTTATTGATTGAAATATCAAATAAATGATTTTAAAAATACTAAAATAAATATTATATGAACAATTTAATGTGCTCATATAATTTTCAGGATGAATATTACATGTTATGGATCTATTAAATAATTTTGTTTGAATATATATTCGGTGTGGATTTTATTTAAATTCAAATAATTGAATATTGTCAAAATTGACACTATTGATATTTTATAAAAATAACAGATTATTAAATTGTTTACAAATCAAAAAAAATATTTAAAAATTATAAATTTAAATTTATATGGTCTAAAATGTCATAATTTATCCAATTATAGACAATTCACAACACATAAGTAATTATTTATCACAATTTGAAATTTAGAATATTATTTCGATAATTAAATTTAAATAGATTAAATAAGGATAAATCAAGTTGATAAAGTTTAAAATAAATTCCCAACATGTCTAAATATTATTTCATGATTAGATTACAACCCTAACTCATCTCATATTCAAATTTGAGTCATTTTGGATGTTTTTAAGTTGGGTTTGGGTTTATTATAAATTAATATTTTAGAGGCTTCCAAAAGTGCCCCTCTCCTCTCTTATAAAAGGTCACCTCATCCCATTCCTCTTCACAACATTTTTCATCTTCATGCTCGTCCAAAACATATCCATTTATCCTATCCACGTCCCTTGAAACATACTATAGTTCCTGGTCTTCTTCAAAAACCATATTTAGTGCCCTAACAAGAGTTTTAGAAGAGGCGCATCAAAGAAGAGGTAATATCCTTTACTGATTCTTTCAAATTTATTTTTTCTTTGAAATACTCTTCTTTATTTGTTTCATTATAAAGTAATAAAACTAGTATCACTAATATAATAATATATTACTATAAATATTAAACAACCCCATTTCACTTTCTATCCATTCTACTGAAAATAAAATCATCGTGTGTGCGTACGTACGGAATACCATCTCCTGGCCATGGTGTAATCTGATTTTCCACCACCACCATACTTTGATGGGTATAATGGTGGAAATAATAACTATATACGTTTATTATAACATGATTCTAATTATGGGATATTATATCATCCACTAAAATTCCATTCAATAATTATGGGAACGATAGCATCGCTTGTGCGTACGTACGGATTACAGTCTCCACGATGCGATGAGATTAATTTTCCATGATAACCATTTAAGAATGATTATAATTTATATATAAAAAATTAATCATGAAATATGTGAAAGAATAATGCAACTGGATTTATGTATATATATTTATTTCATTAACTTCTATTCAATTTGTTATGGAATCGAAAATAGTGTTCATGCGTACGTACGGCCTACCGTCTCCATGAATTGTGTATTTCATTCCATTTATCAATCTATTATATATATTATGAATATATTATATATATATATATCTTGTTTTACATTCTGAAGTATGTAATCATATGAATAATTACAAGTCAACACACGTACGGTGAATGAAACAATTTTTACCAAAACACTGCTTTAACATGGAATTGACAAATGAAAGGGTAATATAAACTCATAAGTAAATCATATATGATATCATAAATATTATTATTGTTCAATTATAAGTTAATAATATGTTTAATATTATTATACAAGAGTCTCGGAAACATTCAGATGAAATTTGATAAATTTTAAGGGATTATTTCATATCACTTTTATTTATGTGAGACATAAGCCTTAATAACCATATATTTCTTTTGTATGTGGTTTATAATTCCCAGAAATGTTTTATGATTTTTATTATGTAGGATATGATATTTATATATTCATTTAATTTTCATTATTTTATGACACGTATGATTCCACTGATCATAAAAGTTAGGGGAAAATTATTCCAACCTCGTTCTTATCTAATATTGTTTATTCGTAAGTATTTACTAGGGTGATATTTATCATCCATGTCCATGTTTTATAAAAAATGTTTTAATAATGTTTTTACTATTCTTCCATGTATTTTTTTAGTAGGTTATACCACTTCTTGAATTTTACTATGTGGTATGGAATGAATCTTTCTTTTTTTTACCATAAGAGGTACTTTTTGACTTTTCTGACGAAACATCGAGAAGAATGTTTTTTTAATTATACAGAATGAATGGATTTTTACGGTTTGATAACTCATTTTTTCCATGAAGATTATTCTACAAGATTTCATGATTATTTTCAACGAAATCGTTTTCTTATAAAATTTATTGGCATTTTGTAAAAAGAGAGTAATTTTGAAGAAGAAATGATATTTTCCTCAAGAATTCATTTCAAGTGTTTTATCAAAACTTTTTTCCATCTAAAATGACATTATTTAGTATGTTTATGTTTCAAGTATAATGTATCTATTAATTACATGGTTTGATTTTCCTTATGAGGTAATTATATCCATTTTATTATATGGATTATGTTATGATGGGATGATGATTATGAAACCCATGTTATTCTTTGGGTTTTGATGAATGATTTATTTTTATTTTGTGGCACACGAAAGAATGATTTCATTATGAAAATGGTGGGACCTATATATCTCTCTAATGATTTGGGTAATGATTTATATCTCATTATATAGATATGGATAAAAGAACAAGTAAATATGGTTCAATAATATAGGGCTGGAATGACAAGTAAACCCGGTTCAGTAATGGACTTTGTCAACTATGATGGTCTTGGCAGCAATTCCTTGGATACTTTGAAATCATAACACGTGCTTAATGGATGACACAATTAAATGTTTTATTCCCATGCTATTTTATCGTGATTAATGTTCCTTTATGATATATGCCTTACGTACTACCACGATTTATTTCAAAACCCAAGATTTTGATGTTTAAACATTATATTCTTGTTTTTAAGTTCAAATGTATATGGTTTGTTTTATTTTCTCCATTATTACCTTTACTGAGCATTTGAGCTCACCCTTTCTATGTTTTCTTTTCCCCAAGATATAATGAAAGGTTTTAGGTAATAAAACAAAAGGGAATAATCTTTATGGGAGATTTTGAGGATCTTTCACCATGATAAGAAGATTATGTTCCATGTTTCCAAAGACACTAAACTATTACGATCCTTGGGTGTCTGTTTTTGAAATGTATTAAGTATTCCTTAAATATAATTTAATGTTCATGTACGTCAATCTCAGGTCTCAAGAGAAACACCAAAAAACTCATCAAAATTTTATCAATCATATATTTATAACCAAAAAGGAATTAGAATAATAATATTTTATGAAAATAACAACTCAGGAAGATCAGGGTATTTCGAAAATAAAAAAATGTGTCCATAATGTAGAATATAATAAATTTTTTATTCATCACCACGATTAATGATTTCCATTAATTATCATGTGATAATATATCATAGAATGAAATAGAAGAGATAATATAGTATCAAATGGTTAATTATAATTAATGTATCAATCATTAATACTTTATGCATGACACTTTGGATTCAAAAATAAAAAATCATTTAAAATAAAAATATTAGAGGTAATTGTTTTCTGATAAATATCATGACTCTAATTCATCCAATGTATAATAAATGATTTGAAAAATAATGTTTGTTTTTTATAGGGTGACTTTACCAGAAAAATTTTATCAGGAATATTTGTATTAAATTATTGTTTGGTCTTGGTGTTAGTGAGTGAATTTCATTCCCATTTTTTTCCTTGGAGAATTATTATTATCATTGATAAATTCATCCCCAACAAGTACATATTTCACAAATTATTGATAATTTTAATTTAACTCATCACTCTCTATGATATTTATTTTATTTATAGAATTTCATATAACATAACATTAAGAGAAAAATAGGGATTATACTCCATGGGTAGTGGGATGGGATTAAATGAGTATATGTAATTTAAAATATTAGGAATATATAATTAATATTTATTTTTGTTGTAATATAGATCTCAATATTTTTTCAATTTGTATCATTTCTCAACAAATGTAATATGAATATAATAATTAAAAAAATTATGTTTCCACCAATGATTTAAATATATATTTTTAATGTAATTTCTTCATTTGGGAAAGATTATTTTTTAAAAAAATTTATTCAAAATTCTAATCTAGTTTATTCAGATTAATATATTAAATAAATCTTGGTGTTTTTATGATAATTTTTAATTAAATATTAAAGAATAAAATAAATAATTGATATATAAATATATTTAAAACAAAAATGAAAATATGGTAAAAGAATATTAAAAATCAATAAATTAATAAATAATGTATTTTTGTAAAAAATGAGAATGAATTCTAGTAGTGAAAAGCACTGAAATAAAATAATTAATAGAAATTGAAATCATTAAGTGTTAAATATATAAACTTAATTTTTATTTTATTCCATTGTTAAATGAGTAGAAATTATATTATGTTGTCATTGATCATAAAATTAGTTGTATATTTATTAGATAATTTATACTTCAAAGTCAAAACTGTAGGTTTTCTACTATTAAATAATTTTATATAATATAAAAATATATGATTATAAAAGAGAAACTAGACATGATAAAATGGGTTGATTTCAAATTTTGAAAAACCTAAAATTTAAAATATGTCATTAAAATATTGATTGTAATTTAATAAATCATGATCAACCGATGTAAGTATCTTTTACTTCTCAACAATGGAATTCGACATTTTTAATCCATAAAAAGTTCTTTATAAAATATAACATTTAATAATACATATTATCTTTTGAGGTACACATTCATTAAATTTAAAGTCATATCACATTGAATGAATAAATTTTATTTTAATTTCTCTTTAAAGGATTATTCATAGTTTCGTGATTGGATACTTTTACTAGAAATCATATACTGGGGACACACTTCTAAAGAAAGTGGTGAGATAAAAGTCTAGTAAGAGAATAAAAAGTAGTGAAATTTATTATGCGATTATGTGGTGTAAAAAATGGGAACAACCATACGATAAAAATTCATAACATAAAAAATTACCATTAATCATAATAGTGATATGTCTCTATACATAAAATTGAGAAATTCTTAATAATATCACTATGGTTTATCACACTAATGTCATAAACCATTATTAACCATTATTTTCAAAAATATATATTAAAACATGACATCTATAAGGATTATTTATTTTCAAAATGCATTACATCATAATAAATGGACATCTTTAATATATATAAATTCATTTATACCACAAACATTATAAGGGAACATTTCATTTTGTACCCAAATGAAATAATAAACTAGTTTCATGTTAAAGTACTTAAATTTTAAATTGATTAAAGACATGATAATTACATGATTATTAACCCATAATAATAGAATATGGGTATTATATCTGTCTGTACCTGATCATTGAATCATAGATACATGTAGGATAATACCAATGAATAGAAAAATGGATTGATTATTCACATGAAAAGTATATTCCATGTAAAAGATATATAATCCAGAAATTATTTTATCTACATAATGGGTAAAAAATGTAAATTACATAAAGGGAATAATGGAAGGGAAGAATGGATTTCCATTTATATACCATTATTTTGTAACTTTTCGGATAATAAAATGGGATGGAAAAAAATTATAATTCATCATTTAGAAGAAATTCCAAAAAAGAGGTACATGAATTGGAAAGAGGATGAAAAGAGTTATGTTACCTTGGTATGTTACTTCTTATGACATGAATAGGGAAACTCTTGGAGATAAAATAGAGGTAATTTTGAGAGTGGATGTGATAATAATTTCTTGTTCAATGGATTTTGATTGGATAATAATTGGGGAATTGGTGGGTATTTAATTTAAAAGAGGGGTAATTTATTATTAGTTAACATATATAGTTATTCAAAATCTAGGATTTAGAAAATGAAAACCCAATTGATTGACAAAGGGTTTTTTCAGATTTTTTTAGAAATTTGATTCATGATTTACATTATCTTAATACAATATAATCGAAATAATCTATTAATATTTATTTTGATATGATAAATCACATTATCAAACAAATATAGATTACAAAATTATAATTTACATTTTATATTTTTGTAAGTCAGATATAATTTTGGGAAACTAAAAGATTACTATTAAATTATATAATATTAATAAAATAAAAAAAATAGGTCTCAGAGTTTATTTAATTAAATATTACACAATTATTACATATATATGAATTAATAAAACATGTCAAAAACAAAAAAACAACATTTTTTAAATATAACTTCAACATAATGATTTCAAAAATAAGGTTTATTTTGTTTGAATAATTCTAAAAATATGATAATCTTACCTTTTCATTATAAAACCCTTAGTAATATGAAAATAATCATTTTAATAATGTAATTAATTTTTGACACTAATAAAATTTTACTAGGATATTGTAAAATAATATTATCTTTTATATTTAAATATATTGTGTTTTAAAATATTAATTCATGAAAATGAAAATTATATTGAATAGCTTATTTAAAAAAAATTATATATTTTATAAATATATAGTTGTGTTTTATTTGCATCCAAAATATATTTAACAAATTCATATTATATCAGAGTGAATTTCAATCATGACCCCTAACTCCAAAGATCCCCCTCACTGGTAGGAAATGAAAAAATGGAGATAATGACCCCGTCTATTCCTACCTCATGTCGTCCCAAGTTTGTTGACGAGCACCAAGGTTATACAAATATTACTATTTTGGAGGCATTACATTTTTTTAAACAATATCAGGGGATATGAAAAATCATACACAAATAACTCCAATTAAAATATAAGTGAAATCCAAAAACCATCCCACATGGTTGCATAAAAGAAAAAATAGTACAAATACAATAATAATCCAATGTAATTCTACAAAACTAAAGAAAATGGTGTGACTCAATAGACATCCCAAGCACGAGATAGTAACTATAAGCACGGTCCATGAAATCAACTCAAAAACCCAAAAGTAGTGGTATATATATAGGGGGAGGATATATGTATAGTCAATAAGAAAACCAAATCCTCTAATGAACATGTGAAAGAATCATACTAATACCCCCATGAAAATATACCAAAACAAAACAGCACCAAACATGTATATTGACTATATAAACCTCACTAAGTAACGATACCAAACAGTTAAAGTCATGAAATGAAATACATTGCACATCAATTCAAGGATACCCCACACCACTTCCCATTGAACTGTCACTCATTCCTAATAGATAAACGTTCTTTTCCCCCAAAATCTTCGGAAAGTACCACATAAAAACCCACCCCTCATGCACCTGGGCCCCACAAACCTCATCAAATCTATTCCACAATGACATAGGACACATATCACATCACATCCCACCCACAAACACTCAGGCCACATACCACATCACGTCTCACTAGTAGAAAACTATTCTACATACCTCATCACATCCCCCTGCCATAAACACCTGGGCCACATACAACATCACATCCAATCCCAAAGACACATGTCAAAAAAACCCCATCTCATCATGATGACACCTAGGAATGAATAACTCATCCCATCCTAAAGAAACATGGGAAATTACAACTCGCTCACACACACGAGGGCCTCACAAACCCCAACCTGTTTGAAGAATCTTGGGTTATCAAAACATGGATGAGGGAGTTGGAAAGAGAAGTTGGCATGCCATTCGTCCTCCCAATGGGATGTTTGGGAAATATAGACTTCCCCCTATTGAGTGGGGTGTTTGGCATGCATGTCTTAACCATAGTGGGGTTTGTATAGAAATAAAAAAAACCATATATATACATATATGATAAAAAAATCCATCCAAACATATGGGTTACCAAATAGAAAACCAACTCACAATAATTACAACTTCATGGTTAGATCTAAATGCATAGAACCACATAATTATTCAAAATACCCATTCACATTCCCAACCAATTTATTTACCCATTTCCATCCAATTAGCTAAAATGAACCGAGCCACTCTAGGATATATTAATCATTCATTCATTTATTCCATCACTATCTCGAAAAGTACTAAGCACAAAAATCAATAGGAAACCCAATAAAATTTTTCTTTGAAGGTAGAGAACCCTGAAACAAATTTTATCAAGGATTAAAACTTCCTCCTAGTTTAATCCAAATAAAAACTGATACTATTGTTCTTTTAACTCATCCTTCTTATTCCACATACCAAAATAACTAAATCACAACTCACACACCCATTTATTTATACATTACCCCACATCTATCTAAATACATGATAGACAACACCTCTCATCAATTCCACAATCAATCAATATCTCAACATGTGGTTCTATTACACATCCAGAATGATGTATCATCTATATGTTCATCTATAACACCACATATTCTATTCCCCATCACACAACTTTTCTCCTATACACACTCCATCACAAACTAGAGAAAATCCACACATCAAAACATAGTCACATCACATTTATTTTGTCCCACCCATACAACCTCAACCATTCCACACATATAATCGCATTCCATGATGTAACACATTTTCATGGTTAGAAAAGGGGTCACTTATTTAATTCAACATCACATTTAAGGGGCATTATAAAACAATTCATGTCCAATGGCATCAAATTATTTTATAGGTTTATGTGAATTACTAATTTTCATAAATTATTTCACAAGATGAACTAAAAAACAACTAATCCATTTAGTGAGAAAAAATGGGACCCCAAAGAGCATGTTTTTTAGCGGGGAATCAAGCATTTATAATAACAATATCATAATAATAATATCAAAACAACAAGAGCATGCAAAAAAATACCTCCACCACATTCAATTTAATTAATCAGATTATTATCATTGATTAGCCTAGAGAAACCATGATACATATGTTAATAAGTAAATACCGCCAAATTGATGCAAAATTGAATATAAAAAATAGAAATCCTACCTCAAAATGGTTTTAATGAACCTTATATAAGAATGGATCACATAATGAGAAAATGATTACCTCACCCACAAGATCTGCATCCACTCAAGGATGCAGAAAAACAACCTCACAAACAGCATCAAAATAAGAACTCATTAAAACCATGGAAGAACATCCTCCATCAAATGGAATGAAGCGCGAGAGTATAAGGGGAAACATCCATGAAAAAATTCTAGAAAAAATCATAAAAACATCTTATATTTTATAAGTATCATTATGGATCGAATGATGGAAGCTAGGAATTGATCATTGATTAAACAATATTCTGAAAATTATTAAAAGGTTATAGTAGTGGGGGATTACATAACATGTAATATCCTTCACAAAGTGAAATCATTCATGTTAGAATTCCTCCAAGAAACCCATCTCCATTCGATCTATTTTAATTTTTTATAACCAAAAAATTTCACATCGTAAAACCCTATTTTACAAAGTGTAAAACTTCTACACACTATGAGACCTCCAAGACGGGCCATGAAACCAAAAATCACATCCTGTAATTCAGTTAAACAAAATTTAATCTCCTTTCTTTGATATTTTAGCAACAGAACATCATTAGACAGATTCAATCCTCCTTTGAACGCCTAAAATAACCAAAACATAAATTGAATGGATCAGGAGAGAAAAGAATGTTACAATTTAATTTAATTAAATAATAATTAAAATATAATTCATGAAATAAATATTGAATTAATACATTTAAAATTATTTATTTATGATGTTATGGTCATTATACGTAACCCCTTTTTACAGTGGAATACTTCTTAATGAAAAATGTGTGGGATGGTTGTATCATCAAGGGGTGTCATATCTAATAATGACATAGTGGTGATGTACAGTAATTTGATCTTATCTCATTGTGTATTTCAGTAATGTCTCACTTTTGGATTATATTTTATGGGAATTTTTAAGGGAGAAACTTAAGGATTCTAACTCCCTTTCACGTTCTTTAACATGGTCTTCAAAAGGAAAAACTCTTCTAATTGAGGGAATCATTTTTATTTCCTGTATTATGTATCATTTTCAATATTATTTATAAAAAATAATTATAATGGATTAATTATTACCATTATTCATAATTTATAGCCATTAAGTTGACCAATAGTCATATTATTTAATTGTCATATAGACCAATAGTAAATTTGAACAACAGAAATCTAATAGTCAGATCCTAAGGGTCACATTCCCATCAAACCCTGTGTATTCTCTACTATTAATCTATATTTGCTACATAATTTCAAATAGTTTTTACAATTAATTTGATATCATTAATTATATTTTTAGCATTTCTATTTATTTTAATTGTCTTCATGGTTGGTTTAATATCCATCCAATAGAATAATATTATAGAGTATAGCATTTCATGGTGGCTATTCATTAGATTTTATATCACTGTACTTATCCTTGTTTGTAGTAATCAGTATTATAAAGTGAAATATTATATTTTTTTATAATTTTATTTCAATGTAAATCCATATTTAAATATAAAAAATAATTCTTATGAAAATGAATAGTTAATTTATTAATCGAAGAAGGATTTTTCATGTCGTTACATCCCCCCAACCACCATGAAAAATTTCAACCCCCAAAGTTGACTCTTTCTTTAAAAATGGGCGGTATTTTACTACATTATTTTATTATTTTCCATAGAATCAACATCAAAATTTCTATTTCACTATAGAATATACAAAAGGAATTTCATCTGGTTCCTCAACAATTATTCCCTTATTTCATGAATTTCAATTTTTTTATATTCATAAGAAATGTTTTGTTCCACTTACTAATTATTTATATCATGTATATTTGTTAGATTACACATAAACATTCTCAACAAGGAGACATCCTAGAAATTATTAAAATTTTATTTTTTTTTGTATATTTAATCAATATGATAACTCTCTTTAATTCTGTAGAATCTCAAAAAGTTTAATTTAACATAGACTCAATTTCCCATTCTTTAAAAATCAAATAACTCTAATCCATGGGATATCTAGAAAAAATTATTATCAAAAATATGAGATTAAAATTAATTCATTCTATTTGAAGTATAACTATTATATCTATTATATGAATCCTTGATGTGATTCTGAGTCACTTGTATCATTTTTTATTCTCCTTCCGAATTTCTTGTTAAAATAATTTTCTTTACCTAATTTTACCCCAACAAATTAGAGATATACATATTCATACATAGAGAAACTCAAAAGGATCAATTTTAATTCTCATGTAAAAACTATTAATATAAATGAATTCATATGGAAAAATATTTTGATCTCAATACCCAAGAGAATTAAGGGATCATACCATTTTCATGTATTCTAATGTTTCAATTATCTAGTCTGACTGCCCATCAGTTTTTGTATGATTGTATTTCTTATGGTTTTCATTTATATTAATATCCTTTTAAGTGATATTTTATAACATATAATTAAATCTTTGATATTAGTTATAACTAGCCTATTTTAGTATTACATGGTGTTTGACTACTTATTTGCTATATAGTTTTGATAGAATCTACAAGGATAAATCCTATCTTAGAGAAAAGAAATTGGCATACTATTCAATCTATCTATGATTTCCGATATAGAATTGTTTCCCTTATATTTATTATGATGACTTGTTCCAAAGCCCTAACTAACGTTTTTAAACATCTTTATAGGTTTGGTTAGTGTTTTTAATACCACTTTGGGAAGTTATTTCTTCACTATGACTTTTTGATACGCCATGAACCTAGTATAATAATTTAAAATCTATCTTTCAAATTATCCAACCAATAATGTTTTTGATAAATCATATAAATTAGACATCATACAAGATGTATCTAGAATATAGAGTAATGAATTTTATCCATTAGATAACTATTGATAGTTGTAAAAGACGAAATTCATATCCATGTACCAAATTTTAGTACACTTTCTTGTGGGTTATTTATTCCAGGATGTATAAAATGTTTCAAATAAACTATATTTTTTTTCATAAAAGGACCATACATTTGAGATTTCTTTAAATTATTTAATAATGATACTTTATAAAAAATAATATGATTCATGATGTCATTTACATTTTTATTTTGATGTGAAACCTCACTAGGCCCTTGATCAATGAATCACCATTAATCCTGATCATTGTAAGATGACCGAGATCATTCCTAGTCAATGAATTTATTTATTATTCAAAGGTGAATATTTAATTGAAAATTCAATAAATTTAAGAGTATTCCACCATATCCTTTATCTCAATTTTAGTTCCCTTTGATTGAATATAATCTTTTATATTTTATGGTTTCTGTATATGTCACATATTTCACTATATAGATCATGTCTCCATATCTTTAGAGAAAAATTGAATGCTTATAATTCCTTGTAAGGAGATTGGTAATTCTACCCATGATCCTTTAACTATCCTGATACATACAAAATCAATATACAATTTTGTGTGAGAACATGTGAAATACTATTCATAGATGCATTACAATAGATAAAAAACAATTCTCTTACCAAGGGTAGAGTTAGCCAGGATGAACTAACAACAACATCATTAATTCTTATAAATATTATTCATGATTCTTTTTCTAGATAAGAATAAGTAATTTTTGGAGTTAACTTGGTTAGTGTATTTGAATTCCCAAACAATTGTTTCAAAAAACATCTGTAGTATCATAATAGAAAAAGGAAATAATAAATCTCAATTATTTTTTGTAGAATGTGTTCACTCTTATAAGGACTTTACATTTTCTAGATCAATTGATATAAATTCAATAGTCATGATGTCCCTCAATAATAATAACTTTTATCTAGAACTCATATTTAACTCATTTACAAAATATCGAATCCTTACTCACATTTTTAAATATGAACATTATAAAATCCACACACTCCCTTATAATTTTTGACTATATCATAATATCATAAATAAAGATAACTCAAAAATTATCACTGATGTCCCTCTAGATCATAGTCAAAAAATACATAAATATTTTTTTTGAGAATAATATATTAGAAGGGGTGATACAAAAAAAATTAATTCCTATTTCATTTTCAGAATGTAGTCATTGGGATCCCTTATTTCATCACCCTCTACTATAAATACCCTATGAATAATTAAATCATAAAAAGGAATTAATACCATTGAATTCATTAAAAAAATATTCTATCCTTGGGAAAGGGTATTTTTTATTTATTATGATCAAATTATTCTATATGTAATCAATTAAGAGCCACATCAATCCATGTTTCATTTTCACATCAAGAATAGAAGCTACATATAAGGATATATATGGTTGAATAAAACACTTATCCAATCAATTGTGAAGTTGTTTTATTAATTACTCTAAATCTATAACTTTTATTATATATGGGGTAATCAATATTGGCATGGATATATATCAGAGTTTGTTTGATAACTATATATCTCTTTATAGTTGTGGTCTAGAAAACATTTCTAGAAATTCATATATTTATTACCTAATAACTGGTATATCTACAATATTTATACATTCTTTTTATTCCATTTACAGAACAATGATTTCCTTAAATAATATCATTAGAGGTTATTATTATAATGGTTTGAGTAGGGATATCTATCATTTGAAGATAACATTGGGTTTCCCCTTCACGATAATGGAAATATCTATTCTTATATAGTTGATCATGGAATTAAACTTTCAAAACTAATAAATCCAATGTATTAATTAAAATTAAAGCATTGGAATGAACTCAAGGATTTAATAGATATTTCACCAACCTTAGATAATAGAGAAATTAGTATATATCATTTATGCTTCAATAGTTCATATAAGTGTTTTAACAGATAGCTTTACCACCAGAAGGTCATCTTTTTCACTTAATGTTATTTTCAATGATGAATGAACTAATAATAGTTTGAAAATATAATTAAAAATTTCACATCATATTTTTTAGTGTACGGTAAATGTACATGCCATAACATCATCTAGATCCCCATATTCATCCATTTTTATAAGAAAAGAACAATATTTATCTTCTGGCTTGATTTATAGCTAATGGTTGTTTCCCTCCACTTACATTTGATTTTTCCATTGATTAAGGTAATTTTCATTCTCCAATGACTTGAAGAATTATTTAGTATATTTTTCTAGTACAGTATTCCATTTTCCATAGTTGTCAAATGTTGAGGCTAAAAATGTTCATGATTTTTTCAGATATATTTCTATTTATCCCATTCATTTAGAATAGTAATATTTAATATATATATAATTCACAAAATTACATGTCGCAAATTTTTTGTGAGTGGGATATTATACCTTCTTAATTTATGGATTCATTAAAAAAATATTTCTCCATACATAAATTTTTATCATTTTCTCTATGTTTGTGAGACAAATATAATACCTCTATTTCAACTTTGAGAGAACATAATCTGTCTATTCATAACTCAAACATTATTTGATATCTGAATCGTTCTATATATACTGTCTAAGTCCACAAACTAATTAGTCTATATTTCAATCAAAATCGATGAAAAATATAAAATCATATCATGAAATACAAATATTCATTATCTCATATATCCCAACTAATTTATTTTCTATTTTGAACTGAATAAATTTATAATCTATTTATCCTCGGAGAGTATAAAAAAATTCATGTTGGGAAAAAAAATTAACGTCTTTTAATGAAATGTATCCCACGTCATTCCACGGATTTGTGTTCTTAATATAAATACAACAACGATCGAATTATCCATATAAATGATATACTTCTAATTTGAAACTCTATTATAAAAAACAATGGAGTACCTAAAATACCATATCTATGGTATTGATCAATTTTTTGGAATATTTATATCATGGGTTTAGCTAGTAATATGTGGAACTTGATGTATAAAGGATTAAAATACTAGTAATTCATTCCATAGTTAAGTAAGATACTACCAAAGGATACGATTTTTATTTAGGACTTGATTTAACTAATTCATTATCATCATGAATTTTTCATGTCTAGATCCCCCCATATTTGAATGGAGACCCCATCATTTTATATTAATGTATTATTTACCAGATTCATTCTTTGAGATAATATATTTTTTCAAAATAATAAAAATAACGATAAAAAATTGATATTATTTCAAATATTATATTAATTATATTTGATATATTAATCCAATTTTTTTAATATCATTATTTTAGGATGTAACCTCTAATATTAGAGAACAACATTACATTATCTATATATCATTCATAATGATTTTTAAAATGAAATTGATATACCATAGAATATCCCTTGAGAGAATAAATCCATTTTCGATGTAATGAATATTTTTCTTACACCAAGTCAATATACAGTTAAGAAACAATATTCTATTTTCTATGTTTCTATACTAAGCAAAAAAATTTATAGCCACATCAACTTGCATTATCTAAAAAAGTGTTTTATTTCCTAGAAACCACTATTTACTACATCAACAAAAATTTAAAGAGGATTTATTTTATTAAGAATTATCCCAAAAAATATTAATAGTTTTAAAAATCATAAATTCCATAAATAACTAAATATAACTCTGATTCTAAATATGAAATCCCCTTATTTTATATCATAAAACATTCCATATATAGTATGATAATTTATAATACATAGGAAATTATATGATTTAGTTTGATATAAATTTTCTATGTAATACTGGGAAAGAATAAATTATATTCTAAATTGAAAAACAATTTTATAGATTCATAAAATATTTTATTAATTGTAACTCATATCGTGGGGAAATTCCTCAAAAGAATGTGTTTGAACAAACCATTAAAGATAAATAGGAAATGATAAATTTATAATGTAATAAAAATTCATATCAATTGGGTATGGCCATAAGAACATGTGGTACAACATAATATAATGATAATGAATCACATGATGGATATGTCGATAAAATATAAGAAATAAAATATTTATAAGTACATCACAATTTTTTATAATAAGGTGACATAAAACATAATTACCATGTTTATTCACCAAGGTATCATAAAACATATCATATGTATATGTTAAATCATCTCCCAGTAAAATGGAGTGACCTTAGGGAACACCATACATATTCATGTATTAATTTCTACAACATATATAATATAACACATCCTTAATAACCCATGATAAACAATGATAGTTTTTTATGTATAAGTTATAAAATTAGTAAAGTTTTAACACAAGAATATTACATAAATATTAAACTATGAGAGAGGAATATGGGGTTCATATTTTCATGTCCTTGGTCAATGAATCATGTTTATATCCAGTAAAATACCCATAAATTATTAAATTGTTACATTATTGACATTATAATTACATTTTGGGTAAAATAGAAAAATCATGGAATAAATTTAAAAGAATCACATTGATTAAATTATGATATATTGAAGAAAATAACGGTAGAAAATGGTTGTATCCCATAGGGAAAAAATTACATTAGATTTATTTAGATAATAAAATATGTGTGAAAACAATGTAATTAAATATTTATAATACAAAACACAAAATTGGTACATGAATGGAAAGTATGAAGAGGATAGTTCCATATCATAGGGATGTAACTTCCTAAATCATATAGTGAAAAACATCATGACCATGGAGAGACAATTGAGGAGAGGAAATGAGAATAATTTCACCATCAATATATTTATAGTGGAGAGAAATATGGGGAAATAATGCCTTTTTAATTAAAAGAGAGGGAATGGTTTAATAATTACCAAATATTGGTTTTGGAATTTTATATTATGGAAAATGGAAAATCATTGACCTTACCATAGATTTTGCTTTTTGATTTTGATATATGAGGATGTTTTTTAATATTGGTATACCTTAGAGGACAATTCAATATTTTTAAAATACACATGACATGATAAAGTAAATTTTCAATAAATATTGTATTTAAAGTCATAATTTCTTTTCTATAAATTGGAATGTCACCTATTGGATTGGAAATTTTTTAGAATACATTAGAATAAATAATATTATAAAATAAAATATGTTTTATGATGTATTTTTGAAATGAAATGTTACATCATTATTACAAATATAAAAAGTCATAAAACATACCCTATATAAAAAATGTATTTTTACTCATCGCAAAAAAAATTATTTTATAAAATAATAAAAAATATACCCTAATAAAATTTATATATATTGATTCGAAATGTATTTTTTATTTTAAAAAAATATTTTTTTAAAAAATAGAATTTAAACTTTTAAATAAAAAATCAGTATTTATGGGAAAAAACTGGTTTTCATGACAAATGAAATATTCTGAAACATTAAAAAATTTCCATAGAGAATTTAATATTATATTTTGAATTTTTAAGATAATTACTGTTTAAAAAGATGATTTAATAGAAATAAAAAATATTTTAGAATAAATAATTTTAATATAATAGTGTTTCAATTTATGGATATATAAATACACTTGGTCATTATGAAATATATATTTATAACATTAATTTTATTATTTTGTTTATTTCATTAAAAAAACCTGAATTAATTATATAAATGTTTCCTTAATAATGTATATATTAATGTACGATAAGAATTTTATGGTTTAAAGAAGGGATTTTAAACCACATAATATTGGTAAAACACATGTATAACGTTAAAAATAATGGATAAGTCCTTGAATGATAAGACCCCACACATAAACACTTTCACTCCTAAGAAATTTTACAATTAATTTTTTATAAAAAATGTAGATAAGATAAGAATGTTGATTATTCCTGAAATTTTTTAATAAAATATTTAGAATTATTGATTTACTGTAGTGTTTTAAGGGGATGTTAAATTACATAAGACTCTATAAAATGTGTATGGGAGTTTGGTTTCCAAATTTTAATGGTTTTATAATATTATAATAAATTATATTATTAAAATAAATAATTTTTAACTAGATTTAAAGATTAATGTAAAAATATTACTCATAATTCGCACACTATTAATGATATATGATATTTATATATTCATTTTCAATAATATCTATTCATATGACATGGTATTATTTTTCTCATATTTATTTTTTTTAAAATTTTAGCATGTTTTTGGGTTTATATTTTATAAAATTCAAACTAAAAACCACCCTAAATAATTCATACCTCTCCCATTTATACAAAATAACATTTTTTACTGTTTGAAATTAACCTATAAAGAGTTTTATCTAATTATGATATAAAAATAAAATAAATTTTTATATGTCATTGATAATATAATGTTGGATGAAGTTTTTTTTAGAAACCAAAAATATATATTACCTCACAATATGGGTTATATTAATCTCATGATTAATCTTTTTTAAATGTAATATGATTCTCCAAAATTTATCCTTTTTCTAGATGGATAAATAAAATTTGTGGAAGGAGAAGTTGAAAATAATATCTAGGTTTTCAACTTATGTGATGATTTTTCATTTGTATCATGTTATTATATGTCATAAAGTTGGTTCAAATTGAAATTTCAATATTAGATGATTCATTATAATAATTTTATGATACAATAATACTATAATCACAACATATATTCATCCCCATTAAATCATATTTAAAAATTAAAATAATATGGATATTTTTTAAAACATATTATGGTTCTAGGACAACTTGGTTTCACTGAATGAGTATATAAAATTGAAGATGGGTGTTATATAGTGACTCTATAAAAAAATTTAGAAAATATTTGGAATAAAAAATGAGTTTTTGTTTGGGTGTGGGTCGGACAATTACCTTCCCAATTTGGTTTTTTGGAAAATCATAATTGTTATCAATAAAATCTTACCACTCACCTGCATATTTCAAAAAATACTGATATATTTGTTTATTCATAATTTTTATGAATTTTTTTAAGATATTAATTTTTATATTGATATTTCAATTTATTTAATTTAATTTCATATAAAATATATATATGAGAGTGGTAGGGATTTTACCTATTAGGTAGTCGGTTGCTGTGAAAAGATTATATCACATTTGAAATGTAAGGGACATATAGATAATTATAATGCCAATGTTATTTTTTATCCCAACAGCATTCTTTCTTATATTCAAAATAATTTTATCCCATGGGAGTAATAAATTAAAAAAATTTGGTTGAATATTAATTTTTTATTTTTTTGGGTTTTTTTTCTAATATCATACCCCTCAAGAATTTTTCATAGTCAACTATTCCATATTAATGTATCAAATTATTTAATTATAGTTAATTAAATTATGAATGTAATGGAATATTATATATTGTAATAATAGGATCAAAAAAATTAGAACCATCAAATAATGATAAGAAAAAAAATAAAAAATAAATGAATAATTAAAAGAAGAATGAAATAAAATATTTTGAAAAATTAAAATTATTTTCAGGTAAATAATATTGGAAAATTAGTAATAAGGAAAAATATGGAATTATTAAATATTAAAAATTAATTATTTTTTATCCCTTTTCAATTGATACTTTTTTATTGGATTTTCATGGTGTTAAATGAGATTTTTTTTTGATAATTTCACATGTAAAGCGGTAAATCTATTTCATTTACCAATAAATAAAATAAGTAAATAAGATTAAAATATAACTTCCAAATAAATAAATATAAGGCATATGGATTAGTTTTGTTATATTTAGACAAGTATCAAATATAAGTCATGAAAAAAATATTATATGTAGATAAATCATGATCAATGGGATTAAGTATCAATTAATAATCAGCCATCTTTTCACTTAATGGATATAAGTTAAATCATAGATTACATGTATTTTACCAAAAAAACTAGTATATAATATTATTTTTTGAATATTTCAAGGAATTTATTATTAATAAAAATTATTCACCAGAAACTATTATAAATATATTTATTTATGTCTAATTTAATAAATTATAAAAACTGATGTAACACATTATGAAATTATTGTGTTGTATAGATTTGGGTTTATAATTAGTACAGAATCAAATTAAAACATATGTTATCATGACTGGTATCCTTCGGATCAAATCAATTATGGAAACATACTAGATTACACATTAGAAAGGAAATGTGGGAGGTGAGACCAACCAGTAAAAATACTCACAAAATGTAATTAATGCATAAAATCATGATAATGTGATTCCTTTAATTAATTATTAAATAGTACAAGAAAATAATATAGAATGAAAATAATAAATCATTGTTAAATATAAAAAAACATAATTTTTTTTAATTTTCTCAAAAAATAATAAATATAGAGCATAAACTGAAATCATATTTCACACAAAAATTTGGACACTATGGCTTTTAGAAGTACCTGAATAAGTGTATAATAAACATTTATGAGTAAATAAAAATAAATCATCCAAAAAATTCCAAGTAAATATGAAATATTTGTTAAATTATTTTTGATATCAATTTAGCTTTCATTAGCTGCATGAATCCACCTAAATAGTGTTTTTGATCATTAGTTATGACACATTTTCTAATGGTGCACATGTTTTTAAAAAAAATGAATTTTTACGATTTGTAGACAGTATATATTTGTTTCCAAAAATATTAAATTTTAATAAAATCAATCTCATTAACTATGGAACCATAAAAAACACTAACATGGATATTTTCATTAAATACTATATTTAGAACCACAAAAAACTATCTTTTTATGAAAATATTAATTGTAGTTATGTTTCTATTTTAATTTTTTATAAATAACTAATGAATAAAGTGATTTATTAAATATTAATTAAATAATAGGATTTTAAAACCAATTAATAATATAAATATCAATGATAGAAGTGAAAATATTGGATATGTTATTGCATCCTCACACTCTCACCCTTAAAACATTTCACTATTTGTAAAATTAATATCTCGTTTATTCTAGATAAAAATGATAATATATACATATTTACATTAATATTGATATTTATGAACCCATTATTTAAATATAAAAAAATAAATAATCAATATAACACATTAATATTAAAATAATTGTAAATAATTACCATGTTAATATCATCTTGATAATATCAAGTGAGATTTATGAAACAAATCATGGTGAAACCTGTTGTGATTTTACTAAAACTTTTATTCCTCATGATTTAGTGTGAAAATAATTTCAATTTTCTCATTCCATCATTTAATTAATGTATTCATGTCAATTAAAATTGTTTTTATACCTGGTTCTTTTAAACTGAAATCGTTCTCATCTGTTGCAATCATATTTCAAAATATGATCAAAAAATAATTCTTAAATGTATGGAAATAATATCCCAAAATAAATATATTTATATATTATAAATTTCCACAATTATATATATATATATATTATTTCCATGGAGTACACAGAATAGTTGTATAAAATTTATAAACATTAAGGTCATTCAAGTATAGTAATGAGTTTTATCAAATGTGAAACAAACATATCAAAAAAATGATAATTGTGTTCCTATAAAAAATAAAATAAACTGATTATATTTTGAATTGATTAAGGAAAAATTAACAAGTAATTATTTTTACTTATTTTGTTTAGGGATATTAAATGACATATTTATTTAAAAAAACAAGGAATGATATCTATATATCAATTCATTTGTAATGATATAATATTTAATGTTATTTATAATATTATTTTTTTTTCTTTGATAAAAAATTAATCAAAAATAATTCTTAATAAATAATATTCTATATCTAGGATAAAAAATATAATCATTTATTTTCAATATATTTCTTAAAATATATATCACATGTTTTTTTCATTTAGGTTTGGTCATTTATTTAAATTTTCTCTGTGAAAAAAATCAAATGTAACTATATAATGTTCCCTATTCCAAACCTATAAATTTCTTTTTCATAATATTAAAATACCATATGTTAAATTTAGTCTAAATTTCTGATAATGATGAATAAATATGATACATTTCATCCATAATCAGATTTTTGATGGGGTTTCATTTTTAAAAATTTCTCTACTTGTTTACCATTAATTTTTATAATTATTAAATTCATGGTGATAGTTTCCCAATGATCAAAGAGTCTTAAATAATTTTTTATTTCCTTTATGATAAATTAAATTTTCCCAGAAAGGATAATAAAATAAATATTTTTGTCTTCAACTCGAGTGAAGATTTAACCATTCTATCATATATTTATATAATTTAGAAACAAGATAATAAGAATAAAATTTAATATTAGATGATTCATTATAAGAAATAAAAAGGTGTAAATAATTTTTCAACATCAAATAAATATCAATACATTAGATGAAATAATAGCGGATTTGTTTTACAAAATATTTGAGAGTGATGATAAATTGTGTTGTCTCAATTTGGAGTTAAAATAAAAAATAATTTATGTGAGTGACACTAATAAAAATTATTATCAAGATATTTTTTTATAAAAATTGAGTACTGCTGTTGATGTGGGTTGGTGAACTACCACATCAATTTTGTTCTTGGGTGAATTGTCATTCTTATCAATTAATTTCTCCCCAAAAAATATGTGTAATTAAATTTGAATGTATATTTCCCAAAAAAATTCAAAATTATATTATTATACTCACTTTATTTTTATAATTTATATTTATTTATTTGGATCTAATATATCTATAAGGTAGGGATATGTATTATCATGATATGTATTGGGGCCAGATAAAATGATTAAATCTCATTTGAATTTTTTTCACCATACTGTTAATATTCTTATATTGGGTATTCTGGGTCTCAATATTTTTTTGGGATATAGACCCAAACATTGAATTTAATGTTAAGGTTTTATTTTAAATAATATTATTTCTCCCATTTTTTGAATATCATATTTGAATATAAATACTTTTATTTGGGTAAAATGAATATTTCCTACAATGTGGCCCTCTAGAACGTCGCATTAACATGTGATCCATAGTAATTTATAAAATTATTCTAAATTTTTGGTAAGATAATAAATTAATAATAAATGAAAAATAGAAAAATAAATTACTTATATATAGATAAATATTTGAAAACTAAAACTCTTTAATAAATTTTGGAAAAATTTAATGAATTAAGAATTAATTAATAGATAAATAATTGTCCAAAACGAAAATGATTAGATGAAAAAATAATGAATATAATTAAGAGATAATAAAATAAATTAATTTTAAATAGAAATATTTATTTCTATTTTCTTCCCTAGAAATAATTCATAAATCTAATTTCACTGTTGTGTTGTGTAAACATAGTGTTTTTTAATATGATTATTATTGTCTGGAAAAAACTACAGGTTATATCCTAATAATACCAATCATACAATAATGATGAAATATAATTATAAAATAGTAAATATATGTTAGATCACGGGTTTTTTATTATTAGATTAGTAATAAAAATATATTTTTATAGGATCATAAGTAGAGAAATTATGATCATCTAGGGATAGAATCCATCAATTCTAAACATTCATTTCCCACATGGGATATAATATTAATAATATATTAGATTAAAATTACAAAATAAAATTGGTATTATTTTTTATATCTTACTAGGTAAAAAAATTATTCATTTGAAATGACAATTTTTTTCACTGAAAATTATTATGACACAATTTTATTTTCTCTCATTTCATAATCCAATTACATCTAGGAAACATATGATGAAATAAATCTATTGGATAGATTTGTGTCCATATATAAAATATTATAAAAGAAAATCATGAATAATATTCATTAACATCATTTATATTTAATAAAATTATGTAATCTATGAAAATATTCATGTGAATGAAAATTTGGGGCAAGAGAACAACCTACTCAATAATCACATAATCTGATTTAATGTTTGGAATATGGTAGATATGAGTGTCATGAATGTATACAATACAATGCTGGGTATTAAAATGGTCAATCCAGAACACTTTATCTGGTAATAATTACTAGATTCTAGGGTTATAAGACTAGTTTTATGATCTTTTGTTTTATAGTTGCATATTTTTTTTCACATTTTGTGATTGTAACGGTCCAAACATTTATTAATGAAAATTCCTCATGACCTAATTAAATGTCTTATTATGATAAAAGGTTATATAAAATATGAACATCCATGGTTTGATGTATTTGAATTTCAAAATACCGTTATTAATTTTTACCATTTCTAAAATAGTTGTTTAATAGTGATGAAAAGATTAGTTTAAATATAGGGCTTTAAGAAATCCATTTTACTCAGAAAAAGGAAGTGATAGCCTCATCCAACAGAATTTTACAATACGAAGTCCATTTTTCAGAGATTGAAAAGGATGTAGTGTCACTGGTCTTCACTCTTGACAAAGCCCAATATGAGATTCAATATGTTAGGATTGAACAAAACCACCTACGGGAGAAGTGGAAATTGATATAGACTACTACCCGAGTGATGTTATCCAAGACACCCCAAGAGTCTGTCACCATCGCACACCTTACCGTTAGGACTTATACAGATTTTACAAGGGCTTTTGTAACAAGGCCCTAGAACTATGATTATGTTCTTTATTTTTTATAAATAATATACATTGATTTCATTATCATTACTTTGTAAATGTTTTTTAATGAAAAATTATATTTTAAGTTAATATTCCATTAAGAAATCTATTTTTATAAATTAATGGATTTTTTAATTAATTAATATTTAATTTTTTTATTATTAGTAAATAAATTCTTATTAAATATAAATTACGGTAAAATTTTTAAGAATACAAATGTAGTTTTTTTACGCTTCAAAATATGGTTTTTTAAAACCCATGAATTTTCAATGAATTTCAGTTTTTATTTTAAATTTAAATATGAAAATAAATAGAAAACTGTTTAGATAAAATGAATATTATTTTTGGAATCAGGACATCATGATTATCTAATGGTGATATTTTCATAATTTTCTGAGACGGTTGAATTTTTTGGTAAAAATTAAATACTATTTAAATATATAATATGGTTTATTACATCATGATGACCAAACAATGATTTAAGAAAATAAAATAAAATTTTTGTTTTGAATATATATGTTTTAAATTTAAAAAATGTGATTTTATATTTGTTCAATTAATTTTATGGTTCTTAGTCAACCCTCCACGATTTATAAGACATTTTTACGTTTAAAATGATTTCATTGAGAGTGTAACTCACCTCCACATAATCAAGCCTAATATTTTAAAATTTTATTTCATTGGCCGTATAAAATATTATTTTCCACTTCACTATGAAAAAAAACTTCTGTTTGTTTTGTGGTTTTTATTTGTTTAATATGTGGTGTCGAAAACCTAAATAATAAATAATTCCAATTCATTTCCTATATTAACCCACCCTCGCTCCCATATCTCTTCACTAAAAACCCTTGGATCACGTCTCTACTATTCTCTCTTTTTTCTAGTATCATACCAAGTCACACCAAAATCCCATGAATACTCTCTCAAGCCTCTCTCAATCCGTTAGATCACACTTCCATGTAAAGGATTTATTCCTCTCTCATTTTTTCCAAATATCTTTTTGTTGTTATACCCTTATCTTTTCAATTTAAAATGTTGTGGTATGATTTATCACCTCCCCCATACTATCCTAGTTATTTTTTAATGATGAGATACCCCTTTTCTCTTATTAATGCCTCCCATTTACACCTGTTACCAGGCCAAAACTCCGTATGCGATTTATCTCTTATCATTTACATTCATGCAATTATTTTGTTTTATTAACATTATTTCCACTACATATGTTGTGACATGTATCTATATTAACAAATTACTATCCATTTCATTTAAATATGATTATACACCGCTTCCACTCACATCAACCATTTTTATTAATTCTTTTTTCATGTCATTGTTCTGCCCAATATGCACAACATTTTTCTAATCCGAAGTCATTATGTAGTGAAAAAAATGACCATTTATATATCATGGGTATTCACCTTTACGAAAATTTACTTATTTATTATAGTTTTTGATGATTTAATTCCACAGTATTTTGTCATGGAATAAATGATGATGTTTAATGATTCCTTGTCATGTGACTTGTGTGACACACTAATATATAAAATGATATTATTAATAAGGGAGTGCCCTGATAGTTCTCCAATTCATTGTGTAAAGGATATTATCATTATACATCAAGATAAATGAGGGTTTAATCAAGAAAATTAATGTTCAATGAGGTTTTACTCGGGAGGCATGTGCAAGGAGCCTTGGCTAATGCTATTATAATGCTAAATGTTGATGCCACAATTCTATGTTATGATAATCATGCTATATCATGCCTTTATGTTCATGTATCTCTTATGCCCCGTTGATATGACTATTGCCAAACATGTGTTTTATTTTTCATGTTATTCTTTGTTTACTTCCATACTATGATTTATTTCTCAATCATCTTTATTCATGTCTTCAGGTTATCCCTTGCAATGCTAAGTACGATGTATTGTGTGTGGTCATAAAAAATATATTTTCAATAAAGATGTGTATTTAATGTTTTAATTTATTATGTAATGTTCCTAAGCCACAAAACACTAGAACTCTTTACCATATTTTTTTTTGAAATTATTATTTTATGAAATAAATTATGTTTATGTGTGAAAAAAATATCGGAGTTGTTATAGTTGGTTCTAGAGGATATGTTTATCTATTTTTGGGATTATGTTTAGAAAACCCTAGTGAATAACTTAAAGAAATTACTATGTATAATAAAAACATTGATAAATTTTTTTGAGTATTGAGTAAGTGGTTTATCATGAAAACACATCCCTGTCAGCATACAAGCATCTAGAGGTGGCTCTTGTACAATTGTATCTAAGTGTAATCCCCGAAAACACCACATTGAGCTAAACTAGAATAGGAACTGGTGGATGAAAATAGTATTTTCGGCACTAGAGGTTATAACAATCTTGGGGTATATTCTTTGGTAAATTCATGATCTTAGTATAAACCATTATTAAATGAATAAAAAATTACCCTTAGGAATTTATGATAGGAAGTAGATAATGAATAACATAGATAGAAGCCTGAAAATTATAAGTTAAGAAAATAAATGTAATTATTAAGTTATCCTTCTTTTCATTGGATTCCCATTTTTTATTCACCCCTAACATTCCTTTCGTTCCAGCTAATGGTTGGTAATTGGAGGAGTCAAGCTAACAACTAATGAGATGATCAATGTGAGGACTGTTCTAATGATTTTCCCAATCTAATGAGAGCCGGATTCACAATCATTGTCACTATACTCTCTCTGTTAACTCATGTTTTGAATAAAAAACAGGTCTATAAGAACATTCAACCCCCATGAAATAACTAGTCATAATCAAGAGCTTTATGAGATAAAGGCCTCCTCTTTTTTATAGATCATCTGATACCACAATTTGTATACAATGGATCAACTCCATTGAAAATATATTTTCCATCATTCAATTTTATGAACAAGTTGTGGTTCGTCTAGATTCTAATCGTATAGAGGGTGAATCTAATCAATGGTGTATATTGATAAAAAATATGGATCCTGAATATGAGACTGAGGTTTTGTAATTGAACAATTTCTGGAAAATTTCTATCGACTAATATTCTCCTCACACCCTTTAACTAAAGGTGTAAAGGGTCTTCCTTTCCCTAAAAATGATGAATATTCCATCAGAGCGTACAAGGAAAAAAGGCTTTCACAATATGCCTATGAATTTATCGTTACCCCCAAATGTAAGGTTGAATGCTTATTTTGTGGGAAAACCTTAGCCTATAAAAAACCATAGAGGTCTGTGAGTTTGATAGATAAAGATAAATTCTATGATTTCTCCTCTATGATGAATTAGATATTAGTGAATATTAGGGGTATCATTGGGATCAGAAGAAGAAGGTGAAAATTAATTCTTGTAGTTCAATGGATAAATACAATGGTGCTATAAAGTTCCATCCTCCCACATTTCAAAGGTGCATAAAGAAGAACCAAGGAAATTTATGGAAGGGGATGAGAAAATTTTTTTGTGTGCAAGGGAAGGGCACATGGCCATTAACTCCTGATAAGAAAAACTCACAGTTGCGAATTGGGAGAGGAGTTCTTCGTTCAACCCTCAACGCATTGTTCGTTGCTTCAACTGCAATGATCCATGGAACTTTTCAAACAAGTTCCCTAAGATATGGGTTTTTAGAGGCAACCAATAACCACTAATGAAGAAAGGGTAATATTTTTCTCTCATTAATACCAAAGAAAACCCCTGAAAATGAAGTACTGATAGGTACACCAGTTATTCATTCATTAATAGTGAATAAACATTTTGATTCTAATTACACGCATTCTTATATATCCCGAATGTTTATTAAAACTATCCCAAATCCAACACAAATCATGGATGTAATGATTTTTGTGTGAAATGAAAATGGTGAAATCAATTCATCTCATGAATATCACTCCTCCCCTATTAGAATTTTTGGATTGAACTTCCCAGCGGACCTTTTCATACACCATGTTGTGTAATATGATGCATTCCTTGTCATGGATTGGGATTCCTTATATAGAGCCAACATAGATTTCTCTGAGAGGGAAATCAATCTCCATATGGTGAATCGACCACTCATTATGTACAAGTGAAAGGATAAGCATGAATCATATTTAGCACCATTATCTCAAGAATTTATATTAATTCCCTATGATAATGTGGATTTCTCTCAGATGATTGAGTCTAAGGAAAAAACCATCCTCAAAGCCATTCCAATTGTGATGAAATTGACTGATGTGTTTCTTGAAGAATTTTCGGGACTTCCTCCTAAAAGAGATATTGGATTATCAATTCATATTATACCTAAGGAATTTCTAATATCCAAGAGTCCATATATATTGGCTATTGTGGAGCTTTAGGAACTAAAGACACAACTACCGAATAATCTGGATTAAGGGTTGATACTCCCACGTGCTTCACCGTGGGCTAGACCACTCCTCTTTGTCAAGATGAATGATGGGTCAATGCATCTTTTCATTGAGTATCATGAGATCAAAAAATCACAATAAAGAAGAAGTATCCTTCTCCCCGAATTGATTACTTGTTCAATCAGCTACGTGGAGTACAATACTTCTCCAAGGTGTATTTATTGATGTGATATTACCGTGTAAGGGTGATAAAGGAGGATATTCCCAAGAATTCATTTCGTACAATTTACAGGAACTATGAATTCATAGTAATTCTTTTAGTACTCGCTAATTCTTTATAAATTTTCTAGGACATGGTAAATAGATTCTTTAGATATTACCTTAACAAATTTTTGGTATTCTTTAAAGATGATATTTTAATATACTCCAAAACCAAGGAGGATCACAACAAGAATAAAACAACTGTACTAGATACATTGAGAAAGAAGAAGCTCAGTGAATATTTTATTATGTTTGAGTTATGGTTAATGGAGGTCTCATTATTGGGTTATATCATCACAAGTAATGGGATATTTGTGAATCCATCAAAGAACACTACAATTGAGGGATGACTGAGGCTATCATCAGTGACAGATATCTATAGCTTCCTTGGGTTAGATGGATATTATATCTAATTTGTCAGAAATTTATTATGATTTTCAGACCTTTTTATCAAGCTAAATTAGAATGGTTTCAAGTTTTCTTGGAGTAATGAATGTGAAGTGTGCATCAAGGAGTTGAAAAGGATGATTATCACTATGCATTTACTCACATTACCCACACGTGAAAAATATTTTTTGGTATTTAGCGATTCTTTGATGAATGGAATTAGTTGTGTATTGATGAATAAAGATAACGTAATTACGTATTCTTCAGGACAACTGAAATTTCTTGAGCTAAATTATCTAACACCTGATCTGGAGTTGTCTATTGTAATCATCACATTAAAAATTTGGTGACATTACATCTTTGGGAAGAAGTGTGAAATATACATTGTTCATTAAATATACAAGTATATATTAACATTGAAGGAGTTTTACATGCACCAACAAAGATGGTTGCACTTGATCAATAACTATGACTATTCAATCAATTACCACCATGGGAAAGGGAACAAAGTGGTGGATTCTCTATGTAAGAAGGACCCACCAATTTTATCCTTGATAAGATTTGAAAAGAATCCAATTTTAATACATTTGATGATGATGGATATGAGAATCATAAATAAGGGAATATCATCAATACATTCACAAATGATTTTTAAAACATCTCTTTTGGAATGGGTAAAGGATGCTCAAAAGGATGATGTAGGAATTCAGAAGAATGTGGAAACTATCAAAAAAGGTAAATACGTAGAGTTCAATGTCAAAGAAGAAGGAATTGTGATATTTGGGTCAAGACTATGTGTTCTATAACATTCATAGTTAAAGAATAATCTTTTTAATGATGCACATAGTTCAATTTTCTCTGTTCACTAAAGAAACACAACGATGTATTGAGATCTCCAAGAGCATTACTGGTTGGTTAACGTGAAGAAGGAGATTTATGAGTATACAACAATGTGCCTGGTATGATATAAAATGACGATTGGGTGGTAAAAGTCTTATGAGATGATGAAACCATTACCCATACCAGCATGGAATTGTGAGAACATCACCATGGACTTTTTCACTGTACATCCGAAGACATCAAAAGAAAACAAAGTTATTTAATATGTTGTGGATTTTCTTACAAAGACTGCAGACATCATTGAAATTATAGAGGATTTCTCATTGAATCAACTATCAAAAATATATATCACAGAAGTGGTAAGGCCGTATGAATAACAACTATATATTGTATCCAATAAAATCCAAGATTCACCTATATGTTATGTTGGAGTGTTCCAAATGCTCTGAATACTGAGCTGAAGATCATTAAGTCTTATCATCCAGATATTGATGGTCAATCTGAGCGGACAATCCAAACATTTTAGGACGTGTTGAGAGCATGGTTAATGGAATAAAAAGGAGGATGGGATAAACCTTTTTTTATTGTTGATTTCTCTTACAATAAAAGTTTCCCCTCAAGCATCTAAATGGATCCTTGTGAAGTTCATAATGTAAAGATTTTCAGAACACCGAAATTTTGGGATGAATTTGGGGAGAGAAAAGTCATGGGGTCAGAAATGGTAAACACAATTATGAGTATGGTTAAGACCATCCAGAAGCACAGTAATGATTATCTGATTCTACAAAACTGTTATGCTGATAATCTTTTGAGTTTGATGTTGGAGAGATGGTATTCCTCTGCACATCAACATGGAAGAGAGTTATGATATATGGGAAGAAGGGAATGCTTAGTCTATGGTACATCGACACTTTTGAGATTGTTGATCTCATTGGAGTAGTGGCCTATCGACTATAAATCCCACCAAAACCTATCTCAGCATCATGATGTATTCCATGTAACTCTCTTGTAGAAGTACATACTAGACTCATCACATGTACTCAATCCAGAGGTGGTAACATGTGATAATAACCTATCCTATGAAGAAAAGATGGTGAAGGTCTTATATAATAGGGAAAATGTTCTATGAAATAAGACAATACCCTGCATCATGGTGCTATGGTGAAACCACAAGTTTGATGACGAAACATGGGAATTAGAGGAAGTGATGAGGTAGAGTTGCCATCATCTTTTTTAGTGTTGAAAAATTAAATTTTTGGGGTGAAGTATCTAAAGGGGGATGATTTTAATGACAAAAACATTAATTAATGAAAATTTATCTTGATATAATTAAATTTGTTATTATGTAAAATGGTTATATAAAATATGAACATCCAAGGTTTTATGTTTTTGGATTTCAAAATATCATTATTAATTGTTAACGAATAAAATATATCCATAGAATAGTTATCACATGGTTAGTATAAATATGGGGCTTTAACCAATCCAATTTACTCATATTGGGCAAGCAATGGCCTCATCCCATATAATTTTACAATAAAAATTATATTTTTTGGAGCTCTAAAAGGAGGTTGCATCATTGGACTTCACTGTCGTCTGTTCCCAATATGATCTTCAACAAGATAAGCATGATCAAAACCACCCATAGGTTAAGTGGACAATGATATAGATTACCATATGAATGATTTCATATGAGCCACCCCAAGAGTATGTGACCATATCACCTCATACCCTTAAGACATATGCAACTGTTATAAGGGAAAATATAACAAGACCATATCACTACTATTTTTGACATTATTTTTTATATAGAATATAAATTCATTTCATTATTGTTATATTGTAAATGGTTTTTAATGCACAAATTGTATTTTTTTTGTTAACATTCAATTATGAAATATATTTGATGAATTATTTTATTTTTGAAAGTAAATAATATTTTATTTAAATATTAGTATTACATAATTACTTTTTATTAAATATAAATGATCATATAATTTTTATTATAGATAGAAAAATGTTTCTGTCAAAACCCATTATTTTACAATAAATGTTTGTTTATTATATAAAATGTGAAAATGAACATATTTAGAAAACTATTTAGATAAAAAATATTATATTGGGAATAACGATGTTGAAATTATCTGATGGAGTATTTTTCATAATTTTCTAAAATGGTCGAATTTATGAGGGAAAATTAAATATCATTTAAATATATAATGTGTTTTATGACACCATGATGACCTAATAGTGATGTAATAAAATACTATAAAATGAATTTTCTTCCAACATATGTTTTAACTTTAATATAATTTTATTTTATATTTTTATGATAAATTTTAGGGTGGATTAGTGGACCCTACATGACTTATAAAACATTTTAACTTTTAAAATTATTTCCTTGAGGGTGACTCAAATCAACATAAGCAGGCCTAATATTTTATGAATTTTGGCCATTGTCCTGATAAAATAATGTTTTTCACTCCCATGTGGTATAACACAAGGGATAAACCATTATATGGTTTTTTGTTTTGATTAGTTTAATGTCTGGTTTCCATAACCTAAATAATAAATATTTCCTTCCGTTTTCATATATAAACCCACCCAATATTCCACTTCTCTTCACTAAAAACAGATAGAGCATGTCCCTACTCTTACCTCCTGTCATTTTTATCCACCAATTCCACCCTTAGATCTCATGAATCATCTATAAATACTATACCAATCCTTTGGGTCACACCTTCATTTAATGGATATATTTTTCTCTCATGTTTGTCCAAATTTATTAATGTCTCTATAACCTTTTATTTTCAATTAAAAATTTTGGGGTATGATTTTTAACCTCCACCATTCTATCCTAATTATGTTTTAATTATGATATACCCCTTTATATCTCATTAATGCCTCTCATGTTCACACATTACCATGCCACAATTACGTAAGAGATTTCACTCTCATCATTTAAATTTAAGAAATTATTTTGTTATAGGAATATGAATTCCATTACATATGATGGGACATGTATCTATATTAAACACTTACTGAACAATAAATTTACATATGTTGAGAACCCATTTCACTCTTTTAAACCATTTTTATTTATTCTTATGTCACACTATTACACTTTCGAAATTACACTGCAATTTTACAAGCCAAAGTCATTGGGTGGTGAACACCATGCTGATTTCACTATCATGGGAATTTACCTTTATGCACATTTATTATTTATAATATAGTTTCATCGATGAATTAATCATTTTTCTATCATTTAATAAATGATTATGTTTAATCAATCCTTGTTATATGATCCATGTGGAACCCTTATGCATGAAAGAAAATTATTAAGAAGGATGTTCCCTTATAGAGCTCCAATGAATTGATTAAAGATTAGTGTCATGATATATAAAGGGTGATGAGGGTTTACTCATGATAACTAAAGTTCACTAAGGGTTTAATCATGTTCAATGTTCAATAATCATTTTCCAATACTAATATCCTGTTAAATGTTGTGTCCACATTTTTATTTTATGATAATCATGTTATATCCTGCCTTTATGTTCTTGTTTCTCTTATTCTCCATTGATATAAATATTTCCTAACATGTACATTATTCTTCAAGTTATGACTTTATTGCTTCTTTACTGAGCTTATAGGTCACCGTTTTCTTATGTGTGTCCTTAGGTTATCCCATGCTATGCTATGTATGGAGGAATGTGTGTGGTCATGTAAAAGATGTTTTAAAAAATGATGTGTATTCCATGTTTTTGGTTGTAATGTAATGTTTCAATTCCCCAAATACTCGATACCACTCATTATTCTATGTTTTATCAAGTGATAATTTTATGAAATAAATTATATTTATGTTTGAAATAAATAGAATGGTTGTTATAGTGATCCACTTATTGGGTAATTTTTTTCTTTTAATATTGATTTCTTGATCATTTCACATTGGAATGAAGAGAATGATTGATTTTTAATCGTTCCCTAAAACTACAAGAGTCACTATAGGGATAAGTTTTGGAATATACGATTCACATGTTATTGGTCTTATAATGTGGGAATTTCTAACATCAAGGTCCAATTGATTAAATTTCCAAAAAATGAAAAAATATGTTTTATCATATAGATTATTTGTGGAATTTTACTCAATTAGTATGACATAAATATATATTAAATTCTGTTAGAAGGTGATGTGTATCAACATTGAAATTTTTAATTGTGTGGCTGATGACTCAATATTCATGGACATATGGTTTAGAGTCCCAAGTAGGTCAATTTGGAACATGATTCCCATCTATTAAATTCATCATTGTATTTTTTTTCTTGTTTTATGTTATTTTAATTTTCAATAACAATATATATAGTATATTTATACATAGACTAGAAGAAAATTATAATTAACTGATCATCATTTTTTGTTATCTTGTCAGATCAGGGAGTGTGATATCATTATATACCAGGATGACTATAGTGAACTATACATTGAGTGGGTATTACCCTAGAAAAATTAATAGTGAGTGTATATTCAGTACATTATCTACATTGGTTTTGTGACCCACTGGGAGTAGTTCTTATGATGGTTCGTGGTGAGGATACGACCCTTGTCAGACAAGCTGATTGTTTTGACAGTTACTTGTCAATAATATCCATACCTCTCTTGTATTGGATTGATATTTTTTGGTAGGTGGTTAGAACATTCATCCTAGTTGTGAGACATTATTAGTTGGTGATGTTGGGAGACCTAGAGGACCTTAGTTTTGACATATAACATTATAAGTCCATGATTTATTTTTATCAAGGGTAAATTATGAGAAGTGTTGTCTGACATTTATGGATTCCTTTCTATTTTTATTAAGTAAAAATGGTTCATTATTATCATGGATGGATTAAATGGGAATTTCTATTCCATCTCTAACTATATATACCAGATTTACAGTTGTTATTAAGTTGATAGAGTGTTAGTACATTCTCATTAATGTAACAACGTCATGTGACCTGTAGTTTCTAAATATATTTTCGCAAAGGCGGGGATCGTGATTTTGAAGGGTAATTCAATGTGAGATTATATATTGTTTAAATTGACATTATTTGTAGAATAGTCAGCATTGAAATGTGGTGGATAACTCTGTCAATAATGACTTAGGTGATAATGGTACACATCGGTCGCATGTAATACCATTAAAATATTAAATTAGTGAGTTGATGTGTTAGAACTGAGGATTGATGGTTTAGATGTGTTTCTATTAGAAATGTTTTCTAGGATTATGGATGAAATTATAATTTTCCTAGCATGGTAGAAGATCTATTATAATATAATCAAATTCTATGAAATGGATGACACATTGTTGGATGTGGACATGTGTTATTTAGAGATTTTTTGTTTAGATTTGATCAAAGGAATATATTTTCTGTTTGATGTGAGTATGGATCTAAGAGGATAAGAAAAGAATTTTGATGGAATATTTGTGTAATCCAAGATAGATATGATCATTATATTTCTTGACATCATCATGATTAGGTTGAGAGAGAATCGTCTTTACATTGAGTTTCATTGTTTGTAAAATTTATTATCTATTTTGCTAATGAAACCAATTGATCTTTTGATCAAGGAGAGGTATAAGGTAAGAAATGTGGTGGGGAGTTCTGCATTAGTAATTTGAGAGTGTGAATCCTTTTCTCAGTTGGAAGATGAAATTTATGTGGGATTTTAGCATGGTAAATGAATGTGAATTTATTATAAGGTTATTCATGGGGTGTCGTGTACGAGATATTATACAATTATATTTCTCCCATGTTGAAGATACTCGATGACACTATGAGACATATCGTTGGATATTTGATATATCAATGTTTCATATATTCTATGGAATAGATCATGAATATTGGTTTTTTTCTTCCATGTATTCTATGTGATGATAAGGTTTATGATTGGGGTTTGTATGGTCCCATGTTTTTTTATACTGGAATTTTGAGAAGAAATATAAATTTTTACATTTGATTTATTATAAGGGGTGAAATTGTCATTTTATAATACTCGATGAACTAGGATAAATATCCTATGAACTATTTCGGTCATGATGTAGGGTTATTACCCATTTTTAGTTGTTAGGTATAATTCTGAGATGTTTTAATTTTAGTGTATTAATTAATTATTAATTAGATAAATATTAATTTATTCCCGAAGTTTCTTTCATCCATATCTTTTGAATAGAGATTCATATTGATAATCATTCACTACTGTTGAGTTAAAAAATGGGAGTTTTTCAATAGTTGGGCATAAAATCCTATTGGGAAAAATGGTTTTCCTAATACCCAATTTCTTTTTCTTTTCTTTTCTTCATTTTCGTTGTTTTTCTTTATTTTCCTTGCACATCATCTCCATATGACCCACCCCCTTGAGATTCAATTTTCATGAAAAAAATATAGTAAATGGATATGGATAGTGAAAAATAGAAATTGATGATGAGGGGTACCACATTGAGCTTGAGAGGAATTAGATCATCATGCAATAGTTTTGGATCAGAACAAATGCAAAAGATCTTTTTGCTTCACCCCAAAGGCATGTCGTTTTTCCCTAAATTCTTATTTACATTATTATTCAATGATTTAAACCCATATAATAACATCTAATGAACCCTTATGGGTCAATATATACCTTTTTTGAGAAAATAAATGTTTCAGGATGATTTCAAGGTTTTCTCGTTCAGAAATTACGGTCACACGACGTGTTGATCCAAAAACCATTAAACGTGGTTTTCGTATTTTGGGAATATGATCATTTTAGATGTACATTACATGTATGAAGTATACTCACCATGTAATGGTACTAAATTATGTAGTATAGAACTTAGTGAAACATCCCTTATAGGGTCACATGGCTATGTAGAGTGCATGCCCAAACCCACATTGGCTTGCACACAATATAAAGGACCATGGTAAGACTATTTAGATTTACATTCCATTTGAGTTATAAGGGAACGTTCCCTCTGTTTTGTATATGATGTCTACATGAATCACACACCATGTACTTGGTTATTTACACTATATGTTTCGTGTGATTATGCTCCTAGGATGGGATTCGAGAGAACACACTATGTACTATGTTTTATATGTTGTGTACTTACATCTTGCTAATATTTTTTTTATTTTTGATATATTTAAACAAAAAATTAAAACTTTTGCCCACAATATGTCCATTTTGAGTTTCATTCAATATAGATAGAGATGGTAGAAACCTTGAGGTGATTAGATTACTCCTACATAGTGTTTAATGCTTTTTATTAAATAAATAGGTTCTTTCTATGGTAATAAAATTTATTTTTCTTGGGAGATTGAACTTTTTAATATAATATATTCTACGATCCATCTCTTTAGTTTGGTATTGATTTAATTTATGATTTAGGCCAATTTATATGTTATATATGACTTATAGGATCCCATATAGGATGCAACTATGTTGTTACTATTACTGAAGGTCCACAATGGGATTCCACTCCTTACCTGATGACTATGGGAGTAGCTAGTATGATCTCCCTGCCAATTTACTCCGTTTAGTATCACATGTAGAAAACCTATACATACATACACTATTGTTGAATGTATCATGTAGGATACTTTTACATAAGTTAAATTTTCGGTATCACTTGTATGATGCCACTATGTTCTTATAATTAGAGGGTCCCATGAAGGATTAAACATTTTATCTTCACTAAAATGGGTCTGTATTTTGATGAATATATTTTGTTACAAATTGGGGGGACCTAGTGTGTTCCCTAGTGTTTTACTGACCCTGATCTAGTACATTGAGTTTGGGGAGAGATCGTAGTTGGTGTCATATTAGAACCTATGATAAATATATAATCCACGGGGTTGTGGTAGTGGTGGTTAGATAAGAGTTGAACCCACATCACACTTTTATTTTTGAATTCATATGTTTACTCATTATGCATCTCTAATAAACATTGGCTCTTCATTATTTTTGGATGAAGAGACTAAAGTGATGCATTTTTCATAATTGGATGCTCAGATGTATTTCCATGTATCTATATTCTGATAAATTTATTTTTATATTGATATGAAAAAAACAATTCCCTAGTTTTAATATTATTATAGTATGATTATGATATGTTTGAATGACGTCTCTATATTTGAGATGTTGATCATGTAGTCCCTTATATATGGTATTAGAGCATTGAGTCCTTTAATTATGATATTCACGAATAAAATCCCATGATTATAAAATATTGGCCTTGAATAACTATTTATTGTATAATCATGGATGAAAACACTCTCTTGAGGGATTTGGATTATTTTTCGCACCCTGATCAGTTACTAGATCATAGTGGTGGAAATGGAGTTCCTCATCATTGATGTGACATGTATTAAATGAACGAGTATTCACTTCTTCAGCAATCCCTAGGACATCCTTTGGGTATTTTGGATACACCATTACTACATCACCCAATGTTACTTCTAGTAATGGGGATATTGATCCATTTATATGAATGGATTCTAAAAATGTACCTAGGTCTAAAGAGAATTCCATTGGTTTATTTACTAAGGGTTACACCATTTGGGATTATTCAAGTCACAATGTCATGGCCGACTATAGACTGGGACCTAGGTCTGTAAAATCATACTCAATTTAAATGAATTATTATGATGAATTATATATCATTGAACATTTTTAGGAGTTTTAATTGACATAAAAAATTGTGCATTATGGTTATTGGAGGCTAGTACAGCTGACCATAGGGCTATAAATTTTATCCCTCTATGGTAATTCATATTGCTCAAATATATTTTCAGCACATTCAAAAAATTTATTATCAATTTGTATTGTGGTTCTATGGATTTAAATATTTTCATAGATTGAGTGGTATAAAATTTAATTCAATTACCTTTTTATAGGATTTCTAGGCGATCTGGATTACTGACCCAATGGTCAACACCAATTGTTCATGCAATTTTTCACCGTAAATATGTTTATTAATATTTATGTATATATATCTGTATATTTAATTAGGATAGTATAAAAATACAATTAAACAAAAATTTACATGATGGAACATTTCCCAAATGAAAAAGATTATGGACCCATGGAACAAATGTGGTTTCATTTAATTTGAATGAATTATCTTTTAGTTGTGACACAACATGGAAAAGAATTTTTCTTGAGCATGAATTTTTGAGAGTAGATTTATAAGTTCATCATTAAGGTGTAATACAAAGATTATTTATCAACCTTGTACTTTCACCTACAAATAAATGTATATATTATGTATTCTTTTCATTATGATGATAAATTTCATGATGGATAGGGATGATTCAGTGTGATTTAAGATCAAACAGTTCTACCCAAGTGGATTCTTTTGATCAGGCTACAACAACATAGAAATTTTATGGAGACTGAGTATGTGGTCAGCTTCTAAGTCAAATGTAATGCCCTGTAATTTTATTTCTTTTTTCTCAATGTACCCCTAAATGTATGTGTTTTCAAGTGGGATATCCCGTGTTGTATGTACGAAATGAATGTTCGAAATTTAAGAGTATTTCATTAATTATTATAGTATCTTTTATTTCAACATATTTATTAAGGAATCAATATTTTTATTTAATTCTTTTATTATATAAGGTCATTTTACATAGTTTTTTAATTTGATATGACGGAATAGTCTACCCATGGACACAATTGAGGCCCTCGCTACTAGTTGGTAGGCTATGGCATAAGGAGAGGCGTGATTAAGAACTTATAGTGAACTAGCCCAGATAACCAATTTAGATGATTTCTAGTTGCGATGTTACTATATAGAAACATATATTTTGAATAATCATAAATAATCATCAAGTTAGGGACATAATATCATAATATCATGATGACATATCAATTTTTCAGAATTATAATACATCAAATTGACAATGATGAAGTCTAACAACCATGAATATATAATATGGTGGAATAAGTCCCCAAATGGACTAGGATTACTACCAAATCCCATACATGACATAAAATGAGACTAAAAAATTATCCAGATTATTTATGTGTTGTTTGGGTGCACCAAACAATACATGTGAATTCTTATGTGTGCCCCAAAAGGGAATGTATTATAATAAATTAACATATGGAATTTAATAAAAGAAATTATGGAATTAATTACTCAGTAATATTAATATGGTGTTGGATTAGTATAAATGTAAGAGACATATATAAAATATATATAATCATAACATAATATTAAATTCATAGAAGAATTAATTTAGAGAGATAATGTTTATAACCTAATGAAAAAAATGTGATTTAGAGAAATAACCATCCTTATATCTGGATCATTGTACACATACACATATTGTCTTGGATAATAAAATTAAATTCATTAATTAAATAATTATGATCCACTTAAACCTATATTATATGAATAATATATTTTTTATGAACATATATAATATTTTCCATGAGATATAAATTTCAATTTCACTTTTCTATGGGAGTTTATGTCATGGATCCACTGTTGGATCATTTGTGGATAATTATTATCATACTTATAAAATGGGACTAAAAATAATCAAGAGAACTAAAATAACATTCATTTACTTATAAAAATTATATTTTTCCCATATAACATATTATTTTTATCATGAGTATTATTTTTTATTAAAAAAATGAATTTTACACATAGTTCATTAAGGTTGTTTTAATGCCCATTAATAAATATTGTTGTTTCATTTCATATTTTACCCAGTTATTAATTAAAAAGGTGAAATTATATAAAATATATATAAATTTTTAATTTTAAACTATAATAATTAAATTCAATCCAACTAGGATGGTAGGCGTGGAAAAGAAAACAATCTTACATGAAGGATTATAATATAGGCTATAGATTTTATTTTTAGAATAAGAGGAGATGTGATAGGGGTGGATTGTATATATTCCACTATCTGTATAACACTATTAAAAATATATATATGATATCGATGTTAATATTCTAGGATATATAAGGTTTAAAAAGGAATGTAAAATATGTAAACAATTTAAATGGGGTTAATTGTGATATTTCCTCTTAAATATTTCCTCCTTTAAATAACCATTAAGTAACTTGGAATTGGTATTTTGGTGATACATGTATTAGTTGGATGTTGTCAAGATATTTTAAAATAGATTGTTGCATAATAATTTCATACTAAAATGATTATGGGTGTTAAAATAAGTGGCAATGTTGGGTTTTATTGATAATTATATAAGAGGGGTGTTTTTTAATATAATATTCATTAGTTTATTATATTGGTTAATGACAATAAATAATGATGAATTCTGATAATATATACTATAACTATTGCATCTGTATAGACCATGACCCCACATGTTTGGAGCCAATGCCATAATTTATAACAATAGTATAATAAACACGGATGTAGCATCATTAAGGACTGAATAGATTAGTATCTTTATAAAAAATATACACTAACAAATGAATTTATTTAAAAATTGGAAGTAATAAAACATATCTACTCCATTGGAAACATCCATATATTTATTTATTATCCCCGCATGTATTTCACAATATACATCATCACATCTAATAAAAAAATAAAACATCAGAACTGTGTGATATCAGATGCCCATTAAGGGTTAGAAATACCACAGAAGCTCTCATAAAACAACTATAACAGTAAGAGTGGTGAAAAACTAAAAACACATTCCATTCAAAAATAATTATGGTAAAATATAGGATGTATAAAATATTATTAAATAATTCCATAAATAATCATTTGATAAATATTCAACACCATGGGTATTTTACTAGTCGAATAATCAACTTAATTATCAGTTATATGTATTATAATGAGGGAATACATAATTCTATAAATCATAAACATATTTTCAAGGCTTCTTCCAAGACACAATACATAAATGGGTAAAACCCTGGTCATGTCTTTCTCATCAGACATATCGATGTATCGAGGGTCTATAATGGGCCCCACGCATCTCATACAATATCTATAGAATTCATCATATGAAAGGTATGAATGATAAACAACATGTACATTATTATTGAAACTATCATCTGGAATTTTAATATCTCCCCCTAAAAATACACGTATTCATAAACCATCTACAGTAATTTTGGGAATAGTATCAAGATATGAAATATTGAGTCAAAATTATAAAAAACCATTCAGTAAAATATTTTATATTGTAATATAAGAGAAAATTTTCAATAAATAAAAATATGTACTATTTGTTTCTAAAATATATGTAAATATACTGATAAAAACATTGAGGAATTCCTTATAGAAATACACCTTTTACTTTTATAAAAAAGTGTACTTTTAGAATATTATAATATATTTTTCATAAAGTCATATTATAAACATGTATATCCTTGAAAATAAATGGTATAGAAAATTAAATTATTTATAAAGAATAAATTATGTCCAATAGAAATGAAAAAAATAACTTTTGTTTTTAAGAAACATTGGAAATGGGCCACTTCCATTTATTTGAGGGGAAACATTAAATAGGATTTAAATAAAAAAAAATTTATTCATTGTGTACAAACAACCAAAAAAGTTAAAATACTTATTTTTATGATAAAAAATGTGATTATAGTAAAATATGTTTCCCTATAAAATTTAATGCATATTACTTTAAAATGGGTATGTAATTGGGGTGAATTGTTTAATCAGGCATACTAATCGGGATAAATTGAAAAGGGAACCTTATAAAACATGTAATTCTTCACAAAATAAAACTATACTAATATAGATAAATGATTTTGGAACACATAAAAATAATTTATTAGAATTATTTTAAATTTAATAATAATTGCATTTTGTTAAAGATAAATAAAGCATGTCATGCATGAAAATATTGGTTTGGGAAGAATCTCTTACCTTTTATTCAAAAGCAATATAACCAGGTGCATAATGTCTTGGATTATGAAATTATATTAATTAATAACTGAATTATTAAATAATTAAACAAGTAACATATCTATTATAATTTTATTGGGTTCTTTATTGGACTTTCATTGAAGTTATTTGATTTAATTTTGTCGTTCGTAAGTGTTCATTTCCTTAGTTTTCATGATTGGTTCACATGAATTCATGTATGAAAAATCGTGTAACATTTAAATACTTATCCAGAACTATATATATATTTTATTAATTTAAATATATGAGTTTTAATGGTTTTAATTTAATTTTTTTCTAAATATGGTTATAATTCATTAGAAATACCATAAATGAAAACCATATAGTTTTTTCTCACATATTTTCTTGATCATCACGAGGATGTTTTTTTCTATATATTAAATTTATTTATATATACAGGTTTAAAAATAATATATATTATCAATTTTATGTTTTATGTTTGTTTACCATAAAAATGGTATAATGACCATCCTTGAATTCAGAATTTAAAAAGAAAATTTTTTCATCCACAAAGGTGGCAAATCAAAACCTCACAGATAATGTTATAATTTTTAGAAAAAAATAGATGAGAAGATATTTATTGGTTGATATACCATTAAGAGAATAATATTATTGTATATAGAAGATACTAGAGTTATTACTTTACTTGTTATATAGTAGGTCAGTGAAGGATATGAAAAGAAACAAAATGGAAAAAGAAATATAAAGAGGGACGAGGTTTTTCCTCTTTAGTGTGACCTCCTTGAGAACTCCATTACAGGACTTGGGAATGGAATTTTAGTTAGACCAATAAGATAAGAATGTGGGGGATATGTTTTAGAGGGTAAATGGGAAGAATATATTATTAAATTTATTCTTTTCATGAGAGATTAGAAGAGGTGATGGGGGATTGTATATATAGTGGTGGGGAGAGGTTTTTTTGATTATTTTTTTCATTAGTTTATTATTTTGGCTCACAAATATGAATTGTTTCAAATACCAAGAATAAATAAAGTTAATCGATATTTTTAGTTCAATATTATCATGTTCATATTAACATGGAATCAATAAATAGTTTATTTAACTTATAATGTTATATACTATAAATTACGGTATTTCACTATTCAACAAAAAGTCAAATATTTTTGACAAATCTTTCAAATTGAAAAATAAAAATTTTCCTTGTATAGAATTAAAAAATGAAATAAATTTTTTAGAAAAATTATTCATATATTAAAAATTTATTATAAAATTAAAATCATCATTTATTTCAAAAATACTAATTTTTAAATTATAACAGATTTTATAACACTTTCAAAAATTAATGAATTTCTAATTAAATTATCTTACAAAAATAGGGAAAAAATACTAATTTATGAATCTAATTTAATAATATAAATTTAATTTTTCATCATTTAATTATAATATTATAATTAAAATTTTATGTTTCAAAAAAATACTAACTCTTAATTTATCATCTGTAAAATATTTATTTAAAAATACCATGATACAAATATATTATATTTTCCTTCATACGAATCCTAAATTATATTTATAATTTTTTAAGGAAGGTTACTTTTATATTATCTATATAAATAATCCTACATGCCAAATTACAATGAAGACATTCATTTTAATAATTTATATTATATCATGGTTTTTAACATGGTATCATGTGTTACACAAGCTATCGAAGATGAAAAATTTAAAATAAGAATACCATGAACTATAGTGATGTTACATTCACCCCACCATAAAAAAATTTCACCCTCCAAATTTCATTAATTTAATCTCTTAAAAAGGCTTTGGTAGTTCTTCAATATAAATTCAGTCTCATATCGCTTATTCAATTTTATGAGCTTTCCAAAGTACATTTACCAACCTAGTAATCCAATTCCTCAAAACATTTTCTCTTGTGTCCAGAATCATGAAAATATTTTAACATTATGATAAATTAGGATCCAATTCATTTCCATATAATGGGAGAAAAGTGTTGGGTGTAGTATATAAATTCATAATAAGGATATGTGGGGCTGATTAGGAAGATTAGTAAGGCTATGTAGAATCAGAAAAAAAAAGCCACATCTTCAATTCAATAAAAGATTTCAAAAAGGTAGAATTGACCAAGGTCTCAGTTTCCCATTATTTTCAAATATTATAACTCCCTTCCATGGAGTTATTTTCATGAAATCATGATTTACTACTTGAAATTTAAAATACTTCCTTCAATTATTTACATATCTATTTTTATTACATTGATCTTCTTTGTTATGTTTTTGAATAGTCTTTACATTTATTATTTTTTAATAAACATGATTTATTTTACATGCACAATTTCACCAAATTCATCACAACTTGTTGGTGTACTATATCTATTTACATGAAACGATTCATATGAGGCCATTAGAAAATATTAAATGTGATAATTTCCTCAATATGTCGCCTGCTGATTGAATTGATCTTATATGAGAGCCATCAATTTAAGGATAATAAGTTGTGCTTAAAATAATTTCATTGTCTAAATATTTCTGATTAAAATTATATAATTTCATTTTAAATCATGTATTACGAGCAGAAAAAATTGAAATAGGTTCACCATGAATTCTTAAAAATTCATTCATATAGGGTCGGGCAATGAAATTTATTGGAAATTACTCCCTTAACCGAATATCCCGATGACCTTAATTTTTATTTATATTTGATAACCCCCCTTTTGAGAGATAATGGGAAATCCTTTCAAGGCTTGTAGGCTTAGTGATTTCATGGACCATAAGCTTAAGAGACTTTATATGTCCCGAAGGCCTTAGATAATTCATGAATACTATAACTACAAGTAACTGACCCTCCACTTCAACGAAAAATCCTCCATTATTGGAAGTAAATCTGAATATTTTGTAAGTCAATCAATAATTAACAGATAGCATATGTTTTTCTTGGATTATTCGGTAAACCTATCACAAAATCAAATTTAGTTTATTCTGATTTCTTTGATGGAATAAGATGTTGTTGATTGAGTCCTCTAGGATGTTTTTTTCAACCTTCACTTATTTAAAAAACTAAACATCTTGATACATAATCAACAATTTCCTACATCATATTTTCCAACCAGAAGTGTTACGTCAAATATCTATACATATTAGTGATACTATTGTGTGTATAGAAATTCTATCTAATGGCATATTTTAATAAATACATTTTTAGATTGGGTGTATATGTAACCCAAATCCTCTTCCACAATTTTAAAATTATATCCTCATATATGATGTATTACAACTTCCCTTTATTCATAGAGTTAATTTCCCATTAAAAATTCTCATCATTACAATGATAAATTTTCATCCTTTATAATAAATTTGGGGTTTCATCTAATTGAAAATTTAATTATTTTTTACCTTCCATGATAATTTCAATATATATCTTTTCTGGATATACATATCCAAGATCCATTTCAACCCACATTTTGTTCAAAACTCCCTGATATTTCTTAATCAATGCATATGTAACTTTATTATCCTTTCCTAGGTGGTTGTGTATTGAAAAATTAGTATCCTTTAGTAGATAAAGTAACCATATTTTTCCTCTTTTGATTATTTCTATGAGAATATATATTTTAGAATCCTATGATACTTATATATATCACATCTTACATCATAAATATAGTGTCTCAATATATTAAGATAATATATTTTGGATTCTATATCAATACTATGACTTGTATAGTTCTGTTAAAGAGTTTTTAACTAACTTTATAACGGTTTAATATCTCTATCATTATGCATTAGGAAATAACATGGTCCATTCTTTGACGCATAAATGAAAATCTCAAATCCACTATTTCCTGATGGTAGAGTAATGATCAGAGTATTCCCTAATATATTCTTCAATTATTCAAAATAGTAATCAAATTTATATTTCCTTGTGAACATAACCAATTTAGAATTATTCTTAGATATATGGTTTTCTAATCAGGAAAAATTATGAACAAAATTTCAAACGTAACTTTTTAAACCAATGAATCTACATACCATAGTTATGTTCACTAGTGTAGGCCATTTCTAAACTAACATTTTATTCATATGATCAACAGATATTCCATCCATAGAGACAATATGACCAATTAAAGGGATGATTTAAATCTAGAATTCACACTTTTTAAAAATACCATATATATATTTTCATCTAAGAGTCTCAAGGTATTTATGAAAATTATTCTTATGTAGATTATATATTTTATAATTTATTAAGATATCATTAATAAACACCTTAAAAAAAATAGACAACATACTCCATGAGAACCCTATTCATTATATTCATTAAAATAGAGAGAATATTAATCTATATAAATGAAATGAAATTAATCTTTTAATCATTATACCCAGAATGAAATTTTATATTTAGAATATATTTTTTTCACACAGAATTGATGATATCTAAATCATATATCAATCATGGAAAAATATTGAGCTATGTTATGTTGATCAAAAAAGTTATCAAAGCATGAAAAAAGTTATCATGTACCAAGTTACCCCAAGACTGACCCAAAACACAATGTCGTAGTTTTTATCCCTAGGTACAATTTTTCCATAATAACATCAACATGTAGTATCCAATAAAGGATCTATTACTAGGAAGACCAACATAATATATACTGAAAAAAAAATTATTTGAATTCATATCATCATAGTCTTTAATAGGGTTTTCTTCCATAATATATTTTTTCTAAATACCATTTACTTTGTTTCTAATAAACATACTATCATAACAACATTAAAAACCCTAATCTTATTATCCCTAATATGGTTCCTTTCTTTTTTAAATAGTAATAATAATCATAGAATTCATATCTTGAAGGACATAAAATTTTATAAGCTTTGAAAAAACCAGATAAAAACACCCATTTGAAATTACAACATGAATGTAAAACATAAAAGAAACTCCATTGGAAACATCCTTATACACATTTAAAATTCTTGTAATTCATTATAATATAAATCTACATGTATTGGTAAAAAATAAAACATATGGAAGTATTGAACATATATACTCTGTGAGGGTAAGAAATATAGGTGAAATTTTCATCAATAAACAATAACAAAAATTCATTTTGAATAACTAGAAAAATATTCCATTAAAACATAATCCAAAGCTTAATATCGAAGTAATAGATTAATTTTAACTAATTCCATAAAAACATGAGAAACAAACATAAGAATTGATATTATATTAGACGAATAGTCGTATGGACTATAAATTAGTAGTATCATAATGAAGGAATTCATTATTTGGTACAACATAATTATACCATGAGGGATTTTTCCATGAAACCATACATAAATTTGTAATTACCATGTCTTGATTTTATCATGAGACAAAAAAATTTATCGAGTGGATATAGTGGGAAAAACTCATCACTTAATAAGTGTAAATAAATCTTCATATGACATTGGTAAAACATAATCAAAATATACATCCATATTGAAACTAGGATATGAAATGATAAACATGTTTCCCAATGGATAAACATAATCACAAACCACCTAGAGTAATATGGTGATTGTTATTAAGATTGTACATCCCATGTAAAAATAATCATTAAATATTCAATAATATATAGTAGATAGTAATATAAGAGAGAAATTTGAAAATAAAATAAAATAATATATTAGAGGGTTCATATATTGTTATAAATTTTCTAATAAAATCAATAATGAATTTTTGAGAGAAACCCCTATTTTTCAATTAAAAATGATGAGTAATTTTTACAATAATATTATATTTGTCCTAATATCATATTATAAAAATGTATTTTCAAAAAAATAAATGGCATCAGAAATGAAAATATTATTTTTGATTAAATTATGTTCACATTTATAGAATACCTGTAAAAAGTTTTTTTAAAATTTTAGAAATGTTCCACTTCAGGTTGTATTGAGGGAAAATCAAAAAGATTATTATATGATATCAAATGATTAATTTTTTACATAATACAAGGAAATATAAAAGATGTAATTTCTAGATAGAAATTATTATATTATAAAATATAGGTTTTTCTTAAAAAAATAAGTTATGTACTAGAAAATGGTTAGGAAGTTGGGAAGTACCCTTTAACTGGGTTTTCTTATTAGAAGGAATTGAATGGGGAACCATATAATGCATGAATTCCACCACAAATAATGATGAAATGATATGGATACATGGGTTTGTAAAATATAAATATAATTAATGATATTTATATAAAAATAAATTATAATTAAATTGGGGTAATGAGAGAGAAATCATATCCCGGGTGAAAAGGTTAGGTTTATGGATAATCCCATAACTTATGATCGGAAGATATATCCACATGTACTTAACATACTGGATAAAAAAATTATATCCATTAATAACATAATAATAAACCAATTCAACATTTATTTTATTAATTTTAATTTAATGATGTTGGTTTATGCTATTTTTGAGGTTATATTTGATTCAATTTTATCATTTAGAATAGTTTGTTTAATGGGTTTTCCTCATTTGTTCTCTTGTATACCTATAAGAAAGATCAGGAAAAATTGAAGTAGTTATCCATAATTTAAAATATATGTTATTAATGATCATCTTGCATATTTCATGGACTTATATATCAATTTTTTCAAGACATGTGGATGATTCATTAGATAAAGTGTTAATGATAACCATTTAGATTATTGTGGTGTTTTTTCGATCATCAAAAAATTGTTTTGTCTCATGAATTATTATTATTTATATTACTAGTTCCAAAAAATTAAATAATACTTTAATTATATTAATGTAGGTTTTGACCATGAAAATTTTATGATGAATATCCAATAATGTCGAACTGAAAATAGAAAACTCAACATCAATAAAAAATATAAATCAACACCTCACGGATGGTGTTTTCATTTTTAGAATGAAAAAGAGAAGAGAAGAGAATTGATGGTTGATATAATATTAAAAAATAAAATTAAAATATATAAACGATAGTAGAGTTATCATGTCTCCTTAGATAATGGAGTTAAGGGAAGAATAAGAATAGAAAAGAAATTGAAAGATAGTGTGGGACAAGGTTTTACCACTTGAGTGTCAACCCTTTCATAACCTACTTAAAGGATATGGAAATAAGATTTTAGTGAGATTGAAAAGACCATAACAAGGGTGAGTGGTTTGGGAGAGTAAATGGGAATAATATAAAAATGATTCAAGGAATTGGAGGTGTATGTAAAGTATTGGTGATGGGTTATAATAATAGTGATATAGAATGGTGTTATTTTTTTTATTCTTATGTTAAATATTTTAGCTAAATAATAGGAATAGTTTTTGTTACCATTCTTAAATTAATTAAATAGGTCAGGAGTGTTGGAGATTATAGTGCACACACCAAAAATGACTCATGATTTAATTTATTTAACTTATAATGTTATATACTATAATTACCCAATTTAATTATTCACATAAAATAATCTATTTCAGATAAATCTAAAAAAATAACCCTAAAAATTTGATAACATTCAGAATTAGTAAAATTTTAATTTTATGAGATTAATTTTCTAAATATGATAGATTTTATTTTTTATTAAACTCATCATTTAATAAAATATTACCAATTTTAAAACTTAAACTGATTTTATAGAACTCTATAAAATTAAATATGGTCTCATTAATTTATTTTATTAACTATGAGAAAACAAAATATTATTTTTGGAATCTATTATATGAAATTATATTTTCTTTTAAATAATTTTATTGATAACAAAATTGTAAATAATAATTTAATTTTCACAAAAGTTACAAAACGAAATTTAACATTTTTAAAAAATTTATTTACTTATTCCCTTATATATATATATTCATTCATAAGATACGTAGATTCAATTTTAACCATCATTGGTAATGTTACTATTCTATTGGAGGAATTACTGTATTTAATGTTTAGGGTAATATTTTATAGTATTGTTTTGTTTTTAAATAAGAATCATGTGCTACATAAGATATCAATGATGTTATATTTATAATAAACATATAATAATGTATTGTTCTATTACAATTTTTGTTCTAAAAATATGGTTATTACAAAAAAAATTACCCAAACACTCAGGTATTTACCTTATAATTTAAAATATAATATTTTACCATATAGTATTCTAAAAAAATAATACTATTTTAGAAAATTAAAAAACTAACAATAAAATTTTTTCGATGATTATATTTGAAAATTTAAAACCATTTTATAAAAATTATATTATAAATAATTGAAATAAAATTTTATAATAAAATATTTATTTAGTTGAAAAATAATTATTTTAGTATTTATAGAAATTTTCTTATGCCTTTTTAATATTAAATATGGTTTCAAAAAATATCATACCATTATTATTAATGATATCATTAATTTATGAATCCATTTTAAGAAAATTAATTTAATTTTAAATCATTGTGTCTAATAAAATATTACAACTAAAACATGTTACTTTATAGAAATACTGACACATAAATTTTCATTTCTAGAAGAATTATATAATTCATTATGACATATATAAATCAAATTTCTATTAAAAAAATAAACTTAAATATTATTTTATTAATCAATAGGTTGTGTTCCTATAATAACCTTCGGGTTACTATTAATAGCATTCATATTATTATTCTAATGTTTAGATTATGATTCCAATAGTAAGATTACCATTCCAATACTCAGATTTATAATAGTCATTAGAGATATTTATATCTTATAAATACCTCATATATAATTATATATTCATTTAATTATATTATATCCTAGGGTTTTATATATTTTCATATTCAAAATGGAAATTTCATTACTAACACTATATTTCATATCAATATTTATTTGTGAGGATAATTGTTATAGATGTTTTGGTAGATCAAATGTATCATATTTTTTATTTTTTATTTATTTTCCCATTTCAATAAATTAAATTCATATACAAATATTTATTATTTAATTAATTATTCAAAATATAATATAATGTTGTTGGTTTCACCATGTATTACATGTGCATTATGTAATATTATATTACTAAATAGGACACATTTTTATAATCAAAAGTGAAATTCCAGTGACCAAATACTAGGTCATTACATTATTCCCACCATTATAATTTTATACTTTGAAATTTTTTTATAAATACTGTGGTGAAAAGTGGAGGGGCTACTTCCCATTCAATTATTCATCTAATTCCGAGATATATTCGACAATATTATCATTTAAGAATAGGGCATTGACTAGGTGGGATGTCTTGTTGTATACATCATTATATATATAGTCCAATTTTTCATTTGGAACTCATCATGAGATAGAACATTTTACTGTTTTCCACCATTAAATTCATTGCATTTAATGTATTTGGTATGTACATGTTAAATAAGGATATGTGGAATACATACTGAACTTGAGAAATGAATGGTGGGGCTGATAGTCAATTGGCCAAAACATCAATGTGATCGATAATTTCAAAGGGACTGATGTATCATGGACATATCATTCTCTTAAACCCCATTATCATGAATCAATTCCATGATGATGTATGGAGGAATGCATTTTCTCTATCCCCGAACTACAATTAATTTAGATGATTTTCTTCATAAATCTTTTATCGACTTTGTGTTTTCCTAACGTTCCAATAAATGTTCATTTCATTTTCTACCATTTTCATTGTCATTTAATTATCTAGTAGATTGTGTTCACCATCTTCATCACAACATGTAATTTTATTGCATCTCATCTCGGAAAATAAATTTATATGGAGACATTTGGCTGCTTGAGTGGAAACAATTCATGTATAAGATCTTATTATGGGAAATAAATCGATCCCATATTTCAATGAATTCTATCAATAATATTATAAACATGCCTTCAATTGCCTTGATAGTTTACATAGGTCATCCATCTGTTAAGGGGTCATATGATGAACTTATGTACAACTAATTCTTTTGATCATGTTGGTGCCATTCCCAACACGTGGAGTTAAATATCATATCAAAATCAAATTAAATAGATATTATTGGTCCCCATAGGCTCACCACTTATCAAATTTATATATTTTCATGTTGATTTTGTGGGATTTCTTCTAATATTAATGAAGTGATATTTTGTCGTTAAAAAATCTACAACAAAACATATAGAATTATTCCCCCTAGCCATCATTGGAAGACTAGTTAAAATGCCATTGTAATTTTTTCCCATTACTATATAGTTTTGTCTAATTATTTCATTATCAACCAATTGTTTTTCCTTTTATAATTCACTTTTTTAAATACTAATAACATTGATATATGTGATATGATCTCGTTTTTTATATTTTTCCATCTGATGGTCTACCGAATCTCTCAGTACATCTTTATGCTCTTTGGGTGGATAGATAAGTTCTATATCTATGCATCATTAAAAATATACATATTTATCAATGTATTTTATGTTATTAATAGTCATTATCTAAATAACATGACTACTTATCGATAAATTTTAATCTATTAGGATTTCACAATCAATATATTTTACACCTTATTAGTTATTTTCCCATCATCTCATTCAGAATCAATGATCCTCTACAAAAGGGATGGTTGAGAAATAATTTGGTAATATAAGGATGAAATACATTCCACTAAAATTATAATGTGAATCATTTTAATGTTTAAGAGGATTACTTACATCTCAATTATCATTTTAGATATGGTCTCTAGATATATTCCAAAAAACGAATCTTCCATTTTATTTTCCTTCCTATGACGGTAGTAAATTGATCATTCGTAGTCATGGAAAAAATCTAACAATTATTACTAGAAAATATGAATCTCACTGTGTGGGTGTATATATTTTAGTCTCTTATGATATGTATTTATAACAAAAAACTTCTTATAGATATAATGTCTCTATATTTTCAGCGCTATCATCACTATGTAAACTCCAGGTCATGCATTAATAAACATTACTTATTAAATATAAAATACCATTAAGATTATTCTATAAAATTTTCATTTTACATTAGTACACAACACATGTTATTCTTTAAATAATTTCTTTAAACCATGAAATTTTCTTATACTGAGTGTAGTGTGTGGTCTGCTGTCATGATAATTCAATTTTTTAACTCATTGATGCTCTCTTTAAAGTCAATGGTCTAGAAAAAATTCAATCTTTGGACTCAACATTTTTAGTAGTTCTGAATATAATGAACTATTACAAAACATTTATTATATTGACCATATGTAAGGAAATTAAAGATATATATTATAGATATAGGTCTAGGACTCACCTTGGTTTATTTTTTTCTTATAAGGTTCTATTGATACAAACTTTTGGGTGACAACATGGCCTCGGAATGATATATACATTATACAAAGATAACATTTACTGTTATTCATATATAGATTCTCCTTTAAAAATGGTTTTTGAAAAATATTAACTTTATCCTAATTATCATAAAAGTTTTGATAGAATATCATAATATAATCTATAAAGACAATAGAAATTTGTCAAGATAATCAATACAGACTCTACTCATTAATTACATAAATATTACGTGATAATTAGTGAGTAAGAAGGGAATCACTATTTACTCATATTTTCTATAACTTATTATGAAATATATAATGGTAAAATATCATTCTTCAGTTTTAATTATTGATATAATTGATAAGAGTCAACAATAGATAAATACTAGACACACATAGATGGTCCATCAAGTAATCTATTTTTGTAGGGAATTGTTATTATTTATCATGATTTTTTGGCATTCACAGTAATAATGCATAAGTGGATTTAACTATCATTATTCATGATGAAGATTACCGCCAATCACCCGGGTGAATAAATCAATCATATTAAAACCTTTTTTAGATTCTATTTTAAATACATCATTAGTCCTTCGAACTTAAGGGTTTTCATTCTATAAGGGATAATGGAGATAGTATTTTATATAGGCATATGGTCAACTTAGAATACTAACACATGGTCATGATAAATAATGTACCACTTCTTGGGGAATACATGAGTATTATCCCTCATTGTGGGAATATAACTGAGAATGATCTCCTCATTCATCTCTATAATATTGGATAGGATTTTATACACCAAATGTAATTATATACACAAGTGTGATAATGATTATAAAGAAGATTTATCCCCTTTTTTACAGTTGTATATAATTGGAGGTTGAATTGAATGTGAAGAGAGGTCTCCCTCTCATGAAATTTAATGGGTTCTATATATTTTGATAAAAAATCCATTCTTAATAAAAAAATAAAACATAAATAATGGATATAATCCACTATTTTAAGGACGGATTAGTCCATCTAAATTTAATTGAATGTAGTTATATAATTGGCATGTAATAATTTCTTTATTTGCATCCTCACATATTACATAAACTAAAAGTATTGATGTGGTGTTTGAAAATTTCTACTAAATGTGAATGATATGGAATAATTCATAGAACCATAATCATAAATAATATTTACTATATTATAATGAATAACTACAGTACCTATTACAAAATAATCTTCATGATCAACCACGTTAGTAGTGATATATAATTCCTTTACTTACCCCCATCATTAGATTTTTCTTTCATTGATTATTTTTTCTGTCCTCGGATAAGGGAATTATGTTCAACAAAAATTATGTTACTGGTAGTTGAATAATAGTGTCATATACTATGTGTTGACATAAAACTTCAATTTTTTTTCTTTGTTAGTGGGTTTCTTATTTTCCCTTAGGTATTTATTAACATGATTATCCTCTAAAAAATTAATGATTTCCATGATACCATTAAGGTATTTTTAGTGATTATACTTCCAATATTTTTGAGTCATGGGATGTTTAGGTTTATCTACTCTAAAGGATTTATAGATTGATCCTCTTGATGTAAAATCGGTTTCCCAAGTTTCATTATCTATCCTCATATGACCGATGAGAGTCACCAATGTCCACATCAACCATAAGGTAATAGCATACAATCACATCATATTAATAAAATACCTCAATCAATAAGGCTCTTAATTGATGTTGTATTTATACACTAATGTTGTGGTCCAACATACTTCCAACATTCATGATAATGTTGTATTCTTAACATCCTATCTTATTGATGTTTTACTCAAACACCAATATATACTCAACTTACCTTTACATCAGTATAAGGAACTATATATTTTTATGATAGAGAGTTTCTGGAAAAAAATTGAAAATTGTTTTCATCAGTTTGTAATGTTCCCTATAATCAATAGCCTCTTTGGATTTCATGTTCTTCATTAGTGTACACTTTTAATCGGGTCCCCCATTTAGATGATGTAAATCCAATATGAAATTTTCTTATTCTAAGGTATGATGTTGAGAGAATATCTTCTAAATAGTGTAAATACTTTGTTCCACAATGAGGGTATTATAGGAAACTAAAAATATATGAGGCCTTTTTCACATAATTATCTCAACCAAAATATTTCCATTCATAATTGAAGGTGGAAATTATACCTGATTCATGTTATTGTTTAGATCTTGAGTCATCCAAGCTATTACATTCATTTTGTTTGAGGCACCCAACCCCATTTGTTTTGGTATATCATTTTATAAAAAATCTCATTAACTACCACTTTGGATTTTGGATATCTTCCTCTTATTTTACATTATTAACTATAATGAAGGAAAACAAGATGATAATACATTAAAACACAACCATACAATGGGAAACTACGAAATTATAATGGAAATATATAATAATTTAAAATAATAACCTATCTTATATGTCTATAGGTTCCAATCAATATTATCCATGGAAAATTCACAAATAGGTTTTCTAACATAACAATTTTTACAAATTCATTATAATTGTTCATAAAGAGTTTAAATTTTTTAAAAAATATCACATATGAGTGTCATAACATGTGTGTATAATGGCCCTTTTTCATTCACTAGGTTATGTTCAAGTCTATATCAATGTTAATGGGCCTACATCTAGATATATATGACCATGTTCATTATCCTTAATTAATGTAATTTAAATAATTTTTTGATAAATAATTTTTAGAGGAGTTATTATATAGATAGTAATCGAGCATGGGTGGTACCTTGATATCTCTTGGTTCAAATAATTGTTCCCCATTCAATGAGAAATGTGGACTAGTGGAACCACTCTATGAGAGGTATCCTTCTTATATTGATCTATACTAATAATAGGAGAACCCAATTATGTGAATCTACTATGATAATTTCAGAAATTGAAATCCATCCATCTATAGTTCATTGAAGACAAATCATTATTATGGTTGGGTATTGTATCATCATTATTTTTTGGGTTTGAATATTGATAGTTTAAAATGAAATCCTTTTCATTATTGATATCTCCCTAGTACTCATGTTCAGTATTTTAATGTTAACCATATTTTATCTATTCCCTTATTTTATATCATATTCCAATTGGTTAAATTTTGTGGATCAATGTTTTTTGGTTTGATTATTTATCTTATACTAGATTATATAAAAATTCAACATGTTAAATTATGAATTATGTTTTTCCCATGATTTTTGTTTATGTTTTATTTGTTAGAGTCCCATTACATTTCTGGTTGTAGTTAAGTTTAGTGATTTTAAATTGGAACCACCATATTCTGTGATTTATAAATATAGGGGATACCGAATATAAGACTCAAGTTTTTGTTCTTTCATGAGGTTCTTTATTTTGATGTGAGTGTTATTATCACCCTAGATTTTTTATAATCTGATTAATTTTTAGGAATCAAAAGTGTTATGGTGGGGAGTTATATAATCCACAGCATTTATATATTATGTATTATATTATATTTTCATTATTAATTGACACGATCATTGAGTTTCGAGTCTAATACCTATATAAATTCTATGTTTTAATGTATTCAAGATGCATTTTCCACTGTGCATGGTGATTAATCTAGGTTTAATGGAAACCATGTAGATACCTTTACACATGGGTGTTTTCAATAAATTTTATTCATGAATTTCCTAGTTCAAATGGGTAGCTCATGATTGGGTAAAAACAATGATATTCCTAGGTGAAATTATGTCCATGATTGTTTTAGTTCGATATAGTCCACAAGATTCACGTGGTTTGTAAAAAACATGTAGAAATCATATGCGAGGGAATCTAATTTTAACTATAATGTTTTGTTATAGTTGTTACATGGTTCCCTAATCATGTAGCCAATCCATGTGAGGGTGACTTTCCTATCTTGTGGAGGGTGTATAATGGCCACACTATTTGGTAGATTTTTTGGCCACACTATGTGGAATCGGTCGATCATTCAATGTGTTAGAATTTAAATTTTTCTATAATTTTATTTTAACCATAATTCCCCCCTTCTATTCTTCTAGAGGACCTATTGAGTTGTTTTTTTTTCATTTTTTGACCTTTTCCCTAGTATTTAGTGATCTTACGTATTTCCTTCTATGGTATTTCTGTTAGGGAAACACCATTCTTCCTTATTCCTCCCACCTATGAAGTTATATATTCATCCATTATCTTGTTTCATTTTTTCCAAACCCTAAAATGAAGGCTATCATATTTGTGTCATTTCATATTATTTTAAATCATGATGTCAGTTCTTTAATCATTATTCCTTCTATATATTAGGGTTTCATTGTATCCTTTAACTTCAAAAAATAGTTCTATAACAGCACCATCTTTTATGAGTGATAGAAAAAATATATAATAATGTTGACCTTTATCAGCACTAAAAATAGAACTGATAAAGGATACCATTTACTATAATTTTTCTCATTTTATAGTAACAATAATTGGTAGCCTTCCTCAACTCACTATTTTTAGAAATAAAAAAGGACCCAAATAAAATAAAATAATTAAAAAAATAAATATTAAAAGTGAGTAAATTTAAAAAAATTATAAGAAAATTATTTCTTAAATAATTATTGACAAAAAAGAATAAATTTCATAAAAATATATAAAAATAATAAATATTAATAAATATTAAATATTAAATATATTAATATTTAAAATGAATAAAACTAAATAATTAAACAAATAGAAATTAAAAACTCCTAAACTAAGAAAAATATTTAGAACATATTAATTAAATAACCATTGAGAGAAATGTATAAATTTAATATACATATTTATATTATAAATATAATTAAATAATATATATTATATATTTAATGTATAAACTGAGATATAATTAAATAATAAAAATAAAATGAATAATATGTAATAATAAAATGTGAAAGTTAATTATGAAGAAATTATAATAATTTTTTGAAAAAACAAAAAATTAATAAATTACAAAAACAATTTAAAAATTAATTAATGAGCTAGTTACTAAAAAAGATTATTTTTAGTATATATTTATTATTTATGAATAGTTATAAATAATACGAATTAAATATAAATAAAGAAAATGAATAAAACATCATTATTAAACACATGATTATATCGTATTCAATATAATCATGTTAAACCTATTTTTTCATTGAAAGTTTTTTATTAAATATGTTATTATATATTTTAATATATATATATATATATGAATATATATAATATTTCTTGAAATATTATTTATAAAAAACGAGTTTTTTATTTTTTATATTAAATAAGTCATAAATTTAGTGCAGAATGGATTAAAATTTAAAATTTTTATTAATTAAAAACACCGACCAATTTCATCGAGTAGAGGAAATAATTTAATATAATGGGATTTTTTTATTTTACATATCTAATGTGTGTTACAATAATTGCAGATACATATATGTAATTAAACCATTTTTATATATAATGTAGAAACAAATATATTAATGAAGTTTTATATAGAAACAAATTCCCCAAATATGTATGTATTTTATTCCAATATTAGTATTAATTTTTAATTTCATTATAACATAATACATTCAATATTTTATATCTATAATCATTAAATATTATTTATTTATTTATAATACTATTACTATTAGGTATTTATTCAATGTGATTTTTTATTTGTTTAGGACGTAAATGGTTTCTTTTATTTATTATCATAAAATTTATTTAACAATTTTTCTTATATTAAAAATCAATTCATTATTATTTCAATATATATCCATAATTTTTTTAATATATATTTAATTATTAAAACATAACCATTTTTTTCAATATTTTTTATGTGTACTCATTCATAATTATTAAATTTCACTCCTTTTTAATATGCATGCATTTATCATTATATATAGATTTATAATGATAATGTATTTGAAAATATTTATAAATCAATAATTTGATAAATGTAATTTTACTATATTTACAAATTTATATATTTATAGTGATAAATAAATTATTATATATAATCAAATAAATAAAAAATTATAATAACATTCATTAAATAGTGAATATATATTATATATTTATATTTATTTACATTAAATAAATTAATTTATATATATAAGTAGATAAATATATAATGATATCTTTATATGCATATATACATATTTTTTAAAATGTATTTATATAATTATAAATACATGATTGTATATTAAAATAGTTATAAAATTATAATAAATATATTAAAAAAATGAATGTATTTTCTATTTTCATATTTCCATTAATATATATTTAATATATATAAATATATATATATATAATTATATATATTAGTACAGTTATATAAATAAATTTATAATTATAAAATTATTAAAAATATATTTAAATGTTGATAATATTTATTATATTTAGATTTATAAAAATTTATTAATAATATATGTAATTATTTAAATATTTATAATGATATGAATAAATATATATATATAATTATAAATAAGTAATTTTACATTTAAATAACTATAAAATTAAAATAAATTAATATTTAGTTATATATATATAATTATTTATAATTATACCTATAAACCATTTATTACTGAAAGTGTTTTAGCACTAATAAAAAGGGACTTTATCATCATTTATTAAGCCCTGATAAATGTGTCCCCAATCTATTTTATGAACCCCAATTAGTCGCAACCACTCCCAATAACTTATGCTTCCAATGGAAGCCAATTTCAATTGGTGCTCATTGTCATTGAATCGATGCTTGAGTTATGGGTTTAAAAAGGCTCAATCATATCAAAGGTTCAAATGAATCAAGGCTTGAAAAAGTTATTGACTAGAATAAATCCATACTTTGTTGATGTATATGATTTCTCACAGACAATTCAGAGGTTCAATCGAGGGGTTTTTAATTTTTCTCTTCCTCCCTACTATTTTCTTGAAAGATTCATTGTATCTTTTTCCTTTTTTGTTCATTGTCACATTGTAGTGATTTTCCATCACTTCATTCAATTATAATTGTGGGCTTCGGCGATTTTTTGTTTGTATGGACCCTTTAAGGGATTTTCTTTTTCCCTTGTATCCTATTAAGACATCCACATTCCAATTTCATCCTTTCTAGTAGGTAGATCCATTTACATTAATTAAAACATGGAAGCATGATTCTTGAATATTTTAAATCTAGGATTATAAATGAATTATATTTAATTACCAATATATCAATTATTTTATTTAGAAATATCCCTTGATATATATTTCCTAAAAAGATCTACAAGGATATTATATGATTTTACATAAACAATTATTATAGTTCCATTTTATAATAATTTCCTTCCATATCATTTCTAAATATAATATGGTTAGACTTCACATTGTATATTAAAAACAACTTTTTACATTCTTTCTTCACAACCATAATTAAAATAAATAATATGCAATGGAATATTAGTAAATACTTCATATATTCAAGTAATAATTTTAAAATAAACACAAATTTTTTATTATTCATTCAGAGAAAAAGACTATAAATATACATTTCTAATGATCAATGTTGGAATTAATGAAATTTTAGAGAATTTGGAAAAACAAAAAAAAATTTGCTATTGGGATTATTAAATTATATCACATACATTAAAGATTAATTTGAACTAGAATTTTTAGGATTTGATTAGGATATATATGTATATATATATATTTATATTTATATATTATCAATAAAAATATTAATACTGGAGTAAAATAGAGAGTTTTCATATTTAAACTAATAATAATAAATCTATTGAACATATTCAAAATATAATAACACAAATACAAATAATAACACACACTATGAATTTTTACACTAATAAATTATAAAATATCTTTTATTATAATTTTATTTATTATAATCATTATGGATAAATACCTCTCCATGCAATTAATACCAGTCATGTTCTATTAAAAAATTAATATTTCATTTACATATATATAAATAATATAAAATTATTATTTTATAATCATTTAAAATGTACTCTTGTCAACATTATAATGTAAAAAACCATTATATAAAATAATAGAATAATATTTCTCATGTTTTTTAGTGTTTTTAAGAACATAAATATATTAAACTATTTTACATTATTCATTTTAAATATATTATATTGATACTATTATAGTATTCCATGCAAATTTCCTTTTTTTTACACTTTGAAATAAAAATATAGTTTTTACATCCATTCAATGATGACAAATTATTTTATAAATTTAACGGAAAATATTATAATTGTTTTCATAATTTGAACTTAATGATTGTAAGTATAAAAATAATTGATCCATTCCATTATTTTGGAACTTCTTATTACAAATCTTTCATTTGAAACATGAATGTTATCATCAGATTCTCCTATTCTTCTAAATACTCATTTAAAACCAATCTCTTTTGAATATTTTTTAAAACATTTGAAATCGCAATTATTATTTGTAAAAATGGAATATATATCATTATTAAATAAATTTTTCATGAATGGAACAAATTTTGAAGATAATTATTCTTTATAAAACATGAGATGATCATTTATGGATAGAATAAAATGATATATTTTCAAAATATTATTATGTTGATCACTCTAAATAAAAAAAATAAAGGAGTTTAAATATCTGAATACATGATATAGATGTTTCTAGTAAATAATTATTGTACCAAATTTAGGTTCAACTCAATAATCAAACTTATTATATACCATTAGATCCTAAATATATAAAACATTGTATCTATGTCAATGAGGAACAATTCTATTATGTTTATATTTATAAAATGTAATCCTAATAAATTATACAAGTGTAGATTTAAAAATTAAATTAGATTATATGGGATTTAATCTATATGACTTATTATTGTTTTCTATATTAGAAATCTTATTTAATTGTCTTATTTTCAATTATAGTTCTTGTAGAAATATATAACATAGAAAATTCTATGAACCGACCTTACTTATAATAAGAATAGTATAGTTTAATCATCATCAACATCATATCCCAAACAGTAATTATTGAATTTTGTTACCTAAGAATCAACCCCAATACTTATATGTTTCTTGAACTACATCAAGATATAGTCATCCTAAAACATAATAGGTATCCATTATAGGATTAATAATAAACTGATTAGTTCAAAAAACATAGGTGTGTGGTTTAAATATTTGGGGGATGAGTATTATGAAAAAAATTGAAATAATATATTTTTTAGAGATAAAGCTGATGAGAATGTTAGTTCATTATAGATTTATTATAGGGATTAATTCATAGTATAAAACCTAATATATTTTATAAAATCATTTCTATAATTTATGTACAAATTTACATCGAAGTAAACTAATAGTATTTGAAATAAATAAATTTTGTGTTCCACTTATTAGAATTATCTCTAACATTCCCCTTTTTCAATGAATATTTTATGTGTATTTATTTATTTATTTTTAAAACTTAATATTTTATGATACTATTAGGATGTATATGAACTGAAAATTAATTCATGGAAATCCTTTACAAATAGAGTATAATGATGGAATTAAATATTTCATCAAGACTGTAATAGCACATTCATATGACCCTTCTCAAATCCTTTATCAATGTTTACATGGATGTTATAAGAAACCCAATATCTATTCAATAAATTGGAGAATATTTAATTTTTCAAATAATAAATGAGTTCTATAAATTATGGAGTAGACATTGGTAGAAACTAAACATGAGCCTCGTTTGGGTTGATATCACAATTTATGGATCATTTAAAATGTACACCCATGTAAACGAGGATAGATATCACATGAATGAAATGATAATAGAAATTGAAGATGGATTTCTTCATTTCCCAATTTTTATTTGATAACATAAATATCTATGGTAATATATCATTGAATATTGTTTTTAATGAATAAAAATAATTAGGTGTATTATAGTTATACAATATGAAAGCTAGTAGTGGACAAAGTGGCACTAGCCTTGTAGAACAACTTATTCTCTTGAAAGATATTATGTTTGAATAAAATTTACTATAATATAAAACATATGAATATAAATTAATTCTATATTCAAATGGAATAGTCTCTAAAAAGTATATTCTTTTCCAAATGACCACATATTATCTGACAAGGACTATGGATCCATCAAAAAATACACTAAGTGTGTAAAATATTGATTCATTGAAAAAATCAATTACAAAATTATTGTTATCATAATATATTATAATTTCAGTTATTATAATACTATATGGATGTGTGGAAACCATGAGTTAATTAATATGGAATGTTTATACAAGTAAAAAATAAGGTGACATATATTATCTTAGAGATCTCTTAAGTAGAAGAAAAATGATTTTGATTATCACGGCCTTGGAAAAGATCTATGTAAATTCAGTATTGCATTTTTTTAGGTGCAATAAATCCTTTGTATGTATAGAGTATTACTCACAGTACACAATCCTTCATGTTCATAAATGATAACTTTCCAACTTGGTTGTTCTTGAAGTGATAATACATTATGCCATCGGTTGTTATATATGGACCAATGCAACTCGGTGATGATATTTTTTTCTATTTGGGTCAATTTATCAAATATATAAAATTCATATGGGATATAGGTGTTATAATATATTATTCTTATAAAAGTGAATAATTCACATTATGAGATAGGTTGTATGGGATGATAAATGGCTTTCATGATTTTGTAAATTTATTAGTATATAACATTAATGTAATGTTTGGTTGTCTTGATTGTGAATAATGAACACACTCAACCTAATTAAAAATTCCACAATGACCATGTTCTTTGGAAAATAGAAAAGTTTACAACAATGACATAAACATCGATCCTATAAATGAGAATTAGATGGGCATACTAAACACGTTCCAACACTATTTTCACAAATGGGTTCTCAACTGTTCGACAAATTGAGATAATTTGACGCTATTTTGTATAAAAAATTTTATGAAAAACCTTACGAAACGATGATGGTATTAGACATCAATTTTTATGTAATTATCGTCTTAGAATAAATTTTATGTTAATCATTTATTTATATCATCCATGGTGAATTAATTTATTAGATAGTGTACTTTTAAATTTTCTAAATATTACTTGAAAACTAAAATAATGAATTCCAGATAGGTTAGACATGGTTGACATCATGATATGGGAAAATTTTGCACCAGTTATGTGTAACAATTATAATTTTCTACCTCTAATAGCTTAAACTCATTCCATATAATTAGTATTTAAATGTTTTATTTTCATAAATATTGTAAATGTTACATAGGTGTATTCATCTAATAACATGAATTTTGTTTTGATGACTAATTTGAACATACATTTACTGAAATCTAAGTACTATACTGTATTGATGTAATATTTGATGCATGTTACTCTCTAGAGTATTCCTCCTAAAATTTTAATACATTCATTAACCAAAAATTTCTCCTTTTTTCCAATCTGTATGGTTTTATGATATAATTCCAATGAAGTTCAAAATCATTAATATGGAGGTTTCATTCATATTATTCCAATGAGAGATATTCTACCCACAATCATTCATTGATATAATAGTCCAAATGATGGTTCTATTATTAATAGATTTTCAATAAAAAATTCATCTCCATTATTTTTTGCTATACCCCATTGACCGGTATATGAATACTATTAAATGGTATGTCAAGAATCAATATTGTAAAAAGGGTTATTTTGAAAAACATAATTTTTTTAAGAATCTAATGAACTCTATCCGGATTTCCTATAATATTTTGATACCTTGAGTCTCCCAACGTCCAGTCATTGTGGATACCATATTTGTTAATGGATTTTCAAAACATTTGTTGTTACATTTACATTAGAACACACCAGCCGTAAACATTACTTAATACTGATTTATGTGAATTATTTGACATTATTTCACACTGAGGAACATTACATGTTTATAGAATTACATAATTAGGCGTTAACTAATACATAGAAAAAACAAATAGTAAAATTTTGAGCATTCTAATCATTTTACATATTTTTATAAAAAAAATTGTGTTTAAAAGTATACATGGTTTCATTTAATGTTCAATATTCCTATAATTTACTTGATCTGATACTTGACTTTATTCTTCATTATATCATAAAAAAAAATTTCAAAAAATAAGATTTCTATAAAAGGTATAGTAAGGGATACAAAAAGAAGAAAAACATTAGTGCAGTGAAAAAATGTAAAACATGAATACTTTATGATATTGTAATACTATGATCCTTCAATTAGTTTTAAATAAATTTTACCAAATAAAAATTGATGTGTTACACTTTTTGTTATCTAAATAAGGGCATAAAACCTATCGAAATAAATATAAAAAATATAAATTTTACATTAAACATAATCATACATAAATGGAATAACCATATTTTCTAATTCCACATATATCACTAAATAGTGAGTGCATAGAACAAACATCCATACATAATGAATTAGAGGTTGTAACATAACCACCCATACTTGGTTTTTCAAAGAACTACACGTCACTCATTTATTTGGTATCCAATTGTCTTTGATTTATCATGTAACCACACATCTTTGGTATATCATTTTACTACCCATAAAATTTATAAGTACCATTATATAATCATGACACATAAAGTAATTTAATTTTCAACATTACACTAATAAAATTTTTTCAATCATAAGAAATCATTTCAAGATATTGAAATAGGAAATACAATATCAAATATATTTCTAATTCCAAAAGACTAAAAAAATGGAATATGATATTTCATTCTTTTCTAAAAGTCCTTAATTCTTAATGAGGAACACAAACATCAAATAATGATTATGACAACAGAGAATTTATTATCACCACAAATGTAAAAATTAATTCCTATTGTATTTTTGTAAATAATTTAAAACACATCATAAAAAAATATTTCATTCAAAAATTATTTAAATATATATTTATAATTTCAAATATAATCATTTTGTTTCTATATAAATAAATATTTGAATTAATATAATTATGAAATGATTTGATATTTAAATCACTAAACATTCATGGTGACCCATACCACTTTGAAAATTAAAATTATAATCTCTAAGAATTATTAAATTTAAAAAGACATTAATTAAAATTATTATTGATAAATATGGATATTTATTATCATATTTTCTTTAAATATTCCTAATAAAATAAAAAAGGTTCATATTATCAAGAATGCATCTATGAATGAAGACTGAGATGAAGTCCCATATAAAGACCTTGTTGTTAATGAAATAGATTGATTGTGTGTTATAACTATATATAAACATAAAAAATTAATAATAAAATATAATATATTAAATATTATTTCACACTTATGTGTTGAATGACATAATGAAGAAGTATAAGTTTAATCCAAATAATGGAAATAGGGGTAAGAAATTCACTTATATTGTGATCGATGCATAATGTATTATACTTATTATTCATCAAGTAATAAAAAATGGTTCATTTATTATTGATTCAGATCATTTTATGATTTATTATTACTATTATATCATTAATTAACAAGTTATAATAATTTATATATTATTTGAGTTCTTTTTGGATGATTGGTCGATATTTCGTACTTGAGTCGAAAATGAATATGGTTTGACGTCACCTGTCCATGTGTTCATAATTAATTTATATCCATATTATAAAACATGATATAAATATCTTATATATAAATGAAATAACAATTTATAATAATATTTTAAGTCAAACTAAATATATTGTTCAAAGGGATTGTAGGTCATACGTTGGCATGAATGCTATTTTGGTTTTTCATGTTATTTTGTACGAGCGAACATTAAATGAAATGTAAATATGTATAAATATATAATATCATTATAGTATGATAAATTTTTCATTTATATAATAGATTTTTTGTAAAACAATAATTAATACATTCCATGTGATTTGTGAAAGTATCACATCATTTTGAGATGACAGTAGTCCGCACATCCCCAAATGAAGTAATCGTATACTTAAAATGTGGAAAGCATAAAGGTATGATTAAAGTTACATTTACCAAATTCTTAAAAGAATATAATATATATATTAAACTATTATTTTAAAATTAAAATATTTTTAATACCATTCAAGAAGGTGCTAATGGAAAATGAATAAAAACACTATTCATATATGAGATTAACTAATAGAACATTGACAACAATTTCGTTGCTTTGAAAAAAAGAAGTGAGAAATATAATAGAAATAATATATTAAATTATAAACAAAACTTTAGTATATACATGAATATTTATTAATCAATCATTGATGTATGAAAGAGGTGAGGACATTGTATAAAAGGAAATCAAATTAAAAGTGGTATATTTAGAAAATTACCTCTTGCATATCTAATCATTAAAAGACCATTAATGATGTTGGATTTTGTATTTTGGAAAATATAGAATAAAATGTTCTTGAGGAGATTGAGTATGAGATTATTTGATAGTTATTTTTGGACTTATATGGCTTATTATGTTGAAATTGGGATGTGAGGGTTGTTATTTATACTCCAAGATGGGTAAATTCAAGTGATTAATTTATTGATTATTTTACGTTCAAAGTTTTCCATATAGAGGTGTAATTGAATTCCATCTATTTGGATATTATTTAATGTTTTATATATTTTTTATTTTTTACCAACACCTCAAACACCCTTTAAATGTTTTATATTTTATGTATGTTATGCATTTAACTAATAACTTTAAACCCTTTCAAAATGTTACTTTTCATATGGTAATTTTTTTTACCATGGAGTCTTTTTTATACCTAATAATTAAATTTACCTAAAAATGTATTTTGAACTTATTATTACAGATATGGAATCCATATTACCATATTCAATTCAAATAATTGGTAAAATTATATTTAATATTAATTCGGTAGAAAAAACTAAAAATTGCATTTTAAATGAGAAATGTTAAAAATATTGAAATGATTTTATATATAATATCACTTTTAAATTGAATCCAATGCTAAAAATAAGATAAAATTATGAAATATATTCCTAGATAAAATTTAAAATATATTAATTTTTTACATAAATAGAAATAAATTAGAAGAACATACAGTTTTGAATATAATCAAAATATATTAACTATTCATTAAAATATGATTTTTATGAGAAAAATTACAAAACATTATTTAAAATAATTTTTTTGTACCTATTCCAAATAAAAAGTTTATTTCATCAAATATATCTCATTAATTTATCAAGATTTATATTTAAAATGCATTCTCCATCAAAATTTGGTAAAACTATTTTTTTTAACTTCTTTCATTCTATGAAAAATAGAATGTTTGCTTATATCATATCTAGTATAAAAATAATATGATTTATAAGGATTTAAATGAACTTATAACATATATATTTCATTAATAAAATCCATGATTAGTGATTGAATTTTTTTTATAAACTCGCTAATATTCATTTAATTTTTTTTTGAAAAAACTCATCCTTTTTATTCAATTGTTTTTTAAATAATTAACTAAATAATTGGGAAACATTTGAATCATTGCATAGAAATTTGTAAATAATATTATCATAATTGAGATAATACTTTTAATTACCACCATTTTAATGTCTATGTAAAAACTGTCATATTAAATAATAATATTTAGTTGGTTATTTAAGCTACATGGGGCATATCTTATATGCTATGAATAATATTTTTTCCTCTTTAAAAAAACTCATTATATTACATTATCCAACCAACCATTGAGAAATTATGACCCTGTAATTTTAAATTTGGGTTTCCTAGTATGATATGACTTTTCAAAATTACATTATTCAAATTCTATATCTGAACAAGGGTTATCAAAACATCCACATTATAAGAAATGAAGGAAAGTATGAAGGTCACCAGAGATAACACATACTAGGGCTCAATGTAGGATTATATGTATATAGAATAGGAAACTAATGATAATTTTATTATGCAAAATAACAAAAAATATTTTTAGGGCAAAATTAATAATCTGAAAGTTATAAATTTCAGTTTGTTTAAAGAGTCAATGACTTCATAGTAGGAAATGTAAGCACAAAACGTTTCTGTTTTAATAATCATTTTTATAATTTTTTTGAATTTATTTATGACCTCAAATAATAATACAAGGAGAAATAGTTATATATACATATAGGTTTAATACATTATCCAATTTCCACCACAAACTCGTCTTTTTTTATTAAATGATGAGTATTCATTAATAATATTATTCTTGTCTAAAATAGTGGAATAAACATCTAGAGAATCCTATAAGGAAAAAATTACTCACTATATATTAATAATGTTAGAAAAAATTTACCAAAACAAAATTTTTTTGGATAATATTAGATAATACAACATTAAAGAACAAATAATTTTATGATTAACAGCTACATTTAATCAACAAAAATAAAAAGTAATACCCATGGTTCAACATAGACAATTTGATAAATAATATTCCATAAAATTTCTCATTATAACCCAAACTATTATTGAATCCAAAAAATTAGAAGGATTTTATAACATAGTTTTCAAAGATAAATGATGACATTTATCTTTCAATAACATCAATCACACTTAATGTCTCATACCAGAAATTCAAATTCTAAAATCAGTTATTATCTAAGATATATTAATTACTTCTAAAAATAATTTGAATCTCTATAATTCCATTATAATAATATTTATTTTTTAAAAATAAAATTCAAACATTACTCCTAAAATAAAATTCCATAGTATTCTATTTTCCTTAGGCATATAGGTATCCCATAATAGTGAACATCTTCCAAAATTACATTTATCAGTTAATTCCCAAATATTTTCTTAATTACATGGATATAAATTTGATAAAACACATGTTTCCAAAATCAACATATTTTTATTCCATCATCTCATTTAACTAAAATTAAAAAGTAATACTAATAGGTGAAATAAAATTTCCTTGTGGTTGGTTATACACACTTATCACCTTTTAGTTGTGGTTTGGATTCTCGTTTCCTTGTTAGATGTGACAGGTTCCCCCCCATATTATAGGTTTTACTTTGTTAAAAACAATATAATTCTTATAAAATTCATAATATGGGATAAAATCCTCATAAATAAAACTGTCATATTTTAATCTCAAGGTTTATATCATGTCTTTCATTTTGAATCTCAAAATATAATATCTCATAATTAACTCAAAATAAAATATTAAATAAACCATAAATGTTGTTCATAATTTTAAAATTATGTCCCTAAAAGAAATGATAATTCATACTTGAATAGAATCATCACATAAAATACATTACGGTTACATATAAAATAAAAATAATTATAAACTAATCTCATTATTAGAAGTGTAATAATAATCTTCTATATTTAAATATCCATATATCTAACACAACTCTTGAATCCATTACATGTGGAAATCTTAATCATTCAGTATTTATAATGATCCCCTAACCACAAATTTCAAACATAACCATAAATAATTATTTTCTAAAAACCAAAATATCTATCATGTATTATGATTAAATAATGTCCAATCATAATCCAAGAAATAATAAATAGCTTTGTTCTATGATTTTTAGTTTCCTCATCTTAAATTGTAATTGAATTAGGTATTTATAATCGTATACTTGTAGGGTCCTGCAAATCCCATTCCTGAACCAACTTTTTATGACATCTATTTTGATAATGAACATACTCTCTACATTTAAGAAAAATATATTTAAATAAAAAAAGAAATTATTTCCTTTTCTTAGAGTCAACTTAATGGTTCTTTAATCCTATGTCTATTTTTTCACTTTTACATTCTTTCAGAAATCTATAACTCCATCCATTCCTATTAAAATGTTTTCCTATGTCTTTCATTCCACATCTTTGGCATATAGGTTTATGAATAGGCTTATATTTGTTAACATTATTACATTAAAATTCATAGGGATGCATGTCCCTAATATATTATGCATTAGAAAACTCACCAAGGATCATGTCTTTAATCATGAAACCTAATAGTTGGGTTAATATAACCACACACATCCTCATTGAAGAAACTATTTCATTTAGTTCCATATTTAGAGAACCACCATATATTTTTTCAAATCCATTTTTAGGTCAGTGCCTACTGCATCCATTCATTTTCTATTAAGAAAACTTTTTCTGTGAGTAAATCAGCAAAATCATCATATACTATCATATGTGGAAGATAAATACTAATATATACATTTTTATGTTATCTAAATTTATATAAATTTTTCTAAAATAAATATTAATATTAAAATTATTATAAACATTATGGTTGTATATAAATTGTATCTTATTCATAAATATATCCCAATTATATGTTGTTGTCTAATCCATTATCTAATACCAATTATATTACCCCATTATTAAACATTACTTAATCTTGAGTGAAGTCAATAATTAGACATTATTTCTAGTTGAGGACATTTTCATGTTTATAGATTTAGAAATTAATCCACAACTCATATAAAAATACTTAAATATTAAGAAGAAGACACTTTAACACACTGTCCATTTTTTCATAATACAAAAAACTTTTAAAAATAAATATTGTTATCTTTCACTTTTAAACATTATAAATATTCCATGATCCCATCCCTAAATCTAATATCATATTAATCCAATGAAATTATTTCAATACATTGAATTAGCATAATATAATTATTAAGCGATAAAAAAATAAATAAAATTGTTAGTCTTGTGATAAAATGTAAAAAATGAATAGAATATCATAAATTATAAGTTTTATCCTTTATGAAGTAATAAATATACTTCCACAAATATAAGTTTATTTCAAACCCATTTTGTTATAATATTATTTCCTAAAAATCCATTTAAATAAATATATATCATATAAAGGTACCTTAGAACATAATCAATCATAAATTTAATAACTATACGGTCGACTTCCACAAATATCACTAAAAAGAATTTCCATATTGCAGACTTCAATACATAGTGCATTGGAGGATATAACATAACCACCCATACATAGTTTATAATGTAACAACCTGTCGTTTGTTAATCCCATAAACACCCACCTTTGGTTTATCAGGTATCCACCCTTCATTTATTTATCACGTAACGACCTATCAAATGTCCAAGTACCATTATATAATAATAACACAGAAAATATTGTAATTATAAACATTTCATTCATAAAATTACATTTTTCTATTTCATAAAATTATTTGAAAATATTGAAATAATTAATACTCCATCAAAAATAATTTCCATATCCAAAGAAAAAAAGGTAATAATGTACATATTTTCCATTTGAAAAACATTATGTATTATAGAGGAAAGAAATATCAAATTATAGGTATGGTGTCAGAGAAGTCGTTGTCCACGTATATGTAAAACCACACCATTTAACATTTTGTTTATAAAGTAAAAACATCATATAAAAAATAATTTTGAAAATTACTTCAAATAAATATTTAAAATGTAATGTATAATCCATTTATATCAATATTAATAAATAAAATATAATTAATATTATCAAGAAAATATTTGGTAAATAAAATTTTCAATGTTGAAAAAGCCTCATAACACATTTAAAATTTAAATCATAACCTTCATTAATTAATAAATTTTCCAAAACAATAAATAACATTATTATAGATAAAATATATTTATTATTTGTCATTGATGTTGTATATACACCTAATAAATGAATAGTGGTTCTTTTTATCAAGAAATGACTCAATTAATGAAGATTGAGAAAAAAATATCATTCAAAGATAATTATTTTATTAAAATAGATCGATTATGTGTTTTCATTATAAATAAACTAATAAGTAGTAATTTTATATAAGATATTCAAAATTAATTTCACTCATAATATTTGAATGAAGAATTAATAAGTTGATGTTTAATCTGAAGAATGGTAATCGGGTGAAGAAATTACTTTACCATGAGTTCAATGTGTCACATATGTTCCTTGTAATTACTAGTTAAAAACACTAGGAAATTAATAAAATCCTAAAAAACAAATTATTAATATTATTTTATATATTTATTTATCATGTTATATTAATTAGTGAATTCTTTGAGTTCATGTCAATTTTTTTGTCGATATTCGGTACTAGACTCGAAAATGAAAATGGTTTGATGCCACTAGTTCATGGGGTCATAAGTAAATTATATACAAAATATTAAAATGATATAAATATATCATATATTCATTATATAACTATTTATAATAATATTTTAATAAAAACTAAAAATCACCATTTAAGGAGAAGACGTGTTTTATCTATTCTTGGGCACTATTTTTTTAAATCATATTGGAAGATAAAACATTAAATGAAATATAAAATTTTATACACATAAAATATCATAAAAAATAAAAAATATATCATTTATATATTATATATTTACTAAAAAATACTTAATACAATCCGTGTGATGTTTTAAAGAATCACATCATTTTGAGGAGGCAGTAGTCCACACGTCCCCAAACGAAGTTATCATATAACAATAATTTTGAATTCATAAAGGACTGTTTAATAAAAAATATACATAATAAAAAATATTTTATAATATATATATTAAAATATTTTTTATACTAAAAAATGTTTTAGTACCATACATGAAGGTGGTAATGAAAAAAGAATGAAAATATTTTTCATACAGTTGATTAATTGACATAACTTGGACAAAAAAGTTTGTTACTTTTAATAAGAGGAAGTCAAAAACTAAATGGACATGAGATATTAAATAATAAAAAAAAAATTTATACATTCATCATTATCAATTAATCATGAATTTATGGATACAAGAGGTGATACAAAATTAAAAATAATAAATGAAATTTAGAGAGGAACTTTGAAACTATTACCTCTTGAATATCACCTCCCTCAAAGACCCTTGTGGGCCTTTTATTAGGAATTTTGGTAAGACCATAAGAAATTTTATAGGAATATAGTGTTAATGAGAGGATAGGGTATATATTTAAGTATATAGAAGGATTTTTGGATCAAAATTGGGTGGTGAGGGTTTTTAATTGTACATAAGGAGGGGTGGGTCCAATTGGTTAATTTATTGATTATTTTATATTTAAAGATAACCATTTAAAGGTGAAATTAAATTACAAGAATTTGGAATTTAATTAAGGTTATATAGGATTCTTGAGTTCTAAAATCTCCCCACCCACCGTTTAATGGTGGTATTATTTAGGCATGGTATGCTTTTAACTTTTCACTTTAACACTTTTAAAAAAAACATTTACTAAAGTAATTTATTTTTTACCAATGTAAATTTTTTTATTAGAAAAAAGGAAATTGACCTTATATTCTAAGATGGACCTTATGATTAAAAATATAGAATCTATTTTAACTAATTAAATTTGCATAATTCGGAAATTTATATTTAAACAAAAATCCTGTAGACATAATTATTAAGAAGGGTTTTAATGTGAAATGATCAAAAGTATGAAATATTTTTATATTTAATATCAACATTAAATTGATTAAAATAATCCAAATTGTATTAAATTTTAATAAAATTATTTAAAAATACATTAAAACTAATAAAAATTATCTTCTAACAAAAGAAATAAATTATATGAAAACGATATTTTGAATTAAAACACAACATTCCAACTATTCATTAAAATATGATTATTTGTAGAATAACCCCAAAAAATTATATATATTGATTTTTGTTTTCCTAATTCAAATAAGTATTTTATTTTCTCAAATATAACTTATTAATTTTTAAAAACTGTATTCAAAATTTTTTCACCATTAAAAGGTGGAAAAACTGCATTTTTTTTAAAAAGACTTCTTTAATTTGAAAATTTGAAAATGTTCTTATATCATGTCTAGATGAAAAATAAGAAGAATTTTAAACATTAAATTAAAAATATTAAGTATATAATTAATTAATAAAATACATAATGTGTGATTTTATTCTTACATAATGTCACTTATTTTTATTTAACTAGTTTCAAAGAAAAACACATCCTCTATATTCAATTATTTTTTAAATATTTTCATAATTAATATGGTAACCAATGAATCATTATATAAAAAAGTGTAAACCATATTTTATTTTTATTGTTTATCATTTTCATTAACACCAATCTAATAGCTATGTGACCACTATCATTTTAAATAATAATATTAATTCATTCATCTATGATAAATGTTATGTATCAAATATGGTATGAACATAATGAATCCTTTTAAAAAAACTAAGTATGTTTTATACCATCATAGAGAGGGATAAAAATACATTTTAATTCTATATAATAGTGATGATATTGATCCATACTTTATATCCCACAAATAAATTATGAGATATTATAATTCATCAATGGATGAATGAGGAATATCAATTACATATAATCAACAGTTTATAGGGTGGTTTAATGTTAATATTTATAAAGAGTTGTCTGAAAATTGGAAATCAATTTTTGAAATACAATGTTGGATATCTAGAGGAATGATGGAATATTTTATATATTAAACTAGTTTTAAATCAATGAATATATTATTTATACACAATAAAATTTTTGCAACAATTTGATGAAAAATAGTCGATTTATACTTCTTGTGGTAGTGATTGACGTATATATATATGAGAATAGAAATCAAATTTTTTAAAAAAGTTCTTTTTTTTGAATTATCTAATAGATATATGAGTTATATTTCACAATATTCTAAGTGTTGGTTTTCTATTAGAAATGGTTTGACAATATTATTTCAGTAAAATTATATTAAATGGTATTATTGTATGTGAATTTAAGTGTGGAAGGAAAAAATATGATCTATTATTATGAAAATTATAATTAGTGAATGGATGTTATTAATCAGTTCTAGGTAGCAAGAATAGGTTGATTGTTCTATTGAAATCTAAACCAATTATAGAGTCGGATGAAGATTCATTTGAAGATTAAACGTAAATTGGAGTTCACAATCAGTTCATGTTGATCCCAATGTGGGAAATTCCATATAAATTATATGTGAAACAAATTGGTTATTTGGATTTTTGGTATAATATTCAAATTAATAAATTGATTAAAAATATGAAAAAAATTCAATGAGAATGTAAAAGTGTTATTCAATATACTAATGTTTCTCTAATAATATAATTTTTTATATATTTTATTATCTTAATATAAATTAATTTTCTTTAATATTTATGAAAACAATGTATTACGCACATGATGATGTTACCAATCCTATATGAGAATAGATAATAATGATGGGAAGCCTTTAGTATGGTGTAAATGTAATGTTATGATGTAATTTCTTTATTTTACCGAAAATAATATAATGAAACATTGATTTTATTATTATTATTCATTGAATATTTCATTCATTTTTAGAAGATTTGTGTTCATATTTTATTCCATTTTATTCCAAAATGTGGATTGCCATATTCTACATCAAAAACATTATACCACATCCATTTGGGCAAAAACAATTTCCCTCATGTTTCCTCCATAGCCCTTACTTGAAGAGAAATGATGCTATCTCTTCTCAATCATAGAGGAAATCCTAATGCTCTTATAGTAATATTATTTTTCATATAATAAATATATATATAATGTTTTATATATTTCTGTTTAATTTTCATCAGTATTCAGAACATTATATTTTTTATAGAGGTGGATTCTTTTTCTTGATGATTCTCATGTTGGGGATATATTGGACATTGAGGCTGCAACTGAGATAATGAAAATTAGGAAATATGTTAAAAATGTAAGAAAGCATCATAATATGATTAATACATATGACATGTTTGATTAATTTTATCACCATATTATATATTATATGTAATTTAATTACCATATATTATTTTTTATAATACATATTTATATTTTACAAATATCTTCTAGGAAGTTATTTTTTTCTTTCAACTATCTGGAATATTCTAAAAAAGACATGACCTTTTTTTATGGAAGTGGAAACCCCATACATCATAAATCGTGAAGTGTTTCAAGGATCATGGAGTTTATCTTTTGTCATAATGTAATATGTTATATCTTCTATATATATTTTTAGATAGTTGATAGAAGAAAACATATAACGTACTCAGTTTTCCACACCACAATATGATTCATAGTGCACTTCTTCTAACATGGACTGTATGTTTTTAATTTAAAATTTATATTTGGATTAAAAACACACATCACATACTAAAAATTGGAGAAATACATTAATATTTTTTCCCATATTTAGGAAAAATTATGTCTTTTATAACATGTTTTAATCATCAGCACCTATATAAATTTAGAGTGTTCCTTGTATGATTCCAATTGTTACTTTTATATTTAATTTTTTAGATAAATTATAGTAAAAAAGACAAATGAAGTTCTTAAACTAGTGAAAACATGGGCATACTGACTCGATAATTTATGAAAATGATTTATAATACATTTTTATTGAATACAAATATAAACTATATCAAACCAACAAAACATGTTATTGATATGACTTAATGTGAATATTTAATGTTTAAAATTGAGATTTTGTAAAAATGACAAGTGATGTACATAAAACCGTACTAAATAATGTTTTAATGTTTTAATACCATTGGAAAATAATCGATAAGATATTTGCGATATGTAAAAATCATCAAGACATCAATTTGAGGCATGGTAAGACTAGTATGACTCCAACTGATCCTTTTTGTTGAAAATTTAAATTTATTTTCGTAAAAATGAAATTTTACACACTCAAAATAGAAAAATAACATTAAAAATATTTTAATAAAATATTAAAATGATCTATATGTCAGTATGACATGTTGGAATCATCCAGACCTCTATCTAAAACACGATGTTCCCAATATTAATCTGTGTGTCTATTATCAATTTAAATTTTACATTTGGGTTGAAAAAGTGCCACTCACTAAAAAATGAATTACACTCATATTGTCTATATATTTTCGGGAAAAATTAAAATATCATTTTTGACATGTTGGATTTAGTCTCACGTCAAAAACCACACACCATGTGGATAATACGACTCAATGGACTTGATTCAAGTATAAAATGATATTTTAGTGAAAGAGACATGTGATGTACTAAAAATATATAAAAAATAGTCATACTATTTTGATAAATTAGTAATAGCATATTGGATTTTATTTATATATCTATTAATCAACCACATATCTATCTCACACATGGTGTGACTGATATGACTCCAAACGTTTATTTTCATTTAAAAATGGTGATGATTTTTCTAAGAAATGTTCACTGTCCAACTAAAAAACAATAAAACAAATTTTTATAATATTTATTCTTTATAATAATGATCCATTAATAATTTTGGATGTGTTGTAGTCATCTAAACCTCATTCATGCACATAATACAATAATTACGACTCAAATTATTTGTAATTAGTTTAAAATTATCACTTTTTTTCAAAAAGGATCACTTAATGAAAACATATTAAAACAATAATATTGTCAATGTAATTTGGGAAAACAATTAATAAGTAACTATAGATGTGTAAAAATTAGTCTCATGTTAATGAAACAAATGATGTGACTAGTATGAATTAAAGATCATGTTTAAAGTTTAATGTGATAATTTGTAAAAATGAATTTGACATCTAAAAAAACTATGGAAATTAATTATGGTTATTTTTATATAATATAAAAATTATAAATAATAAATTTGGATTGTTTAGGAATCAAATACAAGTCAATCTGATACATGTGGTGATTGATATAACTCAAAGTGCATCTTTTTATAAAAAGATGACATTAATTTTAGGAAAAATACAATAGACAAACTCAAAATGAAGAAAAAACTTTATAATTTTTTTATAATTTTTTAAAATGATATATTTTTAATTTTTAACATTTTTAATTCTATTCACCTTAATATGATAAACTATGTTCCCTATATGACTCAAAGAATTTGTTATCACATTAAAAATGAGAATTCTATTAAAAAAAGTTTACCTCACTGAGAACCAACAAAATAATCTTAGAAGGTCATGATAATCTTAGAAAACGATTAATTGTCATTTTTTATGTGTTGAAATTCATCTAACCTCAAACAGATAAATAATGTGACTGAAATTACTCAATGTTCCTATTTCATGTTTATAAAGAGATTTTAGTTAAAAAAACAAGTGACATAGAAAAAATATATTAAACACATTCAATTAGATTTTATAGATTATAAAACCATCCATAATTTATTTGGATTAGGTAGGAATTTTTAGAAGCTTAATCAGACGATCATTATGATCAATATGACTCGAAAATCATATATTCATTTAAAATTGACACATTTTTTTTAAAAAGATCGAAAACAAAAACCAAACCAGGAAAACAGATCATGATTTTTTTGATACATTAGGATAATTATATATAAATAATTTTTTATTTTTAAGAATCACCCAAACATCGATCTGATAGAGATGTTCGGGGTATGACTCAAACTGTCTCGTATCAGTTTAAAATTTATATTTCAATTAAAAACACACCACTCATTAATAAAAGACAAAACATGATTATATTGTATTGATAATTTAGGGAAATGGTTCTTATATAATTTTCGATGTATAGGAATCATTTTTACATCATACTGAAATATGATGTGACTGATATCACTCAAAATTCATGTTTTATTTTTTAAAATGATATTTTATTAATAAAAGACAAGTGACATACTCAAAATTAAGAAAAAAATTCCGATTTATTGATACCTTAGGAGAATATTCCATTAATTTATTTTTGATGTGTATGAATCACACACACCTCAAACCGATGAACAGTGTGACCTGTGTGACTCTACTTTCATCATTTCAGTATATAATTGTCATTTTAGTTTAAAATTGACATAAAATTGATTAAACTAATAAATAATCCTATATTTTATTATAACCATTCTAAAATTTATTTCAGAATTAATTATCTTATCATTTTTTTCATATACTTATTAAGATAATTTTGACAAATGTAATTCTTGAAGAATAAAAAAAATGGTGTGACATGCAAGAATCTGATATAACCAAATCCCATATACAATGTTAATTGTATGACCTAAAGTTCAGTTTAAAATTAATAATTTCTATTTAATTACTTTCTTTATATTATTACAAACATAATATTTATTTTCTTTTAAAAATTAATTATTTTTCCTGATTAGGGGTTGTGTGTTCAATAATAGCCTGATTCCGGGTCAGGGGTAAAAGAAAATTTAATGTTGATGTTTTTAATATATGTAATAATTCTTACTCACACATATAATTTTATAATCCAATATATGAAATGTATATAATTTAAATTTTTTAACTTGTTTTTTAAATTTTATTTTATTTAAATTCTATATTAGATCTTTTAATCTGTTTCCATTAGTTTTTTCTAATGCTATAGTTTGCTATTACAACACACAATAGTTTTCTTGCATTATCAGAGATATTAAATGCATCGATAAGGGGGTCCATTATCAGTGTTAATTAAAAATGTTTTTATATAGGGTCCTTTATTAGAACATTTATACTACTGATAAAAAAAGTAGTTATTTTATACTTTCTCTGGTAGTCAACGCTAGTCTATCACTAATAATGGTCATTTTAGAACTCTTGGAAGCCTGTTTTGTAGGAGTGTATGATTACCAACATAGGTTCTTACATAATTTTCCATTAAAATATACTTCATGATAATATTGTACATTTCATAATACTTTTATAACTTAATGTTAATTTTTTATATTTATAAATTGACTTTGATGGACTTTTAAACTGGATAACTGATTTAAAAGGGGACTTTATAATATTTTTAAACACTTAAGAATTGTATGGGGTGTTTGTACTTGGTATGTGTTTTTGAAAATATAGAATGTGATATATAAATATATTTTTTAATTTTTAAAATATGGTTGTCCTTTAATAAAATTATCAGTGTTAGTTTATAATGATGACTTGTGTATTTATTATATTATTTATACGTTAAATATTTGGATGATTCGGTAGAAATAATATAATATGATTTGATGTGAAAATTGGTTTATGTCTTTTCATTTGAATCCAAGGATGTTCTGTGGATGTTATATATATATATATATATATATATATATCTATGTGTGGTATTTATATATCTATATTTAAGGGAATGTATACATATTATCATGTATATGTATATATCTAAAAATTTTAGGGGAGTATTTATATAAAAATTTGTTTCCCTCCAATAGTTTCCTAGTTCCCAAATTCATTTCCAATATTGGTTTGAAATTTTTTGTTTCAATAATCCTGTTTTGAGTACTCTATTTTACATTAAGTAATTGTTTTTCTTTTAAATTGATTTTTCAAATTAATATTTAATAGTAAAATCCATATTTAATACCTATATCATGTTTCTCCTTTAAAGGCATTTTTTGTAACATAAAAAATGTTTTTACAGAAGGTGTATATATCGATGGAATATATCTTATACATGGAGGTATTTTGAATGAATGTATATTGTGAGTTAGGATTGAAAATTGTTATTGGTTTGTATTGATTCTTGATTTAATTATTTAATGAATAAAAACACATCAACTCCTACACAACCTTTTATAATGTTATCCTAGGCATCATAGTAAGGTATAAATTTTTTTCTATTTTTTCATGATGGTAAAAACCAGACCCCCTATGTTTCTTAAGGATATAGTGGGTTGTGCCACCAGTGAGGTTATTTTAGATAAAAATATTAGTTTTATAACTAGTAACTTCATTAATCGGCCAAAATATGGTTCAACCAAAGAAATTATTGGGACTATTTACAGGATATTTAAAAAAATATTTATAATGTGTATATCATTATTTTATTCACATCAATTAAATTCTTTACATAATATTTTTTTATTTTTCATTTATATTATGTCTCATATTTCATTATTTGATAATGTTCATAATATTAATTTTTTTTAAAAATACAACAAGTTTAGTGTTTTCTTTAAAAAAATGAAGTTATTTTTAATAGTCCTTTTTAAGAAGAATGGATTAAGAGAATCTGGTGAATATTTATATTAAAAAATGTTTTATTTTTAAAAAATATATTTTTTGGGAATGATCATGGTTGTTTATTAAAAATGATATATAACAAAATTGATCATTTATTTTCCACAAAAAGATATTTATCTACTTTAGTAAATGAAATATATGGAATATATGGATTTAAAACATTGGTATATTTTTTATCAAACTATACTTGAGCCACTAAAAATTAGTAGACTTAGAAATTTTTTTAGGTATATTTTCAACTTCTGGATCAATGATGATGTGAGTTGCTAATTTGGGAGGATGGTGAAATTCAATGTCACAAAATATGATGTCTCATATGTGAGTTGTTTCTTTTACATCATAGTTGAATTATCCATTTTAACCACATGTATTTTGATTATATTAATTATAATATTATTTTTATGACTCATGGGATGTTTATTTTTTATATTCCCTATTATTTTTTTAGATTTAATTCTAGTTATATTCTTTTTCTGTGAACCCTTATATATAGGATTCCATCATTGGAATTTCAGGAATAATCATATGCCTCTTATTTTTATTCAAAATGATATCAATCCCAATGATTGTTTCCTAGTACCATGAAACATTTTACATTTCATGTTAATTGTTGAAGCCCATTATATATATCATAGGATGGATCAGGATCCCTATTCACAGTTTTCACTAGATTGTGTCATGAAAAATATGTGATGGTTGTTCAGTTATGATAACTATATATTAGATGGGGTCATTCTTCCGTAACTCTATAAAATTTCTAATTTATTATGGGATTTTATCATGATTCCCTAACTCATATATCATGTTGTACTAAATTTTAATCCTTTTTTATTGAATGTATAAACAAATTATGAACCCACATATATTAGGAGTAATTATTTATTAATAGGATTGATTTTTGATTTATTATTATACTAACATATACTTTTTCTCCAGTTTCTATGAAATTTATTTATTATATTATAGATGAATGCTATAGACCAATTATTATACAAATAATAAATTACTATATTTTATATTTGATATCATCTTTGAAACCCAATAGAAATTGTTACTCAACTCGCTTGTGGACACTGATCAAAATGTTGCTTCAGATATTATATTTTTGAAGCTAGGAGGTTCACATCTATCTAATTCGATGATTTTTAATTGTTTTTATGTTGATTTAGTTTTTTATGGTGTTTAAATTATAATTTATTAGATTTAAATAAATGTTCCTTGGAAAAATAAATATTTGGTACATTTTTTCATATACATTGTTTTTGTTTGGATATGTTAGTTTTATTTATGTACTTGGAATTAAATATATATTTAATATTAATTTTTTTTAACCTACTTAAGTAATTCATAGTGTTATTTATATATGAATATAAATATTCATGGTATTTTTAATGTTTAGATTTATACTATCCAAACAAATCTTACATTAAATTTTAGAAATTACTATTATATAGATTGATTAGGGATAATTTTTTTATAAAATCATGTATAATAATAGTTTTCCTTTATAAATATGGAAAATCATTATGTATCATATAATATAAACCCTCCAAACATGTTAACATTATTTCGAGATGAAGGAACATACATCAAGGTTGTGATTATATGATTTAGGTCGATTAAAGGTTGAGATAATGTCATTATAAGTGTTATAAATTTCATGTTTTATGGTTTATTAGATTTTATAGATAGGTGATCATATTTTTTATTTATAAAATGATATATTATCATATTTATGGAATAATATAATGTTAAAAATTATGTAAGGGTATTTAGTAAGCAGCATGAGTTTCATTAAAGCATTTTAGTTTAAATAACTAGAGTATGACTTGGTGGAACTCTATAATTGTCGGGGGCTATACTTAGAGCTAGTTTTTATTTTCATCCATACACCATTTATACAGTGTCACATTATGTAATTTGATATCATTATATTGGTATTATTAAATATAATTTAATTTAATTTATTATAATGAATTAATAAAAAAATTGTATTTTTTCATAGTGGAACTCGGCTGTATTGTTATAAGTATTTGATATTTAAAACATTTAATGAAATGTTTATTGTATTTAGAAATAAATGGTAATTGGTTTTGTAACATTTTCTTAAATTAAATTATTTTTAAATGTATAATTCTATTAAACTAGAATTGTAATTGTTTTAGGGATGATTATTCATATGGTTGATTGGATTTTTTGTGAATCAAAGTGTTATTAGTGAGATGTGTGTCGTATAACTCATTAATGAATGGTCAAATCCATGTTATTTTTTTAAAATATATTTATTTCATAAATTTTATATTTATTGGGAGGGAAAAAATAAAAATAATATATGATTCTTATTCTGAGGATCACTATGAAGCATGAACTAGCTAGATTGTCAATGTGCAGATAAATTTAAGTGTATTAGGTTTAATTTACAGTAACATATTTTTGGGTTTTTAGTGGAAGGATTTGTATTTATAAATAAACCATAGATTGTTTTTTGAATGTTTTGGGTTATAATTTGGTATATTACCCATTAAATTATTTATTTTATTGGTAAGGGAATGTTTTGTGAGGAACTAGTTTGGGTTTTTCGAGATGAAAGATACTATTGTGTATAATTTATAAGGACATTCATCCTAATGTGTTATTGGAATCAGATTAATAGAAGATGTTTTGACGTAGAGATAGGAATAATTATCCATTTATGGAAAAAATTGCAAATGGATGAACATATATTTTGTAGTCTCAGGGGTAACAATGGCTAGAGGGATGTCCAAGAAGTTGTGGAAAGTTTGTTAAAACTACAGAGTTCATTAACAACATAATAGAGGATCCTTGGGTACCTAGTATTGTGTTCAATAGAGAAAGTAGTCCAATGAGTCAACATAGTATATGATTATGTGGTACCAAGTACCCTGTAGTCCTATGATGAATCATTATTAATTTTATTTTTAATATTTGATATATTTTTGGATCAAAATATTATAACTATTTACATGTAATAGATAACAAAAGGAGATATCATTATTAATTAAAGTTTTATGAATGTTAATATAAAGAATCATTTATTTGGAGTAGACAATAAATATATAAAATGAATCAAATGTTATTGTTTTATATGATTTTAATTTCCCATTTATTTTTTTAAAGAATCAAAATTATGGGAAATGAGATATCATTAAATTATTGAACATATAATAATGATATTTTTATATTATAGTATCTTTAAATGAAAAATAAATTAATTTCATTTATATGTATTATACATAATTTTATTATTATTTTTATATAACTCAATACAGTGTCGTATAGACAAATTTACATATATGAAAATATACACAAATATATACGTATATATGTATTCTCATTTATTAATATTTTTTATATTCCCATTATAAAATATATAAATATTTTTATTACTAAGGTGACCATAATAAAAATTATTTTATGGTTTTTATATGTATTTTCTTGATTAATAATACGATATTCAAGTTTATTATTAGTATTATTATAGGTAATATTACTATTGTTATATATATACAGATTAATAAGATATATATATTTATATATGAAATGTTGATGTTTTTTTTTCATAATATATTATAATATTAATTATCAATGAAAGGGAAGGAGCTATTAGTAGAGAAAAAGAGATAAAAAATTTCATTGGGAGTTTGGGGCTCTATATTCCATGATAAAAGATGTGTCTAAGGGGATGGGTTCCCTAACTCAAATATTTTCACATTAAAATATCATTATATCAGATGGAATCTTGTTTCTCTTGTTTTATTTATATTTGGAATCAATATACCTTTTCCCATCGTAATTTATTTATATTCTAGAAATTTGGGATTTCATGTGTAATACCCTCAAATAATGGTTGAATAACTATTGGATGTTACTGATTATCTATTATCTATCTAAAAAAGTACAAGGAATCTCAATATCACCCCCTTAAATGTTTCTACAATGTAGGATCTTGGTGTAATGTGATTCCCTATGTATTTACATAGTTATTGTGTTAATTGGTTAATGATTATAATATATTTATTTGGATTTTTATAATGCGGATTATTAGTTTATTTAGGGGTTGTATTTAAGGGTTTATATTAATTTTAAAATTCCTTATTTTTAACTTTTTTTAATGATTAAATTTATTATGATAAAAATTTATCAATTTTATTATGACTTACTCTAGTTGTTATCACACTCGAGATGGTTTTATTTGGTTTTCTATGGTAGGCACTCTCAAGCCTCTATAATGATTAAAATTAAATAAATCCAATCGTTTTTATTAATACTAATTTGTAATATTTTAATTAATATTGAAAATTTAATGATTATTTTTCATGGAATAATTTAATAAATAAATTAAAATTATATTTGAAAAAATATTATACATGTGTTATGTGTTTTTTAGGTAACCAATTTTTTTATCAATTAAAATGATATTGAATGATAGTATATGTGTTTAAATAATTTGGTGACCATTAGATAAAATTATAAATTGTATTATTCTTTCTTGTTTTATATAACATTCAAGGATCATGTTTTTTAGATTCATATTTCATCTTATCTAAATATAAAATGTTTTAATGTAAATTTTCGTTTATTTATACAAATATATTAACATTGGTTACGATTATAATTATTAAAGGATAAGTATTTAGTTATTGGGTAAAAAAGGGATGTTGTCAACTTATATATTTATTACACATTATTTACCTTTATGAAGTTGCTAAATACTTTTTGAAATATTTCTTCTAGTTAAAATAAGATTTTAATTAGTATTCTTTAATTTTATAAAAACATGTGTTCATTTACTAATGTATTTTCAAACAATCTCACGCTAAAAAGTTTTTTCAATTCAGTATAATATTAATTATTCCATCATATTTATTATTTTTTATCATTTCATATCTAACATGACTATGAATTGGTTAATTAACTATATTGTAATTGTTTTAAGTGTTATTGGATAGAAAATATGATTGATTTCATTCTTATCATTATATTATAGAAAACATATTTATTTTAATTTGTATGGGGTCAATGTGAAACAAAACCTTCCTTCATGAATGGGTAAACAAACATGTAACTTAGGTAAGAATGTGTGGGATGTAATGTTAACCTATTCGTTAATTTTTTTAATAGATCATAAACACACTTGGTTTTTTTAATGTCAATAAAATACCTAAAATTTATATTTCTATTCATTTTTCATATTTATTATAATAATGTAAGAGTTTAAACTTTTTTCTAGTTTCTTTTTTGGTGTCCTTCGTATATCACTTGAATAAATATATCTTATACATTACTTTGTACTTTTTTGAAACAATCTTAAATATAGTACTATCTTATATGAAATAAACTCATTAATCAAATTCACGAAGCTAGTTTTTAAAAAAATAAAATTATAATCTCATAGAGTGCATTTAGAATGGAGAATGAATTTGAAATTGATGAATGATTTTGTAATGTAAATTGTGGTGTGAATGGTAATGGAATTGATAAATTAGTAATTTTGTAGTTTAATGAGGTGTGTATATTATGTGATATTAAAATTAAATTGAATCTATCCATTTTATTAGTATTTCAATAAAACTGATTACTGAACATTAATATTGTTATGGTTTCATAAAGCATGTTTTTATACTTTTGAATTTATTATTTCCAATACATTGTTTTATAATTTATTTTCAGCACTACAAATATGTTTTTTTCAAAAGTTTTTTACATTTTTATCTTATATTATTAGGTATTTCATGGAAATGTGAAATATTCATGACAAGAGAGATTCAATATTGGTATTTTATATGTATTTATAATTTTTTTTATTATCATATTGGGCATGTGGAAAAGACTATGTATTATTACTGTATGATTGATATATCCCAGATAGTGATGAACCAGTTTTGAATGATATATTGAGATTTTAGATACCCTCACTGTATATGGGATCAGTGTTTAGATAACATGAATCTATATGTGATGGGTTTATCATATCCATATCCTATTCACATTACAATTATCCAAGGGGATGGGATCATAATTCAGAGACATGTGTGTCAATTATAAATACTTATTGAGCTATACTCAATATAAGTCTACATGGTTTTAAACCTTCCTAATATTTTGAGTTATTAAATATTTTTATATCTAAAATAAAATATACATTTTTTTTATTTTTTAATTTATTATATTCTATGAAATTTATTAATTATAGTATATATAAATATTTACAAAACATTCATATTATAAAACATAAATATTATATGTAAGAGGATAAATCACTAATAATTCCTTTTACGTACATGTACTCAATATCTATAAGTGAACATCGGTGGACAAGAAAAATAACTTATTGATTATTATGTAAGAATATGCACACATTCAGTAGTTTTTATTATATTTATATTTTCTGGGTGTTTATGTTTTTAGAAGGTCCAATATTCACTTGGTGTTAGATTATGTAAGATTATCCTAGTCATGAGGAGTGTTTGAGATATCCCCTAGTCATCATTATTTATGGTTGATTCTATTAGTTATATTAATTTATTTGGACTTTAAAATGGTTTTCTGTTAAGGGAGTTTTTTCATTTTAATGCATACTTTTATAGAGTTATCAAACTATTTATAAGGATACTTTAGGGTCCATCGATGTAAAAATTGTTCCAATTAACATACATATCCAACATTGATTTTTTTTTATCTCTAATATATTGTTGATTCCAGATATATTTTCAACAAAATCTATAATATAATTAATTATTCTCATTATGTCATTGAATCATTCAATAAAAAATAACATCGAACATATATCCTAGTCCCCATCCATCAGTAATTGTGTACCCATTAGGGGTTAGATTCGGATTAGTTTGGGTCATTGAATGTATGATCCAATTCATTATAATACCTAACCTCAACAATGGGGACTCTATTCCTCATTACAATTTATTATCAATTGGTGTAATACATGTCCCCATATTTCATTTTGGAAACCCAATTTCCATCAATATAGTTTTTTATTAAGAGGATACTTATCCCAATGCCTAGTTTGGAGGGCCCATTCCTTGTAAATGAATTAATCAATTATTTGATACCTAGAACTATATTTTGAACTAAATATAAAATCATGAAAACTAAAACTAGTGTCCATGTGTTCAGATAATATCACGAGAAAACCTCTTGGTGGAGTTCTACAATAGTTATTTTGATTTTATAAAAAATAAACCAGCAATGGTGTGACAAAAACCCATTCATGAAAACATATCCATATGATAAAATCTTGTGATATCATCTACTAATATATCCATACAAGATTGTATGAGAACACATTATTAACTTAATTTGGTCTAAGAAAAAGGCCACTCTATCGTGTCTCCAGTCGAAATACAAATTGTTAGGCCAGTTCATCATTAAAATTGACATCTTATGATATTTTTATCAATAGGCCATCTACTATGGTATATCAAGATAGTCAAATAAATAATTCCTCAATCAATGAAATTAAAAAGTTATTTTTTCTAACAAATTTAATCATGGATCATTGTATAACTCACACTATGATAGAGATTAAAATTTACACTAGTTATTCATAGGTATATTTTTCATTTTAGCTCAAATTAATGACTAATGGTTTATATCTTATTAAACCTTATATGTAATCATCACCGCATATCATTATTAATAATATTATCAAAATTTCACACCATTTTTTAAAATTAATCCACCAAAATTAAAATAATAATATTTATGTTATTTTATCGTATATGGATATTAAGTTATACTATAAATGTCCAAAAAATCATTATTCTACATACTCATAAATATTAGTTAAAAATCATATTTAATAAGAAAAATGTCATAAAATCCTTAAATTATACAATTTTTTGAACTGTTTTGTAATAATTCTTAAAACATTATAAATTGAACTCCTGAAAATTATACACATTCCATGATAACATCTTTTACAAATTAATGTTATTTTAAATGACACAAACTCCCATTTGATAATTTCTAATTGATTAAAAATCCTTAATGTCATGATCTATATAAAAAAAATCTTTTTTAGTATTTATTTGTTTAAAACACACACAATAATATTGAATCATATTTTTCATAAATATATGACTGAAATATAGGGTCATTTAGGTCATTTGGTGGGAACATGTACATAGTGAAAACATAATGGCAGAGGGAGGTTATAACATCCCAGGTAAATAAAGAATATATCATTTTTACATTTATTAATTAATTTTAATTAAATATTAATTTTACATTAAAGGGGATACTATGTTCGATGGCATACCATATATTCAACAACGAGTTTCTTTGAAATCTTATGTTGCACACAATGTTCAGTTGTACTGAAAAATAATATAATAACATTATTACATTAAATGATATTTAATGAAAAGTTGTTCTATTATAGAAAATGGAAATAACTAAATACAATATGATGATAATGTTTTGTTTCATGTGTTTACATTTACACAATAAATTTTAGTGGCTTAAAATAAGAAAGATTGTGATTTTTTACATAATTTACATTAAAAGGTCGATTTACTGCCTTTTGATGGTGAACCCTAATTAAATCTATTATTCGTCACTTTCATATTTTCTTTTTGACAATATAAAATTCTTATTTAGAATCATGAAATAAAATTTTACTTTTGTTAAATTATTTGTATTTTTCTGATAAAATTCAATTTTTAAGGAAAAGTGATAAATACTGTATTTTAATTCAAAACAAACTATTAATCTAATTAATATATATGGTTAGATTATATTTTTAACTAGTTTAAATTTTTAATTATTTTATTTTTTTACAATTTAATCCAATTTTGGTAATGGGATGTAATTTCACTTTTAAATTGGACATAAACAAGTGTCAACCTTTTGATAGTTATTATTTCTTAAAAACACACTTTTAGTTTTGACTGCGGGAATTAATTTTAAATTATTTTATGACTTGTATATGTTTTGAATTTAGAAAAATGGATTCCATTTTTAGAATTATGAGGTCCAAATTGTGTGAATAGGTAACTTTTATTTTTAGGCATTATGAATATTTTCATCAGAAAATATTTTATTTACCATGGTTAAAAGGAAAATCAAGTAAATAAACAATCAAATATTAATATAATAATATAAAATTAACATAACATTTTTCCTAATAATATTGGATAATACATATCTGACCATGGGAATCCATGGGATTATTTTCGGACCACCTGAAGCCACTTGGAAGTGATAATGACACATTATATTAATTAATTTAATATAAAGACAAAAATGTCTTAAACATATATCTTCTAGTAAATCAGTTGTTACATGGGGTTATATAATTATATATTATACTATAAATATTATTTGGAAGTATAAAAACATTTCCTACATCATGGTATTTGTTTTATAATTTTTAGATATCAAATTATTAAAATTATATGTGACACAATAATGATGCAATGTTTACCTCATTAATAAATGATTTAAATAAATCAGATTATACAAACAAAAACAATATCCAAAACCTATAAAATTTTTATTGAATGATTTTATTTCGACTATTAGTCTTATTATATATGAAATTAATATTTTTTGGATATTTTAAAACTGAAAATCATTATATAGTAAAATAATTTTTTTCAAACATTCTTAAAGAGCCCCTCCTCCCCTGTATAAAAAGACCCCACTTCTAACCCATTACTCACACCTCTTAAGACCCTATGGATCATCAATCCCCAGTGCAAATAATATCTCAAGATCACTCTCTTCGGCCTTGAATCCTTAAATTATGCATAAGGCACAAAAATAATCCTTTTCGGTTCAAGACAAAGGGAGTTACCCAATTTAAAGGTAACATCATCTTTTAAGTTCTTCTATTTTATTTTCCTTATACAACCCCCTAAACATTTGTTTCATTTAATTTATAGAGAAACCAGTATCCTAAATATAATAGGTTGTTTTAATGAAAATTATTCCATCTACACTTATGAACACCTCTATTTAATGTGTGATGAACTTACTGTTTCTGTGGATGGAAAAGTAACGCCTCACGAAATGATAATTGATTAATTATCACCTACCACCTCTTATAGTGGAAATTATCATTGAATTCTATTTATAAATTATATATACTATGTTTATGTTTTATTTATATAGTTTTTATTATTAATTTATATCATACCATTATGGTTTCCAATATGAGTAAACGTGATCATTTCACTTGAGAAAGTGTGGACTACTGCCCCTCAAAGTGATATGACTCGTTCATACAATACGATGGATTTATAAAGGATGAAGTTATTGAAATTATATATGAAATTATACTAAAATTATAATATAACTACTTATCATTAATTTTTTATTCAATTAAAATACGAAATAAAAAAAGTAGCTTTCATGCATACGTATGGCTTACCGTCTCCATGAACGGTGAAATTAATTTCTTATTTCCAAATGTTATGTATTATTTTAAATAAATATATATAATAGATATATATGATATGTATGATATCAAAATCATGAATATAATTCCAGAGATAATAGACTCATGAACACATGGACAACTTGTAATTATAAGTTGTTCATTTTTTACACAAGTATCAAATATCAACAAAATGACCCTTATTAAAATAAATGATTACAAAATGTTTATAACATGGTAATAAGTGATATAAACGGAATAATAAACATGAAAAAGGGATCTCAATCAATTATAATTTAACTTATGTTTATTATTTAGTAATAACATGGAATAAACAAGTCTAGTCAGACACGAGGTATGAGGTTTCTTATCTCACTTTTAATTCTGTTAGTATGGCATCCTGACTTATTATTACATAACTTTTCATTAAAATTTACAAATAGATGATATTTAAAGTCTAGTGTCTTGGAAATCAGAACATAATACAAGAAAACAACATAAAATTTTTTTCTAATCAACTTTTAAGACTTCATCATAGGTCCATCCAATGTACAATTTCTGCATCTCATATCCTGGAGACATACATCAATGAAAAGGTTGAGCATAAGGCTTAGTAATGAAAACAAATGAAATAGTTGACATGTGATCTTGAGAAATAAGAACATGATAAAAGTCATAAAGGCATGAGAAATGGACATATAAGAATTTCATAACCAAAATATAATGAATCACAACTTGAATATATGGCTACATCATTTCCTCTAGACATTCATGAACATATCACCAATGTCCATCCCAAAGGTGTCATAAAAATTACCAAGGTTATTTACCAAGGTATTGTATAACTTGTCATATCTAGAGATTAATTATTTACCCAATGAATTGGAGATCTTTCAGGGAACACCCTTTATATTTATTTACATTCATTGAGACACATATATCATAATCAAATATTTTATAAATAACATGTAGGGAATAAAAGAAATGGGTTTCAATTCAAAATTGTAACATTTTAAGAGTGCTTAAAAATAAGATCATTATATCATTTATAACCCATAAGAAGGGAGTGATGTTTATGTGTATGCCAATTCCAGAATCAAATATATAATATTTATAAATTTATTAACACCCATAGAAACGAAATAGGTCATGTTATTCATATAAATAAAACAAGATAATTTCTTGAGAGAAATAGATAGAAATTTTGAGACAAAATTTCTTCATCCTAACAGCTATATAATATGGTTTTAGAAAACATTGAAAAGATAGGTGTAAAGGGTCTCCCAGTCTTATATAATTCAAAATACAGTATATATTCCAAAAAAAAGAGATAATAACATGGTATGGCAATTTGAATGACATACCACATGAAAAGGAAAAAAGAAAGAAAACATAAGATGCGATTCCTTTTACAAAAAATTCTGTAGCCTAAGGACGTTAACTAAAAATTCAAAAAAAAAATTATTAGAGTAGAAAGGCTCTCCCAAAAATTATACATGAAATGGACAGTAAAGAGAGAATATAAGAACATACCCTCAACATAAAGAGATTGAAACAAGAAGACACAACATAATGGAAGTCATAGCTTAAAAGAGAAGGGTGAAAGGATCCTTTACCTTGAAGTGTAACTTTGATAGCTTGAAGGTTGTGACCGTGGGAGGGAAGGAGACCAGAACATCTTTGAGGATGATTTTGGAATGAATAGAATGAGGGAAATGTATTGGTATTTATAGGAAAAGTGAGTGAATAAATTATTTATTTCCAAGGGACACCTCATCGGTGGTATTTGCAAAACCATGGGCCTTCCCATGTTATCTTCCCATGGTATTGGCCACTTTGGACACCTCATAGCATACATCACTATTCAAAAGATGACCAGAAATATTACATCATTATTACATCATTAATGATGTCATTAAAAACTTAAAACTCAAAACTGCATTATTATTAATCACCGAAAATTCAACTATTTCAGAAAAATCCCTAAAATTCACCCTAACCAAACATCGATTCTGTGAATTCAAAAATGAAGTCCCTCTTATGAAAATAATTAACTATATATATTTTTTTATTTTTAAATAAAATCATTATTTATCCCAAAAATACATCTTTAAAACTGTTACTCATTTTATAACACTTTAAAAGAGTAATTAAGGTCCCATAAATTTATAAAATATATATAACACAATAATGTAATAATTTATGATTAAATTATATGAAAATAAATTTCTATTTTAAACTATTAAATTAATTATAAAATTATAAATAAAATATTAATGACATACAAAAATACCAAAACATAAACAATGATCGTTTTTTTCTCTTTTAAGATATCTAAAATTTATTTATACATTCATTGGTGATGTTTCATTTTTTTTCAAATTACTATTCATTACTATTCATATGGGTATGTTACTATTACAACATTACTATTCTCTAAAAAACAAATTTGATCTTACTAGACATTAAATTTCATGCTGAACACAACAGTAGAAGACCATTTCATGAAAAACATTTCACATTATTAAATATTTAATGAATAAAAAAATATTTAAAAATACACTTTTTTCTTAAATTAATCAATAATACACATCCTAAATTTATCAAGATATTTGAAACTCACAAACTTGGCCATAATAAGAAATAAAATTTTATTTATATAAAAGGATTACACAAAGCAGCTATGTTCTGGTACATAGACCCTTATAACACCATCATAAGACCTAAGTGTAAGGTGTGCTATAGTGATAGAATCTTGGGGTGGCTCGGACAACATTGCTCGGGTGGTGATTTCTATCAACCTGAACTTCTACCTTAGGTGATTATGTTCAAGCTTCATATGTTGAAGTTCGTATTGGGCTTGGTCCAGAGCAAAGCCCAATGATGCTACCTCCTTCCCAAGATAAGACAGATGGGCTTCATAAGACTCGAGTATACTGGATGGCGACATTCATTCTTCTTTCTGTATTAATTAACCATGATGACAATATTTATAAAAAAACAATGTTATGATTATAGTTTCCAATGGTCATATTGTCCAACAGTCATATGATAGTCAAACCCCAATGGTCTCATTTTAATTATACCCACTTCATTAATTAAAGTTTATAGTTTTGTTGAGTATAAAATTAAACAACACAAAAAATTAGAAAACAAATATAATTAAAAAGATTATGTCATTACATTTTTCCCCCCTTAAGAAATTTTTTATCCAAAATTTAAACTTGTACCCTCTAAAGAGAAATGGTGTGGGTATGTCTGCATCATAGACACCTCTGGATCCCACATGGATTCTTCATATTTGTGGTTCCACCACAACACCTTAACAAGGTGGGTAGTCTTATTGAGTAGAAACTTTTCTCTATGATCCAAGATCTCCACCGGATGATCCTCATAAGAGAGGTCATGTTACAGTTGTACCACCTATGGATTTAGTACATGTGAAGGGTCGGGTATATTATTCCTCAAGAGGGATATGTGGAAGACGTCATGAACTTATGCTAGATTTGGAGGAACTGAAAGCCGATATGCCACTGCTCCCATACGATCAAGGATTTCATAGAGGCCAATGTACATATGGTTGAGCTTCACTTTCTTCCCAAACCTTATGACTCTATTCCAAGGTGAAATCCTCAGAAATACTTTATCACCAACATCAAACTCCATGTCCCTTCGATGGTTGTCATCATAGCTCTTTTGATGACTTTGAGCAGCCATAATGTGTTGATGGATGGAATGGACCTTTTTTGTCATCTCTTGCACATGATCAGGCCCAATAATATTTCTCTCACCAGCTTCATCCAAACAAGTTGGAGTTCTACATCTCTTCCCATATAGAGCTTCATAGGGTGCCATTTGAATGCTTGAGTGGAAGTTGTTGTTGTAAGAGAACTCAACTAAAGAGAGATGTTGATCCCATCCACCCTTAAATTCCATTGAGAAAGATCTCAGTATTTCCACAAGTTTTTGAATAGTCCTTTCTGAATGTCCATCAGTTTGGGGGTGATAGGGTGTACTGAAATTCAATTCATTGATCAGAGCTTATTGAAGACTTCTCCATAATTTTGATGTGAACCTTGGATCATGATTAGATATGATAGAAAGTGGAACTCCATGTAGCCTTACCACTTCCTTCATGTAAACACATACAATTTGATCAAGAGAGAAATCTTCCCGAATGGAGATAAACTGGGAAGTCTTGGTGAGACATTCCACAAAAACCCATATCGCATTATTTCCTTTGGAAGTTCTTGGGAGACCTGTGAAAAAGTCCATAGTGATATTGTCCCACTTCCATGCGGGTATGGGTAGTGGTTGTAATACCCCTTTAGGAAGTTGTCATTCCCCCTTCACTTTCCGACATACCAGGCACCTTGATGTGTAGTAATCAATATCCCTTTTCATATTATCCCACCGATAATGATAACGAAGATCCCTATAAATTTTTGTGCTACTAAGATGTATAAAGAAGGTAGAGCTATGAGCATCAGGCATCATCTACTTATTTAGTTCTAGAATAGATGGAACACATAGTCTAGTACGAAATTTTAGTACACCTTCTTGATTAGTATTGAACTCATGAAACATCCTATCCTTTAAAGCCTCAAACTTTTTCTGTACCAAAGGATCTTCTTTATGAGCATATTTTATCTTCTCTAGTAGTAATGGTTGAATAATCATTTGGGTTAGGGCTGATGATGTCCATTCCCTTATAATTCCAATTTCCAGCATTACTAGGTCATTGATCAAAGGATCTCTTTGAATCCTCATCATGGATAGAACAACTAGGCCTTTCCTGCTTAATGCATCAGTGACATGGATTGCTCTTTCAGGATAACAATGAATTGAACAATCATAGTCTTTTAGGAGTTCCAACCATCTCATTTGTCTCATGTTCAATTCCTTTTGTGTGATGATATACTTCAAACATTGATGGTCTATGTATATATCACATTTCTCCAAATAAATATAGTGCCTCTATATCTTCAGAGCAAAAATGACCACATCCACCTCCAGATCATGCATAGGATAGTTCTTCTCATGAATCTTTATCTATCAATATGCATAAGCAATGACCTTGTCATTTTTCCTGATGATGCACCGATTCCATTTTAGAGATGTATCGCTAAAAATAAAGAATCCTTCCATACTTGAGGGAATTGTCCACACAGGTGAAGTAACCAATCCCTTCTTTAGCTCTTGTAATCATTCCTCACACACCTTTTTTCAGATGAACTTGACCCCTTTTGGAGTTAAATTGGTTAATGGATTAGAAAGTCATGAAAGGTTTTTCACAAACCTCCTATAATATCCTGTTAATCCGAGGAAACATCAAATCTTAGTTATTTTTTACGATTAGGCCACTCCACTACATCTCTTGTCTTCGTAGGGTCAACCATGATTCCTTCATTGGTTACAATATGCCCCAATAAAGTAAATTGTTGTAACCAGAATTCACATTTTCTGAACATTCCAAAAAAAAACCTTTACATCCATATACATTGCAAAACAACCCTTATATAATCCTCATTCTCCTCACGACTTTTGAAATATATCAGAATATCATAAATAAAAACTTCCACAAAGTTATCAATTTATTCCTTAAAGATTCTATTCATCAAATCCATAAAAATAATAGGAGCATTAGTCAGATCAAAAGGCATAATAGCAAACTCATAATGCCCATATATTAAATGGAAGGTAGTTTTCTGAATATCTTCTTTCATCAACCTCAATTGTTGATAACCAGATCGAAGATCAATCTTATTGAAGAATTGATCCCCATGATGTTGGTAAAATAATTCATCAATTATTTGAAGATGTTATTTTTTCCTTACTATGAATCCATTCAGTTCTCTATAATTAATTCATAGCTGCATCGATCCATCCTTCTTCTTCACAAATAGAACAGGTGCTTCCCAAAGAGACACACTGGGGTGGATAAACCCCTTATCCAAAAGATCTTGGATTTGTTTCTTTAGTTTGTCTAGCTCCACATTTTCAATTCTATACGAGGTATTTGATATCAGGTGAGATCCAGGTACGAGTTCAATGGATAACTCTACCTCTCTTTATGTGGGAGGTCCAGGAAACTCCTCAAGAAATACGTCAATGTATTCCTGGATGATAAGTACATTTCTATCCTCAAAATCTCATTTCTTACTTCTTCTTCACTGATAAATTCCATAAATAAGGATTTATGAGGTTCTTCTAGACAAATATTAGGATGAGATATATCTCCTTGGAAGATAAATGTAGGTTTTCCATTCAATACTACTGAGATTACCTTACTTCTTCATTTGATCTTAGAATTATACTTTGGGAGCCAATCCATCCCTAGTATAATGTCGGATTTCTGTATGGGAATGACAACTAGATTTTCGATAATATTGTGCTCACCAAAGAAAATTCTAGAGTTTCTAAACATTGATGATGCTTGGATAATCCCATAAGGAGTCTTGACTTATAACTCTACATTTAGAAAATCGGGAGTTGCTTCTAAATTCATTACAAACACGGCGGAAATAAAGGAATGTGTAGAACCAGAATCAAACAATGTACTTTCTTGCTTTGAGAGAAAAACAAGAGTACCTACTACCACATCATTTAGAGCTTCAACTAAAGATGTCATGATTGAAAAATCACGACCTTACTCCATTGGCCTTTGCTGAGGTTGATAGTGGTTCCCCTCCATTGCCCTCATATTTGGACAATGATTTTAAAAGGGACCAAGTTGTCCACACTTAAAGAACTGAACATCATGTAGGGCTTGCGATATCTTCCCATTTTTGTTAGTGTTTGGAATTTTAGGTTTCACCTCACTATGACCATTCATCGCAATACGGCCATCTCTTCCACATTTGTAAAATTTCCCACTCCCGAGCATGCAGTTCCTCGAATGCTTCTTCCTACATTAATTACATGTGGGAAGTTTCACTTGCTTGCCCCATCTTCCTTGATCAAAGCTCCTACCTAATCTTGGATCCATTGTTCTCTTTTTGTCATTGGATTTATGATACCACTTTGTCTCACTAATATCTAGTTCAAATTTCATCGCACTTCGCACAATCTCCTCATAGCCTTCATAATCTCGATTGCCTAGATTCTTCCGTAGATGAGGTCTCAGTCCATCGAAGAATATATCAACCTTACCATTTGGATCCATGAAAAATCTAGAGGTGGAATGTGAAAGCCTTGTGAAGTTCATCTCGTAGCTTACCACAGATTAATTCTCCTTCCTCATCAGTTTATGAAACTCCTTCTCTATTCGTGTTCTCATAGAACGTGGGAAATACTTACTGATGAAGATCCCTCTGAACAATTCCCACTCCATAACTTCAACTTCCAATCTTTACCTCATGTTTTTAATCAACTCCCACCACTGGTAAGCTTCTCCTTCTAAGAGATAGATAGCTAGGGTGACCTTATCATTCTCTGAACAGCGGAGCACATAAAATATCTTCTCAATAGAGCTGATCCATTGCTCAATAATCAATGGGTTAGTCGATCCACTGAATGTTAGTGGTCGTTGACACATAAAGGACTCAACAGAATGTTGTACCCTTCATGGTGAGATCGGTCTCTCATCTTGAATCAAGTTATTTCCCATTAATTGAGTCAGTTATTTAAACATTCACATGAGTGTTTCCACTCTAGCTTCCAACGGAGTGCCATCAGTGCATGGTACATTGCAGTCACCATTTTCATAGTTCCTCCTATTCCCCGCCATTTCTAAAAGATTAAATCCATAATGAGATACTTATTTCACTTATAAATATTTTAACTATAATGGATTTCATGTCTTAAAACGACTTTAAACAATTATATTTATCTATAAATCCATCATAATGATTCATAAAAAGCTACTGATTAACCAAACATATCCCCCTAGAGTGTTGTAACCAATACTGCAGAAAGGCCCATTGTCATGTACCAGGATATCCTGGGTCAATCCCAAAACTATTTGTTATAGTTTTCACTCCTAGGTACCTCTGTGCCAGAGCTGCCTCTACTTGCTCGTATCCAGACAGCGATGTATTTTCTTGATAAAATACATACTTAATACTCAAAAAAACAGAAGGAAGTTTTCCTATATTTAAACTGTTCTATAGTATTATTCCTAAATATTTCATAGAATAAATTCTATAAATAACTAAACTCTCCTTTGATAAAAACTATGGAATCCCGCCTTATTGTTACATAACATTTCATTACAATTTACAGACAGAGGATCTTTATAGTCTAGTATCATGGAAATCAGGAACATAATACATGAAGACAACATAAAAAAATTTACTTAACCACTCGTAAGGATTCATCATAGGTTCACCCTGTATACAATTACAGCATCTCATATCCTTGAGACATACATCAAAGAAAAGGGTGAGCAGAAGGATCCGTAATGAAAATAAATGAAATAGTTGACATGTGATCTTGAGCAATAAGAACATGATAAATGTCATAAAAACATGAGCAATGGAAGATTAGCAATTTCATAACAAAAATATAATGAATCATAACATGAATATGTGGCTACAACATTTCATTTAGACAATAATGAACATATCAAAAAGGTCCACCCCAAGGTGTCATACAAATTATCAATGTTATTCACCAAGGTATCGTAAAACTTGTCAACTCTAGATATTAATTCCTTACCCAATGCATTAGAGAGATATCAGGGTGGACCCTTAATATGTCCTTAATTTCATGTGAGCTAGATATATCATAATAAAAAATTTCATAAATAAACAGTAGAGAATAAACTAAATGGGTTTCATTTCAAAATTGAAACGTTTTAAGAGCGTTGAAAAATAAGATCATCATATAATTTATATCCCATGAAATTGATTGAGGGTTATGTGTATGTAAATTTCAGAATCAAATATATAATATTTATATATTTATGGAAACCCATAGAAACGATATTGGTCTAGGTATTCACATAAATAAAACAAGCGAATTTCTTGAGAGAAAGAGATAGAAATTCTGAGACGAAATTTCTGCAGCATAATCACTATATAATATGGGTTTTGAAAAAATTGAAAAGAGAGGGGACAAGGGTAACCCAATAATAAATAATTCATAATACAGATTAAATTCAGAATAACATGGAGATAAGAACTTGGTAAAGAAATTTGAATTACATTTCACATGAAAAGGAGGCATGAAAGAAAGGGGAAGATGCTATTCCTTTTACGACAAATTCTACACCCTAACAACATCACATAAAAATTCAAAAAAAAAATGATGAGAGCAGAAAGGGTATCTCTACAATTAGACATTAAATTGATAGTAATGATAACATATAAGAACATACCCTCATCATAAAGATATGGAAACTAGAAGACATAATATAAAGGAATTTATGGCTTAAAAGAGGAGGGTGAAAAGATCCCTTACCTCGATGTATAACTTCAAATGCTTTATGGTCGGGACCTTGGGAGGATTGAGGGAATCTTATGAGGACTCCATGGGAGAGAAGTAGAACATAACATAGTTGAGGATGATTTTTGAATGAAGATAATGAGGAAAATATCTTGGTATTTATAGGAAAACTGGGTGAATAAATTATTTATTTCCAAGGGACACCTCATCGGTGGTATTTGAAAAACCATGGCCTTGCCCATTGTATTTTCCCATGGTATTGGCCACTTGGGACACCTCATAGAATATCTCACTATTCATAATTCTACCAGAAATATTACATCATTATGAAATCATTAATGGTGTCATTAAATACACGAAACTCAAAAGTTAATTTTTTACTATTCACCAAAAATTCAATTATTTCAGAAAAATACCTAAAATTCACCCTAACCAAATATCAATGCTGTAAATTCGAATATTAAGTCCATTTTATGAATATATTTTTCTATATATTTTTATTTTATTTTTTAAATAAAATCATTATTTATCCCAAAAATATAACATTAAAACTATATCTCATTTAGTAACAATTTAAAAGAGTAATCAATGCCCTATAAAATTTTCAAATATCCATAAGACATTAAAGTAAAAATTTCTGATTATATTTTATGAAAATACATTTCCCTTTTAAATTATTAAAATAAATATAAAATTGTAAATAAAATATTAATGACATACAAAAATAAAAAAACGTAAAATATGATCATTTTTCACTTTTAAGATGTCTAAAATGTATTTATACCTTCATTGGTGAAGTTTCTATTTTTTTCAAATTACTATTCATTACTATTCATATGGATGTGCAAATATTTCTACTTTACTATTCACTAAAAAACAAGTTGATCTTATTAGAATCTATATTTCTTACCAAAAATACTGTAAAAGACAATTTCTTGAAAGTCATTTAACATTATTAATTATTTAATGAATACAAAAATAGTATAAATTTTTTTCCCTAAATTCATCAATAATCTGCATCCTATATTTATCTGGATATTTGAAATTCAAAAACATGGCCATAATAAGAAATAACATTTTATTTATATAAAAGGATTAAAAAAAGCAGCTAAGGTCTTGTTACATAGCCCCTTATGACACCAGCATAGGACATAAGTGTAAGGTGTGCTATGGTGATAGAATTTGGGGGTGGTTCAGACAACATTTCCCAATTGGTCATTTCTATCAGCCTCAACTTCTACCTTAGGCGATTCCGTTCAAGCATCATACGTTGAAGTTCAGCTTGGGCTTATTCTAGAGAAAAGCCCGGTGATTCTACCTCCTTCCCAAGCTCGGAAAGATGGGCTTCATATGGCTTGATTATATTGGATGAGGCCATTCAATCCTCTTTCTTTATTAATTAACCAAGATAACCGTATTTATAAAAACACAATGTTAAAATTATAGTTTTCAACGATCATATTGACCAAAGGTCATATAACAGTTGAGACCCAATGGTCTCATTTTAATTATACCCACTTCATTAATTAAAGGATATTTTTTTGAGTATATAATAAAACATCACAAAAAATTAGAAAACCAATATAATTAAAAATTTCAGGTCGTAAAATTATTCCCCCCTTAAGAAATTTTCTCCCTACAATTTTAACTTGTACCCTCTGAAGAAAAAAGGTCTGGGTACTTCTTCCACAGAGACTCTTCTGGTTCCCATGTGGCTTCTTAATATTTTTGGTTCCTCCAAAACACCTTAACAAGGTGGGTAGTCTCATTTCGTAGAACCTTGTCTCTATGATCCAAGATATCCACCATCAGCTCCTCATAAGAGAGGTCATGTTCCAGTTGTACCACCTCTAGATTTAGCACATGTGAAGGGTTAGGTATGTACCTCCTCAAGAGGGATACATGGAGGACATCATGAACTTGTGATATATTTGGATGAATTGCAATTCGATAGACCACTTCTCCCACACGATCAAGGATTTCATAAGAGCCAATGTACCTAGGGATAAGCTTCCCTTTCTTCCAAAACCTCATGACTCTCTTCCAAGGTGAAATATGTTGAAAGACAATGTCACCAACATCAAACTCCATGTCCCTTCGATGCTTTTAGGCATAGATATTTTTCCGAATCTGAGCATCCTTAATGTGTTGGTGGATGCCATGGACCTTTTCTGTCATATCATGCACAAGATCACGCCCATGAAGCATTCTCTCGCCAACTTCGTCCAAACATGTTGGAGTTCTACATCATTTCCCTTTTAGAGCTTTATAGGGTTCCATTTGAATTCTCAAGTAGAAGTTGTTGTTTTAAGAGAACTAAACTAAAGTGTTATGTTGATCCCATCCACCCTTAAATTCCATTGATCATGTTCTTAGCATTTCCTCGAGTGTTTGAATAGTCCTTTCAGATTGACCATTAGTTTGGTGGTTATAATCCATACTGAAATTCAATTTAGTGCTCAGATCTTGTTGTGAAGACTTCTCTAGAATTTTGATGTGATCCTTGGATCATGATCAGATATGATAGAAAGTGGAACTTCATGTAGCCTTACCACTTATTTCACATAAATACTAGAAAGTTAATCAAGAGAGAAATCATATCAAATGGAGATAAAACGGGCAGTTTTGGCAAGACTTTCCACAATAACCCTTATCAAATTATTTCCTTTAGATGTTATTGGGAGACTAGTTACGAAGTCCATAGTGATATTGTCCAACTTCCATGTTGGTATGGGTAGCTGTTACAATACCACTTTAGGAAGTTGTTGTTCCACATTAACTTGCTGTCATAACTGGCACCTTGATGTGTAGTAAGCAATATCCCTTTTCAAATTATCCTGCCAATAATGATCACGATGGTACAAATACATTTTCGTACTACCAGGATGTATAGAGAATGTAGATCTATGAACTTCATCCATCAGCTCCTTCTTTATTTCCGGAATAGATGGAACACATAGTCTAGTACAAAATATAAGTACACCTTCTCGACCAATATTTAACTCATGAAACTTCCCATCCTTCACAGCCTCAAACTTCTACTGTAACAAAGGATCTTCATTCTCAGCTTTTTTGATCTTCAATAATAGTGACGGTTGAGAAATCAGTTGGGTTAGGGTTGATGATGTCCCTTATCTTATAATTCTAATGCCTAGCTTTACTAAGTAATTGATAAAAGGATCTCTTTGAATCCTCATCAGGGATAAAACAACTAGGTCCTTCCTGTGTAATGCATTTGCAACATTGATTGCTCTTTCGGGATGATAATGAATTGAACAATCATAGTCTTTAAGAAGTTCCAACCATCTCCATTGTCTCATGTTCAATTCCTTTTTTGTGAAATTATGCTTCAAAATTTGATTGTCTATGTATATATCACATTTCTCCCCATAAAGATAGTTCCTCTATATATTCATAACAAAAAACCATAACTATCTCTAGATCATGCCTCAGATAGTTCTTCTAATTAGTGTTCAAATATCGAGATTCATAAGCAATGACCATGTCATTTTTCATGAGAATGCACCCAAGACTTTTTAGAGATGAATCGCTAAAAATAATGAATCCTTCTCCACTTGAGGGCAGAGTTAACACACGTGTAGTTTTCCAATCTCCTCTTTGTCTCTTGGAAGCATTCCTCATACTCCTTTGTCCAAATGAACTATACCCCTTTTCGAGTTAACTTGGTTAATGGATTAGAAAGTCATGAAAAGGATTTCAAAAACCTCCTATAATATCCCGCTAATCCAACGAAACATTGAATATCAGTTATTATTATAGGATAAGGCCACTCCTCTACAGCTATTATCATTGTAGGGTAAAATGTGATACCTTCATTGGTTATAATATGCCCCAATAAAACAACCTGTTGTTACCAGAATTCAAATTTACTGAACTTTCCAAAAAACCTTTCATTCCATAGTGTTATCAAAATAACCCTAATATAATCCTCATGCTCCTCACGGATTTTTAAATATATCATAATATCATCAATAAAATGTACCACAATGTTATCAAGGTAGTCCTTAAAGACTCTATTCAAAAAATCAATAAAAATAGCATGTGCATTAGTAAGTTCAAAAGGCATAACAACAAACTCGTAATGCCTATATATTAATCGTAAGGCAGTTCTTTGAATATCTTCTTTCTTCAACCTCAATTAATGATAACCAGATCGAATATCAATCTTAGAGATGAATTGAAATCCACAAAGTTGGTCAAATAAGTCATCAATTCTTGGAAGAGGTTATTTTATATTTACTATGATCTCATTCAGTTCTCTATAATCAATTCATAGCCACATCAATCCATCCATCTTCATCACAAAGAGAATATGTTCTCCCAAAGGAGACACACTTGGGTGGATAAACCCATTCTCCAAAAGATCTTGGAGTTGTTTCATTAATTCCTCCAACTCCACATTTTCCATCCTATATGGGGTCTTTAATATCGGGTGACATCTTGGTACGAGTTCAATGGAGAACTCTACATCTCTGTCTGGGGGAGGTCCATGCAACTCCTCAGGAAATACGTCAATGTATTCCTATATTATGGGTAAATTTTCTATCCTCAAACTCTAATTTCCTTCTTCTTATTCACTAATCAATTCCATAAAGAAGGATATATGAGGTTCTTCTACACAAAGATCAGGTTGAGATATCTCTCCTTGGAAGATAACTGTAGGTTTTCCATTTAGAACTTCTGATATTTTTTATTTCTAATTATGATCTTAGTATTATAATTTGAGAGCCATCCCTTACCTAGTATAATGTAGAATTCCAGCATGGGAATGACTACTATATTTGTGATAATATTGTGCTCACCAAAGTAAATAATAGAGTTTCTAAACATTGATGATGTTTGGATAATCCCACCAGGAGTCTTGACTGGTAAATCTACATTTAGAAAATCAGGAGTTGATTCTAAATTCATTGAAAACATGAATGAAATAAAGGAATGCGTAGAACAAGAATCAAACAAAGTACTTTCTAGCTTTGAAATATCAACATGAGTACCTGCTACCACATCAGCTGGAGCTTCAACTTCAGCTGTCGTGATAGCAAAAGAATGACCTTACTCCCTTGGACTTTACTGAGGTTGATGGGGGTTCCCCTCCATTGCCCTCGGATTTGGATAGTGATTGGAAAAGTGACCAACTTGTCCACACATAAAGCACTAAACATCAGGTAGGGCCTGCACCATATTCCCCTTGTTATTAGTGTTTGTAACATGAGGTTTCACCTCAATACGACAATTCCCTACAATATGGCCATCTTTTCCACACATGTATCATTTTCTGCTCCCGAGCAGGTAGTTCCCCGAATGTTTCTTCCCACATTTATTAAATATGAGACGTTTCACTTTCTTTCCTCCTATTCCATGATCAAACCTCCTCCTTAAGCTTGGATCCATTGATATCTTTTTGTCATCGGATTTATGAGACCACTGTGTCTCACCAAACTCTAGTTCAACTTTCATTGCACTTCGCACAATCTACTAATAGATTTCATAATTTCGGTTGGCTAGATTCTTCCGCATATGAGGTCTTAGTCCACCGAAAATATCTATTAGACTTTCAATTTGGATCCATGACAAAGCTAAAGGTGTAACGTGAAAGCCTTGTGAAGTTCATCTCATAGCATCCTACAGATTCATTCTCCTTCTGATTTAGCTCGAGAAACTCCTTCTACATTATTTTCCTCAAGCAACGAGTGAAATACTTACTAAAGATGTGTAACACCCCGAGCTTCCATGATACGCTTCTCATTCAATAATGCAATAGCTTGCATTGTACGCAACTTCGAGTTCTAACACACCGCGACTAATCAAAGTAGCCGTTATGAATAGTAATAACCACTTTTTAAAATTATATAAATTTTATATTTCAAAATGGACTTCATTTTTGTATTTGTAATATCGAAATTATCCTAAGTTGAATTTTTTGTAACTTTCTGAGAACTTCCAATTTTTTTATGAATAGTGGAAAATACTTAAAACAACTTTTTTAATCAAAATAATATATAGTGATAAATTATACTATTTAGTGGGTTTAAAGTATAATTAGAATATATATTTACCATTTCATCCAATGGTGGTCATTAGAATTAATTCAACATTGAAATTGGACATAAACAATTGCCAATCTTTTGATATAAATTGTTTCTTAAAAACATGGTATTTGTTGTGACAGTGGGAATTAATTATAAAATTAATTAATGCAACTTATATGTTTGGAATTTCGTAAAATATACATCATTTTTTAATTCGGAATATCAATTATAGCTTAGGGTGAAATTTTGGCATTGTTCTGAAAAACTTCAATTTTTGATGAATAGTGAAACCACTAAGTGGTAGTTAAATAACTGATTTTTCGTTTAAATGAAATATTACCACTTCTATGATTTGATTTTCAAAAATCCGACATACATGGTTGTCATTAAGAAGTAAAATGTGGTTCAATGAGATTAAAATAATTTTTGGTGAATAGTAACTTTTAAGTTCTTAATCACGATTAGAGGTAATTAGTGTAGTTTAAGGTAAAAATAATGTTCTAATAATATGAGATGAGCTTGACACTTGTCCCACTCCTATTGGATGAGTCATGACCGACCAAGAAAACCCATGGGTCAACTTGGGGACCCCATGGAGCCACTTTAGATGGAAAATGACATTAATATATATTTATTTAAAGTTAAAATTAAATTGACACAAACATGAGTTGTTTTACTAAAACAATTTTTAATTAGGGTTACACAAGTCCAAATTTTGACTATAAATATTCATTAGAAATATAAAAAGATTTTATACATCATAGTATTTTTTTTATAATTTTTAGACATTAAATAAATTAAATAATTTATGACATCATTATGATTCAGCGATGACCTCATTATTTAACGATTTAAATAAAATGAGAAGATAATGTAAAATCCAAGACTTACACTTGTCCAAAGCCTATTTTATAAGGATATTTCGAACCATTATCACCTTAGCCTCGAATTATACAAGTGTGGGACCTTTAGAATCCGAATATCATTGTATAATAGAATAACATTTCATTACTTTCCAAAAGTTCCCTCCTCTCCACTTATAAAAGGACCCCACCACTCCCACCTTATTCACAACTTAAAGCCCTTTGGCTCGGCCAAACTCTGCCCAAATACTCTCCCAACATCCCTTACTTACTCCTAGAAGCCTCACTTTGATCATAACTCTTCCCAAGGAAGCCTTTGGATCAAATCAAAAAGAGTTACCCGATTTTGAGGTAGTGTCTTCTCTAATGTCGTTTTGTTTTATTTTTCTTCTCCAACCCCCTAAACTCTTTTTATTCATTTCTTTTGTAACAACACCAGTATCCTCAATATACTAGGATGTTGTTATAAGAAGGATTCGAGCTACACTTACAAACACCTACATCTAATGGTTAAAGAACATACGGTTTGTGTGGATGGCGAATTTCTGCCTCACGAAACGATGATTGTTCAACACTCATATAACACATTCAAAGATGGAAAGTAAGATGTCACTATATTTATATATGATATATAATATTTTTATGTTTTACTTATGCTTCTGTATTTTTCATTTATGGCATACTTTATGATTTCCATTATGGGTAAAACGCGATAATTTCATTTTAGGAAGTGCGGACTACCGCCCCCTCAAAGTGATGTGAATCGTTAATGCCATATGTGGGATGTATAAAGGATGGAGTAAATGATATTATATATGATATTATACTGGAACTATATTATACCTTTATATAATTTTGATTTAATTCCATTAAATATGAAATAGAAATGAAAGTAGCGTTCATGCGTACGTACAGCTTACCGTCTCCATGAACGGTGCATTTCATTTCTTACCTCTAAATGTTACGTAATATTATGAATGAATGTATATACTAGATATATATGATATATATGACATATAAATCATTAATATAATTCTGGAGATAATGGATATTCTACCACATAAAGAACTTGTAATTATAAGAAGTTTATTGTTGACTTAAGTTCCAAAGATCGACAAAACGACCGTTATTAACTTAAATAATTACATAATGTTCATAACATGGTAATAAGTGATATAAAAGGAATAATGAACATGAAAAAGGTTCTTAAGTAAATAGAAATTAACTCTAGTTTATTATTAAGGAGGTTAAAGAATGGTCGAGTCAGGACAAGACGCAAGGTAAGGGAACTTCTTAACCCAATTTCTATTCTTTGGGTTAATCTCCTACATTCAAATTATGTCATGATATTATTATGTCCTATCTTGTATTTTTACATTATTTAAGTGTACTTATTATTAATACACATAATATGCCTACTTTATAAAAAAATGATCTTTTAAGGACTTCGTCTCAATCCCCTTTCATTGAGGCATATTTGGTTTTATACACAACTTTCTTTTATACGGTGTATAAACCTCTTTGACTTTTATGTTTATTCAAAAGGAATCATTTTATACGAAGAGTTTTGCTAAACGAAAAAAGGGAATGTTTTTATTTCCGTACTTATGCGGCAACAATGACTTCTCCGCCGCCGTGACCATTATTTGAGTTTCGGCTCCCTCTACATGCCATATTTTTTTAATGAAAAATAAATACAACGTTTTAACTTTCTTTTTTTTTGGTATTGAAAATGGTTTTGAAAGTGTTTTTATTATATTAATGTGTTGTATTGATATCTTGTGATTGAAATGTGGAAATTTTATGTTTCCTTTATGAATGTTTTATGTGATACGATTATGTTATGGTTTATGATATGTTTAAACCTATTCATATGAGGAATGTATTGGACTTAATAAGTGATGGGTGGAGCCCTCTATAGCTCCTCGATGCATCGGTAGGTCTCATGAGACAACTAGACGTGGAATTGGCCGAGGCCCTTTCCCAATTTGATTTATGGTTTTGGCCGAGGCCTTAATCATTTTAGATGTCTTGGCCGAGGCCTTGACAAAATGTTTCAGAATGTCGGGCATTATACATTCCCTCATTATGAAAGTGGTTATTGATATTTCATGTGATTATTCGACTAGTAGAATATCCATGTGAGTAAGTAAATAGCATTATTTCAGTTTACTTTTGCAATATTATGCTAAAGTTCAAGTTTAAAAGGCTTTTTTTTTAGTTATACATTGCCTTAAATGTTAATGTTTATTTATGAAAGCTTCCGCTATATTGTTATCCTTACTGAGCATCTGAGCTCAACCCTTTCAATGTTTTAATATTTTCTAGGATGTGAGGAATTATTTTATGAATGACCTGCAGGGATAGTCTGAATAGGATAGAAGTGTGGAATATGGAGACTATGTTATTATAGTTTTTCACTTTGTGATGTAATGTAACGTTTATGAATGTATCTAGTGTTTCCAAGGCTACTAAACTAATCGGTCTTTCGAGACTTGATCTTTTGTGATCATGCCAATGTTAATAAGTAATGCACCGACTCTGGGTAGCTGGGGTCGGGGCGTTATAGTTGGTATCAGAGGCAGTTTAGTACTAACCTTGGAAGCTAGATTTAGATAAACTCTGATTAGAGCACATATCCCAACGATAGACTTTGAGGATTAGTATAGAAGAACTTCCTAGAATTTTGTTATTGTAGAGATTTTGTGAGTTTTCCGAGCAATACATTCCTATCTGGATATGAGAAGGTAGAGGCGGTTGTGGCACAGATGTACCTAGGGGTAAAACCTGAAAACACGACTTTGAGCTAGACTCGAACGGTAACTGGTGCACGACAATGGGCCTTGCTGCACTCTTGGTTACGACACTCCCGAGGGATATGCTTAGGATAATTCCCATTTCCTTTACAAACCACTATGAAGGGTTACGAGTATATACTTCTTCAAAGAAAACATTTTTATAATTATGGATTATATCCATAATTAGTTCAATTTATGTTATGTGTTTTACAAGTATGGAATTATGTATTTTGATTCTTAAACTAATCTAGTTTATTCCATTATTTAGAAATGGCGCCTAGTGGAAGGAATGGAAACCGTATCAATGCACGCACTCCGTGTAGGGATTTCCCTCCTGCTCAAGATAATTATGGTGGAGCTAGTGATACAACTGGTGCTGATCAGCTTCTCACCGTACTGGGACAACACATGCAGGTTATGAATAATAACCTTACTTGTATGGAGCACCCTGATCCGCAACGTGGAGGATCAATGCTAGACCGTTTCATGAGGCAACAACCACCATCCTTCAATGGGAGTACAAATCCTACAGTAGCTGAGCAATGGATAAATTTCTTAGAGAAAATATTCCATGCCTTGGGGAGTAGTGAAAGGGAGAAGGTTGTCATGGCAGTTTACCGCCTCACTGGAGATGCCGATCAGTGGTGGTCGCTGATTCAAAACACAAAGGAATATGATGACGTATCGAATATGGAATGGAGGGAGTTCAAAGAGCTTTTCATAGAAAAATACTTTCCTCATGACCATAGAGCATATATGGAAAGGCAATTTCTGAGTCTAAGGCAGAAGGAGGATGAGAATGTCACAAAGTATGAGGCTAACTTTACAAGGTTACCGAAGCATGCTTGATCGTTTCATTGATGGGTTAAAACCATTTCTCCGTCGAGATTTAGTATCACAATCCTTCTCATCATACGAAGATATTGTCTCGTGTGCTATCAAGACAGAAAAGTAATTCTCTAAGTCTTATGACAACAAAGTAAAGCAAGAGAAGAAGAGAACGGTGGAACAAGAGACAAATAAAGGGGAAAGGGGAAAGAAGGATTTTCCATTATGTGATAATTGTGGGAAGAATCACCCTGGTACGTGCCTAAAAGGAATGAGAGTTTGTTATAAATGTGGAGAAAAGGATCACCAGGCTCGTGATTGCAAGGGAAAGAAAGAGGCTATCAAAGTTGAATGCTACAATTGTAGAGAAATGGGTCATTATGCAAATGAATGTCCTAAGAGTCAGGGAATCTTACCTCAGAAAAGGCCAAGGGATCAAGGACAATCTTATGCTGTTACTACAGTTGAAGCAGAATAACTAATGTATTGGTGCTTTTGGACTCATGGATTATATTCTGGTTATTAGAATAATGTGATATATATATATATAAGGATTTTACTACAGTACTTGTTGATTTCAGTAAGGTTTTAATATGTTGAAGGTAATTATATTTTTAGTATGTGACAATAAGAGAAACATTACTTTGTTTGGGGAATCTGATAAATTGATTTTGGAATTAAGAGACCTTTTAGAGAAAGTCTGGACAGAGGTATTTTGGATAACTATAAAGGTTGGAGTGGATTAAGTTGATCTTTGGATAGTATTGTTTAAGGTTAAAAAATTTATGAAGATTATTTTTGGATTATTATGATACTATAGTTTTAGGAAAAGGACAACCTACAGGGTGGGGCATAACCCGTCGCGTCGGACAAAGCTGCAGGAATCGAACCCACAATCATGGTGCGACAGGCCTTTATATCCTACCACTAGCCTACAGGAAGTCCCTGGTTATTACAAAATAATTTTACTAATCTAAATGGTATGTGTTAACATTTGGAACCTTATAAAATTAGGATAAGTATAATATTTTTGAGTTCTATTATCTTTCTGAGTGAAAGATAAGTTGAAGGTTGAAACTCTAATTGTCAAGCATAAATATATATATACCTATCTTTTATTCAATGAATATATTAATTCTTAAACTTTAGTAAAGGGATATTAAAACAAAAAATGTGTTATCCTAATACCTTATGTCTTGTTGAACTGATGATATTTTAAATCAACATAGATAGAAGGCTTTGAGGCCCTCAATTTGACAGTTGATTGTGATTGATGACCTCAATCACTCCCTACAAATATTTACGATTTTCCTCCAATTATATGTCTCTAATTGCCACCAATGTTCTCCTAATCGAGATCATAATTGGGTGGTGACTTTTTCATTTCCCTTTCCCTCTTATTAAGGCTAAATTTTATTAATCTTATTTCCGATGTGGGTTTTCCCCAAAGGTATTTTCTCTTTTAAAAATTTTATTTTCCAAGAAAAATTTCAAATTGCGAGGACGCAATTTATTGAAGGATGGGAGAATGTAACACCCCGAGCTTCCATGATACACTTCTCATTCAATAATGCGATAGCTTGCATTATACGCAACTTCGGGTTCTAACACACCGCGACTAATCAAAGTAGCCGTTATGAATAGTAATAACCACTTTTTAAAATTATAGAAATTTTATATTTCAAAATGGACTTCATTTTTTTATTCGTAATATCGAAATTATCCTAAGTTGAATTTTTTGTAACTTTCTGAGAACTTCGAATTTTTTTATGAATGGTGAAAAATACATAAAACAACTTTTTTAATCAAAATAATTTATAGTGATAAATTATACTATTTAGTGGTTTTAAAGTATAATTAGAATATATTTTTACCATTTCATCCAATGGTGGTCATTATAATTAATTCAACATTGAAATTGGACATAAACAATTGCCAATCTTTTGATATAAATTTTTTTTTTAAAAACACGCTATTTGTTGTGACAGCGGGAATTAATTATAAAATTAATTAATGCAACTTATATGTTTGGAATTTTGTAAAATAGACATCATTTTTTAATTCGGAATATCAATTATAGCTTAGGATGAAATTTTGGAATTGTTCTGAAAAACATCAATTTTTGATGAATAGTGAAACCACTAAGTGGTAGTTAAATAACTGATTTTTCGTTTAAATGAAATATTACCACTTCTGTGATTTGATTTTCAAAAATCAGACATACATGGTTGTCATTAAGATGTAAAATGTGGTTCAATGAGATTAAAATAATTTTTGGTGAATAGTAACTTTTAAGTTCTTAATCACGATTAGAGGTAATTAGTGTAGTTTAAGGTAAAAATAATGTTCTAATAATATGATATGAGCTTGACACTTGTACCACTCCTATTGGATGTGTCATGGCCGACCAAGACAACCCATGGGTCAACTTGGGGACCCCATGGAGCCACTTTAGTTGGAAAATGACATTAATATATATTTATTTAATGTTAAAATTAAATAGACACAAACATGAGTCGTTTTACTAAAACAGTTTTTAATTAGGGTTACACAAGTCCATATTTCGACTATAAATATTCATTAGAAAGACAAAAAGATTTACCACATCATAGTATTTTTTTTATAATTTTTATACATTAAATAAATTAAATTATTTATGACATCATTATGATGCAGCGATGACCTCATTATTTAACGATTTAAATAAAATGAAAAGATAATGTAAAATACAAGGCTTAAACTTGTCCAAAGCCTATTGGATGAAGATATTTAGAACCCTTATCACCTTATCCTCGATTTATACAAGTGTGGGACCTTTAGAATCCGAAAATCATTGTATAATAGAATAAAATTTCATTACTTTCCAAAAGTTCCCTCCTCTCCACTTATAAAAGGCCCCCACCACTCCCACCTTATTCACATCTTCAAGCCATTTGGCTCAGCCAAACTCTGCCCAAATACTCTCACAACATCCCTCCCTTACTCCTAGAAGCCTCATTTTGGGCAGAACTCTTCCCAAGGAATCCTTTGGCTCAAATCAAAAAGAGTTACCCGATTTTGAGGTAATGTCTTCTCTAATGTCGTTTTGTTTTATTTTTCTTCTCCAATCCCCTAAACTCTTTTTATTCATTTCTTTTGTAACAACACCAGTATCCTCAATATACTAGGATGTTGTTATAAGAAGTATTAGAGCTACACTTACACACACCTACATCTCATGGTTAAAGAACATACGGTTTCTGTGGATGGCGAATTTCTTCCTCACGAAACGATGATTGTTCAACTCTCATATAACACCTTCAAAGGTGGCCATTAAGATGTCACTATATTTATATATGATATATAATATGTTTATGTTTTACTTATTCTTCTGTATTTCTCATTTATGTCATACTTTATGATTTCCATTATGGGTAAAACGCGATAATTTCATTTTAGGAAGTGCGGACTACCGCCCCCTCAAAGTGATGTGAATCGTTAATTCCATATGTGGGATGTATAAAGGATGGAGTAAATGATATTATATATGATATTATACTAGAACTATATTATACCTTTATATAATTATGATTTCATTCCACTAAATATTAAATATAAATGAAAGTAGCGTTCATGCGTACGTACGGCTTACCGTCTCCATGAACGGTGCATTTCATTTCTTACCTCTAAATGTTACGTAATATTATGAATGAATGTATATACTGGATATATATGATATATATGACATCTAAATCATGAATATAATTCTGGAGATAATGGATATTCTACCACATAAACAACTTGTAATTATAAGAAGTTGATTGTTGACTCAAGTACCAAAGATCGACAAAACGATCGTTATTAACTTAAATAATTACATAATGTTCATAACATGGTAATAAGTGATATAAAATGAATAATGAACATGAAAAAGGTTCTTAATTAAATATAAATTAACTCTAGTTTATTATTCAGGAGGTTAAAGAATGGTCGAGTCAGGCAAGACGCAAGGTAAGTGAACTTCTTAACCCAATTTCTATTCTTTGGGTTAATCTCCTACTTTCAAATTATGTCATGATATTATTATGTCATATCTTGAATTTTTACATTATTTATGTGTACTTATAGTTAATACACATAATATACCTACTTTATAAAAAATGATCTTTTAAGGACTTCGTCTCAATCCCCTTTCATTTAGGCATATTTGGTTTTATACACAACTTTCTTTTATACGGTGTATAAACCTCTTTGACTTTTATGTTTATTCAAAAGGAATCTTTTTATACGAAGCGTTTTGCTAAACGACAAAAGGGAATGTTTTTATTTCCGTACTTATGCGGCGACAACGACTTCTCCGCCACCGTGACCATTATTTGAGTTTCGGCTCCCTCTACAAGCCATCTTTTTTTAATGAAAAATAAATACAACGTTTTAACTTTCTTTTATTTTGGTATTGAAAATGGTTTTAAAAGCGTTTTTATTATATCAATGTGTTGTATTGATATCTTGTGATTGAAATGTGGAAATTTTATGTTTCCTTTATGCATGTTTTACTTGATACGATTATGTTATGGTTTATGATATGTTTAATCCTATTCATATGAAGAATGTATTGGACTTAATAAGTTATGGGTGGAGCCCGCTATAGCTCCTCGATGAATCGGTAGGTCTCATGAGAAAACTAGACGTGGAATTGGCCGAGGCCCTTTCCCAATTTGATTTATGGTTTTGGCCGAGGCCTTAATCATTTTAGAGGTCTTGGCCGAGGCCTTGACAAAATTTTTCAGAATGTCCGGCATTATACATTCCCTCATTATGAAAGTGGTTATTGATATTTCATGTGATTATTCGACTAGTAGAATATCAATGTGAGTAAGTAAATGGAATTATTTCAGTTTACTTTTGCCATATTATGCTAAAGTTCCAGTTTAAAAGGCTTTTGTTTTAGTTATACATTGCCTTAAATGTTAATGTTTATTTATGAAAGCTTCCGCTATATTGTTATCCTTACTGAGCATCTGATCTCACCCCTTTCAATGTTTTAATATTTTCCAGGATGTGAGGAAGTATTTTATGAATGACCTGCAGGGATAGTCCGAAGAGGATAGAAGTGTGGACTATGGAGACTATGTTATTATAGTTTTTCACTTTGTGATGTAATGTAACGTTTATGAATGTATCTAGTGTTTCCAAGGCTACTAAACTAATCGGTCTTCCGAGACTTGATCTTTTGTGATCATGCCAATGTTACGAAGTAATGCACCGACTCTGGGTAGCTGGGGTCGGGGCATTACAAGATGATCCATCTAAACCCTTCCCATTCCATATCTTCAAATTCCACTCTTTGCCTCGTGTTTTTAATCAACTCCCACCACTGATCAGGTTCTCCTTCTAAGAGATAGACAGCCCGGTGACCTTCTCTTGCTATAATAGCGGAGCACAGAAAAGATCATTTCGATAGAGCTGATCCATTGCTCAGCAATCAATGGTTCAGTCTATACACTAAATTTTGGGGGTCGTTGATGCATAAATGACTCAACAAAATTTTGTTCCCTTCATGGTGAGATCAGTCTATCATCTTGATTCAAGTTATTTTTCGTAACTTGATTCAGTTGGTTAATCATTCACATGAATGTTTCCATTCTGTCTTCCATCAGAGGGTCATCAGCGCATGGTACATTGCAGTCACCATTTTCACGGTTCCTCATACTACCCGCCATTTCTAAAAGAATAAAACCTTTTTGAGAAACTTATTTCACCTACAAATGTTTTAACTATAAGAAAATTCATGTCTTAAAATTTCTTTAAACAATTATATTTCTCTATAAATCCTTCATAATGATCCATAACAAGTTAATGATTAACCAAACATATCCCCTGGGAATTTTATAACCATGAGGGCAGAAAGGCCTATTGTCGTGTACAAGGATACCTTGGGTCCAGCTCGAAACTCCATGTCATAGTTTTCACTCCTAGGTACCTTTGTGCCATAGACTCCTATACCTGCTCACATCCATACAGTGATGTATTTTCTTGATAAACCACAGACTTTATACTCACCAAAATACCATGAAGCTTTCCTATATTTAAACGTTTCAATCAGATTATTCCTAAATATTTCATAGCCTAATTTCTATAAATAACTATACTATCATTCGATACCAACTATGGAATCCTTCCTTATTATTTCATAACATTTCATTACAATTTACAAATAGAGGATCTTTAATGTCTAGTGTCTTGGAAATTAGGAACATAATACTTGAAAAAAACATAAAACATTTCTCTAAACAACATGTAAGGATTAATCATAGGTAAAAACTTTGTAAAATTACTATATCTCATATCCTAGAAACATACATCAATGAAAGTATGAGAAGAAGGATTTATAAGGAAATCAAATGAAACAGTTCACATGTGATATTGAGAAATAAGAATATGATAAAAGTCTAAAGGCATGAGAAATGGAAGAATAGGAATTTCATAAAAAAAATTGAATGAATCCTAACATGAATATGTGGCTACAAAATTTCATTTAGACATTAATGAACATATCAACAAGGTCCATCCTCAAGGTGTCATAAAAATTACAATGGTTATTCACCATGGTATCGTAAAACTTCTCCACTCTAGAGATTAATTCTTTACCCAATGGATTGGAGCATTATCGGGGTGCAGCCTTAATATGTATTTACATTCATGTGCTATAAATATATCAAAATCAAACATTTCATAAATAAAACATAGAGAATAAAATAAATGGGTTTCATTTCAAAATTATAATATTGTAAGAGCACTTAAAAATAAGATCATCATATCATTTATAACTAATGGAAGGGTGTTAGGGTTATGTGTAATTCAATTCAAGAATCAAATATATGATATTTATATATTTATGGACACCCATAGAAAATAAATAGGTCTGGGTATTTAAGTAAATAAAACAAGAGAATTATTTGAGAGAAAGAGATAGAAATTTGGAGTTGAAATTTCTACAGCATAACAACAATATAATATGGTTTTATAAAAATGAAAGGAGAGGGATAAAGGGTTACCAACTCCTAAATAATTCATAATAAATTATAAATTCAGAATATCATTGATATAAGAACATGGTATGGAAATTTGAATGACATTCCACATGTAAAGGATACATGAGAGAAAAGAGAAGATGCGTTTCCATTTTTGAAAAATTCGACAGCCTAACGGCGTCACATAAAAACTCAAAAAACAAATTTATTAGAGTAGAAATGGTCCCTCAACAATTAGACATGAAATTAAAAGTAAAGAGAATATATAAGAACATACCCCCAACATAAAGAGATGGAAAATTAAAGACACAACATTAAGGAAGTCATGGCTTAAAAGAGCAGGGTGAAAGGATTTCTTACCTAGAAGTGTAACTTCAAAAGATTAATGGTCAGGACCTTGGGAGGCTTGAGGGAACCTTGGGAAGACTACTTGGGAGGTAAAGAGACAATAACTACATTGAGGATTATTTTTTCCAAATATAGTGGGGGAAATGGCATGGTATTTTATATGAAAGTGAGTGAATACATTATTAATTTCCATGGGACACCTCATCGGTGGTATTTCCAAAACCATGTGCTTTCCCATGATATTTTCCCATGTTATTGGCCACTTGGGACACCTCATAGAATATCCCACTATTTTTAAGTCGACCAGAAATCTTAAATCATTATTATATCATTAATGATGTCATTAAACACCCCAAACTCAAAAATGTATTTTTTACTATTCACCGAAAATTTAACTCGTTTAAAAAAATCCCTAAAATTTACCCTAAAAATATCGATTATCTGAATTCAAAAATGAATTCCATTTTATAGAAATAGTTTTTTAAATATTTTTAAATTAATTTTTAAATAAATCATTATTTATAAAAAAATACAACTTTAAAACTATAACTCATTTTGTAAAACTCTAAAAGTGTAATCAAGTTCCCATAAAATTATAAAATATCAATAATACAATAATTTAACAATATAAGATTAAATTTTATGAGAATAAATTTCTATTTTAAATTATTAAATAAATTATAAAATTGTAAATAAAATATTTATGACATTCAAAAATACCAAAACATAAACTATGATCCTATTTTTCACTTTTAAGATGTATAAAATGTATTTATACATTCATGTGTGTAGTTTATATTTTTTAAAAATACAATTCATTACTATTCATATGGGTATGTTACTATTCCTACTTTACTATTCACTAAAAATCAATTTGATCTTATTAGACACTAAATTCTATACTGAACACAACTACAGAGGACCGTTTCTTGAAATTCATTTCACATTACTAATTACTTAATGAATACAAAAATAGTTTAAAAGACCCCACTTTCCTAAATTCATCAATAATACACATCCTATATTTATCCGGATATTTGAAATTCACAAAATTGGCCATAAAAAAATTAACAATTTATTCATATAAAAGGATAACAAAAAGAAGCTAAGGTCTCGTTACATAGCCCCTTATAACACCATCATATGACCTAATTGTATGTTGTGTTATGGTGATAGAATCTTAGGGTGGCTCGGACAACATTGCGCTAGTGGTGATTTCTATCGGGCAGAACTTCTCCCTTAAGCGATTCCATTCAAGCTTCATACGTTGATATTCATCTTGGGCTTGGTCCAGAGTAAAGATTAGTCATGTTAAATCCTTCACAAGATCTGACAGATGATAATCATAAGGATCGAGTCTAATGGATGAGGCCATTAAATCTTCTTTCTGTATTAATTAACCTAGATTATCGTATTTATAAAAACACAATGTTAAGATTATAGTTTCTAACGATCATATTGGCCAACGGTTATATTGACCTACAATAATATAAGAGTTGAAACCCAACGGTCTCATTTTAATTATACCCACATTGTTAATTAATGTATATAGTTTTGTTGAGTATAAAATAATACAACACACAAAATTTGAAAACCAAAATAATTAAAAATTTCAGGTCGTTACACATAGATTACCATTGATTTCCACTAATATATTGCATGTGGTGTATTGTATACTTCTATTTGATATATATTATAATTATCCATTTTATATTAATGTAATTTTATGAATCATTTGGTGGTTATTAACTTCTGGTCATACGACATGATTGTTTACAATGTGGTTAGGGATTTTCATCTTCCTTTTTATTCCCGTGAGATTCATGCTATATTTGCCAAAATTTCATTTTTTTGGTGTATATACTTCCCATGATTGTATAAACTGTGTAATATACTTCAATTGATTGTTATTTACATCTTCATATTATGATCCTTCTTTCATGGGTAGTATGATTCATAAGTTACCAAATCGGTAATGGAACTTTTTAACCCAATTTCCATTCCTTGAGTTGATCTGCTTATTCTTAATTAAGTCATGCTATAATTATTTGTGGAATTACTATATATTTATTAATGCTGTAATTTACAATTCCCTTTGTGTGGGCATACTTTTGATACACATAATCACTCCATTGATAAATTTTTAAGTCATCGATATGAACTTGATAAGAGTAATTTTAACTCAATTTCCATTCACTGAGTTAAACATCCAAGTAATTGGATTGGACTTAAAAAAGAACATGTGTAAATTTCATATGATTTATTTACCCTGAATATCCAATCATATTAAGTGTATTTATATTTTTGAAACATTATTATGTAATTTATTTATCCTTAATTTAAGTATACAATTTTTATAAGGGATTTCGTATCAATTTTCATTCCATTGGGACTTCATTGTCCTTATGCACCAATTCACATATATATAGTTTATATAATATCCTTTGGAATATTATATCATGAATCCATTTATTCTCATGATATTATAAATTTTTGATTGAATTTTATTCCTTAATTATTTTTATTCAAGAATATCTCATTTGGTTAAGAACTCTTTAACGAAAATATTGTTTTAAATATTTATTCTTCTATATATTTCTCATTGATATAAACTTTTTAAAAAAGGTTTTTAGTATTTATTTATAATCAACTTATTATATTCAAATTTTAATTCCTTTAAATTCTTCAATGTGGTATGGGAAACATAGATAAAAAATCTGTTTATTAAATGTTTTAAATTGTTTTGAAAAACGTTTGATAATGCATTGATTATGTCAACATATTGAAATGATATATTGTAATTGAAATTTTGAAATGTTATCTCTACATTATTCTTGTTTAATGTGTTATGAATTTGTTATGGTTATTGGAATTTTTTTACATATATGTTTGATTCTGTAAAAAAACCTAGTGAGGGTGAGCCTAAGATAGCTCTCCAATGCATTGGGTAATGTGACCGAGGTAAAAATTAATCTTTCCCTAAGAGATTTACGGAATATATAGTGATCGATATTCCAAATGTGACTTCCTATGTAGCTATGATAGCTACAATGTATGAATGTTTTTAATTCCATATTTTACCTTTATGATTTATGATTTTTGGGTTTTATTCATAAATATTATGATATTGTAAGGTATGTTATGAATCAAAAGTATGGTTTAATTGATTTATATTTATTGATGGGATAATGTTTTCTTTCATTATTTTATAACCATTATTGAGATTTTTATGCTCATCCTATTTTTTTAATTTTTTCCACATGACTTAAAGATAAATGTAGTCAAGGATGGGATCATGGAAAAGTCATGCTATCTAAAAATTGGGACTATACATGTTTCTTTTTATGTGTTTATTATTTTATGAAAAAATGGATACTGAGTGGAAGTGTGTACTTTTGATTTTGGTTAAAATGTAATGTAATATATATGGCTTAATTATCTAAAACTCTAAACCTGAAAAGATACTCAATGTGAATTATTCATTTATTTCACAATTATGTAATGATATAGGTCAGGTCCTAACAGTTGGTATTAGAGGCCAGTTTAGACAAATTAAGGAATTATGAGTTTTCATTAAACACATGGTTAGTCCATATGTATATTATTTTAGTTAAATCATTGTTTTATAAATTTTCTAGATCAAGTAATGTCAGTTACAAATGGAAGGAGGAGGACCTCAAATTATATTCCTATATCTTACAGATTCCATGATTACAATAATTATTGCAAAGTCGAGTTCAGATTTTTGTGAAACATTTTTTAGTAAACAAATCCCTTTCAAGAATTTGTTTGTGATATCAAACTCCTCCACTTTACCTCGATATCATCATGGATCATGGGTTGTATTTAATCATGTAATGACCCGTAAATTTCAAGGGGAATTTTTTTTCTGAATTTTCTTTGGGATTTTACAAGAACGTAGTTTCTGATGGCACCTAATTCTGAGGCCCGGTGTGCCAGGAATCAATTTCTGAATTTAAGCTTGGGTAAGTTCAGTGAACGGACGAGCGGGTTTTCCTAACTTTTGAACCGGTTCTCAGAATCGAAATCCGAGGGCACCAATGAAACCGCATCACTAGAAATTGCTTAGGAACACCTTCTCTGGATTTGTGTTTTCTCGGGTGTGGTTTTAAAAAATGGTGGGTTAATTAATGAATAAAATAAAATTTGTGCAAAAAATTTTATTTTTATTTAAGATAGATTAAACCTATGCTTGGTGGTTAGAGTGGGACCCACTATATCCTAACTCTACTAGGTAGGGTATTAGTGAGGTGGGGCCCATACGAGCCCCACCCCCATTATTTTTTTACCTCCCACGTGTAATTAATTTGGTAACTCACTCGCACCCCCTCTTAAATGAAAAGTCAACTCACGCATTTAATTGGATTATTAAACGCCTCGTTAATTGGTCAACGCTTGATAATTAAATCATGATTTAATTTTTGAATTTCAAAAACATATGAAATGAGTAATAAAATAATGCAAAGCCTTATTTTATTATTGTTGTTGTGTTGTGCGAGAAGATTTGGAGAGGAAATACTCTTGTCTTGAAGAACGTCCTTACTCATTGAAGAACGTGAAGACCACACCATCGTGGACGAAGAACGCCAGCCTCCGAGGATGGACGGCGAAGAACGTGGAATCCTCAGAGATCGACGATGCGACGCCGTGTACCGCGACGCCAACGATTCCTTTCTACGAGATGTCGACAACGCTTACGGAACCATGTTCTGCGACGCCGTCTTCCGCGACGATTATTTCCCACGATGAACCTTCGTTCAACGACACCTTGAGGTAGGGGGTTGGGTTTAATTTATTTTATGTGGATTAAATCATCGACATGTGTTTAATTTTTGAATGATGTTTGAACCACTAATGAGGTGGGTGCGGACCAACGAACAAGTCTGAACCCACCGATTCTATGTTCATGGTGAGCGGATTGACGGGCGATGATGAAGCGGGACACAAAGGTGTTTTGAACCCTTCACAGTAATATATGGGTCCTGGGAGAGTCGTAGGCATAGACGGCGGGAAAACGGACCACGAGAGGGCGTCCGGTAGTCCGCAGAAGGCGTTGTCGGCGTGCCACGTCGGCACGCCCGGAGGCGGCGGCCCCCCGGTGTGCTTTCGGTAGGATCCGCACCGGCTGAAACCATGGCGACAGCAGGATGAATGGATCTTGCAGCCGCACGGGATCCGGGGAGACGCGGCGACCAGCGCCGCGTTGCTGGCAAAGGAAGGGGGGACCACGTCCCCCCCTTCTCGGCCATTGGCCGAGCCAGTGTGCCACCCGGCCGGGCGGGACCGGGATGTGCGGATCGGACCCGGACTTGAGTTGGTTCGACCTGGTTCAGGCCAACCCGAGGGGGGGGGGGTGGTTGGGCCGGGTCAGACCGGGCCCAAACCCCCCACTTTCGGACCACTTTTAGTATTTTGCTCATAACATGGGAATTGGACCTCCTATCGACGCACCTTCAGTTGCGTAGTGATCATTGGATAGGGATGGTCGTTTTGGCCTATTACACTCAAGGATTCAGAGAACTATGGGTATGGCCGGGTTGGTTCGAACACGAAACCAACCGGGCCCTCAGAGCAGAAACGCTTATAAATTGTGCACCGGACGTCCGATTGACCTGTCGTCGACTTTGTTGGATTCCTATTAGTGAGATGGACCTTTTTTACTCTGCTGAAGGTTTGGATGCAGTTGGAGTGCAGTCGTGTTGGTTTTGACTAAAAAACCAACCGGGCCCCCGGAACAAAAAAATCCATTAACTCTCAGACTTGGCGTCTGATTGACGCGCCGTCTGTCACGTTGTGTTCTTATCAACGAGACAGAATTTTGGGATACATAAACTCCGGACTACGTGTCAGTTGAAGTATCGACCATCTTGGCTCATGAAGCGGACCTTCCCAGAATCGAGCATGTTGTGTGTGGGAACCCTAGAGCTGGCTGCGACTGTGTTGACTACACTGAAATCCAATGTGGGTTCGGCAGCGATGAAGACCGTACTGAAATCCTCCGTGGTTTCGACGGCTATGAAGACTGCACTAATATCCTCCGTGGGTTTGACAGCGATGAAGACTGCACTAAAATACTTCGTGGGTTTGACGGCTATGAAGACTCCACTGAAATCCTCCATGGGTTCGGCAGTGATGAAGACCGTACTGAAATCCTCCGCGGGTTCGACGGCAATGAAGACTGCATTGAAATCCTCTGTGGGATCGGCAGTGATGAGGACCATACTGAAATCATCCATGGGTTCGACGGAGATGACTCCGTTCTTACTATCCTACGCCGGTCTGGCAGAGTAGTTGTTCTGTATCCTAAGTGGGTCCGACAGCTTAGCTAGTTTATTATCCTATGTGGGTCCTATCATAGATGAATTAGTGGCTATATCTTACGAAGGAGTATACATGTGTGAGATGAGTCTTGAATTTCAATCATTATCTTTGATATGATTGACTTGTTTTTCCTATGTGGATTGTGTTGTGTTTCCCTGTGTGGATTGGGTTGTACTATCCTGTGAGGACGTGACCGAACTTGGGCACAGATGTTGGAGCTGGAATTGATGACTTAGGTATATGTATGGGAATATACCTAAGTAGTGTTGGATGTTAATTCGTGATTGTATCATTCCTTTGTGGATTATCCTTTGTGGATTTTGGGAGACCTTCGGGGGTCTCAGGGTCCCTACTGAGTAGTGTATAGTCACCCCTGCATGGGTTATGTCCACACTACGTTGTGATGGATGCAGACGAAGGATAGCATTGATCGTGGTTGAGGCTTGTGGAGCAGTCGGTACCTAGAGGTGGACCACTGGGCGGGACGTGTATGGAGTGGACGGCTGGACCCATGGAGCTGAGGTGGCTATCTGTACCCACCCATTAGGTGGGACTTCTAGTGGACAGCTCGACGTTGCTGCTTTACTTTCAATTGATGTAATTTATTTCCAATTGTACTTTACTTTCAGTTTGGGTTTGTATTCTTTCCCATTTACTATACGCTCATACTTTTGCACCTAGTTTTACTCAGTGTTTACTTCTACTGGCTTACTCTGTGGTGTTTGTTACTTTATAAAGGCAATGCCCTCCCATTTGTGTCGGTATTTACACCTTAGTGCTAGTCTCCAGCCCCTGGCCTATGGGAGGTGGGCTTGGGGTAGTCATTACATGAGACCTGGGGACGGGTCGTGACAAATTGGTATTAAAGGCATTCGGTCCTACCGCAGAACACAGGACTCTGATATTTCATCTATGTGAAGTAATAGTGTTAATGGTATTGAGTGTGGTTATCAGTCCCGGGAGTCCAGTGTTGGTGCGGTGGCCGACGTATCCGTACACCAAGACCCTTACTTCTGATTTCCATCTCAATGCATGAAAACATTGATTGCATGTGTGTTTCAAAATTTTTCTTTGTGATTAATTTATGTCAGCTTACCAGGTATACGGTTTTGACTATGGCACACCTGTTTCTTTTCAGGATGGCCCCACGACGGCAGCCAGCTAGGGTTCTGAGCTTTGTGCGAGATGACAGCCCACTGAGTGACGAGGCCTCGGTGTAGGGCCCTTTTTCAGCGGAGGCACTGGCGGTACCTCTACCCGCCAATACACCGATGCCGCCAGCCCCAGCCGCTGAGAGTGCACGTCGCCTTAGTGCACTGCACGCGTTCCAGTGTCAGAGACCGCCCGGGTTCAATGGGGAGACGGACCCTCAGGCATCTGAGGATTGGCTGGAGGCGATTGTGTGAATTTTCAGGTTAGTGGGGACACCGGCGGACCTCATGGTGATCCTTGCAGCGAGCCTCCTACATGCGGTAGTAGGCAGATAGTGGAGCTCGATGCTCCAGGTGCATGACGAGGCATCCCTCCTCTAGATGTACATTGAGAACCTCTTTCGCTCAGAGTTTGTCCCAGCCACCGTCCATGCGGTGCACATTCTGGAGCTTCTACAGCTGCGGTAGGGCAACATGACGGTCGCCCAGTACTTGGCGAGATTTACCGATCTCTCACGATATTCGACGGATATGGTACGTGACCCATTCTTCCGGGCCCGAAACTTCGAGTAGGGACTGGGGCATGAGATCAGGGCATCAGTGATCTCCCTTAGCATTCTGACGCAGGCAGGAGTACTGGAGCGAGCCATTCTCATAGAGAGCTTTCTTGCTGAGCCTACACTAGTAGTGAGGCCTAACGCATGGCAGCATGTAGCAGATTCTTCTACAGCTGGCTGTTGATGGATGTCACAGGGGTCCAGGCGGACCGGATTATCAGGTAGATGACCTCAGGATGCTAGCGTAGAGGTACAGGGCACCCAACGTAGAGCTAGCCTTCCGAGGAGAAGACATTGCTACGCATGCGGTGGGCAGGGCCACAAGGCTCGTGACTTCCCAACCCGCCGTGCAGAGGAGCAGCAGACGGACGAGGGGCCACCCTGGAAGAGGCATAGGGTCGACCGTGGCAGCCCGCCGAGAGCAGGCGGATGAGGCAGGGGAGCTGGCCGAGCAGCAGGTGGTGGGCGACGCTTTGATTCTTTACCACCACCACCACTAGGAGGTCCACCCCAACCACAGGGAGCTGGCGGGTAGAGACAGGCTCAGCTTCAGGAAGTAGAGGCCTATGAACACGACGCGCCATAGATGATTTGAGGTACTATCTATGTCTACTCCACCCTTTCTGAAATTCACATAGACACAGGATCGAGTCATTCCTTTATTTTCGCTACCCTTGTTCGGAGCTCGGAGATTCCGACGGAGCCGTTGGCTCGATCCTTATGGATAGTGACTCCTACGGGAGCAGAATCGACGTTTACTCATTGGTTCCGGCAGTGTGAGCTTACTCTAGGAGGCGAGAGATTCGGCTGGGATCTTCTTGTAGCGGCGTCGAGGCCTTTCGACGTCATCTTGGGCATGGAATGGTTATCTATAGTCCATGCTCAGATTAACTGTATTAGGCGCAAGGTGCTGTGTGTTTGCACCGATGGGAGCAAGTTCACCTTCACCGGCGAGAAGGGATCCTTTGCAGCACAGGATGGACTCACGTAGAGGAGAGGACAACCCATGACTCATCAGTTGGATAGCCTCATCCTAGGATCATTGATGTGTGGCGTCCTAGTTTTCCTGTATTGGTGGATCAGTATGAGGATGTTTTTCCTGACAACATTCTAGAACTACCTCCTCACAGAGAGGTTGAATTTTATGTTGACATGTACCCCGGGAAAGCCCCAATATCCACTCCAGCATATCGGATGGCTCCTGCTGAGCATCGAGAGCTACGGGTACAGATGAAGTACATGCAGAGCAAGGGATTCATCCGACCCAGTGTTTCACCCTGGGCTTCCCCGATATTTTTTGCCAAGAAGGCGGACATGAGCATGCAACTTTGTGTCAACTATCGTCTCCTGAACCAGGTGACCATGAGGAATAAGTATTTTCTACCGTGGATTGATGACCTCTTCGATCAGCTCAAGGGAGCACGGTGGTTCTCGAAGTTAGACCTCAGGTCAGGCTATCATCAGCTTAGAGTTTGAGATGAGGACGTGATGAAGACAACCATCGGATGTCGGTATGGACACTATGAGTTCTTGGTTATGCCATTCGGTATAAAAAATGCTTCAGTGGTGTTCATGAGTCTCATGAACAGGATCTTTCAGCCATACCTTGATCGATTTGTCGTGGTCTTCATCGACAACATTTTGATATACTCGACCACTGACGAAGAGCATGCCTACCACTTGCGGGTTGTACTGGACACACTCCGAGAGAACCAGCTTTATGGAAAGCTCACAAAGTGTCAGTTTTGGATACGTGATGTCCACTTCTTAGGACACATCATCTCTGAGGTGGGAGTTGCAGTGGATCCTTCAAAGATCGAGGTAGTGCTAGCTTGGGAGCCATCCAGGAGCGTGACAGAGGTGTGGAGTATCTTGGGGCTAGTTGGGTAATTCCGGAGGTTTGTTCTAGACTTCTCTAGAGTTGCCCCACCACACTCAGCTTTGATAATGAAGGGGAAACCCTTCGTGTGGTCAGACAGATGTCAGCAGATCTTCATGGAGCTAAGACAGAGATTGACCAGCACACCTATATTGAGGCTACCAGGGGAGGGTGTAGGGTACGTAGTCTACTGTGATGCATCAAGGAGCAGACTTAGATGTCCCCTGATGTGGGATTTGGAATTGATCACCTATGCATCATTTCAGTTGAGGCAGCATGAGCAGAACTACGCTACCCCTGACCTGAAGATAGCAGCAGTGGTCTTCACACTGACGATGTGGAAACATTGTCTGAAGGGCGAGCACTTTACAGTCTACACTGACCACCAGAGTCTCAAGTAAATCTTCTCACAGAAGGACCCGAATTTGAGACAGCGGTGATGGCTCGAGTTCCTCCAGGACTATGACTTTGAGATAGTCTATACTCCTAGAATGGGGAACATAGTAGCTGATTCCCTCAGCAAGAGGATGGTCATTTAGCTACTCGGGGAGGCGACGGAGCAGCTAGCCACTTTGCAGATATCTTTCATGGATAGAGATGGAGTAGCCCTTCTTCAGTCACTCACAGTCACTCCTCCACTACAGAATCGGGTCAGAGAGTCACAACAAGGGGATGATGACTGTGAGACGTGGTGCGCACTGATATCCGCAAGAGAGGAACCTGATGGATTCTCTATAGGAGGATAGGACGACGTCCTTTTTAGAGGACGCACGATGGTACCCGCTTCTTTACATGAAGAGGTGCTGATGGAGTTTCACACTTCCCCTTTAGCGGTACATCCAGGAGTGGCAAAGATGTACCAGGATCTCAGACAACAGCACTGGTGGCCCTGTATGAAGAAGGTTGTAGCTAAGTTCATTTCTCGATGCCTCACTTGTCAGCAGGTGAAGGTGGAGCACCAGGTACCAGCAGGCTTGGTACAACCCCTGGAGGTTCTGAAGTGGAAGTGGGACGTCATATCTATGGATTTCTTGACTGGAAATCCACATACTTATAGAGGTCATGACTCCATTTGGGTGATTGTCGACCGACTCACCTAGTCGTCTCACTTCATACCCATTAGAGAGCAGGGCTCAGTGGAGATCTTGGGACATCTCTACATTCAAGAGATTGTACGAATTCATAGTGTTCCATCATCTATCAACTCTGATTGAGATGATCTCTTTACTTCCCAGCTTTGGAAGGGGTTGCAGGTGGCATTCGGGACACAGCTACGTCAGAGCACCGCATTTTACCCTTAGACAGACGGACAGATGGAGAGGACCATTCAGACTCTCGAGGACATGCTCCGTGCATGTGTCCTAGACTTTGGTCACAAATGGGAGGTCCACCTACGCTTATTGGAGTTCGTGTACAACAAAAGTTAACACTCCACCATCAATATGGCACCATACGAGGCATTGTATGGCTAGCCATGCAGACCACCATTGGGCTGGATAGACCCTGGGGAGTCAGTACTTGTGGGACCAGAGAAGGTCCAGGACACAACAGAGAAGATCCAGGTCATCCAGGGGCGGATGAGGACAGCTCAGAGCTGGAGGAAGTCTTATGCTGATAGGAGGTGGAGGCCACTACAGTTCGAGGATGGTGACCACATTTTCTTACGGATCTCACCTCGACGTGGATTACAGAGATTTGGTCGGGGCGGCAAGTTGTCTTCGTGCATCATCAGACCTTTTCATGTACACAGCAGGATAGGCGAGGTGGCTTATCACCTGGCTCTACCACCTCAGTTGCACCGGGTGCACGACACATTCCACATATCTCAGCTGTGGAGATACGTGAACGACCAGACACATATCATCGTACATGGGGAGCTAGACCTTGATGATGGGGCAGCCTTTGTGGAGGTCTCGGTGGAGATCGAGGATCAACAGGAGAAGGTCCAACGTGGGCGGTCGATTCCTCTAGTGTGAATCATATGGCAGAACGGGATCCTCCAAGAGAGCACTTGGGAGCGGGAGGCTCAGATACTTGCTCAGTACCCACATTTGTTCCCCTAGTTTATGATGTATCTTTATGGGGACGTAAATCCCTGAGTTGGGATTAATTTAAGGACCTTTAAAATTCAAGATAATTTTTTTCTTAATTTTCTTTGTGATTTTACAAGAACGCAGTTTCTAACGGCACCAGATTCGGTGGCCCATTGTGCCGGGAATCAATTTCCGAAGTTTAGCTTGGGTACGTTCGGTGAACGGACGAGTGGGTTTTCCTAACTTTTCAACCGTCGCTCAGAATCGAAATCTGAGGGCACCAATGAAACTGCAGCACCGGTAATTTCTTAGGAACACCGTTTCTGGAGTTGCGTTTTCTCGGGTGTGGTTTTTAAAAATAGTGGGTTAAGTAATGAATAGAATAAAATTTGTGCAACCAATTTTATTTTTATATAAGATAGTTTAACCTATGATTGGTGGTTGGAGTGGGACCCACTTATATCCTAACTCCACTAGGTAGGATATTAGTGAGGTGGGGCCCACACGAGCCCCACCCACTTTATTTCCTTTTACCTCCCACGTGCAATTAATTTGGTAACTCACCTGCACCCCCTCTTAAATGCCATGTCAACTCTCGTGTTTAATTGGATTATTAAACGCCTCATTAGTTGGTCAATTCTCGATAATTAAATCTTGATTTAATTTTGGAATTTCAAAAACATATGGCATGAGTAATAAAATAAGGCAAAGCCTTATTTTATTGTAGTTGTTGTGTTGTGTGGGAATATTTGTAGAGGAAATAATCATGTCTTGAAGAACGTCCTTCCTCGTTGAAGAATGAAAAGAACGCACCGTCGCCGATGAAGAATGCCAGCCTCCAAAAAAGGACGATAAGGAACGCCGAATCCTCGGAGATCGACGACGTGACGCCGTGTACCACGATTCCAACGATTCTCTTATCCGAGATGTCGACGACACTTATGGAAACTTGTTCCACGAAGCCATCTTCTGCGGTGATTATTTCCCAGGACGAACCTTCGTTCAACGACACCTTGAGGTAGGGGGTTTGGTTTAATTTATTTTATGTGGATTAAATCAACGACATGTGTTTAATTGTTGAAAGAAGTTTGAACCACTAACGCGGTGGGTGCGGACCAACGAACAAGTCTGAACCGACCGATTCTCTGTTCTTGGTGAGCGGATCGACGGGCGATGACGAAGCTGGCTGCAATGTTGTTTTGAACCCTTCGTAGTAATCTACTGGTCTTGGGAGAGCCGCAAGTGCATACGGCGGACAAAACATACCACTGGAGCGTGTCCGGTGGTCCGCGGAAGGCGCTGTAGGCGGCCGACACCGGTCGACCACCCGGAGGTGGCTGCGCCCCAGCTCCCCGCTGGCAGGATCTGCCACGGCTGAAGCCGCGCGAGATCCGGGGGAGATGTGGCGACCAGCACCGCGTCTCTGGCAAAGGAAGGGGGGACCACATCCCCCCATGTTCGGTCATTGGCTGAGCCAGCGTGCCACCCGGCCGGGCCGCGCCCAGCCGGGCCAAGCCGCTCCCACCGGGCTGGGTCACACCTTAATGGGCTGGACCCGGACCCGGGTCGGGGTGACACAGTTCGGCCTGACCCGGGGGGGGGGTTGGGCTGGGCTGGGTCAGACCGGGCCTGGACCCCCCAATTTCGAACCACTTTTGGTATTTTGCTCATAACTTGGGTTAGGAACCTCCAATAGACACACCATCAGTTGCGTAGTTATCCTTGGATCGAGGCGGCCATTTCAGTATATTACACTCAAGGTTTCGAAAAGCATTGGGTACATCCGGGTTGTTAGAACACGAAACCAACCGGTCCCTCAGTGCGGAAAGGCTTATTACATGACCTCCAGACATCCGATTGAAATTTCGTCGACATTGTTGGATTCCTCTTAGTGAGGCGGACCTTTTGGCTTACTCTGCTCAAGGTTTGGATGCAGTTGGACTGCGGTCAGGTTGGTTTTGACTTAAAAACCAACCGGGCCCCTGGAACGAAAAATCCATTAACTCTCAGACCGAGCATCCGATTGACGCGCCGTCTGTCACGTTGAGTTGTTATCGACAAGACGGAACTTTGGGATACATAAACTCCGGACTACGTGTCAGTTGATGAATCAACCCCCTTGGCACATGGAGCGGACCCTCTCGGAATTGAGCATGTTGTGTGCGGAAACCCTAGAGTTGGTTGTGACTGTGTCGACTGCACTAAAATCCTATGTGGGATCAGCAGCGATCAAGACCGTACTGAAATCCTCTGTGGGTTCGACGTCGATGAAGACTGCAACGAAATCCTTCGTTGGTTAGATCACGATGAATACTTCACTGAAATCTTCCTTGTGTTCGACGGCGATGAAGACTGCACTGAAATCCTCTGTGTGTTCGGCAGTGATGAAGACCGTACTAAAATCCTCCATGGGTTCGACAGTGATAAAGACTGCACTGAAATCCTCCGTAGGTTCGGCAGTGATGAGGACCGTACTGAAATCCTCTATGGGTTTGACAGCGACTACTATGTTCTTTCTATCCTACGTGGGTCTGGCAGAGTAGCTGGTCTGTATCCTATGTGGGTCCGACAGCTTAGCTGGTTTAGTATCCTACGTGGGTCCCAGCTTAGATGAATCAGGGGCTATATCTGATCATCTCTATCACCTTATGAAGGAGTATACCTGTGTGAGCTGAGTCTTGAATTTCAATCATTATCTCTAATGTGAATGAATTTTTTTTCCTATGTGGATTGTGTTGTGTTTTCCTATGTGGATTGGGTTGTACAATCTTGTGTGTACATGATCGAACATGGGCTCGGATGTTGGAGATGAACTGGAATTGATGACTTAGGTTTATGTATGGGCATATACCTAAGTAGTGATGGATGTTACTTCGTGACTGTATCTTTCCTTTGTGGATTATCCTTTGTGGATTCTGGGAGACCTTCGGGGGCCTCGGGGTCCCTACTGAGTAGCATATACTCACCCCTGCACGGTTTATGCCTGAACTACGTTGTGTTCGATGTAGATGATAGATAACGCTGATCGTGGTTGAGGCTTGTGGAGCAGTCGGTACCTAGAGGTGGACCACTGGTTGGGACATACATGTAGCGGACGGCTGGACCCATGGAGCTGAGGTGGCTATCTGTACCCACCCTTATGGTGGGACTTCCAGTGGATGGATCGACATTGCTGCTTTACTTTCAGTTGATGTACTTTCTTTCCAGTTGTAATTTACTTTCAGTTTCAGTTTGTATTCTGGTCGATTTACTTTCCACACTTACTTTCGTTCCCAGTTTTACTCAGTGTTTACTTTTGCTAGCTTACTCTGTGGTGTTTGTTACTTTATAAAGGCAACGCCTTCCCATTTTTGTCGGGATTTACGCCTTAGTGCTAGTCTCCAGCCCTTGACCTATGGGAGGCGGCCTTGGGGTAGTCACGACATGGGCCCCAAGGACGGGTCGTGACAAATAAATTACTATTTTATCAATATTCTCATATTTTCGAGAAATGTAAATATTATCAAAGAATTTTCAAATATTTTACCTTATTACTAGATTATGAATCACATTATGATTTTGAAAAATTGATTGAATAACGAGACCCTTCAAGAGCCAATTTATATATTCTTTTAGAATATATTCTCTTAGAACATACTTATGGTATTTGAGAGGGACCATTGATTGAATTTTTCAACTCAAATTCAGTCTCATTGTTTTATAAAAATCCTTTTTATCAGATGTTTTGAAATTATTTTTCAAACAAGATAATTTTCTAAAACAGTTTTTATGTGAACATTTATATGAGCCATGTTGTAAAAGATGTATTTGGATGAATGAAGAAAATGATTTTGAAGGATCTCTAAATAATTGTTGTAATTCATGGACCTTATAACTTTGTGAACAAGATGATGATGAATGCATATAGACACCATGATCAAGGTATGTTGTTCTTTCTATTGGTAATAACATTATTTTATTATATGGGTGGGAAAAAATGATAAAATATAATATTTTGATGTCTTAATGTATTGGGATGAAAATAAAAGGTATAATAAAACATTTGAGGTTAAAACATGTTAGGGATATTTTTGAGATTTATAAAAAGGAAAACCTTTAATATGGGTGACGACCATTCACAATCAGTAAGCCCATTGGAATTGAACCCACATTCAAAGGGTGAAAAGGGTGCATCGCCTACCACTATCCTACGTGAAGTCCCTGGTTAGTATGAAATATTATTTTACGTTAATTAATCTTATGGATCAAGAATTAGTTTATTTTTGGAACATATATTTTATCAAATGGATATCCTTAACATAGGTAAATTATTTGGTGATTATGTGAAAATGTTTATTTTAAAAGTGTTTTTCTATTTTGGAAACATCGTCTATTTAAGGGAAGTAGAATACTATGGGATCTCATTTGTGGAGTAATGGTTAAAAAATTTATTTCGGAAGATTGAATGATTTTATTATAGACATATGTTGATTTGTTTTATTTATGGAAATTATTAACCTATCATAGAGAATATGTGATTTGGTTAATTACTTTTCAGTATGAGACTTTAAGAGTAAATGAGGTTATTTAGAGATAAATGTTATGATTTATCTTGGAAGACTATGTGATTAAATCATTCTAAGATTTGGGTTTCAATCATAGTTTGGATTACATTGAATAATTTTTAGTACAATTGTTTATTGAATGGTGTTTCTTTATGTTTTGGTATTGTTTGAAAAATTTTGCAGATTATTAGCAGTTTTTATTTCCTAATAGGTTATCCATTTTAGGGATAATCTGATCTTGTACTAACCATTTTGGTTTTTTTAATGTATAAATACATGAAAAAAATATAGTTCAACTATTTTGGATTATTTTATTTTATTGAAATTTTTTATAATTCTTTCAATGTGACCAAGTCATCTTGTGTACTCATCATTTGGAAAAAAGAAGAGTTTGTGGTATAAATCTAGTAAAAGATGAATGTTTACTTGAAAAGTAATTATGTTTCTTTATGTTCATATTAATTCTATTAAATAAATTCTTCAACATTATAAAAAGTAACTTAAAACAAAAACATTGTCCATTTAAATTTCTTACTAGGGAATTAACAATCTTTTCACCCATCACACGTTTTTGATTTTCTGGTGGATATCATTCTCATAATCATGTTTTCTTTCACTCGATATCAAAAAGTGATGGTTTTTTTCCCCTACATATCCATGATTTCATAGAATCCTAAAATCTATTGTCGTGGGTGACCTTTTTCCTTATATTTTTATCTTTTAAAGTGATAGTTTTATATTCATTTTTTCGTGTGGTAATTTCAATGATGTTTCAAATATAAATTTTATAATTGTGAGGACGAAATTTCTTTAAAGTGGGGAAGGATGTAACATCATAGGTAAATAAAGAATATAAAATTTTCATATTTATTAAAAAAAATATTTAAAAATTAATTTTACTTTAAAGGGAATTCTATGTTCGATGGAATACCCTATATGCAACAATAGGTTTCTTTGAAATCTTATTTTACACACAATGTTGAGTAGTACTGAAAAGTAATATAATAAGATTAGTATTTTAAATGATAGTAAACGATTTTCCATTGTATTAGTGGGAATGGACATAACTAAATAAAATATGAATATAAATGTTTGTTAAATGTTTTTACATATACCTAATAAATTTTAGAGGATTAAAATAATAATGAATCTGTTTTTAAGCACACTTAACTATAAAAGGTTAAATTACCTACTTTTGATTGAGAACACTCTTTAAATCTATTTTTGGTCACTTTTCTAAATTCATTTTGACCAAATAAAATTATTATTTTGAATCAGGAAATCAAAATTTAGTTTGAGTAAATTTTTGGCATTTTTCTGATAAAATTAAATTTTTAATGAAAAGTGAAAAATAATGTATTTTAATTCAAAACTACATTTTAATCTAACTTATTAAAATGATTTGGTTATATTTTAAATGGTTTTTAAAATTAATTATATACTTTTTACCATTCAATCCAATGTTTCCCATGGGATTTAATTTCACATTTAAATTGGACATAAACATGTGTCAATCTTTTGATTGTTATTATTTCATAAAAACGCTTTTTGATTTGACAACTGGAATTATTTATAAATTAATTTATACCACATTTTTTTTGAATTTGGAAAAATGGATTCCATATTTGGTATTTGGAGGTCGAAATTGTGTAAATATGTAACTTTTTTTATAGACATTATGAATATTTACTTTAGAAAATATTTTATATACCATGGTTAAAGGGTAAATATGGAAAATAAGGGTAATGAAATATTATTATAATAATATAAAATCACCCTAACATGTTTCCTAATCCTATTTGATGATACATATAAAACCAAGGGAATCCTTGGGGCGATTTTGGGACCCCATGGAGCCACATGGGAGTGATAATGAGATTTTATATTAATTTATTTAATGTAATGTTAAAAATGACAGAAACATATATATTTTAGTAATTCCATTATTACATGGGGTTATATAAGTTATCAATTCAACTATAAATATTTTTTGTAATGATAACAATATTTCCTACGTCATTGTATTTTTTTTATTTTTACACATCATATAAATATAATTATTTATGACACAATAATGATGCAATTTTTACATCAATAATAAATGATTTATATAAAGATGATTATAAAAACTAAAACAATATAAAAAATCTATCAAATTATTATTGGATGATTCTATTTCAACCAAGTGTCATATTTTATTCTACATTAATGGGTTTTGGATCTTTAGAAACAGAAAATCATTATATAATAAAGTAATATTTTTACACATTCCTAAACAGCCCCCCCCCCCCTTATAGAAGGACACCACTTCTAACCCATTACTCACTCCTCTCAAGCCCCTTGGATTATTATACCCACGCAAAAATAATGTCTCAATATCCATCTCTTCAACCTAGAATATGTAACTTAGGTAGATGTCACATCAAGAAACCCTTTTTGGTTAAAACCAAAGGGAGTTACCCGATTTAAAGGTAACTTATTCTCTTAACTTATTCTGTTTTATTTTCCTTCTCCAACCACCTAAACTCATTTTATTACTTTATTTTATAACAAAAAAAGTGTCATAAATATACTATGATATTTTTATGAGCTGGATTCCAACTACACTTACACACACCTCCATCTAATGGGTAAATAACATATTGTTTCTATAGATGGAAAACTAACACCTCACGAAACTATGATCATTGAATTATCTCCTACCACTACTTGTTGTTGAAATTATGATATAACTATACTTATATATTATGATTATTATGTTTATTTATTATTTATTCTTCGGTATTTTTAATTTATAGCATACCTTTATGGTTTCTGTTATGAGTAAACGCGAACGTTTAATTTGAGGAAGTACAGACTACTGCCAAATCAAAGTGATATAACTCTGTCATACCATACATGGGACATATAAATGATAGAGTTTTCAGATTTATGTATGACATTATACTATAATTATAATATAAAAATTTATCATTATGATTTCATTCAATTAAAATATGAAATATAAATGAAAGTAGTGTTCTTGTGTACGTACGACTAACTGTCTCCGTGAATGGTGCATTTCATTTCTTATCATAAAATGTTATATAATATTATTATAACAAATATATACTAGATATATATGATATATATGATATATAAATCATGAATATTATTAAGGATATAGTGTTATCTTGACCACATGGACCACATGTAATTATACAGTGTTCATTTTTGACTCAAGTACCAAATATCGACAATACGACTAATATTAACTTAAATGATTACATAATGTTTATAACATTGTAATAAGTTATATAAAAGTAATAATAAACATGAAAAAGGATATTAGTCAATTATAAAATAACTTATTTTTATTATTCAGGAAGAATAAGGAACAAACAAGTCATGTCGGGCACGAGGTAAGGGGTTGCTTATCTCACTTTTAATTCTGGGTGATTTCCATTGTCCACCTCTAAATTTTTTAATGCGGAGTATTGTATACTGAAACTTTATATATATTATCATGATCCCCTTTATATTCATGTTATTATATGAATTATTTGGTGGTTATTAACTTTTGTTCATTCGACTCGATAGATTACAACGTGGTAAGGGATTTTCATCTCACATTTTTTCTCGTGAGAATCATGCTATATTTTCCACTATTTCCTTTTATGTGGGGTATATAACGCCCATGATTGTATTAATTGTGTAATATAATTAAATTTATGTGTATTTACATCTTCATTTTAGTATCTCACATTCATGGGTTGTATTTTTCAAAAGTTACCAAATAGGTAAGGGAACCTTTTATCCCAATTTCCATTTCGTGGGTTAATCTTATATTTCTTAATTATGTCATGCTATGATTATGGGTGGAATCACTATTTATTTATTTATGTGTTAATTTAAAATTTCTATTGTGTAGATATAATTTCTATATACATAATCACACCATTAATTAATTCTCAAGTCATCGATATGAACTTGATAAGAGTAATTTTAACTCAATTTCCATTCATTGAGTTAAACATCCAAGTCCTTGGTTTTGTCTTAAAAAGAAAATGTGTTACTTTTCTATGATTTATTTACACATAATATCCAATCACTTTGAGTGTAAATATATTTTTCAAAAATTATTATGTAATTTATTTATCCTTAATATAAGGATACATTTTTTAGAATGGATTTCGTCTCAATTTACTTTCCATTGAGACTCCATTGTCATTATGCACCAATTATCTTTTATACGGTGTATATACTATCCTTTGGACTATTATATCATGAATCCCTTTATTCTAATGATATTAAAAAGTGTTTATTGAATTTTATTCCTTAATTATTTGTATTCAATAATATCTCAATTGTTTAATAACTCTTTACCTAAAATATTGTTTTAATGATTTATTCTTCTAATTCATTCTCAAGGATGTCCATGTTTTAAAAATGGTTTTTAGTATTTATTTATATGGACATTAATTATTTAAAATTTTAATTCTTTTAAAATATTCAACATGGTTTGTGACACATTGATTAAAAAATATCATTATTAAATATTTTAAATGGTTTTGAAAATGGTTTGATAAAGCATTGATTATGTCAATATATGGAAATGATATATTTTAATTTAATTGTGGAAATTTTATCTTTTATTTATGATTGTTTTATGTGTTATGAATATGTTATTTTTATTGTGAATTAATTACGTATATGGGTGGTTCCATGATAAACCTAGGTAGGGTGAGCCCGAGATTTCTCTCCAATGCATTGGGTAACGCGATGGAGGTAAACATTAATGTTTATCCTAAGATATTTAGGGAATATACATTGATGGGTCTTCCAAATGTGACTCCCTATGTAGTTGTGATATCTATAATGTATGTATGTTATGAATTCCATTAGTTACCTTTATGGTTTATGATTTTTTTGTGTTATTAATAAATCTTATGATTACGTAATGTATGTTATGATTAAAAAATATTGTTTCATTGATTTGTATTTATTGATGAGCTAATTTTTTCCTTCCTTATTTTTTAACCCTTACTGAGAATTTTATGCTCATACCTAGTTTTTGAAATGTTTTCCACAAGACATAAAGATTAATTTGTTCATGTATGGGATCATGGTAATGTCATGCTATCTACAAATTGGGACTATAAATGTTTTTTTAAGAGTTCTTCTTTTATGAAAAAACTGATACTATGTAGATGTGTCTACTTTATATTTTTTTAAATGTAATGTTTTAGATATGGCCTAATTCTCTAAAAATATAAACCTAAAATTATCCCCAATGTTAATTATTCATTTAATTAAGGATTATGTAATTTTTTAGGTCGGTTCCTTATAAATGTTGTTGTATGTGACTCGTACATTTAGATTTGTTATCAATTCCCAATTTGGGTCTTGTTGTCTTAAAGCACCGATGTACACCACACAATATATTAGGTGTGGCCAGCTACATTAGGACATGGTTGGGAATATGATATTTTTCAAATATTAAATCTAACAACCAACTTAAGATCCTTGTTTTGGAATATATCTCAACAAACCATTGTCCTAATTGAGTTAGAATATCACAACTCAAACATCTGGCCAATTTTATAATCATTTTATTAATATTTGATGGTTATGACTAATTTTATCCAGAATTCCTTAATCATTAACCCATATAACCAATCCATACATCCAATAACATTTACAGAAATTATAGTAACACTACTCACCAACTTGAAATCCACTCCCACCAAATTTCACAGCTTTATTCTAGAATTTTTACAGAGTATTTAGATTATATCTTTTCTAAATTTTATTCCATCTCATAAATATCTGTGGGTTTGATGTGGGGGGGTAGACTGATCCTTCTCCTATATGGTGGTCAAGATAAAAGTGGTTTACATAACCTGATTCAAAATTTAAAAAGGGTCCCAAATATATATAGTTCACATCTCTAAATTTGAAAATTTCATATAATAGAGAAGTATGTCATATAAAACAATAGATAATAAATATTAGTATTAATAAATAATAAAATAATTTTTATATGAAAATATAGATCAATAAAAAATGTATATACAATTAATTATTATTGTTACAATTGTTACACTATTTGAAAAAAATATAACATAAAACGAATCTTTATATATTAGAATTAATGGATATTTAAATGTAAAATAAGATTAAATAGAAATGGTGATGAATTAAATCATAAAAATGCTTGAATCCAAAATAAATAAACATAATAACTCATAAAATAACAACGGAAATGGGTGTTAGTTTTCAACAGTTGGTTGAATCCAACTACTAAATAATTGGGAGCTAATGGAGGGTAATCATATGTGTGGATATTCATAATGCAATAAAATAGAGAATAGATAATGGAGAATGATGAAATTGAAACAAAACAAAAATCTATAGATGTTTCAAAATTGATGGTTTCTATCTCTATAGTGTCACATTTAGGCAACCATAACATTTTATATAGGAATATCATATTATTCTAGAATAATATTGAACATAATTTACAATAATACACACCTAAGATCCATAATGGTTAAGTTCCATTTGTTATTATATATATATATTTATCATTTCAAATAAATTTTTTTTATCCTCTCCTTCAAGGATACTCTAATAATACAAATTTTGGGCTTTTATTACTTTATACATTATTCATAACAAGTGGAAAATTGATACATAAGAAAAGGTTATCTCAGAGCTTAGAAATGGAAAACATAAAATATATCAATCAATGTTCACAAGTAATATTTTCATTAATGTTCTATGAACAAGATCAAAAAAGATTCACATCCAACAAAATATGTTGAATAAAAAAACATTTAATAAGAATTTTCCATAAAAATTCACATGTCATACGTGTGTAATCATCAATAATAAATACCATGCCTTCAAAAGAATAGTATGTATAAGCCCTTAATTTTTGGCATATATGGGATAACCAAAAATATTTTGTTATTCAAGGAAGACTTCCAATACTATCATAACTGATTGAGTTCACTAAGTGATAAATCATTTTCTTAGTATATAATTACTCCAAAAACAATCATAGTGAATATATCTCATTACTGAACTAGGTTTACTCCCCATTAAATTTAATATTATCACATGAGATTCCATTATTTAAAAAATTCATTAGGGTGAGATATAATTTTGAGCCCACAAATATCATAATGAAAACCATCCATATATCATCTATAAGATAATAAAATATTAACTAATTCATCATATAATAAACCTTTGAATGGAATCATGTTTCATAAACCTTCAATAATTTTCCCATTGCATAGACAAGGAAAAGAGTCTTGTTAAATAAATATTATATAATTTTACTAAATCATAACCCATGAAAAATAAATAAAATTCAAAATATTTCATCAAAAAAATTTAACCCACGTTAAAAAATGTGATTAATAGAATGAAGTTGAAATAATAATAATAATCATAAGCTATATAAGGAAATAAACATGATCATATCATACAACAATATCTCTAGTGATGAATGGAAATGATTAAATTATGTTGAAAATGATGAAAATACATTTAAGTATTACCCAAAACATTAATTTAAAACATGAGAGAAATATCCTTTTATTTTTATAAAATTAAAAATTCCTAGAATAATAAGAAATTTTTTTTCATTGAAAATAGAAAATGGAAATTTCTAAAGAATATTCAATGCAAATAATAGTTATTTTAGAAGGAAAATCTATTCATTCCATATACATTATAAGATAACATTAATTTCATAGTTTGGTAGAAGGTAAAAAAAAATATTTTTTTGATAAAATTTTATTTCAGGGATTCATTTATAAACATTGTAAATAATGTAAAATGTAATGAAATAACCTTTTAAAAAAATTTCAAACATAAAAAAACATCAATAAAACTGCTTTGAAATGAATTTTCAAAGAATTAATAGTTTGTTGATGATAGAAGAAATATTGTCCACTTTTCATTAATAAAATTTCAATATCATTTTAATACCTAAGAGTATGAAATTGTATCAATAAATATAAAATTTCAGAAATAAATATATGTGGTAGAAATATATCGGGTGTAAATTTTAATATATAAAAAATATTTCCACAAAAATTTTAAAATATTTTATATTAATTAAAAATGTTGTTATGAAATAAATAATTACCATTTTTATTATATTGGAATGAATAAACCTCAGAAATATGAATACAAAAATTTAATATTAATAAATTTTATGTTTTCATTATTTGAAATATTAATGGTGTAGAATATTCACCGTGTAAATAAAATTGGTGCCTAATATAAAACCTGTCTTATTGATGTAGAAATGAGATAAAATCAGATATACCTTATGCCAATTTTATCATCATGTGCATTAAACATTATTTATTTAAAATATTAATTTAATATAATTATATTATTCTAAAATATTAAATGGTTAATTACTGTTTTAAATTCTACTAAAATTACCAATTATCCTTTTATTAGAAAATCCTCATGAATACGAACATTCTAGTGAAAACTAGTCTGTTTTTCATTTATGTTTCAAATTAATAGTTATGATACATGTAAATTAGTCCTGGTATAATCATAAAAAAAATCACAATCCTAAAATAATTATAATATTTAGTCATTATACTATCTTTTATAATTATTCATATAATTCTTTGATGATAAATTAATAACATCACTTTTTAGAGAAAATAGTCAATACATATTCTTATATGAATTTTTCACTTTTCATTGGATGTGAAGAAGAAGAATATATAATAGTTAACCATTTTAGAATCTTTATTATTTTATAAATATAATATATGATAATTATGTGTACCCTTTTTAGCATCCATTAAATGTATAAAGAAAAAATAAAATAATGATTCGTAGAGGTGTCATTCCACATGCATACACAAACGACATTATTGTTTCCAGAAATAAGGGAAACAAGATGGATAAATTTTATTAAATAAAAAAAATATTAATATATGGGAGAAATTAGTGTGATTATATTGGAATTTATTTTGAATAATATTTAATGTGGTTAATGAAGAAGTAAAATGAAAAATATCAGTTAAACTGATTAGGTCCTCATTGAGAGACCTTTTTTAGATTTCTTCTAAGGGACCCTTGGGATGTTATGTTTAAGATTATATATACAATATAACATATATTATGACATTTATAAGAAGTTTTTATATTTTTATTTGTGCAAGGAATCTCAAGGTTTTGTAAGGAAGAGAGGAGTGTGGTGTCCTTTTATAAGGATATAATGGAAGGCTTTGGAATTACATAGAATATTTATATTTACTATATTTTTTCCTTGGGTAAGTGGAAAAAATATGAAATATTTATAATATATTAATAATATGATTCTAAATATTCCCATAAAATATATTATATAAAAAATTATTTGAATTTTAATCCATTTTACAATATTTTAAAAATATAGTTATCCCATTTGTTGATTACCACATCGTAGATGCTTTATATAGTTTCGGGGTTAATAATGTTAATATAAAAGGAAAAGTGACCAATTACTTGAAAATAGTTGATCTTATATAGTTTATACCATTATATTAGCCAAATAAGATGTTTTTATTAATTTTACATCATTTAATAAAATATTATTTTTTCTTAGATACAACGAATGTTATTTTCGAGACTATTCACATAGTTTTATTTTATATACTTCTTAATATGAATTAAATTAGAATGTAAAATTATAAAACATATATATTATGATATATTTTTCTAATAAATTTATGGAACCGAATAAGTCAAAAATGTTAGATTACTTTTTATATTTTGAGAATTAGTTACTAAATTTTTCTATTACATGGACAAGATCTATATCGGCACTATTTAAAAAGTTATGGAAATTATTTCATAACTAAATAATAAATACATAGAGTATAAAAATTTATTAACATTTATATTAACCCTTTATTACTAAATATAACTTCAAATTATACACATGAATAAATAGTGTAGACATTAAAACAAATTAATTGATTGTTTTTTAATTATTGATTACATAAAATAATATTAAGATAGTTATCAATGTAAAGTAGAATGAAATTGATAAAAAATAAAGAGATTGTTGTTAAGGATTTATTTGATAAAAATGAAATAAGAGAATGTGTTTAAGAGATATGTAGTCATTATTCCATGGTTTTGTCTTGGTTTTACCCATTTTACCAATACCATTTGAAAAGATATTTAGAATGGTTACCATTCATAATGGCCAGAAATAAAAGGGTCCAATTTGAAAATTTTGAACCTCCTTATTCCACAATATAGAATACTTTTTTTATGATTCATCCTCTTTAACTAAAATACATAAATTTAAAAACATATTTTAAAAATACAAGGAAAATTATTATTTTTAAAATATTATTTTTCTAAAAAAATGAACATATACAAAAATAATGAATAATTATCATTCATATATAATTAATTAGATTATATTTAGATACATGACTCTTATTTTACTTTAATTTTAAAATAATAATGTTATGGTACTTGTAAATAAATTTATTTATTGAAACGAAGTGTATTTTTTAGAAAAATATGTATTTTTCACGATTCACTATTATTAATAATTTTATAATAAACCAAAAAAATTCCCTGTAAATTAATATTGAGATATGTATACTTTTTTATTAATTAAATTATAAATTTTCTTAAAAAAATATAAAATAGTGATAATAGTTAGACACTCAATTCAATAAAACCATTTATTAGGAAATAAAATTTTCAAATAAAAAAATGAATTTAATACAAATGTGTACTTATTTATTATTATCTAATTAATACATTTTAATTATAAGAAATTTATAAATATTTTTCATATTATTTTAATTTTGATTCCTAGAACCAATTCTATAGAGAGGTAATAAATTTTCATAACATTTTATGATCTATGATTTCAATAAAGAATTTTATGAAATATTTAAAATTTATCTAAAGAGAAATATATTAAAAAATCATAGCATGTTACATTATACCAAATTTAAATAAAATATTCCCTATCAATTTTGGTTATCACTTACTATAATTTATGTATAATGAAATAGAAATAAATTTTCATATTTCTTCTATCATAACAACAAATTTATATTTTATTACATAGAAACATAGAATTTTCTAATTATATCAATCAAATACAATGTACGTATCTATATAAAACATATGTGTTTTCATAAGCATACCATGTTACATGATATTTACATACTACATAAGGCTTGATTGATATTTTTAGACTATCATGAGAGAAAGAATTGATAACATTATTATATGATATATTTATAAAACATAACAATAGTTTTATCCTTTTATTATTATTTTAATAAAATTTCATCCCTACGTCAAATCATATTCCATATGATAAATAATTATTAGGATATTTTTTTCCATCCAAAGAAAAATATCAATTGATTAAAAGATCCAAAAAATAATATAAATCTATTCATAATGTCTCTAGATATTTTACGGAGACAACATTTTTTGCCCATGTTATCCAATATGAATAAATATTCATACTCTAGTCAAAATAATTTCCCTAGAAACCCCATATGTGGAAATTAAATCCTTCTATAAATAACTAACCTAAATTCTAATAAAAATATGCTTCACAAAAACATAATCCCAAATATTTAAATTATTTTATCACTTATTTCTCCCTTCTAAACATATCAATTTTCACTAAATAATATAAATTTCACATTAGATATTATACAAAAAAAATTTATTTTTACATCATATAATTCCCAAAATAATCCAATTTTATTAGTAAATATCCTTAATCTCAATGAAGACACTAAAAAATATTATATGACAATAAAACATTACACTACAAAAACAATCCAATATATTTGATGCATAAAAATTCTACATAAATAACCTTTTCATAAAATCAGTAGTCAATATTAATGAAAAAACTATTTAATTTACTTTATCATTATCAACAAACATTATGTAACAAGTAAAAATTATCATCTTAATAGTAGGAACATTTTAGTAAAAATATGTCCTTCAATCATGGGTTTTCCAAAAATATTACCATATCACTAAATCAATTCTCTATGATATTGGCAAAATTTAATAATTATTTTTCATATATTTTATGTAAATGTGGGATATAAAAATCACTATATTTTTCATGATTCTTATAATAACAATAATATTATTGAGAAAAGACCAATGTAACATAATTATCAAAACAAATTCATTATAACGTCAATGATTTCAATTCAACTATTTACATAACATTATCCCTTCCATAGCATAGGATCTGACCATTGAATTGTGTAGTTGACTCAAATAATTCACATGTTCACCAAATATAATACATTTAACTATAAAGTGTACCCAAAGATGTACCTCATTTTATAAATCAAATTCATTATTTTCCATTGAAATTAATTTCTATGTTCCCTTTAATTACATATATAAAATATTTTTTAATTACATTTTGTCATTATATTGGGTTTATATTACCATATAGTTGACTTTTATGATTTATAATTTTCATCTATTAATAGTCATTATAAACTAGACTCCCCTAGAACTACATTTTTCCAAAAATATTTTTTCTAGGAAACACACCCAAGATGAGGTTGTTATTAATATATTGTGATGTCATATTATACATAATAACAAGGTTTTTTATTCCATATCCAGTTTTTTTCGAATTGTCATGGGTAAATTCATTCCATTTTCCATCATATTCAATGGTAACATGTTTCCTCTAATATTTCTCTATTGACTAAAACAAAAAAAAGCGTTTTAAATAAAAATCGTACAGATTTGTAATGTCATAATGATAAATTATTCATATGATATCTAAATTATGAAAACTTATTCATAAAATAATTTAATTAAAATTTTAATTAATCAAATAATATGGCTAGTTATATTATAGATAGTTTTGATGTCATTGAACCAATAATTTTTTACTAGTGATAATTGGGTTAATAGCGAATTCATATCGTTTAGATTGGTTTCCCCTTGGTGTATATGTGCTAATGATACACCCACATTCCACTATCCTTAAAAGGATTAATTTTCAATACAAACAACAAAAATCCAATTTTAGAATTTATTTTAAATATTATTATATACCTTGTCTTATTCATTTTTTTTCTACTGCTATTTTCTAACCATATTCTCTAAAAAGACACGACTGAAATTACTACTTAGCTAACTAATTCAAAACATACAAAATTATAACATCATTTTGGTTGAATATTTATTATATTCCACAATATACACACATGAGTAATATAAATGTTAATATTCATTAAATACTATATTCAAAATGAAATTATTTTATAAAATATCTTTAACATTTCATAGAGTAATTATCTCATAGTACCTTTCTTAGTAAGGTTTTACATAATAAATTTCCTTAAAATTTAGGCGATGAGTAAAAAAATAGAGGGTGAGATAAATTTCATAATAAGGAAAAACAAAGGTGATATCCATCAATTATCTTAATTTATAATAAAGAATAGTGTATTATAAAATGATCATGAATTAATAATTTTATACGCAAACAAATAGAAATTTTTAATCAAGAATCCTATAATAAGGTCTTATCGATAAATATATAAAAGAATTATGAGTGTGTTTAGTCAAAAATAAATAATTATCTATACTAAAATATTATTAAATTAAGATGTATTTTTTTGGGACAAACATAATCATATAAAATGATTTATATTATAATGTCACACATATTGTACTACCATACTAGGCTAGCTTCACACCCTATTCCATTATTTCCTTTTTCACGGTTCACTCCCAAGAAAATAATAGTGGAAAGATTCACATAGTGAGTTCCATTAACTACAATTTTTAATGTTTATAATACAATGATATATCATTATTTACCCAATCCATTAGAGATATATATAATTTTTGATCTCATATATCACATAATAAAATCATACAAATGTGTTCTGCATGTTTATCACGGTTTTTTCAATTCATCATAACTTATCCTATAGATAGGAAAAGAGATTCATAAAAATTAAAATATTTAGTAATTTATATCATTTATAAAATTAAAGGGTTACATAATCATTCCATCAAATTTATATAGAATGACCCATGGGAAAGAAACATGTTTCGTTATATATATTTCAACTCCTTGAAAAAGAATGTGCTTAATATAATTATTATTAATTCATGATAATAATAAATTATATAATTAAAAAAAATTATCGTATCATAAGATCATTTCCCATGTTAAACTTAAGAATCCATGATGAATATTTTCAGAAATGAATATTACATTAAAAGTTAATTTTATCCATTCTTTGATAACATGAAGAAAATTAACCCTTTATTTTGATGAAATTTGAATTAAAATGTCACGACCCTTCCCTTGGGGCCTGTGCCGTGACTACCCCAAGACCGCCTTCAATTGGCCAGGGGCTGGAGACTAGCACCAAATGCACAATTCCCTAAAACTAGGATGGAATTTCATTTATGTTCGGTAAACAAACACAAAAGAAAACACACGACTAGACGCAACACCAACTAAACTGTATTAAAAAATTGATGAAAGTGAAAGTGGTTGGAATACAAGATCAATAGTAAAGTACAAGTACAATTGTGATAAAATTCAACTAAAGTAAAAATAAAAACAACAGTTGGGATGTCCTCTGAGGTACTTATGTGAAGGGAAGGTACATATCGTCTCCTTAGCACTCCTCGTCTGTCCGTCCCCTCTATGTACTGACCCTTTGTTATGTCCACCTCCCAGTACGATCCAGTCCTAATACTCTCAGCCTCAGTCAGCACTATTTGTCATCTGTATCCAACAGAATAAGGTATAGGCATAGCCCGTTCAGGGGTGAGTATAATGATATATAGTAGGGACCCCGAGACCATCATGGTATAACAAAAATATACCAAGGATAACCCACAATGAATGAAATCAACAAACTATATTACATAGGTATATGCCCATACATATACCTATTTTATGAAGTAGTCCATCTCAATCATTAGGAAAACATAGAAAAACTGACTTAGCTCAACCAGGAATTTATTCTAGGGGTGGTATCGTGTAACATCTCCAGTCACATTGTTGAAACCTCGGCTTCTGGGGAACTCCACCTCTATCAAGTATAGTGGGCCAACTACGACACCACGTTCTCTTCCCACTAACCTTGGACTACAGAGGATTTCCTCCTGTCGAGTACTATGGATCTGATGTGTCACAATGCATGCTCCCCACCGTGGGTTTTCCACGTCACCAAGCACTCCACCCTCATAGAAAATAGAGGTACTCCTCCGGTTGAGTACCTTGGGCCTTCAGTGTAACATAGAGGCACTCCCCACAGTGGGTCTGCTGCGACACCAAGGTGTTCCATACTAGGCTATTTGAGTCACTCCAAGTCAAAACGGTCAGCAGTCGTTAGGTCTCAACCAGCTACTACGTCTCTGCACTATGCTCACTCATCTCTATGATGATTCCCTCCACATGCCATTGGCCGATATTGAAACAATCATGAAGTCCCATGAAGAAATATCTCAATGGTCCGACAAGTCAATGTGGTCTCAACGCAATAGGCAGTGCGTCAAACGGACTCCCGGTATGTGAGTTATTAGCCTTTTAGTCCCAGGGGCCCGGTTGGATTCGTTCTTGATCCAACCAGACCATTTCCGATCTCAAACTAAAAGCCCAGTGAGGTATACTCAAAGGGACCCTCTCGCTCCATGATTTACAGTGTCGTTGATGGTTCATCAAATGAACGTCCAGTGTCAATGATATGGCTAAAAGAAAGTAAAGGGGCGCAGTGGGCCTGGTACCCATCTGACTCGGCCCAACCTGGCATCAGTCGACCCGGTTCAGGCCAACCCATCCTGACCTGATCGGCCAGGCAGGGCCCATAATGCGGGCTAGTCCGCTGGGCATACAGCAAGATACGAGGGCCGCGAGGGGTCACGGATCCACGGGTGTCGCGAGGTGGCATTGTTTATGGGCCACCGTGAGGGCGCGGGCCGGTTCGGCCGGAGGACCACTAGGGTGGGGGCTGGTTTGGCTGGGGCGCGACAAGGGGCACATTCCAGTTTGGCCGAAGTGCCTGAGGGGAACGGGAGTTACCTTCGGAGCGCCGCGAGGGGGTGGGATAGTTTGGTCGTGGCGTCGCGAGTGGCGTGGTCCGGATCAGCCTGGGCGCCGCGAGGGGCATGGGTCGGCGGACAGGGCGGCAGGGGTGCCCCGTAGGGCGGAGGAGCGGCTAGGACAGCGAGGTAGGCGGGCGTCGCGGCCGAGGAGGCATAGACGGCCGGCGGTGCGGCTGGCGGGGGGCGTGGCAGGTGGGAGGCTCAGCCGGGGTGGCTGGGAGGCCGGAGCTCGATGGGGCCGGTGTGGATCACGGTGGCCATGGCGGATGTGCCATTTCTTTCGTTGCTTTCATCTCATTCCTTCATTCTGAAGAACACCACAAAGAAGAACAATGGAGGGGGGTTGGGGCAAGTTAGTTTCGCCCGAACCCTTCACGTTTAAAGTGGTAGCATACAATTCACATGAACGAATCAAAGAATGTCAACCATGATCTTATGTAATTTAATAATTCCCAATCCCACAGAAGAGAATATGGGAGTACCTGGAATTTCATAAACAAATAGCCTGAAACCCCTACCTCGGGTTCATATATCGATAGAGTCGCGGGGTTGAAGATGAATCGTTGGGAAAAAGACGGACGTTGGTGTCGTGGATCTTTTACATGATAGTCATTTTATGCATCAGTTTGTCATAGAAGATGTCCCATGTTTATTGCCTCTTCAAGATGATTCTGAGGGAGATGTAATAGACGTTCCTCACCGGTGTTCATCATTTGGAGGTGAGTTCTTCATGGTAGAGGTTCTTCGTTGGAGAGCTTTCTCCCCAAGTCCTCCCAATCCTCCACTGCCAACATAATAGTAGGTAGCCCAAAGTAATATATTGAAATATCTATTATATCATTGGCATAAAATGCATAAAAAAATTAATTAAAGGGAAGTTGGAATAATTAATTTAAGGGAATTCAAGAAGATCCTCCACATTTAACTAGGGGTGTTGGGAGGTTTTCCTACATTTATGAGATATTTTCAAGGGGGATTCCCCCTTTCAAAGGGGGATTTCAAGGGTGTTTAAACCCGGGTGGTCCCCACCACCTTAACCGCTCACAGTAGGTTATGTTTTGGTGGTCCCCACCACCAACTTACACAAGGTGGATTAGTTCTAGTGGACCCCACCTCCCAACATCCACATGGGTATTTCAAATAACCATAAAATTTTTGCACAATTTTATTTTTATTTTTTTATTCCTTCACAATAACCCCAAATAATAACTTTTATCCTCGACCATCCCCCATCAATGTGGAAGTATTCTTAATATAATACCAGCACTTTGAGTTCTACGATGTTCTTGGATTTCAATTCCGATCACGGTAACAAAAGTTATAAAAACCTGCTCATATGTTAACTGAATGTACCTGAAAAAAAGTTCATAAATTTATTCCGGGAACTCCAGGCCTCAAAATAATGAACCATTAATTTTCTCAGACTCCTAATATTCCCATATATTTGAAAAACAATTACATTGAAATTTCAGGTCATTACATTCTCACCGCCTCACGTCATTACCTACACATAAACCACAACTCAAATCTAAGGGAACAAGTGGGGGGTACTTACCACGCATCTGAGTCTCCCACTCCCTTGTGCTCTCCTGGAGGATCTAGTGTTTCTAGAAAATGTGTACCATAGATATCGACCGTACACGAAGGACCCACTACTATTGATACTCAATCTCGAAGGGAACCACCATAAAATTTTCCGCATCGTCGACATCCTTCTCGCAATGGTCGATGATGTGAGACAGGTCGTGCATGTATCTCCTCAGTTGGGATACGTAGAAGATGTCAAGCACCCGATGAAACTGAGGTGGGAGAGCTAAGCAATATTCCACCTCATCACTCTACTTAGGACCAGAAAGAGTTCGATGAACTTCCAAGATAACAAGACACCTAGGACAAATTTACGTAAACCTCATCGAGGTGAGAAACGCCAAAAGATGTGGCCTCTATCCTCAAACTCTTAGGGAATCCTTCATCTTTCAGCATACAACTTATGCCTACTTGGTGTATTCTTCATTCGCTCCTGGATGATCTACACCTTCTCTGTGTTAGCCCGTACCATCTCTAGTCCCACGAGTGCTGACTCCCCTGTGTCAGTCCAGCATAAAGGTGATCAGCAAGGTCACCCATAAAACACCTCGAAAGGTTCAATCCCAATGGTGATGTTATAGCTATTGTATTATGAAAACTACACCAAAGTTAAGTGACCTTCCCATCTAGGACTGATGTTGAGGATGCAATCATGAAGCATGTCCTTGAGGGTCTGAATTGTTTGCTCAGTATGGCCATTCGTCAGAGGATGGAAGGTGGTTCTCAAACAAAGTTGCGTCCCAAAATCCTCCTACAACCCCTTACATAGTTGGAATGTAAAATGTGCATCATGATCGGAGACAATTCTCACATTTACTCTATGTAACTGCCTAATATCCTACACATATAGGTGTCCCAATCACTCTTCTGAACCCTTCTCTTTGATTGGTAAAAAGTGGTCCAACTTGGTGTGTTGGTCGACGATCACCCAAATCGATTCATGACCTCTAGATGTATGTGGATGTCCTATCATGAAGTCCATGTATATTACATCCCACTTCAACTATGGGACCTCTAAAGGCTGAACCAAGCCTGCTGGCACATGATTATCATCCTTCACTTGCTGAAAATTGAGGCACTAATAGGCAAACTCTTCAACTGCTTTCATTATTCCCACCCACCAGTGTTGTCGTTAGAGATCCTGATACATCTTCTCCACTCTGGTATGTACCACTATAGGGGAAGTGCAGAACCCTTTCAAAACATCCTCCTGAAGTGACACTGGTAACATTGTATGTCCTCTGAAAAGGATGACATGCTCCCCACATTCAAAAAATCCATCAGGTGCCTGCCCAGTGGAAATCGGAGCACATTGAGGCTCATAGTGTGCATCCTCATGTTGTGGCTTCCTAACTCAATGATGAATTGGGGGAGTGACTATAAGAGACTAAAGAAATGATAATATATCTCTATCCATGAATGATATCTTCAAAGCAGAAATATTCTCCATCACCTCGCCTAGAAACTATATACCAGACCTCCTGCTGAGTGCATCTTCTACAATGTTCCCCTTCCCAAGAGTATACACTATTTGGAAGTCATAGTCCATGAAGAACTCAAGCCATTGTCACTATCTAAAGTTCATGTCCTTCTTGGAGAAGATATACCTGAGACTAGTTTGATCAGAATACATGGTTAAATACTCATCCATCAGATATTTTGACCACATCTACAAGGTGAAGACCACTATTGCTAACTCCATGTCATGGGTAGCATTGTTCTGCTCATTTTGTCTCAACTACCGAGAACCATATGTGATCACTACTCACTCCTCCATCAGGAAACATCCGATTCTAGTCCCTGATGCATCGTAGTAAACTTTTAACCCTATTCCTTCATCTGCAAGACTCAAGATGGGGGAACTATTAAACCTCTGCCTCATATCCTAAAAACTCCATTGGAATTTCTTTGACCAAATGAAGGGATTCACATTCTTCATCAAGGCTAATAGTGGTGCTGAAAATCTGGTGGAATCTTTTACAAATCTCTGGTAGTATCCAGCCAAACCCAGGAAACCTCATACCTTCATCACAGACCTGGGTGGCTCCTAAGAAATTACAGACCCAATCAGCGCTGGATCCACTACAACTCCAGCATCCTATATTACATTACCGAAAAACTGAACCTCTCGGATCTAGAACTGGCACTTAGAGAGCTTTCCATAAATCTGGTTCTCTCATAGGGTGTCCCGTACCACTTTCAAATGATCGGCATGCTCCTCCTCAGTAGCCGAGTAGATCAGAATGTCATAAACAATTACCACTAAAATCAATCAAGGTATGGATGAAAGATTTGGTTCATGAGTCCCATGAAAACTATTGCAGCATTGGTCACACCGAATGGAATAACCAAGTACTCATAATGGCCATACGGACATATGGAATCCATCTTCTGCACATCCTCATCTCGCACTCTAAGCTGGTGATAACCATATCTAAGGTAAAACTTCAAGAACCATCGGGCTCCTTTCAGCTGATGAATGAGTTCCTCAATACTCGAGAGTGGGTATTTGTTCTTCACAGTCACCTAGATCCAGCACCGATTGTCGACACAAAGTATCAATCTCCCATTTTCCTTCCTGGTGAACAAAATCAGGGCTTACCAAGGATAACATTGTGCCAGATGAATCCCTCCCCTGTAAGTCCTCCAACTGTACCCATATCTCTCGAATCTCCGCAGGAGCCACCCGATACGCTGGTGTTGATATCAGTGTCATTCTGGTGTGCATGTAAATATAAATTTCCACCTTTATATGAGGAGGTAATCCGGAAACATCATCAAGGAAAACATCCATGTACTGGTCCATCAATGCAGGATAGCTCAGACTCTAAACATCAACAACTCTGTTGGTAAGGCTAGCCAACTGATGAGTAATCAGTTGTACCCTCCTCTAGGTTAGTCCATCCTGCACTGCATAGCCTCCCTTCTCGCGGGTGAAGGTAAACCTGGTCCCATTCATGTGTAAACACTGCAACTTTTTCCAAAAACAGTCAATTTTTTCATAGAATGTAGATAAACAGTCCATAACCAATATGACATCGTAAGTGCTCAATTCCACTACTAGGGGATCCCCACCAAAGCTCTCTCCTCCTAGAGTAATCTCACACATCCAGCACTAGTGTGTAATCATCAAATCTTCCCCTATAGAAGTCTCTAGCTGTAATGATCAATCCAACGGCTCCGTCAGAATCTCCGAGCTCCGAATGAGGGTAGTGGAAATGACAGAATGACTAGAACATGTGTCTATATGTATTTAAAATATGGTGGAGTAGAAAAAAAATCGTACCTTATATAATATTCAGAGCACTGTGATCATTGGCCTCAACTGCCTGGAGTTGAGCTCTTCCCTGTCCACATGCTCCCGGTGGTCGGGGTGGACCTCTTGGTGGTGCCGGTGGTAATATCTTGAAACGTCTCCCATCGCTTACAACACGTCCTGCTCCTCTTCCATGACAGCCTCCAGCCTGCGTACCTCCCAAATTGAACCTCTGTCTCTTCCTCAATGTTCCTTCAACCATCTTCTTATTATATGAATGGTGGGCCGGTCAGTCACAGGCCATGTGACCCTGCCCGCCGCATGTGAAACATTGCCCACTCCTGGAATGTTTGTCTTCACTTCGGGTGCCATGAACAACCGATCCTGAGTCATGCAATTGTCCACCTATAGGTCCGGTCCTCTTGGACCTCTACGACATATGTTAGTAACCAGCTATAGAAGAATCTGATATGTGATGACTAGTAGTGGTTCTCACAACTGGTGATTGTTCATCAAATAAACTCTCCACCAAGAGGGCTCTCTCAAACACCCCCGCCTACATCGGGATGCTAATTGTGATCACTAAAGCCCTGATCTCCTGCATCAGTCCCTTCTCGTAGGTATGAGCCCTAAAAAATGGGTCCCAAAACATATCTATGGAGTAACGTAATAGGTCAGTGAACCTTGATGAGTACAAAGCCACAATAATTCTACCATACTGCAGATGAAGTAGCTTATATATGTGCACTGTGCGAAGAGTCGCTGGATCATACTCTACCTGAAAAAGTCTCTCAATGTATTCCCAGATAAGCGTTACCTCATCGTGGACCAAGAGCATCATGCTCCACCATCTGCCCGCTGCTTCCTGTAGAATTATGATAGCAAGAATCACCATGAGATCGGCCGGTGTCCCTACAAGTAAGAAGACTCTCACCACAGCCTCCAGCCAATACTCTTCCACCTATGGGTCTATCTCATCCCTAAAACTTGGTGGAAACTAGAGATGGTAATCATGAAATGCGCTCAAGCTGTGTGCACCATCTATTGCTAGGGCTAGTGGCTTCAGTGCCCCAACAGGGACTGTTACCATTGGTGCCTCCACTAGTGCCTCTACTGGAAGAGGGCCCTACACTGTGGCCTTGTCGCTCGGTTGGCTATCTATGTGTACAACTCCTAGAACTCTAGTCGGCTGTCTGCATGGAGACATCCTAAAATGAAATAGGTGTGCCACAGTTAAAAGGTTATACCTGGTTAGCTGACCTGGTGAGCTGACTTAATGAAATTTTTTTAAATCATGCACACAATCAGTTTTTTCATTCACTGATTCGGAAATCAAAAGTCAGTTTCCTGGTGTGTGGATACGTCGATCGCCACACGAACACAAGACTCCCTGACCATAAAAACCACACTCATTACTCTTAACACTGTTGCTTCACAGAAAAGATCAGAGTCATTGTTCTACGGTAGAGCCTCTCTATGATACCAATTTTTCACGACTCGTCCCCCGGGGACCATGCCGCGACTACCCCAAGCTGGTCTTCCATAGGCCAGGGGCTGGAGAATAGCACCAAAGGCATAATTCCACAAAATAGTGAATTAATTTCCTTTATAACTGGTAAACACACACACAAACAAACACACAACTGGATGAAACACCAAGAAAAAATTATAAAAAAATAATGATGAAAGTAAAGGGGGGAAGAATACAATCCCAATAGTAAAGTACATATACAACTGTGATACAATACAACAGAAGTGAATAATAAAAATGGTTATGGGGTCTTCCTTCAAGGCACCTACCTGAAGGGTAGGTACATAACGTCTCCTCAACACTAATCTTCCATCCATACTCTCTGTGTACCGACTCTTAGTAAGGTCCACCTACAGGTACCATCCAGTCCTTATACTCTTAGCCTCAGTCAGATCTGTCTGTTATCTACATACAGCACAATAAGGTGTGGGCATATCCCATGCACGGGTGAGTATAATGATACTCATTAGGGACCCTGAGACCCAAAAGTTCTCACAAAAATCCACCAAGGATAAACCACAAAGGAATAAATCAACAGAAAACATTACTAAAGTATTTTGCCTTACATATAACTAAGTTACCAAGTAGTCAATCTCAATCATGAGGAAAACACAGAAAAAATGACTTAGCTCAACTAGGATTTTATTCTAGGGGTAGTATCATGTAACATCCCCAGTCACATTGTCAAAACCTCGGCTGCTGTAGAACTCCTACTCTATCAAGTATTGTGGGCTAGCCGCGACTCCAAGCCCACTACCCACTACCCTAGGACTGCTGAGGTACTTCTTTGGTCGAGTACCGTGATTCTTCCGCGTCACCAAGTGCGCTCCCCAATGTGGGTCTACTACATCACCAAACGTGCTCCCCTTCGCAGCCTACTGAGGTAATCTTCTTGTCAAGTAACATTGATCTGCCTCATAACACAGAGGCGCTCCCCACCATGGGTCATCTGCAACACCAAGGTGCTCCCCAATGGGCTTGTAGAGTCACTCTGATTAAAAACGGTCATCATTTGTCAGGTCTCAGCCAGCTACTAGGTCTCCACACTACACTCGATCTTCTCCGGGAAGATCCTCAATATGAGATACTGGTCGATACTCCAAATGTCACGATGTCCCACGAAGATGTATCTCTAAGGTCTACCATTTCATAAGGGTCTCAACACAATAGACGTCGTGTCAAATGAATGCTTGGTTTGTGAGTTATTACCCTTTTAGTCCAGGGGACCCGGTTGGTTTTGTACCTGATCCAACCTGAACGTTTCGCATCTCAAACCAAAAATCTAGTAGATTATAATCAAAGGGACCATCTCAGTCCAAGATTTACAGCGCCACTAAAGGTTAATACAACGGAAATCCAGTGTCAAAGATATGACCAAAATAATGTATAGGGGTGCAGTGGACCTAGGTCTGGTCCGACCATATCAGACCGACCCGGCCTACCTGGCATGAATCGTCCCGGTTCCGGCTGACTCGTCCCGACCCACTCGGTCAGGCTCTACCCATAAGGCGGCCTGGTCATATCACGACTTATCCCCTAGTGCCCATGTCGTGACTACCCCAAGACCGCCTTCCATAGGCCAGGGGCTGGAGACTAGCACCAAAGGTGTAAATCCCTAAAACTAGGACGACATTTCCTTAATAATCAATAAACACACACAAACAGAGTAAAGACTAGATGCAAACACTAAGTATAAAATGTATGCAAAAGAAGTGTTGTAAAGTAAAGTGACAGGAAATACAAGCGCAATTGTAAAGTATAATGAAATTGAAACAAAATTACAACTGAGGAAAAGTAAACAACTGTTGGGTTATCCACCGGGAAGTCCCATGTGAAGGGTAGGTACCGAAGGCCTCCACAACACTCCACATCTATCCATCTCCTCTGAGTACCGTCATGCCATGTGGTCCACCTCTGAGTACCGTCCAGTCCCATCCACTCTGCCTCGGTCATCGTTGTCTTCCATCTACAAACAACACAACGAGGTGCATGCATAGCCTATGCAGGGGTGAGTATAACGATACACAGTAGGGACCCCGAGACTCTCAGGGTCTCACAAAATCCAACAAATATAAACCACAGAGTATTAAATTAATTGATAGCCAAATAACTAGGTATATTTCAATACATATACCTAAGTTATCATGTACCCATCTAAATCATGAGGAAAACATATAAGTCACTGACTCATATCACACATGTATACATCTTTTGTAGAGTAATAGAGATGATCAGATATAGTCACTGATTAATCTAAGATGTCGGACCCACATAGGATCCAGGACCAGTAGTTGGAACTGTCGGAGACACACTTGATCCAAAACAGTAGTCGAAGCTCTCAGACAAACAAAGGATCCAATACCAGGTAAGCTATCGGACCTACACATGATCTAGAACCAACTATTATGTTAGACCCACACATGATCCAGGAATAGATGTCAAAACTGTAGGACCCACAAAGGATCCAGAAACAGTCGTCAGAGCACAGGCTTTGTACAAAGCATTCTTGATTATGTGAGGGTCTGCTCTACCAGGAAATGGTCGATACGTCAATTTCCACAAAGTCCCACGAAAAAGTGTCTAAACAGTATTCCTTTTCAATGTGGTATCAACGCAAATTGCAGCACGTCAATCGTACCCCCAATCTATGAGTTATTAGCTTTTTATTCTTTGGGGCCCGGTTGGATTCATGTATGATCCAACCTGACCGTATCTCAACATTACCCTGATCTCTAGTTGGGTTTTCTCAAAGGGACCGTCTTGCTCAAATATTACAATCTCTACTGATGGTTCATCAAAAGGATGTCCAGTGCCAATGATATTGCCAAAAGAAAGTAAAGGGCTCCGTAGTTGGCCTATGTCCGGTTTGACTTGGTTAGACCAACCCGGCCCCACACAGTATGGGCCGACCCGGTCTGGTTCGACCCAGAAAGACCAGTTCGGTCTGACCCAGCCCGTTGGGCGAGTATGCCTATTATGTTTAACCCAGTCCGCTGGTCCTAGCCCAGTAGACTGTGAGGGTGGTTTGGCCCAGAGGACGCTGCATTGGCGGATCGACCCGAAGGCTAGAGCCAGTTCAGCCAGTGTCGTGAGGGCCGCGGCATGGTGACTCAGCTCGGGATGTCGGGCCGTTTCGGTTAGTAATGCCACGAGGGACGCCACGGTTCGGCTCAGGAGGCCTACGACCTGGAGGGCAGTGGGGCATGGGTAGGTCGCGGGTGAGTTCATGTAGGTGCGGGCAGCGCTCCGGGAGGCCGCAGGCAGGTGGCCTGGGCACCGAGTAGCGCGCGGGGAGGTTGGATGGGCGTCACGCAGTGCCTTGGGTTGCTGGAGAGGCACCAGACAACGCGTTGGGAGGCCGCAGGCAGGCGGCCTGGTCACCGGGCAGCACGACGGGAGGCCGGATGGGCACCGAGCAGTGTGTCATGTGGCCTCAGGCAAGCGACCTGGGGGCCGAGCAGCGCGCTGGGAGGTTGCAGGATGGCGGCCTGGGTGCCGAGTTGGCCACGAGTACATCCAAGGTGCGTGGGGCACCACAGGGGAAACACGGTTCATGGAGGCCGCAGGTAGCACGGCCTTATCGTTGTCTCCTCCGTTGCATGATCGTTGTTATGCTTCCATGATGGAGAAACATCACAAGAGATTGGTGGAGGGAGTCGTGCCATGTTAGATGGACCGCACCCTCTACGTTTAGGGGTGATAACAGAAGGCTCATCAAGTGAAGTTGATGATCAACAATTCACCTGTAAAAATTCCTTTCCAACAATTGAAAGAGATAAGAAAACTCAATTGCAGCACATAATAAACCCATACCTTTGATTTTTAGTTCGACACTCATTGTTCGTTGGCGGAGTTGAAGAAAGAAGACGATGAAGATCGTTGTTCGTCGCGTACGTCACACGCTCCAAATCCCGGGTTGTGTCAGCCGTAGAAGACACTCCACGTCGATAAGATCTGAGGGAGGGAGTCGAAGAAGGTTGTTGGCGTTATTCATCCTTCTTTGGAAGATGATGTTCCTTGTTATTCATTGGGTGATTTTCTGCCTAGCTCTCCTCTTCCTCTGTTCCTCCAAAATGAATCATGCCAACAAAAATAATAGATTGGTTATCTATTATTCCATTGGAATAGAATTTAAAAAGGGTGAATAAATTAATTGACTCCATCTAATAAATGTGTAGGATTGGCATAAAAATTTCTTCATTGTCCAATTAATTAAAAAAGGGGTTGTCACCATAAATGGTAGAGGATGACAAGGAACTCCCCCTCATTAATATGGGGAGTTGAGATATATTCCACCCACCCATTAATTGGGGGTTTTAGTCATGTGTGTCCCCACGTCATAACCTCTCATGAGAGCTTATGCTCGGGTGGGCCCCACCTCTATAACCTCTCATGGGAGGATAAGGTGTTGTGGCCCCACCTATAACTTCCAAGATGAGGGTTTTAACCACAAGTAAATCTCAAGGCATCTCAAAAAATATAAAGTGAAGCTCACATTATTTTTATTAATTTTTTTTATGAATCCCAAAAACCAACATTCCATCTCGACCCGCAACCGTCGAGGTGAATGTCTTCTAAGAGAATACAGGTGCTGCATGTTCAACGGTGTCGTCATATTTCAATTCCAAGCAGCAGTTCAAATGTTATAAAATCATGCACAAATGTTTACTGAGTGTACAATGAAAAACATCATAAATTGACTTCAAGAAAACTAGTCCTCAGAATCATGTTCCGTAAATATTGGTGGACTCATTAAATTACCATTTATTTAATAAAATTTCCACGGGATTTCTGAGTCTTTACATTATCCCCACCTAAAGTCTTTACATCTCGATAAGCTACAACTCAAACTAAGGGATCAAATGGAGGTACTAAGCACGCATCTGAGCCTCTCGCTCCCATGTGCTCTCCTGGAGGTTCCCATGCTTCCAGCGAACGTGCACCCGCTGTATCGACCGTGCACGTTGGACCTGTTCCTGTCAATCCTCAATCTCCAATGTAACCACTGTAAAAGTCACCCCATCATCGACGTCCATCTCCCCATGGTCAATGATGTGAGAAGTGTCGTGCACATATCTTTTTAGCAGAGATACGTGGAAGACGTCATGCACCCGGTGTAACTGAGGTGGAAGAGCTATGTGGTATGCCATCTCGCCAACTCTACTGAGCACCCGGAATGGTCCGATGATCCTCAGAGATAATTTTCCGCCTCTGCCAAATATCTGTAGACCTCGTCAAGGTGAGACGCATTGAAAGACGTGGTCGCCATCCTCGAGCTCCAGAGGCCTCTGTATCCTATCATCATACAACTTCTTCCTGCTCTGTGCAGTCTTCATCCGCTCCTCGATGATCTAATCCTTCTCCATGGTAGCTCGTACCATCTCTGGTCCCATAATTGCTGACTCCACAGGGTCTATCTAGCACATTGGTGATCTGCAAGGTTGACCATACACGGCCTCAAAACGTGCCATCCTAATGGAGGAGTTATAGCTAATGTTGTAGGGAAACTTCTCCAAAGGTAAATGATCCTCCCAGATGTGACCGAAGTCAAGGACACTTGCACGCATCATGTTCTTGAGGGTCTGAAATGTCCTCTCAGTCTGGCCATCCGTTTGAGGATGGAAGGTGATGTTCAGACGTAGCAGCATCCTGAAAGCCTTCTACAACCCCTTCCATAGCTGGGAAGTAATGTTTGTGTCACTATCAGAGACAATATAAGATGTTAATCCATGTATCCACACAATATGTTGCACGTAGAGGTGTTCCAAGATCTCTACTTAACCCTTATCTTTGATCGGTAGGAAGTTGTACAATATGGTGAGTTGGTCGACGATCACCCAAATCGAGTTGTGACCCCTGGATGTACATGGAAGTCCCCTCAAAAAGTCCATGGATATCCCATCCCACATCCACTCTGGGTCCTCTAAAGGCTGGAACAAGCATTTTGGTACCTGGTGCTCCGCCTTCACTTGCTCACAAGTGAGGCATCAAGAGACAAACCTCCCTACTTCCTTCTTGATACCTGGCCACCAGTGTTGTCTTCTGAGGTCCTGATACATCTTCACCACTCTTGGATGTACCTTTAAAGGGGATGTGTAGAAATACCTCAACACCTCATCCTAAAGTGACACTGGTACCACAGTACAACCTCTAAAGAGGATGAATTCCTCCCCACCTTTAGAAAATCCATCAGGTGCTTGCCTTGTGGATATTTGAGCATGTCATGTCTCACAGTCACCATCCCCAATCTATGCCTCTCTGACTTGAAGAATAAGTGGAGGAGTGACTGTAAGAGACTAAATAAATTCCTATCCATCTCTATCCATAATGGATATTTTCATTGCGGCAATCTGCTCTGTCGCCTCACCTAGCAGTTGTATTCCAGATATCCTGTAGGGTGCATCTGCTACATCATTCCCCTAACCAGGAGTATAGAATATCTCGAAGTCATAGTTCTGGCAGAACACAAGACATCGCCGCTGTCTCAGGTTCAGATCCTTGTGAGAGAGGATATACTTGAGACTCTTATGATCAGACTACATGGTAAAATGCTCGCCCATCAGATAGTGTTGCCACATCTTCAAGGCAAAGACCACTGCTGCTATGTCCAGGTCATGGGTAGCGTAGTTCTGCTCATGTTGTCTTAGCTGCCGAGAACCATACGCGGTCATTGCTCACTTCTTCATCAGGACACATCCGAGTCTGGTCCCTGATGTGTCACAGTAGACTATGTACCCAATGCCTTCCTTAGGAAGCCTCATGATGGGGGGTGCTAGTCAGCCTCTGCCTCAGCTCTTGAAAGCTCTTCTGGCATCTATCCGACAATACGAAGGGTTGACCCTTCTTTTTCATGGCTGATAGGAGTGCTGCAACTCTAGAGAAGTCAGGTACGAACCTACGATAATATCCATCCAATCCCAACAAACTCCATACCTCTATCACACTCCTGGGTGGCTCTGAAGCATATACCATCTCAATCATTGCTAGATCCACTGCAACTCCAGCCTCCAAGATAACATGTACAAGAAAGTGATCCTCTCGGATCCAGAACTGGAACTTTGAGATCTTACCATAAAGATGGTGCTCTCAGAGAGTGTCATGTACCACCCGAAAATGGTAGGCATGCTCCTCCTTAGTAGTAGAGTAGATCAGAATTTCGTCAGTAAAAACTATGACAAAGCGATCGAGGTATGGATGGAAGATCCTATTCATGAGTCCCATGAATAGTTTGACAGCATTGGTTACCCCGAAGGGCATAACCAAGAACTCATAGTGTCTGTATCGACACCTGAAGGTTGTCTTTTACACATCCTTGTCTCGAACTCTGAGCTGGTGACAGCCTGATCTGAGTTATATCTTCGAGAACCACCATTCACCCTTCAGCTGATCAAAGAGGTCGTAAATTCGTGGAAGTGGGTACATGTTTTCCAGGGTCACATGTTTCAAGAAACCGTAGTCGACATAGAGCCTCAAGATCCTGTCCTTCCTCTTGGAGAAAAATATCCAGGCTACCCGGGGAGAAACACTATGCCGGATGAATCCCTTCCCTTGCAATTCCTATAACTTTACCCGCAGCTCACAAAGCTCTGAGGGAGCCATCCGATATGCTGGAGAAGATATCAATGTCGTCCCGGGGTAAATGTAAATGTATAAGTCCACCTCTCTACGAGGAGGTAGTCCTAGAACATCATCAAGTAAAACATCCGCGTACTGGTCCACCACTACTAGATAGCTCGGACTCTCCACATCTACTGCTTCGAGGGTAAGGTAGTCCAACTGATGAGTGATCAGCTTCACCCTCCTCTGAGTAAGTCTGTTCTTCACTATAAAGGCTCCCTTCAAGACGGTGAAGGTGAACCTAGTCCCATCTGTGTGGACACACCGTACTTTCCACCTAATATAGTTAACCTGAGCATGGATTTTAGATAACTAGCCCATATATGAGATGACATCATTAGGCCTCGACGCCGCTACGAGGAGGTCCCGTCCAATGCAATCACCTCTTATAGTAAGCTCATACTGCCGACACCAGTGCGTAATCATCGAGTCTGCTCCCGTTGGAGCTTGTAGCTGTATGAATTGAGCCAACAAGTCCATCAGAATCTCCATGCTCTGAATGAGGGATGTGGAAATGAAAGAGTGACTGACACCTATGTCAATATGAACTGCAGCTATGGTGGAGTAGACACAGATCGTACCTCAAATCATTTCCAAAGTGTTGTGATCATAGGCCTCAGCTACCTGGAGTTGTGCTCTCCCCTATCCACCTACTCCCTGTGGTCAGGGTGTACATCTTGGTGGTGGTGGCGGTAACACCTCAAAACTTCTACCACTACCAATTGCTCGACCAGATCCTCTGTCACATCTGCCTACTCCATGCGGACCGCCTCTGTCGAATCTTTGTCTCTACCTATGTGGTCCTTCGACTATCTACTGATCATATGAACAATAGGTCTGACCGTCACGAGCCATGTGACCCTCCCTGTTGCATGTGAAACATTTTCTGCTCCTCACATGACTGAATATTTCTCTTGTGACTTGCAAAACTGATCCCATGTCCCGAGGTCATCCACCGGAAGGACTGGTCCTCTTGGACCTCTGTTACATCTGTCTGCAGCCTACTACAGAAGACTCTGCTACATGATGCCCGGTGGTGGGTCTCGCTGCTGGTGACTACTCAGCATGGAAACTCTCCACTAAGAGGTCTCACTCCAACACCCTCTTCTGCATCAGGATGCAGAGGGAGATCATCAAAGCTTTGATCTCTCGCCTGATCCCCTACTCCATGGTCAGGGCCCTAAATAATGGGTCTTGTACCATATCTTTGGAGTATCACGAGAGGTTGGGGAACCTCACTGAGTATTGAGATACCATCATACAACCCTATTGTAGATGCAGTAGATCCTGTATCCACACTACACATAGGGTGGTGGGGAAAAACTCTGCCCGAAATAGGCTATCGAAGTCTACCGAAAAAAGTGTCTCCTTGTCATGAACCTGAAGCACTAGGCTCCAATATCTGCATATTGCTGCCTGAAGGAGACTCATGCCAAGGATCGCCATAAGGTGTTTCGGTGCCCCTACCTGTCTAAAAACTCTCACAACTGCCTCTAGACAATCCTTAGCTACCTGCAGGTTCATCTCGCCCCTGTACCTGGGCGGTCTCTATCACAAGAACTCGTGGAACAGGCTCATGTGGCTTGCATTATCTACTGCTGGGGCTGGGTGCCTCGGTGGCTCAACAGGTAGTGGTACTACTGGAGCCTCTGATGTAATAGGGCCTTACACCGAGGCCTCATTTCTTGATGGGATGCCATCTCGTACAACTCTCGGAACCATGGATGGATATCTGTGTGGAGGCATCCAAAAAAGAAAAAGGTGTGCCACAATCAGTAAGTTATAAATGATGAGCTGACTCAAGATATCTCAAGAAAACTCATGAAAACACACACACAATCAGTGTTTTAGTGCACTGAGTTGGAAATTAGAAGTCAGGATCCTGGTGTATGGATATGTCTGCTGCTACACCAACACTAGACACCCTAAACTGAAAAACACAGATAGTACCTTTAACTCTATTGCTTCACAAAAACGAAATATCAGAGTCATGAGTTATGTGGTTGAACCGACTCCTCTGATATGAATTTTTCACGACCCTTCCCCCTGGTCCCGTGTCATGACTACCCCAAGCCAGACTTCTATAGATCAAGGAATATGAAAAAAAAGTACAACTGAAGAAAATTAAACAGCTGATGGATCGTCCACTAGGTAGTCCCACCTAAAGGGTAGGTATATAATTCATGAACAACACTCCACGTCCATCCGTCTCCTTCGAGTACTGTCAGACCGTGTGGTCCACCTCCGGGTACCGTCTACTCGCATCCACTCATCCTCAGTCAGCAATGTCCATTGTCTTCATCAAACACAACGATGTGCGGGCATAACCTGTGTAGGGTTGAGAATAACGATACTCATTATGGACCCCGAGACCCTCAAGGTCTCACAAAATCCAACACGGATAAACCACAAAGTATGAAATTAACAGATAGCCAAATACATAGGTATATGCCCATACATATACTGAAGTTATCATGTAACTCATATCAATCAAGAGGAAAACATAGAAGTCACTGATACATCTCACATAGGTATTCAACTTTTGTAGAGTGATAGAGATGATCATATTCAGTCACAGATTCATCTAAGTTGTAGGACACACACATGATCCAGGACCACCAGTTGGAATTGTCAAACACACACATGATCCAGGAATAATATTCGAAGCTGTCAGACCCTCATAGAATCCAAGAGAATCTATGTTATGGGACCCACATAGGATCTAGTACCGGCTATTCTGTCGGACCCAAACAGTATCCTAGAACAGTCGTCAGAGCACAGCAAGCTGCAGGATTTCTATAAGGAATGCTTGATTCCGGTAAGGTATATTTATCAATAGAAGAGTCGATACATCAACTACCACAAAGTCCGAATAATTAGTGTCTCAAAGGTCCGCATCGTCAAAGGGGTCTCAACGCAAAAGACTGCGTGTCAATCAGACACCCGGTCTGTGAGTTATTATCTTTTTAGTCCCCGGGGCCCAGTTGGATTCATGTACGATCCAACCTGACCGTATCGCAACATTACCCAAAACAACAGTGGAGTTTTATCAAAGGGACCATCATGCTCCAATATTACCAGTGTCACTGATAGTTCATCAAACAGATGTCTCGTGCCAAAGATATGTCCAAAAGAATGTAAAGGGGACTATAGTGCGCCCGGATCTGGTTCGACCAAGTTGGACTGACCCAGTCCATTGGGCGGGTCATCTTGTTAGGTTCAAACTAGCCCGCTTGGCACATCCTAGAGGACTATGAGGGTGGTTACTCCTAGAGGCTTCCGTGTATGCAGCTCGGCCCGAAGGCCAGGGCCGGTTCGATCAGTGCCTTGAGGGGAGCAGCTCGGCAACTCGGCCTTGGAGGCCGAGCCTATTTGGTCAGCGATGCTGTGAGGGTCATCGCCTTTCCAGCTCAGTAGGTTGGCGGCTCAGAGGCAGGAGGGTGTGCCTGTGGGGAGGGCGCATGCCACGAGAAAGCACCCTGGGCACCCAGAAGCACACTGGGAGGCTGGCTGGGTGTCGGGTAGCATTCCGGCTGGCCGTCTTGGCGCTGAGCAGTGCATGAGGAGGCCGGTTGTGCAGCAGAAAGTGTGTCGGGTGGCTGTGCGTTAGCATCCTGGGTGCTGGGTAGCACGCCAGGAGGTTGCGGGCAGCCGGCCTGGGCCTGGGTATGACACAGGTTCGGATGGGGTGCGTGGGGCACCATGGGGGTGGCACAGTTCATTGAGGCCGCAGGTAGTGCGGCCTTGTCGTTGACTCCTCCTTCACCTCATTGTTGTTACGCTGCCATGCCTAAGAAACATCACAAGAGATCTGCGGAGGGAGTTGGGCTATGTTAGTTGTCCCACACCCTATGATTTTAGGGGTGATAACGAAATGCTCATCAAAAGAAGTAGATTATCAAAAAATCGCCCACAACGATTCCTTTCCAACCATTGAAAGTGAAATGAAAAAAAATGTCAACACGTAATAAACCCCTACCTTTGATTCGTCATTCGACGCTCATCATTCGTTGATGGAGTTAAAGATATCATACAATGAAGATCGTCGTTCGTCGCGTATCTGACGCAGTCCCAATCCCGGGCTACATCGACCGTAGAAGACACTCCACGTCAGTAGGATCCTAGGGAGGAAGTCGATTAATGTTGTTGGTGTTCTTTTTCCTTCGTTGGAAGATGAGGTTCGTCGTTCTTTTTTGGGAGGTTCTCTCTATATCTCTCATTTTTCTCCATTCATCCAAACTGAATCATGCCAACAAAAATAATAGATTGGTTATCGATTATTCCATAGGCATATAATTCAAAAAGGGAGAATAAATTAAATTACCCCATCTAATAAATGCGATGTATTGGAAAAATAAATTATGTTTTTTCCAAATAAAAAAAGGGGGTGGAACCATAAATTGAAGAGGTGGACATGGGACACCCCCTCATTTATGTGGGGAGTTTAGGGATATTTCAACCACCCATTAATTTGGGGTTTTAGTGTCATGTTGTCCCCACGTCATAACCTCTCGTGGGAGGTTATGATCGGGTGAGACCCACCTCCGTAACCTCTCATGGTAGGTTAAGGTGTGGTTTCCCCACCTCTAACATCAAAGGGGAGATTTTAAACCACTAGTCAAACTCATGGAGGCTAAAAAAAAATAAACTAAAGCTCACATTATTTTTATTAATTTTCTGTTGCCCAAAAACTAACATTCCAACTCGACCAGTTGTCGTCAAGGTGAATGTCTTTCTAAGAAAATACCGACTCTACAATTTCAATGGTGTCATGAGATGTTAATTACGAGAAATAGTTCAAAATTTATAAAATCATTCCTATAGTTTTAGTAAACGTACCGAACAAAACTTCATAAACTGATTCCGGGCACACGGGGCCTCGGAATCATGCCCCATAAATTTTTGCGGACTCTTACAATTCCCATGTATTTAAAAAAAATTCTATGTGATTTCTTGGTCTTTACATGTCCACTGGGGGTCCGAAAAGCTGTGAGGGCCACATGGTGTCGTAGAGACACGGGTGCCACAGGGTGGCTTGGATGCGGTGGCGCCGAGAGGGAGCGGGCTGGTTCGGCATGAGCACCGCAGGGGCAGAGGTCGGTACAGCCGGTGCGCCGGGATGGGTGCGGTCCGGTTCGGTGATGGCTCTGCGAGGTGCGTGGGACGGTTTGGCTGGGGCGCTGTGAGGGGAAAAGGAAGGTTTGGTTGGGGTGCCGTAAGGGTCGCATTCCAGTTCGACCGAACTGCCGCAACGGGTGTGGGCCAGTTCGGTCAGGGTGCCGCGAGGGGCAGGGGCCGATGGACAGTGCAATCGGGGCTGCACTGCCGGCGGGGGGGGGGGAGGCGAAGCCGGGAGGGGGAACGGCCGGCGAGCAGCGCAGTCAGGGGGTTGAGGTCATTGGGGGAGCGACCGGGGGACGAGGCCGACAGGTGGTGCCACCAACAGGTGGTGCGGCCGGGGTGGCCGGGAGGCTGGAGCGCCGCGGGGGAGATGTGGGTCACAGTGTTCATGGGGGGCGACACCATTTCATTCATCACCTTCCATCATTCTAAAGAACACAATAAAGAAAAATAACAAAGGGGGTCAGACCATGTTTGTTTGGCCCACACCCTCTACGTTTAGAGTGGTTGCATATAGTTCACAAGAATGAATCAAATAACGTCAACAATGTTCTTCTATAATTTAAACATTCCCTATCATGAACAAGAGAATAATGAATTACCTGGATAGTGATAAACAAATTGCATTAAAACCCTACCTCAGGTTGATACATCGATGCAGTCGCGGGGAGGAATACGAATAGTTGGGAAAAAGACGGACGTCTGTGTCATCGACATTTTCCTTGACCTTTGGTTTGTGCATCCATTCATCCCATAAGACGTCCCACATCGGTTACCTATGCAGGATGCTTCCGCGGTAGAAGTCGAAGACGTTCCTCACCGGCGTTCTTCATTTGGAGGATCATTATTCATGGTGGAGGTTCTTCGTTAGAGAGCTTTCCCCCTAAGTCCTCCCAATCCTCCTTAACAAACAAAAGAGTAGGTTTCCCAAAGTAATAGATTGAAATATCTATATATTAATTGGCATAATATTCCAAAAAATAATAATTAATTAAAGGAGTGTTGGCATAATTAATGTGGAGGAAGTCCAGGGGCTCCTCCATATTTAATTTAGGGGTTGATTGGGTTTCATACATTTATGAGAGAGTATCAAGTTGGTTTCTCCGATTCAAAGAGGTGGGGGTTTCAAGGGTGTTAAATCCCGGGTGGTCCCCACAACCTTAACCTCTCATGGGAGTGTAAGGTCTAGTGGTCCCCACCACAAACATCCACAAGGAGGTTTAGTTCTTATGGACCCTACATCCAAACACCCACATGGGTTTTACAAATAAAAATAACATTTTTGCACAATTTTTTTATTTTTTTATTCCTTCTAAAAAAACCCAAAAAATAACTTTTACCTTCGACCATCTACTGTCGTAGAGAAAGTCTTCATAAGAGAATATCGGCACTATGAATTCAACGGTTCCCTCAAATTTATATTCTGAGCACCGGTTAAAATGTTATAAAAACCCACTCATACCTTTGTTGAACATACCCAAAAAAAGTCCAGAAATTCATTCAAGCACTCCAGGCCTCGGAATCAAGCACCGTCTATTTTCGTGGACTCGTAATATTCCCATATATTTAAAAAACAATAAATGGAAATTCCGGGTAATTAAAAAAGTTCAAAAATTATTTAGAATGTTAATTTCCTTTAAAATATACATTGATATGTATAAATTAAAACACAAATAAATGAATTGAAATGATGTAGGAAAATTGATTAATACCATATATCATAAAATGAAACATTCTAAAAACACATATTTAAAGGGATAAAAATACAATAAAATGGAATTTAAAATGACCCATGAAAAAATAATTAAAAAATAAATATTTATTTATAATGATAGTTTTAAATCATTTAATGTATAATTAAAAAAATTACATAATTAAATTTTCTAGAACATGGACATAAGATAAAAAGGCAATCAACCAAAGATAAAATAAGAATAGCTTATCGTGAAAAAAATATTTCATGATCATGTTAAGTAACTAAGAAGAGAAAATTAAAACAAAACATAAAGATTACAGTAATAAAAATATGTGAACAATAATATTGGTATAAGGGAAAAAATTCAAATATTATTTTAATAAAAAATTAATCATAAATAATCTTGATTAAAAATAAGATTGTGAAACAAATATTTATGTCTTTGGTAACTTTTTAATCAAATCCCTTTAATGGATAATACTTGTAATAGCATAGAATATGATAAATTTTTCTTTATTACTGATATATTTTAAAAAATGGTATGTTTATATTCTATGTATAATAAATTATATTTAGAATGTAAAACATATCTCATTGATGTGGAGGTGGGATGAAATTACACTTATCACAAGTCCTGTTTTGCATCATACATATTCAAAACTCTTTTACTAAAAATATGAATTAATTATAATTCAATTTTATAAAAAATATTAATACTTATCAAATTATATACCATTCTATTAAAATTTCAAATTATAATTTCTTAATAATTCGTAATTAAAAAAAAATCATGTGAAAACTGGTCTATTTTCCATGTCTATTTTCGTTTTATGGTAATGATCCATAAAAAGTGGTTTTGTTTTAATAGTCACTATAATATTAATCAGGATTCATGTTCATATTAAATTCTTATAAACAATTTTATTTCTAATTATAAAACACTATGAGGAAAATTGATTTACATTATGGTAGTCTTTATATAAGCATGAGTGATATTTTGACATATCAATTAATCGATCAATATAAAGTTGAATAAAGATTAAAAATTATCATATATATTCAGTAAAAATATCATTATAGCAATACTTTTAAATCATAAAAAATTGAATCACATATATTCATATATGTGGTTGTCCAAATGTACTCACATGCGAAGTTAATGTTTCCAAACTGAAGAAAAAGGATATGGATAAATAATTTTAAATAAAAATAAAAATATCTTTTTATTTTTTAAATAATTATTTTACTACTATGTAATGGTTAATATATAATTAATTTAGTAAAAATATGAATAAACATAAAATAGATCAGTTAAATGGATTACCTCATCATTGAGAGAACTCCATGATATTTATTCTTATAAATCATTGGGACAATCATTTTAAGGGAACATAACCTACAAAACCTAGATAATAATATTTAGAAGTGGTTTTTAGTGGATAATTTCAAATAATTTTATTATGGTTATGTCCTTTTTAGTGAGAAAATGGGCACACTTCTGAAATACATAATATATTTCAATGTAATACATTATTTTTCCTATTAATGTTGAACCATGTTTATATATTTTAAATTTAGGAAGAGTATAAGTCTAAATAGTATCATAAAATAAAATTATGATAGGTTTAGGTGATATTTTAACCCTTATATCTTATTTGTATCGCTTGTTAAAATGTTTAATGATTACCATGATATCAAATTTTTTACTCAATATGGATAATGAAAGCTACTATAATAGTTAATGTGTGAAATAATTGGAAAATAAATAATATTGTATAATATTTCCAATTCGGTTCGATGAATATATTTTTTATTAATATTGAATCATTTAATATATCTAAATTTTACATAATATACCATTAAAGTCATTTGTTGGACATCTAATATTGTTTGAATTTAAAGAAATAATGATTAAATGAAATATGAATATAAAATTCAAACTCAACACTATTATTTTATATTTTACAAAAAAAAATTAAACCAAAATCATTCATCAATATAGTATAGTTTTTTTAAATTTTAGTTAATTTATTTTTCTATTACATGAAAAACCACTATGTATGTATTGTGTATGAATTTAAGGCATGTATTCAATCAGTTAAAATATACAATAAATTCCATTGATAAAAAAAATTCAGTTGTATTTGAAATAAATATTTATGAAAAAACATAACATCTTTTTTCCCAATGTAAAAATAATAAGGACATTAAAATAAATAAAGTGACATTTTATATTTATTATTTACATAAAATTATATTATGCTCATATTAAAAGTTAAGTTGAAAAATATTTCAAAACCATAAATAATATGTTTCTTATGTTTTAATGGAGACTATCCAATTAAATAATGACAATTATTTTTTTGGTATTTCAATGCCTTATTTGGTATTTGTAACCTCGTTTTACCTGTTTTACCCACAGATAGGTGAAAAATATTTACCCCCATTATTATTCATGTTGACCAAAAATAAAAGTGGTATTAGAATCCAATTTATTTCTATTTATACCAAATGAGAAATCCTTTTTTAATGATTCAATTTTTATAATATGTGAATAAATTAATAGAAATACATAAATCAAAATTAAAAACTGTTTTTTTTAATTTACAATTTCTATATTATAAAAATTTATTAAAAAATTATATTTAATTATGATTCCTATAATAATAATTAAATAATTTTTAATAAAATGAAAATTATATTAATTTTTAATAATCACCAAAAATATAATGTTAACTTTCATTTACTCAATTTAGTGAAAATAACTAAAAATTAAAAAAAAGTTATATTTTTTCTTATTCAGTGGAAAATACTTCCTTTTACGAAAACATGTCATAATAAGGTAGTATATAAATACTTATATTAAAAATCTTATAAATTTAAAAGAAGACTTATAAAAATTATAAGAAATTATTTTAAAGGCCACACAGAAAATTCAATAAAAATATTTATATGGAAAATATATTTATAAGGGACAAAATAAAATTATTAAAAATTAAATAGTTATTTATTATTAATTAGTAAATAATTTTTAACTATATTAAACCATCATTAATATCTCTCAAAATTATATTACTCTTACTCATGCTAGAAATTAAATGGCCATGACTTATTATGCCATAGTTTGTTTTACACAATGTGTTGTACATTTGGAATGCTATAAAAAACATATAATTAATTTAAATAGAATTATATTTAAAATCCGAGGGTGTAACATGATTTAAATTTGGGATACATGAATTATTAATTTTGAAATATATAGTCTGACAGCATGAGTGTATGTTCACTGGGAAAAATAGGGTCTAAAAAAGAGAAAAAAATTTAACACTACGATTTACAACATCACCATCATTGATGTGTAATGGGGAACATAATTCAATTTTATCCTTTACAAATGCATCTGCATGATTGAGGTAACATGTACATCAACATGGTGTTCCCCATGAGGTATATCATCCACATAAATATTTGTAATTCTATTTGATTTGGGAAGTGTTTATAGGGTATAATGTTGTCATGTTTGGTGTTTAAAGGCAGTCAAAACCCTGGGCTACTTTATTGCATGTTAGAAATTATTTTGAAATATAAAAATTCTAGATAGTACATTCCTAAATAATATTTAGAAATTATTTTTTATATATAAGAAATAAAATATAAATTCTAATCTATTTCTAATAATTGATAATAAATTGAACATGGGGGCTCAAAAATCCAACATCTCATTCATCACAAAATCCTCTTCCTCCCCAACATTATCTTGATTTTATCTATTAAAAATGTTAATATAGGGAATAATGTTACCTGATTAACTATTTAAAAAACAATCTAGTGATGAGCTTTGAGTCCTCATGAAACTATATAAACCACTATGTAAAGCATTATTCCAAAATTAATACTACATTGAATAAATTTAAATTTTTGGTATTACATGAAAACCATTTTGTTGTTTATTTTAGGGACCCTCATCCAATAATAATCTAAAAATAAACATTTTATGCTTCTCTAATCATTTGTAAATTATTTATGACACATGAAAAACATTTTCTTGATAAATATGGTCTATAAAAATTTTTTGGGTCAAATCTATAGAATAATTTTATAAAAATATATGTCAGTAAAAATTTATAAACTATTCATTAAAAAGGAAAAAATAATTAAAAAAATATATCAATTATTATATATATTCAACTAATTTAATAATTTATATTACTAATTCACAATTAAAATTCATGTTTTTAAGGAGTCCCATTTCAGATATTTTTTCCTTGATGAGTCTTTTTTATTATTACTCATGATTTATCAGAAGAAGTTAACCATAATGATTCCATGATAATGAAAAATATTTGAATGTAGGTATATACAAATATAAATAAATATTTAAAAATTTCTTGTTAGGATTGATATGTTTTTGATGTCAAAAAATCAATTAGTAAAGTATGGTTCATCGATGAACCATCCTGGAATTTAGTGATGGAGAAGAAATTGTGATACTGAATAATTTATAGAATAAAACATCATTTAAAGATGATATAAAAGAATAACTAAATAAATTCAGGAATATAATAATGAAAAATAGAATGGAGACACCAAAATGGGCCCATTATTCTAAGATAAAGTAATTTAGAGATGAAATTTAAGGAATAAAAAATAACTCGGAAGAAATGTTTAACGGGGAGGGACATGAATATATCTATGATTGATAATTTTTTTTAAAAAAATTCAATTTTTGAAATCTATTTTTCTGTATCGTACCTCAATAAGATAATTATATCTTTCATGTAAATTTACAATGGTTTATTTTTTTAAATACATTTTTAATATTACTTTATATTTCTTGATATATAAAATATTTTTTATATTTTTCATTAATTTAATTGGGCTACGTGTTAGTTATTGGGAATTATAAATATAATTAATTTATTATATAGAATATATATGAATTAAAATACCCCTATGAAATTTTTAAATGACTTCGTACACTTATAATATAGAGAATATATTATTTCCCTTAAGGATTCATTATTGAGTCTTAGAGAGGAAGATGATCTCAAGAAAGGTGTTGGGATATAATGTTGTATCATGGAGGTAAATTTTCCCACTATAGAGCAGTATGAAAAACAATAGTAGCTATCAATATGACAGGGGAACCAATCAATTTTAGATAAGCGACTCTAAGAAAAATAAAAAACTGAGAAAATTGATCCTCATTTATTAAAAATTGATATGAAAATAATTTGTTTTCTATGTAGTGGCTAGAATATAGGGAGAAAGCTCTATAAGAATGATATATTATGGGTGAAAAAGGGTTCCCATGAGTCATAATTAAATATTTTCTTGTGTCTAAAATACTGATGAAAATTCCCAAAAAACCTTACAATAAATAAATTATTATTAACATCCATATTTACTTTTAATAATTTAATTATCTAAAACCTGAAAAACTTAAGGCATATTGTGAACATAACATTAAAATTGAATCCTTTTAAACAAATTATGATTTTAACAATTGTTAAATTGAATAGTTCATCAATATTTGATTCATTTGAAATGTTATAGAATGAAATTGAAAAAATAATTAGGATAATGATTATGATTACACCCATGGATTATATTATTTATCTAAATAAATAGATTCATGAAAATGATAATTTAAATAATTTACAATGCAGGAGTGGGGAGATATAACTCAATATGAAATTTCTATATATCCAAAAATAATAATAATTCAATATTTTATTTCAGTTATTTTTTTAATTATAGAATGGACCCACCACTTATGAACATAGACACTATGAATTGTATCATAATAAAAATCCATGATTTCATAGACATCAACCTTTTTATCATAATTTTTACATGGAACTCTATTTTAGAAGCTTATTTTTTATGATATTTCTCTTTTTCAACCCAAAGGATTCATTATTTTATCTCCCATTTATTATATAGTTCCATTAATGTTTTTCCATTCCATTTTAGTTTGGTTTTAAAATTAACTCTAGGTCCCATGTGTTTACTCACATTGATATGGTTGTTGAAGCTTATTTTTTTAGAGAATCGTAGTTTTAATTATTTAGGAGCCTTGAGTCCATGTTCATTTGGAAAATATAGAGGAATATTATAATTTATGGCCAAATGGTTTGGGGATATTTAAAGGGATTATTATAATTATTATAAAATGATACCATTTATACTAATTTGATTATTATTCATCAATATATTCAATTAGATCGGTTTTATTTGTATTTTAATTCATTTATTTCAATTATAGACTCCACTAATTAGAGTTTGAATCATTAGTTATTCAATTAAAATTTATTATGCTTTATTAAATATTTATATCCCATTACTTACCTTTTTTCAAACTTTGTTATAGGCTTCCTTGATTCCATATTCATAGGATTTTATCATGAATATATTGATAGGTTTTTTCAACCCATTTATATAATAAATCATCATTTTTAAAACTAAATGAATCTTGAAAATTTCTGTTCACTCATACCATTTTTTTCCTATGATGGTCCCCATGTATCCCCCATTCATGTTACTAAAAAGACAATGATTCCCCCAGTTCCCCAAATTCTAACTAAAAATGATTATCCCACGAGTTCATTGATATAAGTGAGTAAAAATATAAAGAGAAAAAATTATGAAACAACAAACACCATATTTAGCATGAAGAAAATAACAAATAATGTGGCATAAAAAACCCATGGACATATAGAAGGATCTCTCGATAGTAAAATTTATGCATTAATGTTATCATAAAATTACTTGGAGTATTATATTATAATTAATATCTCATTAATAAAGGAGAATGGATGCCACAAAATACCACACAATTTAAAATGTAAATTAGTTAATAATAGATTATTAATGATATTAACTTGTATATGGGTAGGGTGGTTCCTTTTATAGTCTAATATCTATCATATTCCTCTTATTTTACTAGAATTAATGGGTGGGTTTTTCCTCCCACAACATAAACACACCTAGCCCCTTGAAAAAAGAATGGAAAATATTTTTTTCCCTAAAATCGATCATTGAAATATATAAAATATATAGCATAAAGATAAACAATCACTTGAGCAATAAACCATTATATCATATAAAACATGCCTACCATAAAATTTTCATGATTATCAAGTATCTATATAATATGAATATATATATATATCTAAATCACATTTATTAAGAAATTTTTAACATTTTTTTTTGAATCTTATGCATGTATGCACTTCCTTCCACCATTAAATCATAAAAAAAGTGGTAGTTTAAACCAATGTTCTTCTTATTTGATTCAAAATATTTAATCCTTACCATTTTTAAGGAAGAATAATTATCAAAAAATTAAAATAGGTTGATTTATATGCTCAAGATCCTCTAACTTAATTTTAATCAAAACTTATTCATTACATGAATGTGTAGATGAAAGGTAATGTACCTTCTCAATGGATAAGTCCAAATCATACTATACATTGAAACATAGTAAAGATGTCCTCTTAAAAGAATGAACACATATCCAATAGTGGATTTTGACTATTGATAATTTATATTAACTTGTGAATCACCATAGCCTTAGATAATTAAATATGACATATATAATATAATTTAGAATATATGGTATCCTTGATGCAACTCATGACACACTTCACAATGTTGTAACTATCCTTTCCCAGATTCTCCAATTATTCAATAACTACACCAACTTCATGTGCAATATCAATTCTTATAAAAACTATTGAGACCATTGGGAACCCAAAAGTATTCTCATTAGAAACTAAATATATCTCCATCATCACTCATTTAATCTATGTATCAAAAGCCCAGGATGTAACTTCAGATCAATATTAATATTTACGTCTCATTCATAGATATGGGGGAGCTCTTAAATCCATAAATTCATCAACACTTCCATCTATGTACAAAATGTGACAACATTAACAACCATAATCACCATTATAGTTCCATGAAAAATATTCGTCACTAATTTTTCAATGTGAATCTAGCACCGTATATCAGCAAAATCTCTCAAAGATAACATGATCTTATTCAAGGCCATCAAATGGGGCACTCATTTGGTGGTTTTAAATATAACTTCATGAATCTCCAATTTTATGTTACTCACTCTAAAAAAATCATGTTGTTATCATTTTATATGAAATCAAGTCCCATATTGATTGATTCATAGTGATAATAAAATTCCATTAAATATTTTATGTGTCACATTTCCGGCGAAGTGTGTTATTAATGCATCTTTGAGATATAGTTTACCAATCGTAGTCGCGGACAATTTATACATTTATTTTTAATCCTTTCTAAAAGAACTCACCCAATTTTTATGAGGGTTATCTATAAAAAACGTTTTTCTCCAATAATCATTATTGACATGCATTGTCATTCCATATTTATAATCTTTGAAATTTTACTTTATTCCCATTGATTTTGATCATCCATTATTTTAGATCTCTATATAACCACACACCATCATACATCATTTCTATATTAAAAAATCCTATTTTAATTGCATAATTTTTTATGTGTACACCATGATCCTAGTCCAAATGTATTCTTCAAGAACCATGGCTGCAATGTCGTTGAAGACCAACATATCCATATGGATACATTAGTGATGTTAATGATTTCATAATCAATTGAATGAGGAATGAATTGGACACTACTGTAGGTACTTAATTTTAAATTTTCAATAAATGGTATTTTTTATTTCTAAAAATGAACAAACATTCGAGAACACTTGAAACATAAGTCCTTTATAAGTGTTTAAAAAGTAATGACAAATGATTCCTATATTAACACAATAAATTATTGATAAATTCCTTCGTCATTAGAACTAAAATAAAATCACTATAATGTTACTTTAACATAATCAGATTTTGAAAGGTATTTTCTAAGAATTAATTTAAAATTTTAAATGGCCTCCAATACATGAAATAATGAGTGTTTTTTATGACATGTAAGAAACACGACATTAAGATTCTATGAACCATGAAATAATAATATAATAACGTAACCATTTAGTAGGAGGGTAAGAATAGTATTATTGTATTTGTAAATAATTTATATAAATTTTTTATTTAATGAAAATTTCATCATGAATTCAAAGTAAATAACTAGTCATTTTTAGTAAAGTTATTATATTAACAAAAAATATATTATCTAAAAAAATTATTGTTCATAATTTTTATTAAAAAATATTATTAGGTTTATATAGAGAAAGATCATTTTTCAAATCGTCATATCAAAATTAACCTATGATGAAATTTTTTTATTTTTCAAAAAATATTGACTTTTATGTATAGAGTGAGAAAATCCAATTTTTTTAAAACTATAAATAATTTTTATTAAATTAGATAATTTAAATTTATATTTCAATTTTTAATGTTGCATGATTATTATTTAGTTTCATTTAACCAAATTTAGTTGGTTTAAATATACATTATATTGTAAATTATTAAATGGTTATTTTTGGGATTCAAAATGGTTTTTTCATAAATGAGTTTTAATGTGTATAATGATTCTCCATTTCAATTAATTGAAATAATTTATAATGAGGAGTTTTAAATATTAAATTTATATATTATATTTTAATAAATGTTATTTTATATTTATAAAATGATTATTATTTGACATTTATTTGATATGAAATCATATTTTACATGAATAAAACACATCTTGAAAACCTGATTTTTCATCACGTCGATAGTTTTTGTTATAAATTTACTATTTTTAAAAACTTTATAAAATTTATTAGAACAAATAATAATAATTTTTTAAAAATTAATATAAAACTTATATCATGGTGATTTTTTGTGAGTTTATGATAAGATTAATTTTTTTAATTAATTGTGAAAAATACTTGTTTATAATTGAAAAATCATTTTCATTTATATTAGATATAATGTAAAATTTAAAATAAATTTTTTTTATTTAAATTAGTTCAATTATATATTAATTAATTTCATTAACACTATTTTAATAAATATTATACTATAGTTGGTTATAATTTCTTTGTAAAAATTGTTACAAAATCTCTTTGATAACACTATTTCTAATTGTTTCTATAAGATTAATTGTATATTAAAATTTTATTATTATATAAATGATATTTGTAAAAAATGATTATGTTATTTTATCATTAGATGTTATAATATTAAACTAGGTATCCTATGTGTTTTACCAAAATTAATAATCCAAAAAAGAAAAAATAATTAAATTGGTGAAGTTAAAAATGTGTTTATAGAAGGGTTAAAATTAAATGATAAGGGTTTCAAGGATATAAAAATAGGTCTAAAATATATTTTTCATCCATATTTAGTCCCCTAAATGTCTAGTTATCAATAATAATCCATTTTATATCACATTATCATCATAAAAATGTGGCTAAATATTTTTCTATTTTATGAACTTACATGTGTTCCACTCACATTACATTTAAAATTCCACTCCCTTTCAGATATTCATCAATCATTGAAACCATTTTTTGGAAAAAATATTCTAAAATAGCATATAATCGTCCTTCCTCTAATCCTCTCAGACTTATATTAGGCATAAATCCAACCCAAAAAGGATTTTTGTCAAATCCTGTTGATTTTTCTTAATCAAGATGTAATTTTTTCAACGAGAATTTCTATTTTATTTATTCATCAAACTCCTTAAATTATTTTTAAAAAATTACAACATAATATAATATAATAATTAAACATACTACGATTTTTTATTTTATGTTAATGATATGAAATGATCATGAATACCATAAAACGTGTTACAAAATAATCAATCATGTGTATTCCAGACTACGGTCTCACGAACCAATGTCATTCATTTTCCCATTACGACCTCTCACAATTGTAAATGGTGATGGATATGTAGTATATATATATATATGAGATATTTATAATGTATTTATTCAACATTATTCATTATATTATTTATATATAGTTTTACTTTTCATTCCATATGATATACAACAACACCACTCATGTGTATAGTGGATTACCGCCTCCTGAAGCGATGTGATACATTTTCACTAACAATTTACATGGAAAATAAAAGGGATAAATTAATAAAAATAATAATATATACAAGGAATAATTTTTTTACTTATATATAATATCATTCTAAAAATACATTATATAATTATATTTCTTACCCTGTTACTCATTTAAATATTTTTGTGTCGTTCACATATGTGTATAATACCACCTCTCGGAAGAGATGTGACTGTATTTTCATCACCATTCATGTGAATGATATTTAAAAAAGTAAATAAAGAAATAATATATATTTTTTATTATCATCATTACATGATATGACATTACTTACATTATTTCAAAATTGATCGTTAAAAAACTGAGACATTACTCATGCTTATGTATAGCTTTCAGTCTCAATGATCGTAAAAATACATCATTTTACATAACCATATTTCATGATTGGTATTAAATGATTATTTTGTGAATAAAAATGAAAATTATTTATTGCGAATTATTCTATTTATTATAGATAAATGATCGATGTAATAGGATAGAAAATAAAAAATCAAAACATATATGAAAAACAAAGAGGTTATAACCCAAAAACATTACATTAATATAGAATTAATAAATTACTCGCTAATAAAATGACAATAGTAAAAAAATTTGTATCATATGTGTTTGTGTGCTAAATTAATATATATATATAATAAACTTATATTTACTTTATATGAATCTCTAATGTGTACAAAATATGTTGAGACAAATGTTAAGTGATTTTCGTCTCACTTTTTACTACTATGAGACACATTCAATAAAGTAAACCCATTTACATTACGTAGTGTATATAATAAAAATAAATGTATTTTATGGTTATTATCTTTAAAATCTTGGGTATTCAAATATCGGTTTTACTATTATCTATTTCAAGGTTTTTACAGTTCAAAATATTCCAATGTGTTAATAGATTGTTGTATCAATTTCCCTTCTTTGAGATATTTGTTAAATTATACACCTATATTATTTTATGATCTGTATATATATAAAAATTTTCACTTAATGTCATTAAATTATTTATCGTTGTGATATTTTACATGTAATTTAATTAGTACCCTTCATGGAACTTACACATCAATGTTTCCAAAGTGGTAAATATTTTATGTCATAATCTCATTAATTTTCATTATTGATTATGATTATGTTTTTGATGACAAAAATATTTTAATACATGACTCAATAATCAGATTAATTTTCTCATGTGTTAGTTATTCATGATTTTGATAGTACCATTTAATTCATTATTAGTAATTTAAATAATTTATATTGTGTTTTATTGAAAAATTATCTTTATTTATTTTATGGATTATATCTATTTTCTTCAAAAACTATGTTTTATATAAATGATTTAATTTTTTTACTATTCACATATTATTTTTAATTGAAATTTTCATAATAGTTTTTTATTTTCTTTAAAAAAATTTAATGTATTCTTAATATCCTTTTCCAAACAATTCACATTTTTCATTTACTGAATATGTAAAAAGAATCATTTTTTTAACAAGATTCAAATGAGCTGTATTTTCCTCCATCATGATCGGTCAATGATTTTAGTATTCATCAAAATGATTTTAAATTAATTCTATAATAAAATTCTATTTCTTTCTGTTAGGGATATTATTATATTTTTAAAAAATTATTTAAATATGTAAGAAAATTTTAAAATAGTTTTATATTTTAAAAAATCCATACAATGTGGAAATGTTATATTCATAAATAAATGATTTAACTGATATTATAAACTCCTTTATCTGTATTATAAGTAATTTTCCATGAAAATTATGTTTAAAATGATTCATTTTTTAAAAATATATTCCCAAAGAATATTAATATTCCTCATAAAATGTTCTAAATTATGTATAAATATAATTTTTTATTTAAGTTGAAATCCTTTAATGTATTAAATGATTTACGGAGGGTATGAATTAAGTACACCATTCATAAAAATTATAAAAATGGATTATATTGATAATATGTTTATAAATACCATTTATATTCCATGGGTTAGTCCATGATAAAATTATTATGAAACATATTTCATTTTGCAAGTGTTATGCAATGACTAAATGAGGAAATGATTATGAACTATGTCTCTTTTACCTAGGATTTGATATGATAAAATATTTATGAAACCCATTTCATTTCATTGATTATGATATGATTAATGTTTTATGGTTTTATTCAACACATGTATATTATTTTTATTATGTGATTAGTGGGACATAAATCATCCCCAAATGAATTGGGTAATGGTTTATTTCTCATGAGATGGAAATAATGTAATGGGGAGTGAATATAGTTCAAGAAGGGGGTTTTAAACTATTATGTTATGATGAGTAAACCACCACTACTATGATGGTTTTTAGTGTAAACTAATAATATTATGATGGCCTTGGTAATAATACTATATTACTATTGAAATAATTTTATATAAATATGAGTATTCTAAAATACTATCTATTATACTAATCCTATTAGCCTAGGGATCATGGTATTTGACTCCCTTGTATTCATGTCTTATGAACTACCAATATTTATTCCATGAATCAAGATTAAGGTCATATATATGAAGTGTATGATTCTAAAATGTTTTTCACATGTTCTAATACCCATACTCTCATGTTATTGTTAAGTATCTCTCTTATCTATCTGTACTAAGCAACTAATATCACCAATTATTATGATTAGTTTTTCTAGTTGAAGATTATATAATTATAATTAATATTATGGATGCCCAATATCATTATTTCATACATTTAATACCGTTAAGTAATTAATAAAACATTGTTCCATACTTCCAAAGGAACAAAACTATTACCTTCCTCAAGGAGTGTGTTTTTTGTCAGGTAAAATATATTCTTTTAAAAATATATAATGTCGTTATTTGGGAATACTAGAAAACTATATTAATATATAGAGGTAATATTTAGATAATGTTTTCAAAATTGGATGAAAAAAATTAGTGATATCCCTTGGTATATATATATTGTCGTGTCTAGGGATTTCGTTAATGATACATTGGAATCTCTAGAGGGAAGAAAGCAATAATAGGCTAAGGTTGTGTTTTGGTATCATTTCCTTTTCTTATGAGGCTTCGCCCCCAGTTTGACTTGGGAAGTGCAGTTGGGGCATCCTCATCGGGCTAGAGCACTCTACCATTTCCTTGGCAGATCATTTGGGACATGGCTGATTCAGAGGGATGGAAACATCGGGAGGGACCATGGTTCCATGGGATCACCGAGTGTCCGCTTAGGGATGGTGGTGTTGTTGTTGTGTGTATGTGGTAGTTCCTGATCTTTCTGGTGTTTTTTGGGTTTGTTTTGTTGTATTGTTGGACGTTTGGTTTCTCACTTTTTCCATAAAAGTGTTTTCTTAATAAAAAAATAATTGCCATGGATAAGTCTACTGATTAGTCAAGTTATAGAAAATTGTACTAGAAATTTTGTAAAGAATAAAAAATGACATTTCAAGAAATTACATATTTTTAAATATAATACATGTGGAGATAGATACAGAACAGAAGTACCCAAGAGTAACTAACTCATAAAATATAGCATTGTTATAGACTCTATCAAAACCTAGTGCATAACAACAAGACTTCATAAAAGGCCTCTTTGAAACTCCATAGGGATATTTTTTCAAATTCACAAAATATATACAAAGCGTCATGAAATATTTAAATATATTGTGACTATGCATGACCTAGAACAAACCTACAGTGTCATATATCAAATTTAATGGGTCAGGATTTAGAAATACTAGAATTTATTTTTATTATTACGTTGGTTTCCATTATGCTTAGTGTTTCCCCCAATATGTTATTTGGTTTATGTCCATGTATTTAAGTAGAAAGAGTTGGGATAACAATAAATGGGAATGAATTTTTTTTATGATCATCCATATGTGAACGTTATTGGAGTAAATGATGTTATGATCATGCCTAAATTATCATAATATATGATAAATAATGTGCCCATAACCAACTCTTAGACTCACCAAACAAGAGAAGGATATTGTTTGCTATGATTTTGGGTAATAGAGACCATGGAGAAAGAAGATTCAATTTAACTTATTTGGAGTATGTGGAAGAAGTAATCAAGGGTATGTCATCATGGTATGATATTATGTTTCTAGTGTGTAAATGAAGGACACAAAGGAAGTTATTATAAAAGATAAAATGTAAATTTTGTTTAATAAATTGGATGAGAATAATAATACCCCTAAGATTCCATCACTGATATAAAATTTCAAATGTGGGAAGTATGGGAATTATAAAAATTGATGCTCGAAGGGGAATTATCATGAAGAGTATAATAAATGATGTACATGTAATGTTTTTTATATTGATGATGAAGAAACTATGAATGAAATATTAAATACATGGGGTATTATAAAATTATATTTTTAGTACATGTTAAGTATTTGAGAATGAATTGATATTTTTGAAGGATGTATGCATTGGAATTCACGATTTATGAAATATATAAAAATTTTATGAGAATAAAATTATCACTAATGTTATGGAATAATATTCAGAATGATTCTCATGACCTATTATGTAATTTAAAAATAATGGTGATATTTTAATTAATTAAATATTAACCTTATTATTATCCTAATGTTGAAAAAATGATCTATAATTTGGATAAAGATGATTTGAATAATTAAAATTGAATAATATAAATAACATAGTAACTCATTTACAATTTTTAGCCAATGTGGTTTATGATATCATTGACTAACTGTACAACAATATTGGATTTGTGGAACATAATCAGTAATATTTGATTATATTCAATGAATTAGGAAGAATTAATGTTTTATTGAAATTCTGGTAATTACCCAGAAACAATAAAATGTATGATGAATGTGTAAACCTGTTTAGTACGAGATAAATTTGTGATGATTTTATTTTTTTTGGAAATTAAAATTATGTTAATTTTGATAATTTTACTAACATTTTTTTAATTTTCTTTTGACTGGTAATATGGTTAACCATTTTGGGTATCATATAAGTTGAACATTAGATGAAATTTTCGAGTTTAATGCATTACATCAACATTTGAATATGTAAATATATTGGAGAAATTGTTTTAAAATATTATTTCTATGAAAGATAAATATTGGAATAAACAATTATCATTCCACATATGGATCTTATGATACATTATTACTTCAGGGATCAAAAAATTAACTCCATTTCTTAGAGTAATAGTTGATGATGAAATTGATTAACGAACAACCAAATAGTGATATTGTGCTTATGAAATGGAATATATATTCTAGAGAAATCAATTTAACATTAGGAAATGGATCATGAATAAATATCATCATGTAATTATTTTTTTAAAATTAATTTAATGAATGTTTTCACACATATGTGTTTTATTTTTTTATGTTATCATAAACCATCCCAAGATCACCCAAATTACTATGATTAATGATCTTTATAACTATATGTAATTGTTGAATACCTAAATTGATGTTAAAATATCTACATACCACCTATATTCTATTATTTGTAAACAAAGTATGAGTTACTTTGGGTAACCTTTATGTTTCCCACATTTTATCAATAATGGATGTTTTATTATTTATTTTTACAATGATGGAATTTATTAAAGAAGTTTAAAATGATAAAACTTTGATGAAAGATAAAAATTTTGAGGGAAAACTTCATTATAATATTGTTCTAATGTAACATCCTAAATATTCTTGGAATATATTTTTTTCATATTAATTAACAAATTTATATAGATTTGGTAACATGCAACAACTAGTTTTATCAATAAATTGCATGAAACATGACACGGAGCATCAACAGACCACGAAATGGTTTTATTATATATTACCAATTAATTAGTTATGTATATATAATATGGAATAATATATGATTTATAAATATAAATTTAATACTCAATATGATTTTATATATAAATGATATTTAAATAATCAATAAATTTTCAATAAAGCGATTATATTGATCAACAATTGCATTACTCCAATAAAATTATTTATTTTCATGATATTAAAATAGGGTTAATTTATATAATTTATTTGAAATAATTACAATAATTTTTGAATTATTTATTTTAAAATTAACATATCATGAAATAATGGTATATTTTGAAAAAAATGAATTATTATTGAGTGTGAGAAATAATGATTTTTGTAAAAATAAAATTTAGTTTTAATTAATTATGTAACATAAATTCCATTTTTTTAATAATTAAATGAATTATAATTTATTTAAATTTAACAAATTTAATTACATTGGGATCAAAATTATATAGAAATTTTGTAAAATTTTATTTTTGGGTTAAGAAATGTTATTCTAACAACTACCTTATTCTGCATAATGAATATCCATATTAATTATTTTCAATTATCTATAAGGAATATTTTTTAAGGGAATTTTTATATTATATATTAGTCAAATAAAATATTTATTCATTTAATGATAATTATTAAACACAGAGTCAATAAAAATCATCTTGTTCTTGAAGCATACACCTTTAAAAAACTCTCTTTCTCATCACGTCTCTGGGTTTTGTTCTGATTTTATTTTTCTCAAATTATAAAATATAATAGAAAAATATAATTAATTTATTATATAATAATTTAAAATTTATACTTTAATTACTTTTTAATAATTTTCTGAAATGGCCTTTTTTTAATAACAGTTACACATGGTGGATTTTATATAAAAAATTACAATTATATTAAATTATACACAAAGATAAATTACGTTTTAAATTGATTTTAATGAGGTACTTGTTAAATTATATATCTATTAATACAATTTTATTCATTAGAATCAATTTTTTTGAAATTGGATATTAAAACATTATAATTTTTTTTTATAATTTTTGATTTGAAAACATGCTTTCTAATCGCAACTATGGGATTAATTTAAAATTTAAATCCTCTACTTATTTGAATAAATTTTTGAAAAATGAATTTATATTTAAAATGAGATTAATATATATTATATAATAATTTCAGAATAGCTTTTCACTAAAATTAGTAGTGATAACTATTAAAATTAATTACTCCGGTTAAGGTAAAAAATAGTTTATAGGGGTAACACCTAAAAGAAAATGGATAATATGACATAAACCATGTGTAAAATGTAATATCTTCCAATAAATAAACTGTATAATTTATAATTATTTATAATAATTCATTTTAGATCAATTTGTGAAGATAAAAATGTTGACAGACTTGTTCTTTTATAAAAAATTTAATGTGTGATTCTAACATGACTTATTAAGGGAAAAAGAATTACCCTATCATTGACATATTAAAACCATTTCTGTTCAGACAATAAATGAAAAAATCAAATCCCAATTTCTATACAATAATCCAATATTCAATAATTTTTATCATAAATCTTATGTAGGAATAATTTTTTATAATAATTTGAATGGTACCTTCATAAGAGGTAACAATTTTCAATAAGCATTTATATTTTATTTATTCCACCACATTCATCAATTCATATTTAAAAAAGGAATATTATAATAAAAATATATTAAATATTATTATTATTATTTTATTTTATGGTCATTAATTTCGTTGATATCCACTTCCATCAAATGGGTTATGAAATCATTATTCGTGTGTATCGTAGACTTACACATCATGAACATATGTCATTCCTTTTTCAATTTCCACCTCCAAATATTTGGTATGAGGATGGATATAATATATATATATGATATTTATATCATAATAATACCACTATTGTATTTATATAATATATATATTTTTAATTTTTATTCTATAGGAAATACAAAAATATTGTTGGTGTGTAAGAAATAAAATCACCTCATAAATCTATAAACTTCATTTTCACTAGCACATTACATAAAGATAAATAGGATAAATTTAATAAATATATATTATATAAATGACATAATAATCAAATTAATGAAATATTTATCATTTTAATAAGATAATATATCAATACAGTTCATACCTTTGAACATATTAAAAGATGACAATATCATTCGTGTACATGTGGACAACCGCCTTTTCAAAGTGATGTGACTTTATTTTCATCACCAAAACACATGGATGATATGTTTAATTATATTCAAATAAATAATATATAATTTAGGATATTATAATAATATTTAAAAGTTAATTTATTAGAAAAATATTTTCTATAATGGCCGAAAGAAATTGGAAATGTTACTAATGTGTACGTACAACCCATCGTCTCCAAGACTGTACCATACTTCCTTTCTCAAAACCATATTTATTGATTGGTATAGAAATTATAAAGTATTTATAAATATATTAATTATGTCATGATTATTGTTATAGATATTATAAAACTATTTTAAATTTTTAAGATCATAATTTACAAATGAATACATATATAAAAAACAAAGCATTTATTACAAAAAAACAAGTTTAACATGGAATTGTTAATAAATTATAAATAAAAGGACATAAGTATACTATATATGATATTATATTTTTATTTGATGTTATATAATAGATATATAATAAACCTGTATTTTCTATACAGTATGTTTGAATGAGTTTGAATGATATCGTGTTTTCTGGTAAAGGATTTCCATCTCACTTAGTAAATCTATGAGACACATACCATATTTACCACCTATAACATTTATTTAGAGTATTAACTAAAAATTAATGTCTTTTATGATTAATATAAATTAAATCATGATGATTTACATATCTGTTATAGTATCTTTCTTCCATGTGGTTTGCGATTCAAAAGACCCCAAAGTAGTAAATGAATTTTGTCTCAATTTTCCTTCTTCGAGACATATGTTATGTTATGTACTGATCTTCCATTATGAGGTGTATACGTAGGGAATTTTACATGTAATATTTTTATTTTATTTTTTCTGATTATATTTTACATTTCATCCAATGATTTTGTTATATGGTGCTCACTTTTCAACTTTTCCATAGTGGTAGATATTTTTGTTATATTCTCATCGTTTAGCGACATTGTTTATGAATAGGGTTTTGATTATAAAAAAATTGTTGTCTACATCCAAAGAAACTCATTTAATTTATTGTATAAGTTTTACTAGTGATATTAATATTACTATTTTACAACACTTATGACTTAAAATAATTGATAAAATGGTTTTATAAAAATATGACTTTAAATATCTATTTTGTTTTCAATCATTTTTATTTCAAAACATTTGTTTTAAAATAATTTAAAAAATGTTTTATTATTAAAATTTTATTTTTAATGAATTTTGTACCCAATTTTTTTATAAATAATGTCATAAAAAACTGTTATTTTATTTTCTAAACAATTTATATTTTGATTATACTAAAAATGTAAAATATATATTTTTTATAATGCACCAAAAGAATAAGAATACTTTTGGTCAGAAAAGCTCAATTATTTCAAAAATATTATAATTGTTTTCTAATTTTTTAATAAAATTATTCCCATAATATCTCTGAAATTTTTAAATTTTTAATATATTATATCATGGTGAATAAAATTTTGAATTTATTTTATTTATTAAAAAAATATTTCAATTAATGAATGAAATTATCATCCGCAAATCTTTTAAATAATTTATTTTATAAACTTTAATTTATTTAATGTTATTTTTAATGTAAAAAATATTGAAAATGTATGATGAATTAAAAACATATTATCAATGAAACGTTATTTTCCAGAGGAAATGTTTTAAATTATAATTTATTATCATTTTCAATCTATGATGACATATTTTAAAGTATCTTATAATTTAATTATTATATGAATGAGATATAAAATTCATTTTCTTTATCATACTGGTTTTTGATGAAAATATGTTTTTGAAACCTAATTCTCTTCCACCAGTTATACAATTCAAAAAATATTGAGAAACCTGATTCATTTTCCATAGTTTATTATTTGATAAAATTATCTACTGGTTATGAAACATGTCTCTTTTCCCCTTAATAAGATACGATGAAATGTTTTTTAATACCATTTCATATCATGGTTTATGATATAATTAATTTAGTATGATATTTTTTTCAAACATGTTTATAGTTTTCATTATTTGATTGGTGGTATCAATATCTCCCCCCAATTCCGTTGGTGATGATCAATATTAAATAAAATATTGATAAATTTAAGGGGGAGGTAACCAATATAAGTAAGGGAATTTGTCAGATATCATGATCTTGGGAGTGATTTTTGAATGCTATGATGGTTTGGGATGTGGCCTCATTCCACTATATTGGGATTGAAAATGAGCCTTGATTAATATGAAAATTATATTCTATAATTATTTCTATGTATAAATATTGTGTTTTATTCCAATGGTAGTATCTCATGCATCATGTTATTTAATTTCCATATGAATCATGTTTTATGAACTCCCAATCATTATTCCCTATGTAAATATTTTTATCTATCAAATGGAAGGTATGGTTTTCAAATTTTATGCTCATCATCAAATACCCATAAGCTAATTTTAGTTTTATTCATCTCCCTTATAAGTCCCCAGCCTTAAACCTTACTTAATCTTGTGTTAATACAATATTACACATTGAGGATCATTTCAGGTTTAGAGTTTTAGAGAATTAGATCATAAAACTTGCATTACATTCCACATTTAAACAAAGTGGTTACATAAAAGACAGGATTCATTCTTCCCATCAACGGAAACATATTTAAAATAAAACATGGATTCTTTCTTGACACATCCTTGACACTATCATCACATCATGTAGCTTTCCCTTGACCTATGAAAAACATTTCAAAAACATGGGATGAGCATAAAAAGCTCAGTAAGGGATATAAAAATATGGAAAGGAAACATGAGTTCATATATACATAAGAATGAAATCATACTTTACCCATAAAACATAGGCACTTTAACATACCTCATCAAATCATGAAAAAATTATAGAAATCATAAGACATAAAGGTAACTTGAGGCATTCATAACATTCTTACGTAGGGAGTAACCCTCTTAGTTACGTCTGGAATACCCATCACAGTATATTCCCTAAATCTCTTCGGAGAAACCTTAACGTTTCACTCCTTCGCATTACCCAATGCGTTGGAGAGCTATACCGGGCTCACCTGCCCTTAGTTTTTCACGGAACCTCCCGTTTTCATAACAATTCCCAAGAACCATAACATAAATGTATCACATAAAACATGCTTAAAGGAAATAAAACATTTCCACATTTCAATCACAATATAACATTTTAGGATATTGAAATAATGAATCCATTAAAAACCCATTTTCAAAACCATTTAAAACATTTAATAATGAGATTTTTGAATCACAGTGTCCCATACCACCTTGAACCTTTAAACATTTTAAACCATTAATATCCATATAAATAAATCCTTAAAACCATTTTGAAAACATGTATATTAATAAGAACAAATCATTAAAACATTTAAAGTGATATTTTGGTTAAAGGGTTTTTACCAAAATTAGAGATACTTGAATAAAATAAATGAGGAATAACATTTAATCAAAACTTTATAATATCATGAGAATAACTGTATTCATGATATAATATTCCAAAGGACAGTATATACACCATATAAGAGTGAATTGGTGCATAACAACAATTAAGTCTCAATAGAGATGTAAAATGAGATGAAATCCATTATAAAGAAGGTATCCTTAAATTAAGGATAAATCAATCTCATAATTATGTGTGACAAATATAAATACACCCACTATAATTGGATATTAAGTGTAAGACAATAAAAGTTTATTCACACATATTCAAAGGATGACATATTCAATAACTACATGTTGAACTCAAAGAAACCGAAATTGGGTTAAGAAGTTCCCTTGGTAAAATTCGGCAGCCTAACGACATCAAATAAAATTTTAAAAAAAAGGGTTTATGAGAGAGATAAAGGGGATCTCATCACTTGGACATAAAATTTACATAAATAAGGATATATATAAGAACATATCCCAACATAATAGTATGTGAATTAAAAGACATAAGAAAAGAAGTCTTTTTAAAAAAAGGAGGGTGAAAGGTCCCCTTACCGAGTTCGGTAACTTTCGAAACGTACACCCCATGGAAGAAGGGTCATACAATGTGGATGTGAATACCCATTAATGAAATTATACTACACAAAGTGTATAATAATGGGCAGTTCATACACCACTCAACAGAAATTGTGGCAAATGTAGCATAAATCTCACGGGAATAAAAGTAGGAGGAAATATCCCTTACGAAAACTCGGCAGCCTAACGGCACCACATAAAACTAACAAAAAGGGTTGATGAGAGAGATAAATGGGATCTCATCAAATTAAAATAAAGTTTATAGAAAGATGAATATAAAAGAACATCCCCCAACATAACAAATAGGAGCTTAAAAGAAGTGACATAAATGAGAGTACTTAAAAAGAAAGAGAGAGGTTAGATCTCTTACGAAAATTCGGTAGCCTAACGGTGCCACTCAAAACTTCCAAAATGGATTGATGAGAGAGAATAGGGACACTCATCATATGAACATAAAAATTACAGTATGATTAATATAAAATAATATCCCAATAACATGAAATATGAGCTTTAAAAGGAATGACATAAAAGAGTGTACTTAAAAAGAAAGAGAGGAGTAGGACCCCTTACCTCAAGTCCAACTTGTCTTGTCCGTTTCATTATATTCCTGAATAATAAACTTTGGTCAATTAATAATTTCCTAAGTAAATCCTTTAGATATTATTATTCATTTCATATCACATATTATAATGTTATAATAATTGTTTAATAATGTTAGTTCATATTAGACGTTTTTGCCGATGTTTGGTACATGAGTCAAAAATGAACTTGTTTGAAAAACGATTGCCCATGTAGTTATAAGTAAATATTTTCCAGAATAGTATTAATGATTAAAATATCATATATATCCAGTACATATTAATTTCATACTATTCCATATCATTTGGAGATAAAAAACGAAAAGCACCGTTCATGGAGACGGTAGGCCGTACGTACGCATGAACGTTACTTTCATTTTTTGTCATATTAAAGGAATTAAAACCAAATGAGAGAGAGATATATATGTTATAATTCCAGAATGATATACATATTTTTTATGTAATATATTACATATATATCCATTATATATATGTACTTATAATATTACATAACATTTTGAGATAAGAAATTAAATGTACCGTTCATGGAGATGGTAAGCTGTACGTACGCATGAACGGTACTTCCATTTCTATTTCATATTTAATGGAATTAAAACATAATTATACATAATAGTATTTTAATTCCAGTATGGTATCATATATAATATTATTAAATACATCCTTTATAGGTACCACATATTGTATTAACGAAATAAATCACTTTGAGGGGGCGGTAGTCCGCACTTCCTTAAATGAAGATATCATGTTTACCCATAATGGAAACCATAAAGGTATGCCCAAAATGAAAAATACAGAACTTAAGGAAAAAATAAACATATTATATATCATATATAAATATAGTGTCATATTAATGGCCACCTTTGAAGGTGTTAATAGAATGTTGAACAATCATCATTTCGGGAGGCCGAAATTCGCCATCCACGGAAACAGTATGTTCTTTAACCATTAGATGTAGGTGTGTGAAAGTGTAGCTCGAATCCTTCTTATAAAGACATCCTAGTATATTGATGATACAGTATTTTTTACAAAATAAATGAATAAAAAGAGTTTAGGGGGTTGGAGAAGCAAAATAAAACAAAAGGACTCAAGTGAAGACATTATCTTAAAATCGGGTAACTCCCCTTGGTTTGAGCTCAAAGGCTTCCTTGGGAAGACTTCTGCCCAAAGTGAGGCTTCAAGAAGTAAGAGAGGGAAGTAGAGAGACAAAATGGGTAGGGTTTGGTCGAGCAAAAGGCTTTGGGAGTGTGGGTAAGGAGGTAGAGGTGGGGGCCTTTTATAAGAGGAGAGGAGGGGCACTCTTGTAAAGTTACAAAATGTTACTTTATTTTCAAAAGCGTTTCGGATTTTAAAGGCCCCACATTGATTTATTTCGAGGATAAGGTGATAAGGGTTCGAAATCCACTCATCCAATAGGTTTTGGACATGTGTAGGTATTATATATTACATTATCGTTCCATTTTATTTAAATTGTTAAATAATGAGGTCATCGCTGCATCATCATGATGTCATAAATAATTTAATTTATTTATTGTCTAAAAATTATAATAAAAATACTATGATGTAGGAAATCTTTTTATATTACCAATGAATATTTATAGTCAAAATTCTGATTTGTATAACCCCATGTAAAAATGGTTTTAGTAAAACATTTCATGTTTGTCTCATTTTTACTTTAACTTTAAATAAAAAGATATTAATGTCATTTTCCAACCAAATTGGCTTCATGGGGTCCCCAAGTTGACCCATGGGTTGTCTTGGTCGGCCATGACAACCATGTATGTCTGATTTTTGAAATTCAAAACACAAGGATGGAAAAATTTCATTTAAACAGAAAAATTAGTTTCTATAAGTACCACTTAGTGGTTTCACTATTCATCAAAAATTGATGTTTTTCAGAAAAATCCCAAAAATTCACCCAAAGCTATATTTGATATTCCGAATTCAAAAATGAAGTATATTTTTCGAAATTCAAAACATATAAGTCACATTAATTAATTTAATAATTATTTCCTGCTGTCAAAGCAAATAGCGTGTTTTTATGAAACAATAAGTATCAAAAGATTGACACTAGTTTAAGTCTGATTTCAAAGTGAAATTAATTCTGACGACCACTATTGGATTTAATGGTAAAAATATATTCTAATTTCACTTTAAAACCATCTAAAAAGATAATCTAATCATATAAATAAATTATATTAAAGAGTGGTTTTGAATTAAAATACAACATTTTACACTATTCATTAAAAAAATGAACTTTATTAGAAAGATACCAAAAATTTACAAAAAGTAAATTTTGATGTCCCAATTCTTAAGAAGAGTTTTATTTGGTCCAAAAGGATGTATAAGAGTGAACAAAACTATATTTAATGACAGTTCTCCATCAAAAGGCGATAAGTGTACCTTTAGTTAAAACTAGGGCATATACACCTAAAATTGAATTCTTTTCGTATTTTATGCCTTTATCTTTTATTGGATAAATGTAAAAACATTTTAAAACATATATAATTATTTTTTTAGTTAGTTCTGTTCATTCCCGCAATTACAACGGCTAGGCGTTAACTACCATTTAAAATAATATTATTTTATTATTAGAGTGCAATGTAAGATTCCCAAGAAACTCGTTGTTGCATATTGGGTACGCCATTGAGAATAACATCCCCTTTAAAGTAATATTGATATTTTATTCAAAAATGTTGATAAATATAAAGATTTCATATTCTTTATTTACCTGGGGTGTTACATCCTTCCCCCCTTTTGGGAATTGCATCCACGCAATTTTAAAATTGAGCTTGGAAACATTCTTGAAAGTCCCACATCGGAACAAGAGTCGGTAAAACAATCACCTTAAAATAAAGAAAGATAAGTACAAAGGTCACCCAAGTTAACCCTTACTAGGATTCCATGTAGAAAAAATATGGGCATGGAGGAGAAAACATATGGTCATGTTCTGATAGAGAGTGATAGAAAACATGATTAGGAGAAAGTTAACAATAAGAAAATCACAAACTTGTGATGGGTTAGACGGTGTTCGGTTCCCCAGTAGGAAATGTTAATAGACAAAATTTTTGTTTTAAGTTACTTTTTATTGAGGAATTTATTCATAAGGAAACATTATCACTTATCATGTTGACTTTCAACTTTTACTAGATTCCTTAATCAAACTCATATTTTTTTCCCGAAGACGAGTATTTAGGGAGACTTGTTCGCATTAAGAGTGCCATAATAAACTTCTAGAGAATCACCTAATCCACCAAAGAGAACTATATACTTCCCATTTCATTAGGATTTAACCAAAAACAAAACCAAAAGGTTAGTACAAGGTCAATAATCCAGAAAAGGATAACCCTTTAAAAAGAAAATCTATGCTTAATCTCCAAAATTTGTCCAACAAAACCCAAAGTTCAACGTGGACCATCCGATAAACAATTTTTCCATAAAATTATTCAATGTAAACCAATCTATGATTGAAACCCAAATATTTGAAGGATTTAGTCACATAGTCTTCCAAGTTAAATCGTAACATTTATCTCCAAACAATATCAGTTGCTCTTAAAGTCTCGTATTGAAAAGTAATTAACCTAATCACATATCCTCCATTATAGGTTAATCATTTTCATAAATAACCCAAAATCAACTTACTACTAATTAATAAAATCATATAACTAAAAAGAATCAGTCAAACTAACCAGGGACTTCACGTAGTCCAGTGGTATGCGATAAATACCAGTCGCACTTTGGTTGTGGGTTCAATTCCCGCAGCTTGGTCCGACGCGACGGGTTGTCACACAGTCTGCGTGTTGTCCTTTTTCCAAAACTATATAATTCTTAAATCATTCCCCAAAAAGAGATAAAATCATCAAAAATGATCATAACATATTTTAACCTCAATTTTATCTCATTCCTTTCATTTTCCAGCATATCATATAACAACCCATAATTACCTCAAAAGTAAGGATCATATAAACTCTAATGGTTACCTTTACATTTATTACCTGAACTTCCACATCGATTGGTCATCTCGTACATGATGAATTACAGAACATACCAAGGTTCAAGTGGTTGATCATGACTACTTGATATTTGGTTTAGAACAACCACAAGTTTCCTCATTGAATCCTCCATTTTATCTATTATCTTAATCAGAGAACCAACACAGTTTCCTTCAAACCTGTTGTCTCTTTGGTGCCTGCTAGATCCATCCATTCACTAAAAACAGAAATGTCAGTGTGAGTATATCAACAAAACCATCATGTACTAATGAGGAAGGTAAGCACTAAGATATACTTAATCATTCAATTTATATAAAACTAGGACTCTTTCTGAAATCCTAACCATTATGGTAATGTCACTTATGCTTAAAGAACACCCTAACCTCTAAAGTTATCTAAACCGAACTTTGATACCAACTATAAGGCCCCAGCCTTAAACCTTACTTAATCTTGAGTTAATACAAGATTACACATTGATGATCTTTTCAGGTTTAGAGTTTTAGAGAATTAGATCATAAAACATGCATTACATTCCCTATTTAAACAAAGTGGTTACATAAAAGACAGGATTCATTTTTCCCATCAATGGAAACATATTAAAAATATAACTTGGATTCTTTCTTGGCACATCCTTGACACTATCATCACATCACGTACCTTTCCCTCGACCTGTGAAAATCATTTCAAAAACTTGGGATGAGCATAAAAAGCTCAGTAAGGGATATAAAAATATGGAAAGGAAACATGAGTTCATATATACATAAGAATGAAATCATACTTTACCCATAAAACATAGGCACTTTAACATACCTCATGAAATCATGAATAAATAATAGAAATCATAAGACATAAAGGTAACTTGATGTATTAATAACATTCTTACGTAGGGAGTAACCCTATTGGTTATGTTTTTAATACCCATCACAGTATATTCCCTAAATCTCTTCGGAGAAACCTTAACGTTTCACTCCTTCGTGTTACCCAATGCATTGGAGAGCTATATCGGGCTCACCCGCCCTTAGTTCATCACAGAACAACCCGTTTTCAAAACAATTCCCAAGAACCATAACATAAATGTATCACATAAAACATGCATAAAGGAACTATAACATTTCCACATTTCTATCACAATATAACATTTTATGATATTGAAATAATGAATCCATTAAAAAACCATTTTCAAAACCATTTAAAACAGTAAATAAAGAGATTTTTGAATCAAAGTGTCCCATACCACCTTGAAGCTTTTAACATTTTAAACCATTATTATCCATATAAATAAATCCATAAAACCATTTTGAAAACATGGATATTAATAAGAACAAATCATTAAAACATTTAAAGTGATATTTTGGTTAAAGGGTTTTTACCAAAATTAGAGACACTTGAATAAAATAATTGAGGAATAACATTTAATCAGAACTTTATAATATCATGAGAATAAATATATTCATGATATAATATTAAAAAGGATAGTATATACACCATGTAATATTGAATTGGTGCATAATAACAATGAAGTCTCAATAGAGATGTAAAATGATATGAAATCCATTGTAAAGAAGGTATCCTTAAATTAAGGGTAAATCAATCTCATAATTATGTGTGAAAAATAGAAATACACCCAATATAAGTGGATATTAATTGTAATAAAATCAATGTTTATTCACACATATTCAAAGGATGACATATTCAATAACTACATGTTGAACCCAAAGAAATCGAAATTGGGTTAAGAAGTTCCCTTGGTAAAATTCGGCAGCCTAATAGCGTCACATAAAATTTTACAAAAAGGGATGATAAGAGAGATAAAGGGGATCTCATCACTTGGACATAAAATTTACATAAATAAGGATATAGAAGAACATATCCCAACATAATAGTATGTGAATTAAAAGACATAACAAAAGAAGTCTTTTTAAAAAAAGGAGGGTGAAAGGTCCCCTTACCGAGTTGGGTAACTTTCGAAACGTACACCCCATGGAAGAAGGTTCATACAATGTGGATGTGAATACCCATTAATGAAATTATACTACACAATGTGTATAATAATGGGAAGTACATACACCAATCAAAGGAAATTGTGGCAAATGTAGCATAAATCTCACGGGAATAAAAGTAAGATGAAAAATCCCTTACGAAAACTCGGCAGCCTAATGGCACCCCATAAAACTTACAAAAAGGGTTGATGAGAGAGATAAAGGAGATATCATCACATTAACATAAAGTTTATAGAAAGAGTAATATAAAAGAACATCCCCCAACATAACAAAGAGGAGCTTAAAAGAATTGACATAAAGGAGAGTACTTAAAAAGAAAGAGAGAGGTTAGATCTCTTATGAAAATTCGGCAGCCTAACGGTGCCACTGAAAACTTCCAAAATGGATTGATGAGAGAGAATAGGGACTCTCATCATATGAACATAAAAATTACAGAAAGATTAATATAAAATAATATCCCAATAACAAGAAAGTTGAGCTTTAAAAGGAATGACATAAAAGAGTGTGCTTAAAAAGAAAGAGAGCAGTATGATCCCTTACCTCAAGTCCAACTTGTCTTGTTCGTTTCATTATATTCCTGAATAATAAACTTTGGTCAATTAATAATTTCCAAAGTACCTCCTTTATAGATTATTATTCATTTCATCTCACATATTATAATTTTATAATAATTGTTTAATAATGTTAGTTCATATCAGACGTTTTTGTCGATGTTTGGTACATGAGTCAAAAATGAACTTGTTTGAAAAAAGATTTCCCATGTAGTTATAAGTAAATAATTTCCAGAATATTATTAATGATTAAAATATCATATATATCCATTAAATATTAATTTCATACTATTCCATATCATTTGGAGATAAAAAACGAAAAGCACCGTTCATGGAGACGGTAGGCCGTACGTACGCATGAACGTTACTTTCATTTTTTGTCATATTAATGGAATTAATACCAAATGAGAGATATATATATATATGTTATAATTACAGAATGATATCCATAATTTTGATTTAATATATTACATATATATCAATTATATAAAAGTACTTATAATATTACATAACATTTTGAGATAAGAAAAGAAATGTACCGTTCACGGAGACGGTAAGTCGTACGTACGCATGAACGCTACTTCCATTTCTATTTCATATTTAATGGAATTAAAACATAATGATACATAATAGTATTTTAATCACAGTATGGTATTGTATATAATATTATAAAATATATCCTTTATACGTACCACATATGGTATTAACGAATCAAATCACTTTGAGGGGGTGGTAGTCCGCACTTCCTTAAATGAAGATATCGCGTTTACCCATAATGGAAACCATAATGGTATGCCCAAAATGAAAAATAAAGAAGCTTAAGGAAAACATAAACATATTATATATCATATATAAATATAGTTTCATCTTAATGGCCACCTTTGAAGGTGTTAACAGAATCTTGAACAATCATCGTTTCGGGAGGCCGAAATTCGCCATCCACGGAAACAGTGTGTTCTTTAACCATTAGATGTAGGTGTGTGAAAGTGTAGCTCGAATACTTCTTATAAAAAAATCCTAGTATATTGATGATACTGTATTTGTTACAAAAAATTGAATAAAAAGAGTTTAGGGGGTTGGAGAAGCAAAATAAAACAAAAGGACTCAAGTGAAGACATTACCTTAAAATCGGGTAACTCCATTTGGTTTGAGCTCAAAGGATTCCTTGGGAAGACTTCTGACCGATGTGAGGATTCAAGGAGTAATAAAAGGGAAGTGTAGAGACAAAATGGGCAGGGTTTGTCCGAGCTAAAGGCTTTGGGAGTGTGGGTAAGGAGGTAGAGGTGGGGGGCCTTTTATAAGAGGAGAGGAGGGGCACTCTTGTAAAGTTACAAAATGTTACTTTATTTTCAAAAGAGTTTCAGATTTTAAAGGTCACAAATTGATTTATTTAGAGTATAAGGTGATAATGGTTCTAAATCCACTCATCCAATAGGTTTTGGACATGTTTAGGGCTTAGATATTACATTATCTTTCAATTTTATTTAAATTGCTAAATAATGAGGTCATCGCTGTATCATCATGATGTCGTAAATAATTTAATTTATTTAATGTATAAAAAATATAAAAAAAATACTATGAGGTAGGAAATATTTTTATCTATCCAATGAATATTTATATTCAAAAATCTGATTTGTATAACACCATGTACAAACTGTTTGAGTAAAACATTCCATGTTTGTCTCATTTTTACATTAACTTTAAATAAAAAGATATTAATGTCATTTTCCAACCAAAGTGGCTTCATGGGGTCCCCAAGTTGACCCATGGGTTGTCTTGGTCGGAAATGACTCATCCAATGAGGTTAAGACATGTGTCAAGTTCATTTCATATTATTAAAACATTATTTTTACCTTAAACTACACTAATTACCTCTAATCGCGATTAAAACTTAATAAGTTACTATTCACCAAAAAATTCTTTTTATCCCATTGAACCACATTTTAATTTTAATGACAACCATGTATGTCTGATATTTGAAATTCAAAACACAAAGAAGGCAAAATTTCATTTAAACAGAAAAATTAGTTTTTATAAGTTCCACTTAGTGGTTTCACTATTCATCAAAAATTGATGTTTTTCAGAAAAATCCCAAAAATTCACCCTAAGCTATATTTGATATTCCGAATTCAAAAATGAAGTCTATTTTAAAAAATTAAAAGCATGTAAGTCATGTTAATTAATTTAATAATTAATTCCCGCTGTCAAAGAAAACAACGTGTTTTTATGTAACAATAAGTATCAAAAGACTAACACTAGTTTAAGTCTGATTTCAAAGTGAAATTAATTTCAATGACCACTATTGGATTTAATGGTAAAAATATATTCTAATTTCACTTTAAAACCAATTAAAAAGATAATCTAATCATATAAATAAATTATATTAAAAAGTGGTTTTGAATTAAAATACAACATTTTACACTATTCATTAAAAAAATGAACTTTATCAGAAAGATACCAAAAATTTACACAAAGTAAATTTTGATGTCCCAATTATTAAGAAGAGTTTTATTTGTTCCAAAAGGATGTATAAGAGTGAACAAAACTATATTTAATGACGGTTCTCCATCAAAAGGCGATAAGTGAACCTTTAGTGAAAACTAGGGCATATACAACTAAAATTGAATTCTTTCCGTATTTTATGCCTTTATATTTTTTTGGATAAATGTAAAAACATTTTAAAAAATATATAAATATTTTTTTAGTTAGTTATGTTCGTTCTCTCCATTACAATGACTAGGCGTTAAATACCATTTAAAATAATATTATTTTGTTATTAGAGTGCAACGTAAGATTCCCAAGAAACTCGTTGTTGCGTATTGGGTACGCCATTGAGTATAGAATCCACCTTAAAGTAATATTAATAGTTTATTCACAAATATGGATAAATATAAAGATGTCATATTCTTTATTTACCTGGGGTGTTACATCCCTAGTACCAGTTACATAGTATACGAGCTCACCAATACATATGCGTCCTTTCACCATGTTCTGATGAGTTTTTTTATATTGGAGTACTAAAGTGGAATATATTTATTTGAGACCATGATGATCTATCATAAATTAAGAATATTATGTTCCATGTTTTCAAAGCCACTAATCAATTCTAGACCTCATGAGTATGTTTGTGTAATGAAATCAATATTCCTTTAAAATGTTGTAATATCAGTGTATTAAAAGCATGGGTCCCTATAGGCATACTCTATCTATGACTTTTTCGCATTCATAATGGGGTCCATTTCGGTCATTATTTTTATTCATGATAAAATTAAAAAAAATTACATTGTTTTAAAACACTCGCTCTCTTCATCCCCCTTTGTCAGCACTTTTTCATAGATCAACTACCTATTCTGTAATACATGCATTTGGACTCAATCATATGACATCACTTATGACAATGTCCCCCCTTTACCACTACCATATTTTTTTATTATTCTATATTTTATTATATATAAATATATATACACATTTTTACACACACACACACACATATATATAAATAATTTTTATTTAAATTTATTAAATGTAGTTTGTTTATCTGTATGATATATATTTACATAAATATATTTAAATAGAGTATATAATAATTTTATATATAAATTTAAAAGAAAATACATATAAATATGTATTTTTTATTAACACACATATAAATAAGGGTATAGAAAATTATAAATACATTTTTGAAATTATATATGTCCATATCATTTTGTAATATAAAAAATGATGAGATATTTTTTAAAATAAAATGGATATTAATTATTTCAATATAATTTATATAATTATTTTTAAATAAATTATTGAAATATTTCAATATATAGTAAATTAATTTATAAATTTTATACATTATATATATATATTTATATGACTATATATTTGTACATATATATATACATATATATATAATAGTATATTTAGATTAAAAAAATTAATCTATTTATAAATATATAATCTATTATTAATTATAATGATATAGTTATACAAAATTGTTTATATATAATGTATTACATACCTCTAAAACAAACACATATGGACATATTCACACACACCTGAAAAGATCTATATTTTTTCAAACACACACATTTAATAACATATATGAATTCATTTACTTGATTTATTATATACACATAAATATATTTTTTAGTAATATAAACATATTTATATCAAAACATAATTTCTATTGATATATATAAATTTTAAATAATTTTTATATGGTAAATAAAATGTATAATTTTTTATTTTAAATAAACTGAATTAATTAAATTTATTTTTTTATGATATATAAAATTCAAAATACATTTTTATATACATTTTTTAAATTTTTATTATTTAATATATTTAATAAATTATAATATTATATAATATTTATATATTGAATTATTAATAACAAATAGGAAAATTTATAAAATTTAAAAATAATAATATTTATATGAAAGTAATAATTCGGAGTAAATTATCTCTCCAAGCAAAAATAAAAATAATACCATTATAAATGAAGGATAAAATCAATCGAATATTTAAAAAATGGGGTATCCCAATGCCATATTCATTTTTAGAGTCCTTTAGGGAACCTTTTACCATGAAAAAAAGTGACCAATGCTAGAAAAAATTAATATAGCATAGATATCTTCAGAAGAAATTATATTATATGTGGTAAAGACCAATCAGACACATGAATAAAAAGGTATGATTATTGGATGTTCGAGTCATGTAATCAATATATCTTTGATAATTCATTATTTTGTTGATTTTTTTATTATACAATGGTCATAAAATAATAATTACTCCATAATAATTAATGAATTACTAACTATTTTTAATTTTTACTTTTTTTTATAGGCTGTTTTGGAAAGATTTAATAGAAATTCTATGTAAATAGAAATTTAGTCTAATATTAATCCTATTTAATAGATTATTATTTATTATATGAATATAAATATATTTAAAAATTAATATATGTTATATCTAAGGAAACATATATTTTTTTGAAATATACAATACATTAGTGAAAAAATATAATTGAAAGATATCACCCATTATTAGTACTTAAAAGAAAAAATGAATGTTCCATTTATCATTGTTAAATGAAGCCCTAACAAGGGGGTTCTTTTATCATAGATAAAATGTGCTAATAATCGGGTGGTTTTATGAGGAATATTTTATTTCTAATAATATGGTGTCATATGAGAAATTTTAGCATGCACATAGAAATACACCCCTTTATCAATTCTTCAAGAAAACATTGATAATAGTTAAGGATGAATTTCACATAATTTGTAGTTCCTGGAGAAAACACCCCACACATTGAGTAATTGTAATTTTTTGGATTAATGTGACGAGATTTGTGAAGAGAGTATTGAGTGTTTTTATTTGATATGTCACTAATAATGAATCTTATTTTCAATGCTGATAAAATATTCTCTTCAGTAAAAGATTGTGGTGAGATAGATTATCAGGATTCAAATTAATGATTGTGTCCTACAATTTTTTCACCATGTTTTTCAATAAAATTCTAAATAAGACCATGTCCACTAAAGATAAATAGTAGTTTGAATTGAAATTTATGTAAATATCATTCCATTACTCACCTAACATACCTTTTTATTTTTTTCAAACACTAGTAGACATCGATACTCACATAATATTTTATATGTGTTTATATTTTTTATTGAAAAAATATTCGGATTTATTTTTTTGGTAATGAATTATACTATCATTAGGATAGTTGGTGAATTTAAAACCTCATATAATTTAAAATGGTGAATCTAAATGTATCATTATTTTTTTGGATATGAATGATTTACCAAATCATACTCACATATCATAATCACATATCATAATCCAAATAATATGAAATATTAATACCAAATTTTTTTTATAGTATCAGATAAAAAACTTAAATTCATTTTTTATCTTCAAACAAATATCTATTTTTTGTATTATAGGAGATTCTTACTATATATATAACACATAATGTATAATTTTATAGGATAACATGGATTATTATTTTATAGTACGTGATTTTAATATTCATGAATATATTTGCATCTATATTTACTGTTATCAGTTTTTTATCCTATATCATTCCTTACATTTTATAACATTATATAGGTTTCATTCCCTCTATAGATTGAACCGGTGTATTATCAAGAATGTTTAATGAAGTTTATATTTTTTTAGGTTCCAAGGAAAATAATATGTCTATTTTCCAACCATTGTGTGGGATAAATTAGATTAAAAACTCAAAGTTACTGCTTCATGTTGAAATATCATGGTTTATGGCTCTTTTATTCTACTAGTGTGGTTGTCCTAGCGATGTGGTCTATTTGTATGGATTAGCTACCACCACTATATCAATATTCCTAATCCTATAGAGGATATCTTTTTAATTTTATTTTAAATCATACATAAAACATAACCAATCCCATGAATGAGTTTTCCAAGTAGCTATTTTAAATATATGTTTCCATCACCAATCATTTTTTAGAAATGACTATTCTATAATTTGATATATAATTTTTTTTCATAAATTTATCATTGGATTAAATTTTTTAGAAAATTAATTATTTCAATTTAAAATTTTATTATGTTACATGAACTAAATATTGAAATTTCTATATGTATGGTTTGTAACCTATAATGCTCATCATGAACTAGAAATAGGTCAATTAAAACCTACACCAAAAAAATCCACACTGGGAAGAGAATTGGATTAAAAATGAAGGCTTGGGGACTGACCCATTAACTCTCTCTCACCCCAAAACCCATTACCATACCCACTAACATATTTTTGGTAAAATTCCTTAATAACAGCCTTTAGATGATAATAATTCTTATTTCTTCCATTTCTATAAACAATAGGGATGAAATTATGGTTATTTTATAAATATTATCATACATTCAATCATTTTTTAATGAAGAGTTATATTTAAATTATATCCTATTAATTTCCATTATCTTAATCCCATTCTAGAAAATCAAACATATCATGACTAATTTGAATGAACCCATGATGTTAATGATTAGATCCCATAGTTGAATTAATTTAAAATTAGTATTTGAATTATTTAACATAAAATTATGTTTTACGAAGAATGTTTTTGGTAGTATAATGTTTAAAATATTCATATAACTCTCTAATCTCACCATTATTATTGTTATTATGGGGAATAAGGCCTATAATGTTTTGTTGTTTGAAAACCTTATCAATAGATAATGAAAATAAAAAAAATATAATTTTTGAAATATTATACTCTTAATTTAAAAATAAAAAATATATAATATATAATATAAAACTTTTTCATTGATGATTTTACAATACATATATTTCTCCCTGAGCATAATATTGGTCTCTGAGATTAATAAATTCAATATCCATGGTAATCCATAGACTGTATGTATCTCCAAATTAAAGAGATGCAATACCATCATGTAAAATTATGATTGAACATTTAGTTAAAGGATTAAATAACCAAAATCTATATATATTTAATATGAATATTTTCTATGAAAAATAATAATTTTTCAAAACTTATGTTCTTGAATAACTTATATATTATTCAAGTATGTCCCTTAGAGGGTAATCATTTCATAAATTTTAATTTTTTATCATTCAAAACATTTAAAAATTATTGAAATAATATAAACCTTTGAAACCCATTTATAAAAACTAACCAAAATAATTGAAACATTTAAATATTTAAACATTTCACATACTATCACAATTAATATTTTTAATATCCTGACAATGGTATTTAAAATTTATTATGACATTTTTCTGGAAGAAAACTCAAAAATTGAAGTATAATCCCATGATTAATAAATTTCCATGAACAAAACAACAATTTTTTGACCCTCACTATATCATGGTTTACATTAGTAAAATATACATAATGGTTTCTACAAATATTAATTTGGTTTAGAATTACTACATTCGTCCTAAAATCTTTTATTTGTACTAATGATGTTTATTCTTAGTGAAATTTTAACTTATCTTAGATCATATGAATCATATATGGATTCCATATACAAAAAACATTTGTAGATATATTTTAAATATAATTTTTGAGGATCTATCATTAATTCTCACCAATTCTAATATTTTGAATAAAAATTAAAAAAATCTATTGAAAACAAGTTTTAAATATCTAAAAATTCACAATTATGATAGTTTTATAAGAATTATATTTATTTTTTGTTAAAAAATTAAATCCTAAATCTAAAAAACACAAATAATAATGTATGGATATTTTAAGATAATAAAAATAAAAAATATAATAACACATAATTGTAAGAAAATAGGAGACAATAAAAACATAAGTGCTTCTCAAGAAACCAGTAGATCTAGATTATCTTTAATAAACATATAAATATATTTATATTTGTTTACACAAGTTTTATCACATATATATCTATATATATTTTTATGTATTCGTAATAATAATCCAAATCTTGGTGACATTGAGTGACCATGATTGTCACAACCCCCTCCCACTAAAGATGCCCCTCCTGAACTGGAAAAGGTGAAAGGGAGATAATGACCCCCGAGTCCTGCCTCCAGTTGGCCCCAGGGTGGTGACTAGCACCAAGGGTATTAGTTTTCAAAAATATAGGAGGCATTACCCTTTTTTATTTAAGATCGAGAAATAGGACAAGTCAACCACCAAAAGGAAAAGAAAAAGTGTAAAGAAATAAACAAAAACATGCATGTTTAAATAGTTCTAAAGCAAGGTAAAAGTACAAGAAAGCTCAAAAGTAAAATAACAAAAGAAACAAATACAGAAAACTACAACAACTCCAACTGCCCCAACTAGTCGGGTCCCGCACGGCCATGGTAGTCCTCCTGGAAACCTAAATGTAAAGGTAGGGTGAGCATATAAGTATACTCAGTAGGGAAACGTAAAGCTCTCGTGCACAAGTGGGGAGACATCCTAATGTCCCATGAGAACAACAAGAGAAACCTAGAAAGGAATTCTACCCACCCAACCTCACCAGCCAGACTCACCAAAACACAATCACAACAGGTAGTAGTATATAAGAACAAGAGTATTGGGTACCCCACACCATTTCCCCCCACTAGCTAGCTACTCTTCCAAATGGTGATTGTTCTGACGCTACCACACTCTTCCCGCTCGGACACACCTGGGCCTCACAACCATATATCCCGCCCGCACACACCTAGGCCTCACAACCACTTATCCCGCACACACACACCTGGGCCTCACACCAACATATCCCGCCCGCACACACCTAGGCCTCACAACCACGTATCCTGCCCGCACACACCTGGGCCTCATCTCGAAGGTTCCTGGGAAATAGTAATACCTGCTTGAAGAGTCTTGGGCTAATCCAAACCAATGAAAACCTACCCGAACAGTCTTGGGTGTAAGGTCACCTCAAGCCATCACAGCCTAGGGAAGAAGGAGCAGGAAGGAGCTATTAACTAAGGGGAAAACCCTCTCCCATGAAATGGAAGTGTTCGGCACTAAGTGCTCAACATGGGTGGGGTGCAATAAAACAAAAAGATACAGATATATATATATATATACAAACCACTCAGCCCAACCCATGGCTTCTAATCCAAGAACTGAGCACGTGCCTCGGCACTACTACTACGAAGCATGTATACAAAAAATAATCCCGAAACCCCATTGTTGTTTTCATTTTTCAACAGATTAAGTTTATTAGTTCTTTAACTACTGGGAAACTATCCAAAACTAACAACAATGATCATTCGTAAAAACATATCCCTGCCATCCACAAATCAAGTTAGGAAAACACAAGCAACACAACCAAGCACCTTCTTAATAAACAAACAACCCATTGATTATTATTCTGTTTCATTACCAATCCCCATCTTTCATTAACTCTTCCACTTCTATTTATTAAGCACAAACCCATAGTTATCTCATATTCAAACCCATCCCTACAGCCCCGCTGCCAACCACCATAACTACAACCACACTATACATCATCATCCCTTGATACTGTTTATCGCAGCCTCGCTTCCCATCACCAACATAGTATTCACACCAACACACAACCAAGACAAATGAAACCTCACTGCTCACCCGATCAACAACAACCCACAAAACTCCCCCCATCACATGCCATGTATCCAAGCCAACACCCACATGTTCATTATTGAATTTTTTTCAACCGAGGTGATCAGAAAAGGGTTCCAGATTTTCATTTAATCAGCCAACTTTACGTGATTAACCAAATTCCACAGTCAACAAAGTTCCATTCATAAAATGGTCTAGAAATATACGGAAACATTTAATTGTGCAAGAAAATTCCCCCAATGATCGTTATTTTAAGTAGGCATAAGCCTATTCAATTCACAAAATAATATCACAGGATATAAAGATAAACATTACAACTTCCACATCCCCATTATATAGGCCAGTTATTATCTTCATTAAACCGGTTCAAATGTGTTTCATGTAAACAAGATGAAACCCACCCCGCATGATGCACAATTTAGAGATGATAAGGTAAGATCCCTACGTCAACAGGTTCTGATCACAACGCTCCCCCAGATCAACTTTAGAAGATGTCCGTCGGCGTCCGTCACTTCTGTCAAATACTGGAAAAACCTCCTCATGTGGAAGTTGGAAAGTAAAGTCTGATGGAAAGACAATGGATCCAATCTGAGAAGTTCCTCCTCGTTGTTACGATCCCATGGCCGCTTATGGATCGTAAATCGGACCTCAGACGAAGAAGTTATGGAGAAAAAGAAGCCTTCGAGTCTCTTGGGAGAGCTCTTCTCAGAGGAAAGAAGAGGAGAGGAGTGATTTGAAAAGAAAAAGGGGACCCCTCCTTTTATAGGTGTGAAAAACAAAAGTACACGACATGAACTTTATGGTACATGGCGTGTACTCGGACATTTCACATGGTCACCACGAGGCTTCCAACACGGCCTTCAACGTGGTACGCAGGGAGGGGAAACACGGCGTGTAGTATTGGCTACAGGGCGTGTACCAATTTATTTCACATGACAAGGACACAAACTTCAACACGGGGTATACCTGGAGAGGGGGTACACAGTGTGTACTCACACTACACAGCATGTACTTACAAAATTATGAAACGTGTGGGAAAAGTCCATTTTACCCTCCAAAACACTTCAAGACCCTCGTTTTGACATAGGAATGGGCCCTAGAGGTATGTTCCATTACATAAGATACCTATTAAAACATTATTGTCCCCAAGAATTCAAAATCCAACCTAGAGGAACCCAACAAGATACCCCTTAGGGCCATCGTTATAACAGGAACCCAATCATCAACAATAATTACAGGTGTTAGGAATTCCTTCTCATATGTATAGATATTATCCACTTTAGGAGGCACTGACTCGACTAGATGGGTTTAATCACATCCTCATTAATGTGTCTCGATTAAGAATCTGGTCTTCCCACTTACATACATTAGGATTTTTCAACTCACACTGCCCCCAACACCGCACAACCCACACACTACCCGAACACGTGGTTTGGGGAAAATTCCTTTTCTTATGTCGAGATATTATCTGCTTTAGGTGGCACTGACTTGCCTTCATGGGTTCAATCGCATCTGCATTAATGCGTCTCGATTAAGGATCTGGTTTTTCCCTTCCCCACATGCCCGGAAATGTTACACACTTCTAGATAACAAGGAAAAAAATGTCTCATAACCAACAAGCCAAGAATTCCATATCTCAAAGGTACAAGGTACAAAAAAAAAATCTCAGAAGAACAAGGAAAAACACAAGTCAAAACAACTCTGGCTACTAAGCATGTATCTAGGTCTCCTGCTCCAAAGTGCTCTCCTCGAGGCTAACATGGCTCCACAAAATGCGAACCAAAGGAATGGTTCGTTCACAGAGCACCTTCTCATTACGATCTTTAATTATGACTAGTCGTTCCTCGAATGTCGCGTCGTCTCCCATATCTAACTCTCCCCAGTCGATAACGTGAGAGTCGTCGTGTAAGTACCAACGAAGCTGGGAGACGTTGAAGACATCTGGAACTTTATCCAACTGAGGTGGTAGGGCCAGCTGATATGCCACCTCTCCAACTCGCCTCAGCACCTCAAAAGGTCCGATGAACCTAGGTGATAGCTTTCTCCCTTTCCCAAACCTCTGCTTCCCCCGTCGATGGGAAACCTTCATGAAAACATGATCTTCCAACTCAAACTCCAAGGCCCCCCTCCAATAATCAGTATAAGAATTCTGTCAGTCATGGGCTGCTTTCATCCTCTCACGTACAAGCTGGACTTTCTCTGTGGTGCTTAGCACTACCTCTGGCCCTAGAGCACCTGTCTCACCAACCTCTACCCATAAAATGGGTGAATGACATGGTCTTCCATACAAATCCTCAAATGGTTCCATGCCAATAGTAGTGTGGAAGCTGTTGTTGTAGGAAAACTCTACTAAAGGCTTGTTTTGTACCCATGGACCTCCGAAATCTAGAACACATGCTCACAACATGTCCTCCAACGTCTGGATAGTTTGCTCTGTCTGCCCGTCGTTCTGGGGTTGGAAAGCAGGGCTAAGGCGTAGTTGGGTGTCAAAATCTTGTTGTAACCCCCTCCAGACTCGAGAGGTAAACCGAGTATCCCGGTCTGAGACGACAGTCGTTGGAACTCCATGAAAACGCACCACCTCGTCTATGTACCTCTGTTCTAAGGTACTCACTGAGCCCGAATCCTTAATTGCTAAGAAGTGAGCTGATTTCGTCAGACGATCCACCACTACCCAGATAGCATAATAACCACCCTGGGCTCTAGGTTGTCCTGTGATGATGTCCATCGAGATGTCATCCCACTTCCACTTGGGGACATCTAAAGGATGAAACAAACCACTGGGAATACGGTGTTCAGCCTTCACTTGATGACACACTAGGAATTTAGCCACAAACTCTGCCACTGCCCGTTTCACCCTGGGCCACCAAAACTGTTCCCTTAGGCCTCGGTACATTTTTGAAACTCCTAGATGTACCGCCAAGGCTGAGCTATGGAACTCACGGAGAACTCCCTCATGTATCGCCTCCAGAACAAAAAACATTCCATAGAAAAGCATCCGTTGTTGGCTGTCCTCTGACCATCCATCTAGAGCGTTTCCCTGATCGACACGATCCCGCATTACTTCTACCTCAGAGTCCCCCCACTATGACTCTTCCACCTACTGCAACAAGGAGGACTGCACCGTCATATGAAACAAACATCCTCTAACACCTTCTACCCTTGTATCAAAGTGCAAGGCGGCCAAATCTCCGATCGCTTTCCAAGGATCAGTGTATTCTCGAACCACTTCCATATGTGACTTATTGTTTAGGGAATCATCCACAATGTTGACCTTACCTTTATTTTAAGAGATCTCGAAGTCATAGTCTTGGAGAAACTCAACCCATCTCTGTTGCCGTAGGTTCAAGTCACATTGGGAGAAGATATAACGTAAGCTCTCATGATCTGAGAATACCGCAAAGTGCTCCCCAAATAGGAAATATTGCCACAACTTTAGTGCGAACACTACTTCATCATGCTCCAGGTCATGGGTGGCATAGTTACTCTTGTGAGGGAGCAACTTCATAGACCCATAACAGACCACACCCTTCTTCTGCATCATTATGCACCCCAAACCAAGGCCAGAAGCATCACAAAACACCTCATACAACAACCCTTCCTCTGGATACCTGAGTATGGGATCACTGACCAACTTCTCCTTCAGGTAGTCGAAATCCTTCTGGAACTTCTCACTCTATAGGAAGACCTGGTTCTTCCTAGTCAAAGCTGTCAATGGAGTAGAAACTAGAGAGAAGTCTGAAACGAACCTCCGATAGTAACCTGCTAATCCCAAGAAAGTACAAACTTCTGGCATGCTCTTGGGTGCTTCCCAAGAAACCTCTACCTCCACCTTCGACAGGTCTACTGACACTTCATGCTGTGACACCACGTGCCTAAGGAAGTTCACTTGTTGTGTCAAGAAGTTACACTTCGAAAATTTCCCGTAAAGCTGGTGGTGTCAATGGACTTCCAAGACTGCCCTGAGATGCTCAACGTGCTCCTCCTCTGATCTTGAGTAGATCAGGATTTCATCGATAGACACAATGACGAACTAGTCCAGAAACTCTCAGAAGACTAAGTTCATAAGTCCCATGAACATAGCTGGTGCATTCGTAACTTCAAACGACATCACTGCAAACTCGAAGTGCCCATACCTGCACCTGAAAGCCATCTTTGAGATGTCACTGTCCTTCCCCCTCATCTGATGATATCCTGATCATAGATCAATCTTTGAAAACCAACCTAATCCCCTCATTTGGTCGAAGAGATCATCAATCCTTGGAAGGGGGTAACAGTTCTTGACCATTACCTGACTCAGCCTTCGGTAGTCTATGCAAAACCTGAGACCACCATCTGCCTTCTTCAAGAAAAAACAAGAGCACCCCATGGAGACACGCTGGGTCAAACAAAACCCTTCTCCATCAGATCGTCAATCTGAATCTGCAAATCCCGCAACTCCAAAGGTTCCATCCGATAAGGGGTCATCGAAATCGGACGTGCACGAGACGGTAAGTCTATCCCAAACTCAACATCACTTTAGGGGGGGAGAGTCACAACCTCCTTGGGAAAAACATCGATGAACTCCCCAACAACCTCTCAGACAACCACCATCTTTGTATCATCTAGAACCACTGATAACCCGCCTAACAAAGAAAGGAGAGGCTCCACACACAGGCTTCCGACCTGATATGTCCTCTCACCAAAAAAACCTACACGCTGCATGTCCATGTCAGACAACAAGACTCTTCTCCAGAAGCAGTTGATAACAGAATTAATAGAAAACAACTAGTCGATGCCTAGGAATACATTGTATGGCTGCATCTATAGTAAAATAAGATCCCCACTAGATCGATGTGGTCCCAACGTCAGCTCACATCCCCGGCAAACACAAGATATGCTAGTCTGGCCTCCAACTGGTGTACTCAGCACCAGTGGTACGGAAAGTCTCTCAATGTCTAGTCCAAAAGCATGGGCTAGACCAGGTGCAACAAAGGTGTGGGAGGATCCTGAATCGAACAAAGCAGAAACGAGAGTGCTGAACAAACAAATCGTACCTTGTACCACCTCTGGTCCAGCTGGAGCTGCCAACTCTGCTACGTGCAACTGTCCACACCTAGCTCCTCTGCCTCTCTTATGTCGTCAACCTCCCCAACCACGCCCTGTTAGAGGTCCCTAAGGAGCACCCTGAGGTTGGCCTCCTCCCGCAAAGTCTATCGTCAGAGGAGCATGGTCCTGCTGCTGTTGGAAGGGCCTCGCCGGCAACTGGTGTTGCTGAGGTGGGTGCTGAACCTGCCCACCTCCACCGTACTGAGCTCTGGTCGGGCACCGACTATGAACATGCCCGAAACCACCAAAAGAAAAAAACTTCGGTCCTAGGATCGTGAAAAAGGGACGAGGACCCGAAGATCTGAACTTGAACTGCTAGGGCATGCTCCCCACTGGCCTGAACCTGGAAGGTCCCGTCGCAGGAGACCTGCTACTGACTACCTTCCCCTTCCACGAACCACGATGGATCCCCTCTCGTGGTGCACCTCCCAGCGAGTGCATCCTCTCTACAACCTCTTCATCCTTCTGTACCTTCACGTTTATCATAATGGTGAAGGGGGTGACAGCATACTAGAGAGAAGTAAGAAGTGCCACCTCCAAACGTCTCGCCCGAGACTCCTCATCCGGAAAGAGATCAGGAGCAAAGCGCATGTGATCCTTGAACATGATCCCCAAATCTAGTACTGACATACTCCCCTACTGAAGGGAGAGTAACTCCTGCTGCTTCTCCGCCTTGATCATGGAAGAAAGGAATTCCTCTCGGAATTCCTTCTCAAAGTCAGCCCACAGAACCTCTACCTCTATCCTCTCTCCGAGATAGAGCATCCACCACTGTCGCGCCGCACCTCTCAGCTGACTGACTACTAGGAGAACCCAGTACTCCCTCGGAGCACGGACCAAGGAAAATGAGATCCCTAGCTCCTCCAGACACCCCTCCGTCTCCATATCTGAAGTACTACCCTCGTAATTCTTGAGGTTCTGCCGCTGGAAAGAACAGAGAGTCTTCTGCCACTGACTATCTTCCTCCTCTCGGTCAATCCTTAACTGATCGACCGCCTGAATCAGCTGGGCCTCGGCCGTCTGACTCACCCGGGGATGACGTCTATGTTCCATAGCTGTATAGTAAACAACGATCTCCTAAGCCCAAGTAGTAACGAAATTCTCAAGGTTTTATTTTATCACATTATTTCAATTTCTTTCCCAGAATTCCCAAATCATGTAAAACACAATCATGATGATGCATGTACCTTCCCTAAGGTCTATACCCTACGATAAATGTGGTCTCACTTGGTCATTAGGTAGGCTCATAGTCCTTGCATCGGATCATAGGGGGCCCTAAAATTCCGTGTCCTAGCCGGTCTTCCCTAGCCTATGTCACGCACAAAGATTAACAACACTGTTTCCCAAACATCCCATGAAATCCTCACTGTGCCTAACTCCAGACTCCATCCTCTCTCTCATCCATCACCTATGATACAATTCTGTCATGACCCCCTCCCACCAAAAATGCCCCTCCTGAGCTGGAAATGGTGAAAGGGAGATAATGACCCCCGAGTCCCGCCTCTAGTAGTCCCCGGGGTGGCGACTAGCACCAAGGGTATGATTTTTCACAAATATGGGAGGCATTACCATTTTTGTTATTTAATATCAGGAAATAGGACAAGTCAACAACCAAAAGGAAAAGAACAAGTGTATAGAAATAAACCCAAACCAATCCCACATGCATGTTTAAATAGTTCTGAAACATGGTACAAGTACAAGAAAGCTCAAAAGTACAATACCAAAAGAAACAAGTACAGAAAACTACAGCAACTCCAACTGCCCCGACTAGTAGGGTCCCACATGGCCCTGTTAGTCCTCCTGGAAACCTGAAAGTAAACGTAGGGTGAGCATACAAGTATACTCAGTAGGGAAACATAAAGCCCTCCTGCACAAGTGGGTAGACATCCTAATGTCCCATGAGAACAACAGAAGAAACCTATAAAGGAATTATATCCACCCAACCTCACCTGCCACACTCACCAAAACACAATCACAATAGGTAGTAGTATATAATAATAAGATTATTAGGTACTCGGCACCATTTGCCACCACTAGCTAGCTATTATTCCTAACAACGAACATCCTGATGCTACCAAACTCTTCTCGCCCGCACACACCTGGGCCTCACAACCAAGTATCCTGTCCGCACACACCTGGGCCTCACAACCACGTATCCCACACGCACACACCTGGTCCTCACAACCACTTATCCCGCCCACACACACCTGGGCCACACAAATACGTATCCCGCCCGCACACTCCTGGGCCTTATCCCGAAGGTTCTTGGGAAATAGTAAAACATGCCAGAAGTGTCTTGGGCTAAACCACCCCTATCAAAACCTACCTGAAGATTCTTGGCTATAAGGTCGCCTCAAGCCATCACATCCTAGGGAGGGAGGAGCAGGAAGGAGCTAGTAACTAAGGGGAAAAACCCTCTCCCATGAAATGGGAGTGTTCGACACTATGTTCTCAACATGGGTGGGGTGCAATAAAACACAAAGATACAGATATATATATATATATATATACCAACCACTTAGCACAACCTATGGTTTCTAATCCAAGAACTGAGAATGTGCCTCAACATCGCTACTAAGAAGCATGCATACAACAAACAATCCTGAAACCCCATTTATGTTTTCATGTTTCAATAGAATCAGTTTATTAGTTCCTTAACTACTGGGAAAATATCCACAACTAACTACAATGATCATTCATAAAAACATATCCCTGCCATCCACAAATCAAGTTAGGAAAACACAAGCAACACACCCACGCCCCTTCTTAATAACTAACCAACCCATTGATTATTATTCCATTTCATTACCAAGCCCCATCATTCATTAACTCTTCCACTTTTATTTATTTTTCACAAAACATAGTTTAGTCACATTCAATCCCATCCCCGTAGCCCAACCGCCAACCACCATAACCACAACCACACCATACATCATCATCACTTGATACCATTTATCGCAGCCCTTCTGCAAATCACTAACATAGTATTCACACCAAACCACAACCAAGCCAACCGCAACCCCACTGCTCAACTGATCCACAAAAACCCACAAAACTCCCCCATCACATGCCACGTATCCAAGCCAACATCCACATGTTCATTATTCCATTTTGTTCAACCGGGTTGATCACACAAGGGTTCCATATTTTCATTTAATCATCCAACTTTACGTGATTAACCAAATTCCACATTCAAGAATGTTCCATTCATAAAACAGTCTAGAAAGATAGGGAAACATTTAATTGCACAAGCAAAGGCCCCCAATGACCGTGATTTTCAGTAGGCATAAGCTTATTAAATTCACAACTTAATATCACAGGATATAAAGATAAACATAACAACTTCCCCATCTTCGTTATATAGGCCAGTTATTATCTTCTTTAAACCGGTCAAATTTGTTTCACGTAAACAAGAGTAAACCCACCCCACATGATCCATAATTTATAGAGACGAAGGTATGATCCCTACCTTAACAGGTTCTGATCACAATTCTCCCCCGGATCAACTTTAGAAGATGTCCGTCAGCGTCTGTCACTTCTGTCAAATCCTAGAAAAACCTCCTTGGGAGGATGTTGGAAAGGAAAGGCTGAAGGAAAGGCAACAGATCCAATCTCAAAAGTTCCGCCTCGTCGTTATGATCTCGTGGCCACTAATGGATCGTAAATCAGAGCTCGAACGAAGAAGTGATGGAGAAAAAGGATCCCTCAAGTCTCTTGGGAGAGTTGTTCTCAGAGGAAAGCAGAGGAGAGGAGTGATTTGAAAAGGAGGAGGGGACCCTTCCTTTTAGAGGTGTGAAAAACAAAAGTACACGGTGTGTACTTTATGGTACACAGCATGTACTTGGCCATTTCACACGGTCACCACGCGGCTTCCAACACAGCCTTCAATGCGGTACGCGGGGAGGGGATACATGGAATGTATATTTGGGTACATGGTGTGTCCCATTTATTTCACACGGAATGGACATGGCCTTCAACACAGGGTATACCCAGTGCGGGGGGGGGGGGGGGGTGCATGACGTGTACTCACACTACATGGCGTGTACTTACAAAATTCTGAAAAGTGTGGGAAAAGTTCATTTTACCCTCCAGAACACTTCAAGACCATCTTTTTGACAAAGGTATGGGCCGGAGAGCTCCGGGCCATTACAATGATACAATCCAATATGTTAGTCCCCTATAGCTTGGTGATACCTTATCAATTGACCAAGAACTATTTGAACATATTGATGAAAATATTATTGAGAATTTGAAAACTGTTAAAGTGTCAATTGTTTTCAATAGAAAGGAGGACCTAAAAAATCAATCAAGGGAAGGTTGTAACAATGAGTTTCAATTTCTTGTAGTTATGTGGTCGAATGTTTTCATCTTTTAAAAATTTTTCATGTGTATGTATGTTTACTAGAATGATGATGTAAAATTTGTATCCCTTCTTCTATGGTTTTGAGTAAATCGATTGATAAGTTAGTCGATTGTCCTTCTAATGATGATGAATACTCAAACCAGTTTGTTTGAAGATTCCTTGATTAGATGGATCGACCCCCATGAATGTTATTAATCCTTGAAAATGGTTGATCGAATGTTACCCATTATATATGTTTTTGTATGACCATATATTTTGTTTTAATGGGGTCATATAGTTTTTTGATCTATGTGGTTCTGAGTCTTCGTTATTTTATTCCTTTTGTACTTAGGATGAAATATATACATGTAATTATAATCTAATGGATGTATAATTTATGTATGAACCATGAAAAATTACATTTCATAATGTTTACATTAATTTAATTAATTTATGTTAATATATCTAGGAGTGGTGAAATAAAATTAATAATTATGGTGAACTCTCTGTGTTAATTTTGGCGATATGATTCTTCTTACTTGTAGTACATTGTTATTTATGGAGTTCCTTTGAATACCCATTTCCAAAATATCAATTTTCTTACCATACATATTGTAGTTAAATTTTCGAGCAGGATTATCATATATATATATATATATTTTATAGATAATGCCTCCTTCACATAATTTCTATAGATCACATAGAATATGATCAGGTGACACATTCTCTTTTATAAAATTTATTTTCTTTTAATGGGATTTTCTGTCTTTTGATGGATGATGTTAAAGTATAACATCGTTGAGATAGAACAAAATTTATGGAATTGTCTTTAGATTCTTGATGATGAAATTAGATGTATTATTTATTTTAATGGACTCTTAATATCTTTTGATGGTTATTATTCCATAAGAAATGGATAAAGGGGATTGAAAATGGTTGGATATATAGGTGTTGGGTTTTGTAAAGATAATATTATCCTAGAATGTAGAAATTAAAACCATGGTTAAAAATAATACAATAATGTTGATGGAAGTGCTGATAGATATGTAAGAGAATCCCACTTCAATTAATAAATTTTATTTGTTGTTATTTCTATTTAGAATGAAACAATCATAAGGATGGTCTATAATGGATCATGTTAATGATTTTAACATTATTTGGATCAGTATTTTTTTTGTGATGGGGAATTTTTTTATGATATATGGACCATGACATTGTTACTTTAATTTTAACATTCCAGATATTTTTTATTTAAATTAGTAAAAAAATCATTTGTTAATGTTTTGTTTGATTTTTTTTTCTTTACATAAGTCTTTATTTTTTTATATTACATATACATAATATTTTTTTTACACTTATTTGAGCTTTGTAATTTTTGATCTATCATTACATAAAGCTTTTATATACCATTAATCATGATTTATAATTAGAAGCATACCTTTATATAGTTTTATTTTAAACATACACAATGTATATATATTTTAATTTTTCCTTACGGAAAAATATAATATTGTTGATTTATCCATATATAAATTTCTATTTACAATTACACAAGATATGGAATTTTTTCTCCTAATGAAGGCTAAAATTGTTTCCCATTATGAAAGATATGAAAAATGTTTGTTACGATTATGCAAGATGAATATGAACCTTTTATATGCAAAAGGGATAATACTCACGGGATATTTCTACAAGTAGAAAAAATGTACAACCACTAAAAGATATTACCTTCTACCTTTTAACTTATGTGTCCACCAATTCAAATGTGTTATAAATAGTCAATTTTATTATAACAATTCTCATATTTCTGCTAATGTTAAAAGTGGGCTACCATTAGTTGATTTTTATTAAAATTATAAAAAACAGTAATCATAAATATTGTTATGGTACCTCTAGTTTATAACTTCTCTATCCAGGGAAGAGTTGAATCTTCCAAGATTATTTCTCTACTTCTAATGTCTCTCTACTACTATTAGTCTTAATATGGTACCACCTACAAACGGTTAAATCACAAGTCAATGTACTACTATCATAGATATCTGGTATTGAAATTAAAATCTATTATTATAACAAATAGTCTATTGAATTTAAGAAATTCATATTTTTGAGAAATTAATAATGAGTAATATTAAAAACTGATACACTACAACAATAAAGAAAAATTCAGACATTCCAAATTTCATACTCATATGTGGATTTAACTTATTTTATTATTATTCAGTAATGGATAATTACATATTCTAAAAATCTATATAACTAGAGTGACCACTCATGTACAAATTATGATTGATCTACTTCTAACAGAGACTAACTTACTAATCTCAAGTGTATGTTTTTAAAATAAATGGGATAGTTTAGTGTATCATAATGAAAAAAAAATTATCCAAAAATTGGTGAACCATAAAAATAACACTCAATGTTTCTTCTAAAAAAAATTTACTGAAATTAAATTTAATGAAAAAATATACTGATAATCAATTACATGTTCCTATAATAGAATAAATATACACAATTTTATATTCATTTATTTTTAAACACTATATTATTTACATTTGAGTAGTGCTTTCATTATTTTTTAATTCATTTACAAAAAATATCATATATTTAATAATATATTACATTGATTATGTATTCACATTTCATTTATAACATATTTAATATGATCTATTTTTGAAAATGTTGTATATAACCAGCGGTGAACTTTACGTCATTGTATAGAAAGTCCTAATCCATGTAGTGTATCAATTTCTATTTCATTTTTTAATATACATTGTTGATAGTAAGTGACTATCATGTGAAGAGGATATGGTCTTAACAAGATACAAAACAAATTTTTTATTTATTTCTTCATCATTTTATTGATCACTTTTGTTTAAATAACATACTAGTATTAGTTTTTAAAAAATATTTATAAACACATTGCATTAATATATTTCATTATTCAACATTAAAAATAATATTTTTGATACTATTTGGATTTCATCACAAGATGATTTTTTTAAAACTATTTTTACAAGGCTGTGTTCGAATAATTCAGAATAATTATTAAAATATATATTTATATATTTATACTATTTTATTTATCCATCCTATTTTTATAAATTGGATGAATTCCTTTTATATAACTTTTAATATCAATTTAATTTCATGGATACACTATTAACCCACTCTTTAGTACTCCACTGTGTCTGTTATTTAGTATTTTATATTTATCCCTACTTTTTGATTACCTTGGATATTGAAAGAATTATATTTACGTTAATTTTTGTTTATTCTCTAATTTATTTTTATGGTTATTATATCTGAACGTTATGATATAAATATAAATAATTACATTAATAGTATAAATTATTTTGAATGGATAATAGAAATGATATTTCATCAGGGGATAATGGGTTTGTAATTTTATGGATATATTGAAGATCATCATAAAAAATACTAAAATAGCTCTAAATGAATGTTCTGGTCTAACTCTACTAGTTATTTCTTATATGGAAAACCCATAAATACTATATTTTTTATTTATTTAATGATAAATTTAATAAGATACCATCTTGTGATAATTTTTATCCAATTTTGGACCAAATTTTCATCTCATTAAGGTACATTAAATGTTAATGAAAGGAGAATATATATATATATATATATAATGTATGATATATTTAAAATTAATCTTTTTAAATATTTTAATAACATGTATCTTATGATCAATGATATCATAAATAAATTGAGTATAAACTGATAAGAGATGGATGAAAAAGATCATGTGTTAAGGATCTGAATATATTTACTAGTTCATTTGAGAGGTGTTGAAGTCTCTATCCTAGAATCATATGATGTTAGAAAACAACCAGTCATAGAGATATTTACATGGTTGATGCTATATGAAGAAGATATAAATGATATAAATGATAATGGTGGACCAAAAAGGAAATTTATTCCTTTGAAGAATCCAAATCCAATTACAAGAATATTGTAAAAAATAATGTTAAAGTATAAGTGAAGCTAATACCAACAAGGATGAATAAATGGGTCTTCTTTCCAAAAGATTATAAAATATTTATAAAAATAATATTTTATCAAAAGTAATATTATAATGGAATATATGATTAAATAGTAAATTGGTGGTAATATTTAAAAAATGGTGAAACATATAACGATATTTCATTATAAGTATATAAAAAAAAAGATAAAAGGGAACTATTTGAACCTCAAGAATAAATTTTTTTTGAGGAAAAATAGGAAAATTATTATAATTTGATAATGGAATCATCAATTTAATATGGCGATAAATTGATGGAAAAATTTTCTAGAAATTAATTTAATATTGAAAAAAAATTGTTCATTTTGGATAATATTTTTTTGGAACTATATATTCCTTCTAGTCATATTTTTGGATCTTCGGATGTGTGAAAAGAATAGTTAGATAAATATTGTGAAATATCGGAAGGTAAAATTAATGATATAAAAGATAAATATAAAAACATCAAAAAGATTCAAATTTTTTTTATGAAAACATGACCACATTATAGAAAATGAAACAAATTTTAATCGTTTAATTTAAAATACTAATATTGAATATCTATGTTAATAGAACAAAAAAGTTTTGGATTGGGTTGTTGATAATAAAAAAACCTTTAATATTAACTTTTTTAAAATAATATAAAATCCAAATAAGAAATTGGGTGTTGATCATAAATGAAAGGTTATATGTTTAATGTTTTTTTATCCCAAGTGAAATGACAATAAATCAACTAATTACTAAACTAGTAGTCTTGGAATGAACACTAAAAATTATTGGCCTAAAAAGAATTTTCAATAAAAATATGATATTTATGATTTAGAAAACTAGAGAAACAAATGTGTATTCTAATGGTATTGTTTTCTAAATTATCTAGACTAAATAAAATCATGGCCCTAAATTCATTTATTATTTGATTTTACATAACAAAAATGTATTAAAATCTCTTTAAGAAATATATTATCTGTGATGAATGTATGTTCAAAATTATGACCATAGAAATTTCATAATTAAAAATTCATAAAATCGATGCACGTGGCCATGTTACCTGTAGTCACAATAGAATTAGAAATATTATTGGACATGGAAAATTTATATATTCTCAATTAATGTTTTTCTTGTTTTTTTAGATTAAAATATTACCCATTTAGTATATATCAGTTGTTTTATAGTTCATTTAATCTTAAATATTAATAAAATTCTTATATGATTTTTGATTCTTAGTTTGATATAATATTTACATCATAAAAATTGATGATTTTTCTCTATTATTATTGATGATTATTCATGATATACTTGTTTTTTTCTTGCTCGTAAATTGGAATTTGTTTTTTTTTGGAAAATATAAAAACTTGGTAGAAAATTTATGCAGAATTAACATCAAAATGTGTAAAAGTGGTAATGGATGAGAGATTTAGAATCAATAGTTTTCATCTATCTACTCAAAACATGTTTATACTCACAATTTCAACATATATCAATATTTTAACTAAATTGTGGTTGTGGAAAGGATAATTACGACTCTTTCATATTTTGTTATCTATGCTATGTGAATATTAAAATTCTATCTACACATGGTCTTGTTATATACATAGAAGTGTTCTTATAATAGATATCTTGTAATAAATTCAATATAAAATATAGAATTGTCTAAAATAAAAAACAAAATTTCATTATAGTTTTCTTTATGAAAATTCCTAATTTTTAATATAATGAAGAATTTAGAAGAATTTTCATGAAACATATATGAATAAATTTTTAATTGTTATGAAACCACTAATAAAACATTCAATGTTAGTAAAAAATGTATAATGTTGAGTAAGAAAATTATCATGCATTTTTTGATTAGATTGGTCCACGTGAACTCAAAAAATTTATAGAGAATCTTAAGGATGATATTTCACATTTTAATATCAATAATATAACCGAAATTTTAAATAATTTTACTAATTTTCTTGATAAGTCTCCTAGATTTGACCACCAATTCCATCCTGGTCCAGTAGAATTCTAAGAATAACCCTTCACATCAGTCCCAAAAACCATTGGAAGCCTTGAAAAATCCTCCAGGTACTTTTATTATGGATTCCTGATAATGATACTCCTCCACAAGCCCCACAAAAAACTAGGTTGAAAATAAATAATTTTCATCATAGATTGAGCCTAAGAACAGAATTGAGTCAATTAAAAATAATCATTTGTTAACAACGATACAAAAACAATTCAATTAGATTAAAAGAAATATTGTTGAGAAAATAATATATATATATATCTAAATAATACCTAAATATTTTTTCTGAAGGTTTATATATAAATAGTTTTTATATCAATGGAATCATTATTATAAAAAAATATTTATATGTTTCAAATGGATATAGTAACAAAGAAGTTGTTCACAATAAATAAATCACTGCACTAGTAGTTAGAAATGAAGCAATTAGAATAAATCTTTCAGATATAGAACATATAAATTTTATACTATTTCCAATGGATGTTAACTATAAATTTATTAATTTATATTTTATTGGGGTTGTTTCTATTGAGAAGCCTCTTAGATTTAAAATGCCTAATTTTCAAAATCATGTAATAGAGATTTGTAATTAATTTTATGGTATAAAATATACTAATAGGGCTTCGAATAGTTGGGTGAAAACATTTCCAATTTAAAATGGTTTTATATGGTATTTTTCTAAACCTAAAGAAAATTATAAAAATAATTTGAAAGATTTTCATTATTTTGAAAATATGTGTTGGTGATATTATTTTTGGATCATACAAATTCACATTATGTATTGAATTTTAAATGTGTTTAGTATGTGAGGATTTTATTTTATGGATTTAAAATTATTCCAAAAAATATGAAATAACATTAAATGAATAAAAATACATAATGTATCTTTTAAATAATTTTTATATGGAGAACACCAATGGTAGTGACACTCCTACGAATAAAATCTACATGTACGATCTAGAAAAACTAGAATTTTATTTGACCAAACTACTTATATAGGTACAAATAGAATCTTATAATAATTAATTTTTAGTCAACATTATAATAAGTTTATTATGTGTATTTATTTCCACTTATATGAAAATAAAAATGTTTAAATTTTAAATGATTCCAAAATAATCATCAATTTCCATTAAAATAAATTTATTTAATAAAATATTTTATAATTGGGAGCATGGATCAGAATTAGTTAGTAATTGAAATGTATAATTTTGTGGTTATAAGTATGATTGAAAAATAATCTCTTTAAAATAAAAAAATTTTAGAAAGTCTTAAATATCATGATGTATTATGAAATAGAATTCTGATGAATTATCTACTATAGAAGAAAATTATATATATATGGGAAGTTGTTGTTTAAAAATTATATAGATGAAACCATCATTAACAGACTATGGATGTGAACATTTAAATTTACATATTTGTGATAATAATAGAGGTGTTATTAATATTTTTAATAATCTATGGTCTCACTTAGGCCAAATCATATTGAAATAAGAATTTTTTTTGGATATAAATTTTAAAAGGGTGATATAACTTTTGAGTTGATTGTAATTGAACATTATATTGATGAAATTTTTACAAAACCATTCAATTTTGAGGGAATAAGTTATATTAGAAATAATCATGGACTGGTAAATTTCTCTTATTAGTTTCTTTTCATAATTTATTTTTTTTAGAATGAGTTATATCCAATATAACATACTACTAGTGAGTACTATGTTTGGGGTGTTAATATTGGTTTATACTAATTAGTTTCTACCATTACATAATACTATTAGGTTCAACCATCATATTTTATAACTTGGGTGATGCTGTTTGGTTCCATAATTACATTACTACCTTACATGATACCAATAGAATCTACTGCTAGAGAATACTATTGTATTCTATCAAAATAGATGAAACACATTTTTTCTAACCATTATTATTTTCAGTAATATAACTCTTAAATTACATATTTTACTCAATTCAAAATACTTTCATATTTAAAAATAATTGAAATCCCTAAATTAAAAAAAGGCATTTTTAGATTTTTTTTATTTAATCACCTCTCAAATGTTCCACATCAAAACTCTTGTTCTCGTCAATATAAAACAACGAAAATTAATATTAACATTGAATCCTATGTTTCATGCAAAAATTATGGGAGTGAAGTGTCATTCGAGTTCACTAAATGTGTTTTGACCTCATATGAAATAACAGTAAATTCAAGTCAAATAATAAGTAGAGGAAATAATCTTATTTTTTCCTAATTAGAAGTTTTAGAAATGTTTACTGGTTTTTATTAGATAGATTCATGTATTTATCAAAATTGAATGGTCATTAAAGATAATGGATGGTTGGTATTTTTCCCAATAATAATAACTATTATATCTGATATTAGTTCCCAATATATATCTACACTCAATATTTGATACTGGATATATGAAATATTTCATTATAATATTGATATATAGAAACATTATAGAATTATATTCACATAAATGGCTTACATGTTTAAGAGTATAAAATTTTGGAATCTACAAAGGTTATCAAGTTTCTTATTTTGTAATTGGGGATTCCTGTATTGAACTTATTAGGGATGGTATGGTAAGAAGATGAACTATAACATAACCTAATGAAAAGAATTTAATTATCTTCATATATATCCAATATATATTATTTCCAAAAAGGGATATTTTAGTGTGATGAGGTATCATGGTGTTTTATTCTTTAATATTATGATAATAGCGGATATGATAAATCTATATAGATATATCATGGTGTATATAATTCAATTGTGAAATCTATAATCCAAAAAAAATATTATTTGTATCCTATGTTGATTTATTTTATGTTTGGTGAATGTGTAATTTTTTCTAAATTGAATAAATTGTTCAATAATGTAAGGTTTTTTGTACAATAAATTACACCTATATGATAATTAATGTTAACTATAATCTATCTTACTGAAATGGGTGTTACATATTTAGTGATTTACTATGAATTTTATCCTAGTTAAGAGTCCATATAGAGTGAGCCATTTTGAAAACCCAATGAGAGATATAGATGATGTTATAGTTTATTCCAATAAATAAGAAGTATTTGAGGAATGTGATAATGTTCATTAGGAATATATTTATTAAAAATAATGTTCTATTTATTTTTTTTGGAAGTATTGAAAAACCATATTATAGTTGGTAACCCAAATATTTCATGTAGAACCCCAAATCTCCTATTTTCTTACACTCTATGAAACGATTCTTGGAAAATGATAATGATCATTGAAAAATTGATATTTAAAATGGTGATGTGAATTAGGATGATTCTTTATAGAGTCCTGAGGATGTAAATACATTCTATATTGAGTGCACATTTGATGTGGACAGCGAAGATGAGGATAATGAATTTGAAACCTTCAGCACTATTTCTAATTATTATAGAATAATTAGTAGAGATTATGAATGGGGTTCACATGTATTTCATTTTTTTCATGTTAATAGAATCCCCTTATAGTTTTTTGAAGTTGGTACAAATGACAAGGATTCATAATTTATGGGGGAGTCCATAGGTCAATATCTCTTTGTCCTCACATATATTCCTATTTGTATGTTAATACTGATAGGGGACGAATTCCACTAAAGGAATGTGAACCGACAAATTCTTTTTTTTCACCTACAAACTGATGAATATTAGGTTAAAAAATATTGACAGGATAGAGATTTTGGATACTTTTCCGTCTGCAGTACAATCTATAAATATGGAATAAATTGATTCATCTCTAATTCTTAATGGAGAATTATGATATGTGGATTCCATTATAAATAATTTTGCGATTTATTCACTTCCTCATCCTTATCATTAAACCAATAACCCTAAAAGAGATGATTTATATTACTTTACATCATTTCTACTAATTGATCCATATGGTTTTCAAAAGAATTATACCTTTCCTTATAAGACTCTAAAAGAATATGACATATCATTTATTATATTTTTGTATTTGGAATTCTAGAAACAAGAAAAAGTTATGAGAATATTAAATTCGGATGTATGGAATACGTTTTAATTTGAAAATATAGGATATACCTAGTCGAAATTGGAATATATGGGGTTGGACATAACCCAATGATATCTATCAGTTATTGGATAGATAGAATGTATTTACACTACTAGGGTCTCTTCTTCTAGAGATCCTTCTATCTATATGGCTCCTTTATTTGATGCTATTATGATTAGAAAACTATTTAAGAGGAGTATTCAGGTATATTAATTTACATTCCCACTTATCACCAAATAGAAATTATATAGAATAATTATCATAATGATCAAATCTCTAAGATTATTATAGAATGAATGAATAAATATTATAGTGATGTTTCCACTATAACCAACACTATTATGTTTCATCATTCAATGATTTTTATAATTAATGATAATAATTATCATTTACCATTTTCTGAATTATAAAAAAATCATAACTCTATTTGCTAAGGGCTTCTAGGAACAAGTGAATCCATTAAAGGACATATAAATTTTTTTAAATGTTTTTTGGAACTAAAGACAGATTTTCATATAATGATGGCATGTGATGGTAGAATCATTTCCAGATATGCAGTGATTTTGGGGAATTTACAATACACATAATGAGCTTCTATGATTTAACCACCTACTATACATATAATAACAACAACTTCAATGCATATATATGTGAACATTTAGACAACACAAATTATGGTTATTCTTTCTTAAATAATCTCATTAATTCTAATTGGTTTGTTATAATAATTGTATATGAAATTGTGTTTTGGACTCGTACGCCTCCTTCTATAGATATACTCTTATACGAACTAATTTTGGAATAAAAAATCACATGTTGATCCACCCTTTTTTATTGATGAGGATGATTCAGATACTAAATATGATTTCATTCAGAATATTTTATTCTAAATTTTGATGTAATTATTTGACATTCAAATTAATGAAAAATAAATACTATGTCTTTCTTTTTATTAAATCAGATACATCATCTATACAAAACTATATTTTGATAAATCAGAAGGTATAGAATACAATTCCTGGAGAAAAATATTTTTGATTATTTTGCTAATGGATGTTTATCTTGAATATAAATTTTTTAACATATAGTCTACTTAAAAATTTATGATCATTATTTTAAGCTATTTAGTTATTTGAAACATTCTATTTTTTGAATTCAATATTCAACCATGATTTGTGACCAATACAAGGGGAATATTACTAGTTTATAAATGAACATACTTTATTAAATGTCAAAAAATGATGTTTTACGTTATTAAATTTTATTTTGATGATTTTAATTTACCATTACGTATGTCTTATACATTTTATTCTACTATTATATTATATTTGATGTACCATTATATGGGATTTTTAATTTTATTTCTACCATCATGGAAATATTTTATCTTCCCTTAGATATGAATTATAATTTGACACTTACTATTACATAGAATAAATTATACCTTCTAAATAATATGTAAATTTTTTATTTACCCATATTATTCTTATAAAAATGTGTATTTTCAACTTTTCAATATATTTATTACCCATATAAAAGATATAATTTTTTTATACATACAAAAGAAATGAATTTTTTTACCCTTTGTAATGATATGAAATCTTTTTTAATCATTATTCATGTCCAATATTGTACATTGAAATCAAAATTGTGATACCAATAATGGGTTCTTTCTTTCACTAATCGATGTCTACTGTCATTAGAAGAGATGTTCTACTATAAGTTCACTTATGAACCGTCATTTCAAATGGGTTACCCCCTGTTAAGTCTGACACCATAAAAATATTATAATACCCTAATAAAGTGTTATACCATTATTTTATGTTTTCTACAGTTATTTCAAACTTCATACTACAATGTCGGTTCCAAAAATAGTAGTTCTGATATTCTACCACAAACCAAGATATTCTCCAACCATTATGAATCTGCTACAATCAGAGTATCTTTTCTAACACCTGTATAATCATGTTATCTCCTAATAATGATACTACATAAATATGAATTGCAGCTACTATAGATATATATAATTAGAATACATACTACTTTTTTTTAAAAAAAACATCTTATTGAATTTAATAGAAGATAGAGATATGAGTATTTCAGAATAATTATTTTTGAAATGGATACATATCTATATTAATGAAAATTACATACTTTTATCATTTTCTACATGTATGGTGATTTATCTAATTTTATTATTATCTAGGAATAAATAATTATTAGTCCTGAAATATATAATATTATAGGACCCCTCTTGCAAAAATTCTTATAAAAAAATATATTGTATAATGTATCCTATTGATCTGTTCTATATACATTTAAAAGAATATGGATTGTTATTTTCTCATATGATACATTATTTTTTATCGAAAAACTAAATCCTTATGAATAATGGATGATGTGTACTCAAAAGAATATTTTTATAAAATTCTAAATATGAAAATGAATATTCATGATCATCCCATGATTGATCTTATATATAAATACTTCAAAAAAATTTATTCATTTATTATTCATCAATTCGTTATTTATATTTTTGTTGTTTTTTATTTGTTAATATATTCCTTGAGATTTAGTAATTTACATTATTGGATATCACATTTATACTATCATCATATTTATTGTATAATTTATATCACATGGAAAACTATGTAATAGGTTTTGTGTAGTATATACTTCTTTATGTGTGGTTGTCTGTAAAAACATTATATGGGTTGTGGATCAAGTTTATTATTTAATAAACATTTTTGGAAGTGGGTGACTATAATGTAGAGAGGATTAACTCTTGAATATGTACTATAATTCTTATATTTATTTTGTTATTGTGGTTCATTGTTTTTTTCATTTATAAAAATAAAAACTAGTAATAGTTTTCAAAAAATAAATACAAAAATATTTCATTGATAGTAAATTTAATTTGTGTTATATACATTATGTTTGATGTTATTTTTTTTCTAAATGTGTAACAGTTTAAATAATTATTTTATATGAGTTGGGATCGAACACTTGAGAATAATTTTAAAAATATTAAATTATGTAATTCTACTACGTTACTTAATTTTGACATTTTACTAAATATGTGTACATGATTTGAAATATTTTTGAATCCAAAATTACTTATTCAATACCAGATTCAAACCTATTGAAAAATCCACTATGACTAGTAGTAATTTATTCCTGAATCATGTGATGAATTTGTAATTACTACGATAAATTCCCCTAGAAAAAACAAGTTGATATTCATGGGATTTCCGAATTTAATTCTTAATAAGGATATTTGATGGAGAGTGATTCAAACTACAACAAACAAGTTCATTATTAAATATTAATTAATGATTTATTAAATATTATTACACTTAATAAAACCCAAATGATCCAAAATTATATAGTATTTTGTAATTAGGTACATCACATAAATCTTTATATAGGGAAAACATTAACTATAAAGAAAACATCCATAATATTCTCTCACTTAGAACTACATGGGATAACTTGGGGACATACATATGGAAGCTGTTAGCTATAAAGAACAATACGGGAATAAACATGGAATATCATAAATATATAAATACATGCTATAAAATATATATATAAATGTTGAAGATAAGGAGTTAAAATCATGAAAAAATGATGCATTTTATCCCAAGATAACATATAAAACATATGAAAATTTTAAATAACAAAAAAAATTCATCATAATCATAAGCCACAGATATCTTAAAAAAATTGGTGATGGAAAAAAATCCAATAATGGGATCATGTTCTCTCCATATCTCAAAATCATATATCATTATACTAAAAATTAACTAATGCATTTGAGTGTTATATAATTCTCGGTGCACCCATCACATTCATTTCATTATCATGCATATGTGTTTCACATGAATCATAAAACATGGATGCATTCATCATCATATATTATTCCAAAGTAAAGGATTATGGAATTTATACATGTAATTTCCAATTAAATTAAGTATGTGTTTATAATATTTGACACACATGAAATTAAGTTCGTATGATATTAAATACACAATTTTTTTTTCATGTAATATGATGGTGAAATTTTGGTAGCATAACAACATAATATAAAAATTTGGAAAATGGTTCAATGAGAGCGTAAGGTGTATTTTATAATTTTGAAGTAAAATAGTAAGTAATAGAGACACATAAATATATATCCCATCATTAAGAATTTAAAATAAATGGCACAAATAATAAATAAACTTGAATAAAGAAGAGAAGCTGAGGATCTCATACAAAATTTTGGCATGGTAATTGGTGTACATAACAGTTCATGAGAGGGATTAATGAGAGTGAAAGGGGAAAATAATTTTATATATCTAAAATGGAATATATGGGTGATATGGATAAACATATTACAAGAGTAAAATATGTATATTAATATGCAAGACACAAAATATGTGCCTGAATAAAAAAAGAGAGTCGAAGATCAGTTACTGAATTTAATCAAAATAACAGTGTTGGGAAGGGTAAAAATTAAAGAGGATAAATGGTATATCATTAAAAAAACTCATTATATTGTAATATAATTATTATAAATTAATTAAATAATAACTTATTTAAATTTAAAATACTAATTCCAAAGGAGGATCATGAATTTAAAGGAGGAGAGAAGGTCCCTTAAAATAAGAGTGTGAATCTAAATGCTTGGTTGGATCTTCGTAAGAGATTGAGGGATCCTTGGGAGGACAATATAGAGTGTAGGTAACATAAATAACATCATACCTCAATTTTCAGGGAATATAAATGTTAGATTGGATGGGTAAATATAGAAAATTAGTGGGGGGGATTCTTTATCATTTTTCAATCATAGGTTTTAGACTATATATAATAAAATAATTAAAACCACAAACCATCCGAATGTTTTTTCCATTGAATTCTTAAAAATTGGAGTGTTCTGATATTTTATATGTCCAAGGTATTATCTTAATAAAATAATACTTTATCTTATATGGAACTGAGTAATACTATTAAAGAAATGATTTTAAATGTATAATATCTTTTAATGGTTTTTGGTGAATTCATAATGGTATTATAAATTTGATAAAATAAATATAAAATCACAGTAATTTATACCCAATATTTTGATTGTTTCATAAAATAATGAAAAAATAAACATTCCATAATTTATACCTTTTGATTCCTAAATTAATATTCATTTTTACACAATAATTTTCTAAATTTGGGATATTTTACTGGTAGAACAAAATCAATATTCAATGAGAAATTATGGTTTTTTATTATAACCGTTTTCGATCCCATATAAAAATTATATTTTACTTCATAACAATTAGTTGATCATTTATATTTAATAAAAACTAAAAAAATTATATTTTAATAAAATATGTTTTATTTGGAAAATAAATTAATTTTTAAAAATAAATTCCAGAATTTTAATTTGATTAAAATTATAATTTCTATATTGTCGTATTAAAAAACAATTTATCGAACTGATTACATAGTAATTTTTAAATTTAAAATAATAAGGAAGAAATGTAACATTAATTTTAATTGAAAGTGTATTTAAATATTCATACTATTAGTATTTTTATTATCTTATTGAATTCATTTTAACCTATAATTTTTTTTTTTTTTTAGCGTAGTAATTAATATTTACAACATTTACTATTGATATTGTAAAAAAAATAATTTTAACTTTTTACATAATATTAATTATGATTTTTCAAAATTTGGAATCTAATTTATCAATTCATATACATAATTGAATTTTATTCAATATAAAACACACACGCATGATGAAAATTGGTTTATAAAAAAATATGTTTTCATAATAAATAATAATCCACATTAGCTCTAAAACTAATAATCATAATTATATGACTTTAAATTGATAAATAATGAAATATAATTTGAAATTTTCAAGGAGATGATTTCATAATAAGTTGTATTTAAATTACATAAAATGAAGATACACTATGCATTTTAAAATAATTGTCATAAATAAGTGTTTTTAATGCTAGAAATAAACATATAATAAAATCTTATATAAAGATAATTTAAATGAATTTAAATGAATTAAATATAAAAAAATAATTATTTTGACAACAAATGAAAATAATAATATTATTTTACTTTATAATTAATTCCATTCTCAAAATAAATATCAATTTTAAATAAAAATTTTATGTTTTCTCTCTTCACTAGAAAATATATTTCTTTTTTTAAATAAAATTTTGAATTTTCTAGATATTAATTATAATATTTTTTCATAAAAATGAATAAAAATTGTTTTTGAAGATATCATATTGTGAAAAACAATGCGACATTACCAAAAATGGATTAATTATTTACTAAAATTTTATCAATATATATAGGATATATATTTAGATATATTATAAATTAGTTAATACTTGTAATATTAGAGAATTTAATATATGATTAAAATATTAATATTTGAATAATCATTTTTTGTTTGGGTCCGGTGTTACATATGACATATGCTATAGAAAAATGTTTTCTATTTAAAAAAAACTCAAAGTATTACATTCATCCCCCTTTTAATAAATTATTTTATCAAAATTTAAACTTTATCTCTAGAAGATATTTTTTTATACAATAATATATAATTATGGGAAACCCAATTCATAAAAAGGGATAATAAAATAACCTCTTAAGAAGAGATAACATATGTTCTGAAGGTCATCCCATAACTAGGTATCCAAATAATAGAACATTAATGGGAAGTGAAAACATAAAAATGGAATATAAAACTAACACCAAAGAAAATATAAATATTTATACAGAACATGGCCACAATAATTTATATGAGCACAAAACTATTATTATGTGATAGATAAAATGACCATTAATTCATCAAAAATGATCATAATATGAAATTATTTTGTATTAAAAATTATTATTTTGTAGTTAAGGAATTCATTTACCACTATACTTTGTATATAAATATTTATTCTTACTTATCAATTATTATTTCATTTGTTAATTAATTTCACTATAACATAATATTTTCACAAAAAATGGGTAATTTTATACTGTTAAACTCTCAAACATGGTTCATATTAATAATAAATATATATCTTATAAATGAAATTTATTTCTATATCATATGAATATCTTGGAATCAATCTATGTTATCCATTATCAATTTCCTAAGGTAAATTCATATTATAATTTTTATTAACTTAATAATGGTTCTTAGGGATCTTGTTAATTAACCAAACAATATTCCATGGGTGTGTCAATCGACGTGTTTAGTAGGGCTTGTTTTCATTTACAAGGATTCATTATTTTAGGCCTGATACACATTTTTTGTGTTTTTACCCCTAGTTACATCTATTTCATAACCACATTCACATATTGTATCCAGACATTGACTTATTTTCATAATAATCCTATTACTATATAATTATTTAAAATTATTTATTTTCTATACACAGCCTTATCCAAAAGGATTTCTCAATAGTTTTATATTCTTAATCCCAAAAATACCACACATTTCTATAAAATAAATTAGGAAAAACATGTTCATCATTATAAATTAAATCATGGGTTTTTAGATAATATTACACCGAATAAAACTTTGAAGATCAATAAGTCTTCTGTATTAGAAAATTATATTCATTAAAAAACAATTTTAATATGAAAACATCATATTCATTGAAAAAATCATTAACATAGTCGCATGTAAACTGCATGGGACAACCTAGGTACATACCTAGGAAATGGGTTTGATATAAATCCTAATAATATAATAAACATGGAATGACATTAATAAGGTAATAAATTTTATAAAATAAACATCTTAGTGGGGTATAAATGGAGTGAGAGTCGTAAACTTGAATACTGAGGCATGATATAGCATGATAAAATAATGGAAAGATGGGAAATGGTAAAAAAACATAAAACACTAAATCCTAAACCTACGTCAAGGCTAAATTCCAATACATTATGATGAAAAATGACCAATAATGGAATTATATTCACTCATTATCCCAAGATTATGTCTCATGTGACTATAGATTTTCAAATTCGTTGGAGGACTATATAATTCTTAATACACCCACTACTTTAATTTCATTTTCAATATTATGTGTGCCACACAGATCCTAAATCGTAGATTCATTCATTAAAATATATTATTTAATAATCATGGATTATGTAATAAATATACATATTTCCCAAATAAAATAATTATAAGTGTATCATTATGAAGTACATAGATAGGAAATGGGTATATAATTCACTACACAATTATTTTGGAATGGAAAATTGAAGTGATACTTCAGTAACATAAAAATGTCATATATAAATTCCTAGATTATGTTGATGAGAGTGAAATGGAATATAATAATTTTAACAACAAATCATTAGTTATAGGGACATTTAAATAGATTTCACATCATTTTAAATTTGATCTAGAAGTTATAAGATAATAAATAAACTAGAAAAAATAGAACAAGGTGAGGATCCCTTACTAAATTTCTACATGTTAATTGGTGCACATAACTGATCATGGGAGGGATTAATTATAGTGAACCCCTTTTATAATCATATAAAAAGAAAATGAAAAATAAGGTGGATAATTAAGAATATATTCCATCATATAAAATATAAATAAAGATAAAAATAACAAAGAAGAAGTTCTTGAATGAAAAAGGAGAGTGGATGATCCCTTACTAAATTTATGCAAAGTAATAGCTTAGGTAAGGGTTAAAATTATTGAAGATAACTCACTTATCATTAAAATAACATCATTTTGATCGTAATATAGTTTTTATAAATGAATGAAAATATTATTAATTGATATAAAAAATACATATTTCAAAGGAGGTTTATGAATTAAAAAAAGGAGAGGAAGGTCCCTTTCATTAAAAGGGTGAATCCAAATGCTTGGGAGGAGCTTCTATAGAGCTTGGGTGAACATTAAGAGGTCTATAGGGTGGTGATGTCATAATATGAATGTGATACAAGAATTTTTATTACTGAATAATTGTATCCAGGGTGGCTTTATAATGGAAAGGAGTTGCAAATTATTTATCATTCTCAAAAATTGGTTTTGGACTCTTTATAATCAAATAAGTAAAACCCCAAAATTTTAAAAAAAATTATCAATTAGTATACAAAAAAAATTATTGGTTTTATTTGTTTTTATTAGGACATGGTCTAAACATAATAATTTATTACTCTTACTTATGTGGAACCTAGCCATACTCTTGAATATACAATTTCAAAACCATAATATATATTAATGATTTTGGTAGACTCATAAAGGAATTATAAAATAAATAAAATAAAGATTAAATAGGATTTTTTTCAATACAAACATATAATTGTTCATGGATATCCATTATAGTATTTATTACTACCCATTTAGGTCATTATGGTGTCATAACACGCATTATATGGTTACATAGTATTAACGTTATACCCGAAAACTCGATTGTATAAAAATAATTTAAAACATTAAACATTTAATAATTTAAAGTTATAATTCTAAGTAATATATAAATTTTTAAAGAAAAATTTATAATTATTTTATTTCTAAATTATAATGTTCAATCAAAATTTATTGAGATTTTCTGGGATTTTTAATAATAATATTTTTTGAACCCTTATTAAAATTACATTTTTCAACATAAAAATAATATTATCATTTTATTCTAAAAATATATATATAATAATTTTTTTTAAATATTATTTATTTCAATAATAATATAATTAATCAAAATAATCGAATTAATTGAAATTGAATTAAATATAGAATTTTCCTTTTTTCATATCAAAATATAATTTTTATCAAAATGATTACATAATTATTTATAAATAAAATAAAATAATTAAATTTATTTATAATTTAAATGGATATTATGTATAACTATTTATTAAATTAGGTATAATTGTTTGTTTTCATTGTAAATTTATTTTCACCCTTTATTAACCAATTTTTCTCCTACCATGTAAATTAAAAATAACTATAATTAAAATTCATATTGTAAAAAAAAGTTAAACTATTTACATAAAAACCATTATGATGGTTATAAATACGTAATCACTTTTATCAAATCAAAGATGTGATGTAACATAATTATATATAAAACACGCAAACATGATGATAAGTTGTTTTTCAAAAAATGCATTTTTTATGGAAAAGATTATTTCATATTAACTATACAACTAGTAATATTAGTTATATGAATTTAAATTGATACATATTGATATATAATAAAAAAAAATTTAGATAATTCCTAATTAGGGGTTATTTTAATTAATTTAAATGGAGATACATTATGAATTTTAAAATATTTTTCAGAAAAATGCCTTTTATTCCAAAAAAATAAACATATAATAAAATATGATATAAATTTTATTTATATTTATTAAATTGAATTAAATTTAACTAAAAATTACATAAATTACCATGAAATTAAATTAAAATAATATGTTTACGTTTACATAAATATTTTATCAAAATAAATGACACTTTTATATAAGAATGGTATTTTTCACTATTCTCTGAATATTATATATTTAATGAAGTTTCAAAAAAAAATTTGCAAGATAATTTTTTTATGATTATATGAAGTATACTTTTTTCGTTTGGTAATATATTATTAAATAATCCATAAAATAATTATAACATTTTTTATAAAAATAAATAAATTATTTTTAATGAAATCATATTTTGAATAATAAAGAGAGATTCCGAAAAATTGATTGATTTTATAGTTTTAATTTTACAATATATATAGTATATATATATATAGAATATGATAGTTGATCATAATAATATCGTAATATTTAATTATTTTTTAAAATGGGAATATTTAATAATTCATTATTAGTGTGTGTTTGATGTTATGTTTAACATTCTATATTGAATAATATTTTCTATTTAAAAAAATTCATAGAGTTTCACAAACAACTTATAAAAATAAATTATATATATATGGTAGATAAAATATTTTTATTTAAAAAATACCATGATGATAAAAATACAAATCAAGAGAGAAGAGAAAATATAAATTCGTTTAGACCTGAACTATTATGTTGAAAATGTTGTAAATGGGGTCATCCCATGAATGATTTCCATGAACAAAATTGAAATTATAGATGGGAAACAACTAGTGATTTTAGTTACACGATGTCAACTATTGAGAGTAGTTCCAATATACTATTTCATATCTATAATATTATGGAATAATGGATTATATATTGTATAGAGTCATTAAATTCTATATGTGAAAAGAGGTACATATAAAATTTTGTCACCTATGGATTTGGAAGGGTGAATCTAATAGACGTGAAGATCATTGAATATTCGGAGAGGGATGTGTTATAGTTTATATAAGGAATAAATTTTTACATATTTCAAAGAATGTTTATCATGATCCTTGTCATCAAGAATGAAATCTCATTCAAGGATTTGGATTAAAAAATCATATAAATATTTATTTTGAAATAGTGTATAGAAAATCCCTCATAGTTCCATAGTTATAAATATATGTGAAAAATATGGAACACTATTGTTGACTGGAAGGTTTGTTCGAAGAACTATTATTATAGCTTCATATCATAAATTTATTTAATTGTGGTGGTACTTACTAAGGAACATCACTAGGATGAGATCAATAATTATAGTAGAAAAGTTATTCTAATATTGGATTATATAGTCATCAAATGTTGTGAGAGTTATAGATGTGGTAACAAACAAATACCTTCATTCTATTTGAATGAATAAAATATAAAAGTCAGAACCTTGATTAGGTATGAAAAACTTTTTGGGACCATCCCAATTAAAATATATTAAATAATAACCTTATATTATTACATTCAATGATTAATTAATGCATAAAAATAGGATCACTTCCTGAGATTATAATTATATGTGATTAGAGTGTTTTTTTGTGGGAAAAATATGGATAACATGATATTGAAAGTATTTTGAAGATTTTCGAGATAGAAAATGGGGGTTTATTTTTCCAATTATGTATTCAAAACGTTTTCAAGAACCAGGGTATCATCCATGAGAATAATTTATATAGTATTCTGTAAAAATATCAAATCTAAAGGTGTTTATCAAACATAGATGGGGTATTTCATTGATAATGACACTAAATTCCAAAATAATAAATGATTTTGGGGTATAACAAGTTAACATCAAAAATTTAATAATCAATAAGAGCCCCATAGAAATAATGGAAATTGAGGTACCATATTCTCTTTAGATGACTAAAACATCATATTTTTCTCAACACATAGTATTGGGTTGTCTATCCTATATTCATATATATGTTAAAGAAGGATTTGTGGTTGATAAAAAGTCATATATATGAATTTTTTTATTCTATCTAAATGTGAGTGTCATATTTTTGCTGTTGGATAGTGAATAAAGGCCCTCTATTAGTCATATACCATTATCATTAATGTCTAGTCCCAATAGAAGAACATGATGTTTGTGGAGAAGTATATTGGAAGAAAATAAATAACATTATTCCAAATTGATATGAATGGGGTTTTAGAGGTGTTCACATTATATAACATTAGATAGCTTTATATTTATTAGATATTCAAAATGACTATTTTCATTGGCTGGAATAAAGTGTTATATAATTAAATGAGTGGATGATATACTTGAATCCTTGAGATCACATGAGGCTCATTTTAGAGTTTTAGTGGATGAAATTCCAATGAATTAAATTCTGATGATCTTAATGTAGTATATAATGTTATGTAGTCCCACAATGGTTATATGGATGATATAAAGTTATGGATATAGAATACATTAAATTTCCTTAAAGGATGACAGTGAACCATAAATAATTGATTAATTAGATATCCTCAATTATTATTATAACTATTAGTTATATATAAAATATTAGTTAGACTCAATCTATGTGAGAAACACCTAAGAGATACTGACACTGCCACTTTTAAAGTGTTAACTTTAATATAAGTGAGTTTTTCTGTTAAAATAAAAACATACTAAATAAATATTCTACAAATCAAGGCTGGAAGTCAAATGGTTTCAATATGAGGAAAAAATCGATTTCCCAAAAATATTATATCTATAATTAAAACATACTACAATTAGAACCGTTGAATTCTTGGTTTCTTTTAGAGGTTTTCATATAGAATAAATTGAGATGGGGGAATTTTTTCTAGGTAGGTATTTATAATAAGTGGTCGATATAAAAAACCTATTGGTCTCATGGATTAGTGAAATATGATCATGGTGTATAGTCTATGTAGTATTTTCTATATTTTTGAGATAGTTGTGAAGGTATTGAAACTGAAAATTTAACACCTTAATTTATAATAAAGGTTCTATGAATTAAAAAACAGAAAAAAAATTTTAACAGAAGGATTTCAGTATTGAATACTACATCATTTCTTTAAGTGGGTGACATGATACCAGTTGGTCTATCAACCCAATATATACTAAAAATGTAGAAATAATTATTCATAAATATTTATTTCATGATCTTCGTAAATTAAATAATATATTTTCAATGCATATTAATAAATATAATAATAAAATAAGATTTTAAATATCCTAAAAATACTACATAATAAATATCCATAAATGTTTCTACATGATCATATATAAGTCAGTCTCAACACCACATTCCTATCACATTAAAACATTTTATAAGAATTCACTATCTGTGGTGAAAAAGGGAATAACTAAGGATATAATATCACAAAAATCAATAGTAGAAAATCTCATGTATTCTACTGAATGAACACATTAGAATATAGTATTTGTATTTCAAGTGGTCAATAAATGCATGGAAAATCTAGGGAAATATCATTACAATGCCATGGAGAATAATTTTTGGTATATCAATGGTTGAAAATATAATACACTATATTTTAAATTGGAAGATCAAATGTAAGGGTAAAATGATATATTCTTTAATTTTTAATCAAATACATGTAAGTGAAGGGTGATATATAACCCCCCTTTTTTTCAAAACCACTATCATTTAGATATCAAGGATGTAATTCGAGAATCATTCTCCATTGTAAAAAAGGTATCATATTGTGTAGCTCATAAGTAGCTTGGAATGTTTTCAAATTTATAATGATTTTCAATGTACAATCAGATTTTCTAAAAGTTAAATATTCTATGTGGGGATAACTTATATTGATATAATGTACCATTTAGTATTTATGACGAATTAATATAGAGTAGTAGAGTTGTAGAATATTATTGAATGGAAAAATCCATTTGATATGTTCAAATAAATAATTTCCTAAATATTTTTTAGTTAATTCTTTTCCTATTATTGGATTTGAATGAATGAAAATTGAGTGTGAATTATTTGATATTGAAAATTTAATGTATTGTATTTTGACATGTAAAGAAATATTTTCTAGTGGACATTTAATTAGAAATAAATTTGGATATTTTGGGAAATATGAGGCTTCTTAGTGTGTTTCATATATACAATATAATGAGTAACTCTAAAATAATCTTTTAATTTCTGAAGGAACTGGAACTATGTTTTAGTGGATTGCAATGATATAGTTTTATGAATCCATATTATTATGGTTGTTCAAATGGATGATAGTTCACTATAAGGGAGATTTATTTTTTATATCACTCATATGATTGTTTTTTGAAATATTAGTTAATCTACAGTTCATCAGAATTTTACTAATTATTGAAATTATAGCCTTATTGTTTGATGATTCCAGGATCCATTTTATAGAATTCCATGAATTTAAGGGTTTGATGGAACCATTTGACAGATTGAGATCCACTGCATATAGGTGGGTAGGATCACAAGCAGAGTTGTCACATGATCATTGATTTTAGTTATATAAATTGGAATTAAAAATTGTTAATTTAAACCATTTCTATTAATGATGAACTGAATAGTTATGATTACTTTACTCTGGATGTTAAAGGAAATTACAAACAACACAACTCACTTGATTCTCTATTTTATTTCATTCACTTATTAAATTGAACATATGTATATGGTTTATGTGTATACATCAGGGTGTTTTGAACTCAGTGTGTTCATTATTTTTATTTGAATCCTTATAGTTCACCCATAATAACATTCGGAGAGTTCATTCTTGATTTGATTTATTTAGTTTTTGTTTTGTCCACCTTACTTTCATTGGGTTTTTTGCGGTAGGGGTTCTCAAAAAAGATACCACATCATTAAAAAAATTATAATTTGTCATCAAATAACCCTTACAAAAATTTATATGAACATATATTTTCATTTATCATGTCAACATCCTGAAAATACTATATCTATATTAATTGAGGGAACATATTTCACACATGTAATTTGAAAGAAAAATTATCATATTGTTTAAACAAAAACTGATATCATGATCCACAATATACCCAACAACCTCTTATTTCATTAGCCTCAAGTGTAAAATAATAAATATTTCAAAAAATATTTTTTATCATGATTTCTATCGACTTAATATATGGAAAATTTATCCAATATGAATCATGGACATATTGAATTCCATATATATATTTTATGAAACTCCATGTATAATACATATTAGATTATTCCAACATCTAAAATCATTTTGTACCTCATGAGGTAATTTCATAGCTCTATAGGAAACCATATGTGCACTAATTCTCGCCTGTAATCATAACATATAGTACTTCACTTTAATCATAGATTATGGATAAATATAAATAATAATGTGATAGGTTAATTATTATTTTAGTTGATTTATTATATGGAATTAACATGGACTAGTTATGAACATTCGATTCCATTTTTATAAAACAAGACATATTTTAAATATTAAAAAATCTATTTACAATTATAAACAATTAAAATCCCCAGTCTAATTACTTCACATATGATGACCACTATAAATCAATAATATTAGATATATATTTATTGTTTTTTATAAATCAATGATATGTATATATGTGTGTAATAATAATAACATGTTTTCTAAATTCCATTAATGGTTGATAATATTTGATAAAATAATTTTTGAATAATTATGATATCAGGATACACAATCCTCAGGTTACGGTCTTTGAAAATAATATTTGGCCTTATTCACTTCACAACTGCAGGATCTCAAATTATATTTGAAATAATTATACGAAGGAAAAATAAATTGAGATATGATAGAAAAAGGAATAGTGGAATTACCTATTAAGGGATAAGCATGTTATCTAATCATATATGAGAACACAACCAACATATGGCCGATCATGTTACCAACTAATGGAAAACTGTATGCCATACCAAATACATAGTGACTGATGTTCATCTTCCTATAAATATACCCATCATATTCAATATTAAAACACCAAAGATAATTTGAGTGTAGATAAATGAAGAGACTAAACCCCAAGGCTTAGTATTTCCAAGATCCATGACCTATAAAATAAAATTTATAGAATAACACATAAGGAAGTTTATGAAATATGGGAGAATATATGTCATTTTAAGGGTTTATAGAGAATACCAACTTTATAAACACATTCCCAAAATCATAATTCTATATTTGGGTAAAGGGGGCCCATTTAGGATTATTTCATGGTAGGCTATGAAATGGTAATTGATGTTACATCCACTATAATATATGGACGTTTCAAAAACCCCAATATATTATTATTGTTTTAATCAACTACCAAGTAACCCACCTAAGAGAATAATTTTTATTTCATCATAGTGGACCTCCTGTCCTTAAGGGATTCATTTCTCCTATGTCTTGGGGACAACAAGATGACTTCACAAATTATTCATCTCTATTTAATCACATCAATGATTGTTTAAAATTCTTCTTTCTTGTTGTTATTATGATCAAGTAGACATATAATAATGATAATATTGATTCTTATAAGAAACTATTTTTTAACTATTATAACTTTGGATCCTCATGGCTTGGTCAATCTTGTATCAAATTGAAAATGATGATCCTTTATTTTAATGAACCCATGATATACCTCCAAACAATAAATATTATAATCATTTTTGTGGACGAAATAAATATTCCCTAGTAAACAATGTAGCCTAAAACCCAAAACATCATCAAAATTATAAATACACTTTATTAGAGTATTTCTATGATTGGTTCCAATCATCATTACAACATCTAATATTATTATCCTCTTGAATTTCCAAAATATTCATAATACTGCTATATTCATAAATATTTCGTTCACTTATTTCATCACAAATACACTATTATATATAGGCCTAGTTATATGACATAAAACACCAAGACATATTGGTCTATGATTCATAAAATTAAAATACAAAACATTGATCATTTTATCTTACCTTAAAATAAATAACATGGTCCACATCTCATAACCATTTAAATATTAAAAAAATTTATTTATCACATTAAATTAAACATAATAACATAATAAAGTCACAAAATGTTAAACTACATGTTATATCATTTGAATATGACATTTAATTAAATATTATGCACTTCAAATCAGTTGAAATAGATAATAAATTTTTTTAATGATGAGTGATAGGGATATTAATAGTTACATAAAAAAATATTGGTTTTGATTCCCCAATAGGAAATACCTATTAATCTTTTTATTGAAAAAATCCCACCATAATAGTGTCCTTTTTATCTTTATGGAATCCTATATTAGTTTTCTGTGACATTAAATTATGGAGTTGTTTTCTACCAACCATAATCAACAACTCAATTAATGGAAATTATAACTATTTACATTAAAAATAGGATAACATAATTATTTTCAAAATGTTATATTATATGATCTAGTAACAATTAATAAATTCTTTATAAAATGAGGAAAGTATTTTTACCTGAAAATAATTCATGATTATGTTAAAATATATAAGAAAGTCTGGAAATAAAAACTATGTTTCTTATGAGATGATTCAAACATCAATCCATTTATCTATGTTACATATACCATATGAACCTCTGATTCTTCATCATTTTAATAAAACAGGTAAATTCAAATATTGGTTGGGGAGTAAATGAATAGAATAAAAAAATAGATATCTAAATAAAAAATTCATAACCAGTAAAATAATTTGATTGATTATACACATTGGAATGTGATGCTACACAAATAAATTTTTTTTTTAATTTTACTAAAAACAATAAATGGAATATATAGGTTGTTTTCAATAATTTTTATTGTTCCCAAACCATTTGAGGAGAAATTTTTTGATGAATGTGGTTATTTTCAATATGGTTTCATGCTCCACATATATATTAGACTACCTCAATAACAACCACAGTTTTGAGGAGCCAATATGAACTATCACCTATAAAATTTCTACATCAGTAGTAACTTGTAAAATAAACACAGAAATTATCCATATGTTACACTATGTTAGAGGTCCTACTCTTGGAATATTCATTCTAATATTAGTATATTTTAAAGATATACTTATAATATAAAAAATCATTATCTTGAACTCCATAAAATACAAACACTGATCAATTTTTGTTGGTGTGTGAGCATAAAAAAATGTCAACATTGTCCACTACACTGAACAATTTAAAAATTAATAGAGTAAAAAAAATTATCTAGCCCTATATAAAATTTCTAGTAAATAACCAATGTGGTAAAATTGGAATGATCGCCCATAAATGAATGTTGAGGTAGATTAAAAAAATATATAGAGGTAATTGTTCACTGATAAGAAATCATTCATTTATTAGACTCCCAAAACCAACCATTATGTAGTACGTAATTACATTTATAATGATTATATATAATATATCATCAATTATATATGGATTTTCTTAAACTAGTTCCAATATACGATATGTCCTTATGAATGTTATATAAATAATATGATGGGGTTGGATGATAAAATACTCCATACATTCGTTCTCACATTCTCAGTGACATAGATTTATAAATAATGAAAAAATATTTAAAACATCAAATCCACTTGGTTGAATAACATATAGGTGGTTTGTTGGATCATATATAAATATATCTATTAGGTATACATATAATATTCACATAAATATATTTAATTGTATATCAATATGTATACATACTCATGACCAATATAATTAGTTAATTGGTAATTTAATAATTATAATTTATACTCCAAACCTATTCTATGTAAATAACATGTCAATTTGATGATACTCTAATTTATATTTATGACAATAGAGATATAAATTATAGAATCAATGATTTTAAAACCTTATTTAGAAAACTAATAGAAAAGTGGAATGGACATTAATTACAAGGTTATAAAATTGAAATAATGTGACCATAAATAATGGTATATAATACTCATGTATAAGTAACAACATATAAATATTATATAACACAAATCAATACATGAGAATTAAAATTTGGAAAAGATGTATATGTAGCTAAAAAACCATAATGGAAACCACATATATACTGAATGGGGGAATATGTTTCTTATTATCACCCACCTTATCCTCCAAAAATCAAACGATTCCATGATTGATGGAATATATCATCTGGTAATGTTGATATTTTAAAGGTTACCTACATCTATAGAGTCCATTCATTATCCAAATACTCAACATGGATAATTCTCAATAAATGTTAGTAGAAATTCACCCAAATCACTTATCATGAAAAATATCATAATTTACCTCATCAATGGTTTCTCTTGGTCTAAAAATCCAACTCCTCTGAAAAAGAAAATAGAACAAGATGAAATTGATTACATACTCAATGCTTAGTTTGAAGTAGATTAAGGCCCAAAAATTCATATATAATGATAATAACATAATTAATGATTCAATATTCATGTTAGTAAACATATTTTCTTCGAATGTTTCTAATATCCACGCACATGATTTTGATAAGAATTCAAATAAACATAAGATTCTTTTGGATAATTTCACTCATACTAATGTTAGAGAAGAATGATTATATGTTAAATATCAAAGGTGAGTCCAACATTTGGGACACCATTTTTTCTATTTCAAAATTCTAGAATAGCTAATAATATATACAATGAAAATTTAGTTACTATACCATAATCCATTACACCACAAAAAAATGTTTTTGTTTTTTTAATGGTGGAAAAAATTATCATTTTATGGGAATACTCTAAATAATTAAATAAGATAATAATTATTTTTTCTATAGAATCATACCCATTGAGTTAAATTTATTTGATAAAAACATAACATGTTCATTTTATTCCCCTCCAAAAGAGGTGATCACATAAAATATAGAATTATAATTGAGATATTAAGATTCACACAAACCACGGTAGCATGTTTGATTACAGTTTACCCCAGTAAATCTTTAAGTGATTCCCCTATTTAGTCTCAAAAATTATCTAGCCAATGTGATTTATCGAGGATATTTTCTGACAAATGGTATAAAATTAAAATAAGAAATAAATAACTCCATTAATATTAATTAGAGTTCATTAAGGATCAATGTTCCCTGGAACAATCATATAATAAAACATACCCCAGGTTGGTGTAATTGATTCCTCAACTAACTATCTTAATATGTCATAACTTTTCATCATATAGTAGAAAAAGAGACTAAAAGTGTAATACAAAATATTTTTCATCCCAATGTGAAATGATGATGTGAACCCATCAATAACTCTATGACTCTATGATTAAATTTTCTCTTAAAACATTGGATGTTATTTTATTTTACAAGTATAAAAATTTTATTATTTGTTCCACTGTTAGTTAATAGGATCATTTCTTGTATTTAATCTAAAAATTAATTTAAATATTAAATATAAAAACTATTTCTCACGTCTCGAATTATATGTTATCATAAGTTAAGGTAGTTTCTTATTTCATTTAATGGTGGAAATGTCTAATAAAATCATTTATAATACTTTTTTTCTATGTATTAATTCGGATTTCATCATGGAAAAAATTATTTTCAAGTTAATAACAATGTTAATCCAATTCAAATCTTACGATGTATTAAGAGAAATTAATAAATAAACATATCATTTATATAATTTCATTTATAAAATTAAACAACCACAAACATTGCCTCTATTATATAGAGGGAGACCTATAAAGGTAAAAGTGATTTTTTCCCTTTCAATCTAACAGATGTACTAAATACAACCCCTAATTTAATTATATTTGATACACGACAACCTTTTTTAATAGAAACAATAATCAATGTGTCTTACTCCAAAAACATAAAAAATAAAAAATAATAATAAAATTCTATTTTATTTATATGAAATTAAAAATCGGTTATATTTCCTTATTTGATCAATTTCTAATATATTTCTTTATTACTCTAAAAACAAATATAATATCAATATTTTCAATATATAAATTTTTTTTACCATAGTGGTATTTATAATAATTTCAAATATCCACTACATATCAAAATATATAATGCACAATTAATTCGTATTGAAAAAAATTATTTAGTGGAATATGGGACATATTTATTTAGGTCATTACATGGAGAAAAAAAAAATTATGAGGTTTTATCCCATAATTCCAAGAAAATTTTAATATTTGGTGACCAAAAGGAAAATTAATCACGAAAGAATTATTAGGGAATATATGAATCAACTATTCCTAATCCTAATTCATCCCAATTGACAAAATAGGGAGACTCTATAATTCTAAATCACCCAATAGTCAACACAATCAATGATACTGAAATAAATAATTAGGGGAGGAACCCTTATGGGAACCCATTTTAAGCAATATTTTCATTATATCATTACCTATTGATTGGGGGATGAGCATAAACACACTAAATAGAATTATTTTTCGAAAAATAAAACATGTTCATATTTTTCAACATTATTTAATTGATAGATAAGTGAATTGATTAAGAACAGTTTCATAAATAAGTGTTTTCCAGCAATCCAGTTGATGCATCCAAGGTAGAGAAAGATATTAAAATTCTTTGACATAGATAAAATGGTTAATAATTGATGACCTAATAAATTCAGGTGATACTATGTGAACCGTGATTCAATCATCACAACAAATTTTTATGTACAACCATATATACTCTAATTCTCACTTAACATTTATTAGGTTATGGGATCAATTATATAATATAAAACATCATTGTTATCCATAATTATAATGGTATTTTTCCATTATCATTCTCAAGAAACAAACATTTCACCTTATATGGTCTAATAATCATATCTCCATAACCATTTCGACCGTATGTTACTTAGTTTCAAAAAAAAGATCAAAGAAAAAACCCCATGAACGTAGCTAATATGTACAATGTGATGAATCATATATACATTATTTAAAAAATAATATTAGTCCAATATTCACTTATAATATTTAAATTTCACACATAATCCCTCATTGGGGAATTTTCAATCATTTTAATGATTGAAAAAAATGAATTTTCTACTCAGGCATCACATGCAAACTCAATATCGACTAAATTTATTTAGGTGATAATATTTATGGAATTAAAATATAAAAAAACCATAAAAAGTTAAAAATATATCCCAATATTTTCATAAAGGATCAATGAATTAATGGTTGTAGAGTCAATATGGTCCGTGTTTTGAATAACAAACTTATTCGCTCACGAACAGTACATTATTTTTTATATATGGAAGATAATATAGATTCCATTGATTTAATGATTCAAGATTTTTGGAAGATGGAATAGAGTCTATGGTGAATTAATAAATTAAAAATCAAATTTGTGAATATTGTGCTATATTCTAGGTTAATGACCACTTGTTAAGACGCCACTAGAAATTCCTTAGTAGGAAGGATAAGGATTCATCTGCATCAATAATACATTATTAATATCTTCATTTATAATTTATTTTAATGTTAGAATACAATGATATACATAATGTTATAAATTCTTTTTCTATGGGTTCATGATATTACATTAGAAAATTCCCACAAATACATTGTAGGTCATCCTCATTAGACCATTGAATAATGTGGAAGATAGTTTTCTGCTACTTATTTATCATTTTGAAGAAGAAAACTTAGTCTTATGATATCATCTTAATTTATTTTAAAATGAAAATTGTCCTTAAACTAACATGTTCTCTAATTATATATAACCAAACACACATTTGAAAACCCTATTGACTATAGAATAACAATTCAATCTTATACTGTGACCGAATAATATTGGTTTTCTATCTTGAAACACATTTATCAAAATAATATATTGAATGATAATCAATCGACACAACAAATATATTTTGATGATATACTGATATGTTTTTGAAAAACACCCAATGATTGAGACACAATAATACAACATATATGTTATTGACATAGGAAAAATAACATTCATCAATGTGTTATCCTATCCATGATAATTTAATTATTATGATGTCATCAATGTATTAGGAGTTTAATTCATCATAAACCCCAAATATTGATGCAACGAATTTTGTAGATACCGTACAATACATTTGAAAAATTTAATCCCACCAATTTTTATTATCTTTAAAAATTAATTGTGGGTTTTAAAGATGAACCATGACTTATGATAGAACTCCATCACATTGTTTACCAAAATAGTAATCATATTGTAGATGCTATGTGTCATTCATCACACCTCCTCATAATCTGGTGGGTTTTGTCTAGTTATGAGGTATAAAAATTATAGTGGTGTAGAGATTACCACAATTATAAATAATAATTTTCCCCCAATTTTTTTTCATGAACCATATTTACATTATACACACAAAAAACATATAGAAACAAAATAAATCCCCACAATGTATACTCATAGTCTATAATCTAAACATAATATATATATATGTGTGTGTGTTATTCCTAATATATATATATAATATATATGTAATTGGTATCAAAATAAATATAAATGATGAACCTATTCCCAATACATATTGAATTCCAAAAACAAAAATAAATTATAATGGATTTTGGGCCAACTCTCATGACTAACACATATCAAATACATGGCCTCCAAATGAATTCCCATACAATGTAATACATCCAAATCCAAACTAACACTTTTACCTATAACAAATCACAAGGTAAACCCATTAATATCAAATCCCGTTTCATAAATGAATTAAATGGTTTGTCTAATTACCTTTATTTATTTCCCATATATTGTATGAAAATTTAGTAATATATATCAAGTGGGTTTGAATTCCATTTGAAGATTTTGAAATAAAAACCACCTAGATACATACCCAGTTAATGATCATATAATACATATATACATGGAAATGTAGATAGGCCCTACCTCTTTGTACTAAAAAAATCTAATATAGACATATCAAAATAATGCATACCAAACTATCTCTATAGTATTATCATGTAGTATCATGTAAATTTCATTACATTAAATGAATTATTTGTAATTTGAGGCTCACATGAAGAATCAGTAATATAACTATTTTTCATTATGAAAAAAATAGTATATGAAATAATGATCATATCATGAAAATAATTTATGGGAAATATAAGTTATCTTAACCATCAAATAATATGAAAAAAATAATAAAAAACATGTTGGGAAGTCATAATGGTTATAAATGGATATATAAATTCTATAAATTGAACCCATGATCAATAAAATAGGAAACAAATTAAGGTATTCTTAATGAATGAAATTATAATTTCCGCACACATGTGTTTCCCCATATTATCTAATATGTCTTCACTATGAAAATCATTTTTACTACCCAAAGATAACGTCTAACACCATTCCATATATCACAAATATTCACTTGGGGAAACTTTTACATAATAATGGTATATCCCTATTAATAAATTCTATCCCATATGGTCTTGTATAATTATCGTCATAATTTTTAAGTGTGTTCATTATCCATGGACTTATAATTGTGTTCATTGTCATGATAATTTGGTCTCCCCCTTACACACAGTTGAAATACCAGGATCCCCTGAATTGATGTTCTAGAAATAAAACTGGAAATTTTTTATTTTAACTATGCCACCATTAAAAAAATTAAAATTCATTCCATTAAATTTCTACTTTCATGAGACTCTCCGAATTCATTTTCCCAACATACTTATATTGAGATACCTTTGGGTATTTTATGGGTTATACATTCTCCAATGATATAAAATTCACATCCACTCATGATAAAAATACTCCACTAAATATTACTATGAGCCTCACCATATCCAAAACATCCATTTTTCATCTCAAAATTTATATGAAAAATAACCAATAAATATATTATAAAATATTGGCATTTATAAAGTCACTAATTCCATGAAGAACCCATTGAATTCATAATTTAGTTATATGAAAATTTATGGGTAATTAAAAAAATACTAACGATAATTATTATCATCTTAGATAATCCTAACATATAGACTGTAAAAATAATATTTACTTATCTTAGTAATTAATAATTCTCTAAATAAACAAAATCTATCTTCAAACTATAAATATACATCCATAATATAATTATAAAAATTAAGAAAAGTTTTCACCTAAAGATAAACTACTTAATCAGTGAGCTCGCCACTTCCCTATCAATGACCTCCCTTGAATTACTTGAATATTTCTACTCTAAATTAATTATATAAATATTAACAACACTTATATAATTATTTAATTAAAATTCCAGTGTCAAACACAAAAATATTGAGATTTTGAAAAATGTACCCAATAATATCAAAAACACTCTCATCTAAGTCAAACATCTGCCTTTTGGGACTCCCCATCATTAATATTTTATTGAAATATAGTGAACTATAAATTATATTCCAGAAAATAACATTTTTTTTAAAATAAAAATATCTAATAATACATAATAAAAAAATTATAGTTTTAGTTTTTTTAAATAAAATAATTCATATCGTATAAATATTCAAAATATTTTAATGTTACTTTAAAACCATCATCATAGTCATCATACAGAACGATCATGATATTTGTAATATATATGATCACTTGATAATATAAATCTATAATGTATTGATTTAAAATACCAAAAGAGTCTTATTAATAATACAAAGGAATATATTAATCATTCTGAGTACATGTGAGAGAATGATATTGGATATCAAATCATAAGCAAAAAAATCATAATCATAAGATCAAGGAAAACATATATGTAATTAATGAAATTTATAACATTAATAACAATAAAATATCATAATATTAAGTTAAGGGTCATTTCCAATAAAACATATAGTGACCTAGTCTTGAATTACCTTAACAATAGGTAATTTTTTTGTAATACTTAAAACATTATACAATGAGATACCTAATGATCATACTTATCTAGTGACTATTGAAACACAATAACCTAAAAACTGAATCAAAAGTGGGGTACAATATCTCCAAATAGGTTTTTTAACTATCACCCTTCGTAGAAACAAAAAAAATACATAACTCCATAACATAGGGAAGTAAACATAAAATGGGGCTACCTAAAACATTACTTAAGGGTAATCAAGGGAGATGTGTAAGAATAATCATGTGCATAAGGGTATGAGAACATGATCATGAAAATATATTATCATACCCTACATAAAATATATCTTGTTGATGAATAATATCCCAAATCATTGATATTCATAAGGAATATATCATAATGAAATGATGAACATAAGACATGAAATATTAATAGTAACAAAACAAGGAATTTTTATAGAAATATAAGAGTATATTATGATATACATAGTATCCATGTCATCACTACCTAGAACATCTTAGTAGTATGGGTTCACTCCTCATACCATCTAAGTAGTCATGGTTCTCCCACATTCCCATCATAGTAGAATGATTTGAATCCTCATGCCATCTTGGTAGTCTGGGTTCACCAATAGGGTCATCTTACTAGTCAATGTGTCCTCCCAATACCATCTTACTATATATCATTATATTTATATTTTTAACCAATAAATGTGATGTAGATATAGGTCTCAACCTTCTCAAAATAAAATCAAATATACATGTGACACAAGATCATAAACAATATTATAATAACCAATCAAATGTAATGGGTTGTATAAACATAGAGTCATATCATAATATGTGGAAATACATAGATTTCATAATCATTTCCTTATAAACTTAACCCATAAACTAAAGAATGTTTTGAAATCAAATAAATTGTGAAAGAGAAACACGATTCATCAACATTAGGCTATCAAAACATAATACATTCAAAGAAAGAATTTGAATTGATAAATTGAACAATTTACCCAATAATGAAATGAGTAACACTTATAGATGTTTTATTATAGGAGAAATATTTTAGAAATATCATTTAAGAACATTTCATGAGAAAAATATCCTTCATATATTAAAAACTATTTCTAAAACATACAACCATTTGAGAAAAATTTTCTTTAAAAATATATTTGAAAATATATAATATAATAATTGGTATCCTTAAAATATTTTTATAACCCCTTTTCTTTGAAAATGGAATTTAAATATAATATTTTTAAAACATTGTTTTTGAATAAAATTGATTTCAGACTGAAGAGGGAGATGACCAGGTTTTATATAAAAATGATATCTTAAGTATAAAATAGTAGAAAAATTGTAATTATATATTGATATATCTTGAATAATTATATGATAAGAAAAAATGATTTCTCATGATATATGGATCATAATATATAATCTAATGAACATAATCATGAACAATATTGAATAGAGATGAGATTGTTTCAATAAACGCTTACCACTTGGTTACATGGGATCAGAGTCTCCACATAAGAAAATTAAACCACATGTATCATAAATTATTCTGAAATTATCTATAATTATTATCTAACATGTAAAATTTAATTATATACACCTTGAATATAAGTTAAGTTTATAACCAAATACGAGTCTCAATGAAAGAAAATTAAGAGAAAACTATTTTATGTATTTGGTACCATTAGAAACATAAATACCATGAAATAAAGATCATAAAATATATATGTAAATACCCCTAAAATGTAGTATAATTGTCATTGAATAAATCCATAATCACTATTCACACTATAGAAAAAGAATGGGTGGTGAATAAAGCATGTATCTCAAAGAAATAAACAGTGAAATTAGATTCATTTTAAAAAATTGGATAAATGTATAAAACAATAATATAATTAATCATTAATAAAATTAAAATATAATTTATCCTACTAAAGAAATTAGATTTAAAAATAATCTTTGAATTAAAAACTAGATGTTTTTACTATTCATTATAATATGATGTCTCTTTGAAAAATTCAAAAACATCACCCAAATAATATATAAAAATTCTAAATTAAAAAATGAATTTTATTTTATGGAATTATATTTCTAAATGTTTTTTAAAATAAATTTTATTATTTTTCACTAAAGGACAATAAAATTAGTTCATTCGAGAAATTGGTATTTTTAAACATTTAAAGAAAATACCAAAACTCATACTTTACATTATAAATATATTTTATTTAAATAAATCCATTATAAAAAATATATAAAAAATATATATTACTATGAATAAAACTATGGTTAATCGATATGTTATAATTATCTCATTATAATAACTATCACAATAATATAATGTTTTGTAGAGACATCGGTGTGGTGTGTAACAAACACCTAGTCAGTGTTGCATGTAACATAAATCAAGTTAATGTTGCATTTAATGTACACTGAGTTAGTTCTATGTATATTAATCCATTTTAATTCCATTTTATAGAAATGATTTACAAATTTCATATAATGAAATAAATGAAAGATTAATTAATTCTAGAAAACAAACTATATAAAAAGGGGTGTTACATTCTACAACCTTTAAAAAATTCACAATCGAATGTTTTCACACATGTAAAAGAAATGACAATACTTCCTCATCATTATACTCTTATGTTCCCCCATAGATTCCTTTAACAAGTGATTTCTCCTCAAACATTGACTAGGTGAGTGGTCTTGTTTCGGTTAACAATCAATGTATGATCCAAATTTTTAAACGGTTACTCATCGTAAGAAATATATTGTTCCAGTGATATGACATCTGAGTTCATTTCATGTGAAGGGTCAGGTATTATTTTCCTCAATAGAGATACATGGAATAAATCATAAAAAATAATTTGATTTATAATATTTACCAATAGATATTCTACCATCCCAATATGATCAATAATCTCAAAGGGAGAAGTATACCTTGGGCATAATTTCCCTTTCTTCTCAAATCACACAACTTTCATCCAATGAGAAATTTCTTGTAACACTTTTTCATGAACATAAAATTTTATTTTATATTAGTTGTCATTAGAATAAATTTATGGCTCACATTGAGCAACATTGTTATGTTGATGGTTGGTTCTAACATAATGACCATTTCATCAGCGATTTCAGGTCCCAATAGTATTCAGTCTCTAACCTCATCCCATAAATTTGGTGATAAAAATTTATTCCCATATACTGATTCATATGGTGCCATATATATTATTTGTTGATATCTATTATTGTAAATGAGGTCAACTAGAGGAAGATGGTGATCCCAAACACCATTGGAATCTAGAGAACTACATTTCAACATATCTTATAGGTTTTGAATCTTTCTTTCAGACTGATCATCTACATGAGGATGATAAGAAGTAAAAAAACTCATATCTATATCCCATATATAAAGAATAATTCCCAAAAATATTGAGGTAAACCTTGGATACCTATATGATACAATGGAATTTGGTAGTCCATGAAACCCTAACACTTTATTAATGTATATACTTGCTAGGGGATGCAAATAATATTATTCCAAAATAACATTGTAGAGTGATGACTTAGTAATAAGATCGAATACCACCAATATTGAATTACATTTTGGGTTGTCCAAATAGAAAATTTAATGTGATATCTTCGATATACTTTCTGTTATAGGTAATGGATGTATCATCCTTACATAATTTTTTCATTCATCATTAACATGCAGGAATACCATGCACTGAGATACAAATGATGCGATATCTCTCTCCATGCCGTCGCTCTATAAGTATTTGTTCAAATACCAATAAATCATTATAGTTATTGAATTAATAGAGAATGAATAAATACGAGCTTCCTAAATCATGTCGTTCTTCAAATATGGTATTGAATAAACACATAAACATTTACTAAAACCTATCATTTTAACCTGATCGAGGATAAAATCAAGAACATTTATAACTTTCTTTCACACCACTATATATTCTTTCTAAACCATCATAATCTTCACATGGATAGAGGGATGATATTTCATTTGATAAATATAATATTTTACCCTCCATTCAGGATTTCTAGATCTAAATATTTCCAATATAGAAATATTGTATCTTTTCTGATCCTCGTCAGGGATATCATAGCATGACCCTTCTGACTCAAAGAATCAAGCACCTTGATAGCTTTCCAAGGGACATAATGTATTATCAAGTCATAATTATTTATCAACCATAACCGTCTTCACAAGTTCATGTCCAAATCCATCTATTTGAATATATTTTATAGACATTTATGATCGTTATATGTATCAAACAATTTACAATAATATAATACCATGATAATATTAATAATAAATTACCACTGCTTACTCCAAATCATTTTTTTTGATATTTTTTCCATAATTATTCAATATTTTATTTTCTTATGTGATAAAAATTCTAATATACCTAAGTAAAAAAATAAAAATCACTTCTTAGATTAATATTATTTTTTTACAAACCTTTTTTCACTATAGGTTAATATAATCCTAGGTTCACTAACAAATATTTTCTTCGGTTCCTTGAAATTTTCCTAACATTCATCTATCCAGAGAAACATGACAGCCATCCGAGTTAACTTGTTATGTGGAGTATACATTCATGAGAAATTACCTAAAAATCATCGATAATATATATCTAAACCATGAAAAATATGGATCTCAGTCAGTGTGGATGGTCTTGGCATGGATTAAAAAGCCTCCATCATTGATTTATCTAATTACATAAGATATCATTAGATTATGTGTCGAAAAAATGAAACCTATTACATCCAATATTAAAACATTGTAAATGTATCTTATATTATCCATCCTTTGGTTTTTATGAATAATTATCATGTGATATTAATTCTCATACATTCTCTTTAAAGAGAGAATAATGTCATCTATAGAGTCATACAAAAAATGATCATGGTAATCTCTAAAGACTATTAATTAAATATATTATTATAGAAGGGGTATTAGTACAACAGAAAGGCATCACTGTATATTTATACATTCCAAACCTTATATAAAATTCCGTCTTATGTATATCCCCTTTCTTGAATCTAAATTGATGATATCCACAATGGTGGTCAATCGTGGAATAGTATTGAGCTCATCATAGTTGTTAAAATGTGTAATATATATGGTCTTGGGAATACTAGTTCTTGATTATGAACATTAACAAATCAAAATAATCAATGCATAGTTATATTTCTTCCATCGTTATTTTTAACAAAAAGAATTGGTGAACCGCAAGGTGAAAAACATGGCTAAACGAATCCCTCATCATGATTTTCATAGTGCCGCTTCATCAGATATTACAACAAAATAAGAGAAATTCAAAAAAGTTTCTTTAAAATCGGTGGGGTAAGGGTATTAGTTATTTTGGGAACTCAACATAAAATATTTGTTGAAGGCTATGCATCTTTTACAAATATATATCCCTAAAATCCTAAAAAATATTCGTACCATTGATTTTGATATTTTACCTATATATTTGAGATAAACAACCCTTTCGACAAAGAATTGTGACCCACAAACTGGATATAAACTCAATAGGATGTTCATACATATTGTTACATTGAGGGATGATCCTAAGAGGGTTTTTAAAATCAATCTTAACATCTATTCCATGATAATTGAGGGGGAATTTATGTAGATAAAGATAATTCATGCCAAAGATGACATCAAATTAAACTAATGGAATAATGAAAAGTTTTCTTAAATGCACAATCCCAAAAAAAATTCAATTAGTTGGGAATCATAGAATTGAGATGAAATAACTATACAATTAAGTGTTTTCACTACTAATTGGACATCTAATTGATTTGATTGAATTTTAACACCCTAAAAAATTATTGATATGTGAAAGAGAGGGTAGATAGGAAATTAAATATGAAATTATCAGTTATATAGTGGATAGTAAGCATACCTTTCATCACATTTTTATCTCTCCCCTCGCATCAAATAGAAATTAAATTTGATTTCTCCTTGTTCAATAACATAATGGGGTTTTGATGTCAATCATCATTAATATCACTTGGGTTTGGGAAGTGGTTATAATAATGCATGTTCTCCTTACACTAGTATCACTAAATCGTGGGAGGTTCATTTTGTTCCACCTTTCCCCCATTCACAATATTAGCCAACATCCACTCATCACTTCGGCAATAAAATTCTCGATGGCCTTCCCTTCTACCCTAAAAACATTTTAGACCCTTTAAGTCAATATCAACCATGATTCTTCCCACACATAGAGAATAAAGTAAATCACATATTCCATCCTTAATGGTTTTTTTATTTTCTGTTAATCTCTATATTCTATTATTTTTCAAATCCATGGGAATGCTACTTCATTCCAACATCCTTTTCAACCTTGATTGTATTAAAAAAAATTTCATTGTGGCAACTAATGTATCTTATCAACAATGCGAATATGATATGTGGATTTATGCCACTAAAGAATAAATAAAATTTACATTTATTTCGGATGATAATTCACGAATTGTATCTCACATGACTCTTTAATGAGCAATGTAGGTACCACCAGATTTTTCATCCCTTTTATTCAACTCAGTAATATATATGTCTATCTTGGAAGGAGAAATTTGAGTAAATTAGTTAATGAAAAATAATTTCCTAAACTCATACCAATCAATTGATTCAATCTCATATTACTACCTCATATGCATCATTATATCCCAAAATTTGTCTACTTCTCATTCTAACTGATAGACAACTGAGTGAATTTTTCATGCTCCAATCATTGGAGAAAGGAAAATATCATTTTAGTAGAACCGATACATTTCTCAACAACAAGTGGATTAGAAGACCCTATGAAATAAGGTCGATGTTTTCTCATGATAGACACACCTAAATTTTTTCCCGCGTTTATTCATTTGAATGTTCATAATGATTCATATCTTTAGGAATATATGGGATCTTAGAAACATGGTTTTTATTTCCATATACCATATCATTCAACTTCCCTAGAGAAAAATCATTTCATTTTCCAAATCAATCACCATTAATGTTGTTCCTTTGGGTTCAAGTAATTTATTAAGACGTAAGTAATAGAGTAGATATGTTTGTCATATTATGGAATAACATAATCATGAAAAGTCACTTATAGTATGTCAAAATTATAACACCTTCCATAATCTATAACCAAATTTGATTATACTATTTTATTAATATCCCACACTTATTTAAATCATTTAAAATGGATTATGAAGAGTTTGTGAATTCGAAAAATTAAATCCCATAGTATTTTCAAACATGGTGTGAATCAAATCATGTTTTCTGGTACCAGATTACCCCAAGTCATTCATGAAACATGTTTTTAGAATTGTAAAACCTATGTATATATATTCTGGAGCAACATCCACATATAGTATCGAGAGAGGGATGTATTTACTAGAAACCACTCATTATATCATTCACTGTAATTCCTGGAAATTTTCTAATACATTCTCTTATTCATAAAAAATACTTATATATATCCTTAGGAATATCACTTTGTATCTATCATTCTAGATTCCAATGTTTAAATAAAACATTAATATAATATACACTATAGATACACATTCATGACATACATTCACAATACATATTTATTCATAATTCTCAAAAAATTATACAAAAAGGATTTATAATTATGTACTAGTCTAGTTCCTTTGAAATCATGGAAATAGAAACATTGATACATAAATGATCTACACTATCTCCCACCATGTTTTTTTTGTGAAAAAACCCCTTCTCAAACATGTAAAACATAATACATATCTTCATTACCTCAGAATGGAAACATAAGAAGGGGTGATATAAAATCCTCAGTAAGGGTAAAAAAGAGATATATGTCTCCATAATCATGAACATAAGGGTATGAGAACAGAATAATTAAAATTGAATATCATACCCTACACAAAAAATATCATATACACGATTCATGGAATAAATCCTGGATGTTCATAAGACTATAATCATAGGGAAATAATAAACATAAGATGTAAAAGAATATTATTAGAATAATACATTGAATTGTTTTACACACATAATTATATAATTTGATTTATAGTGTAGCCAAATCATCACTGACAATAACACATTAAGATTATGGTATCACTCTATATACCATAATAATAGTCATGGTTCACCCCCATGACCATCTATATAGCAGGACTTCACTCCTAATACCATCATTGTAGTCATTCCTCACCCCCATGGCCATATTAGTTGTCAAGGATTACTCCCAAGACCATATTAGTCAATCTTATGATACATAAATCATAACAAAATTCAATGGAGGTATATATAGGTCCCCCCATATCATAATGAAATCATATATAAATATTTCAGCATATCATAAATAATTATTTCATAACCCATGAAAATAAATTATTATTATAAACATGTAATCATATCATTAACTGTGGAAAGAGACAATTTTTATAATCATTTCATAATAAATATAACCCATGAAAAACAGCCAGTTTCGAAAGCATATAATTCATGAAAGAAAAATCAGTTTCAAAAATAGTATCCCCTAAAAAATAATCAATTATGTGATTGAATATGAATGGAATCATTGGAAACATTCCCAAAAAGGAATGAGTAAAATTAAAAGATGTTTTCATAAATTTTAAATAATATATAATGATATTTTAGAAACACTTCTTTAAGAAAATATCATTTCATTAAATAAAAACATTTTAAAAAATAAAACATCATGAAAATATTTTTTTTTCAATTAGATTTGAAATATTATAAATCATTAAATCAAAACCATAATACTTTTCTAAAATTATTTTTCAATGAAAACATGCTTCAATTTACTTTTGAAAACATTTTTGAAGACATGGTTTTTGAATATAATTGTTTTTCAACTAGAAGAAGAGGTGGTATGGTTATATAAAAAAACATTATCATAAGTAACATAAAGTGACAAAAATTGTACTAATACATGGTAATATGTTCAACAAATAAATTATAAGAAAACTCATTAGTTTTATTGAGATATGGATTATAATATTTCATCTGATAAGAATAATCATTAACAATCTCAAAAATCAATGAGATTGTTTCAATAAACTCTTACCACTAGGATATTTGGGATCATTCTCTGCTTTTCAGAACGGTAAAATTACATAACCATAAAATATCATGAAAATATTGAGATTCATGATATGATATGTTAAATAATTGTATATACCCCTTGGAAGTGAATTTATGTGCATAACCAAATACGCGTATCAATAAAGGCAATTGGGAAAAATCTATTTTTCAAATTTGGTATCATTTTAAAATTAAAACCACTTATATAAAAATAATATAATGTATATGTCAATTCACATAAAAAATAGTATAATAATGACTTAATAAATCCATTATTAGTATATAATCCCCAAAAGGAATAGTGGGTGAAAATAACATCCATCTCACTGAAATAAAAAGTGAGATCCAATCGCCTTACCTTGTGTCCTGAATCTCATCATACTCATTAAAACAACCATTATAATAAATATAAATTTAATAAACATATTATATGAAACCATATTATTATATCTAATACCATATAATTTTTTACTGCAAACTTATATTACCCGATTATTAACCATACTATATTACGGGTTCACATCATATAATATTTTATATGGTATTATTATGTAAGTAAATTTATTGTATCATTGGAATTTATAATTATATCACAATTTCAGACGTAACCATAGAAAACAATGTGTGATAATATGTTTCATTAACCGACATATTGTAAATATTTTATAGAAACAAATATATTTAATATGAACAACTCATTTTTAAATTAAATTTCACTATAGTGGAAAAAATTGAAAAGATAATAATTGACGGAAAAATTGAAATTAATATGGTGGTCATGTATAATGTTAGGATTCACAAATGATGTTATTTGTGTAATTTATTAAAAAATATAAGATGATCACATTGTGCATTGTTTCTTCAAAATTACTAAAAATTGCGAGTGATATAGCTTACATATGGTATATGCCTTCCAACCTTCCGAAAGTAATTTATTTCATCCATTTTTCATTATTGAGAAAATCAATGTCAGATCTAACATATTTTTCAACATATGATTTAATTTAATTTAATCCCAATTTTTCTTATAATAATGTGTCTTTCAAGATTCATAACACAAAGGTGAAGGTGTATAAAAATTGAACACAATTTGTGAAAGTCCATTGCCGAAGTAAAAACATGAAGAGGATACCTAAGAGACTAAAAATATGTGAGGAATAAATATCCACATTTTTTATAAATCTGATATTCACCCCAATTTTGAGGATTCAATTATTCAAGGGAGATAATGTAATATTTGAGACTATATTACTGCAAGTAAGAACTATAACCTGAACTGTCAAAAAATATCACACTATAAAGTGAATTTAATCATATTTATATTAAAATTTACACTTTATTAATTATAATATATTAATTTTGAGAAAATTATTCATCTTTTCTTTCATCATAATGATATTATCTTAAGATAAAATTGTTTGGTTTTTTGATAAAAATTGATGAATAGTGAAAAATAATGTTTTTTTCCCAAAATGAGATATGATCATAAATTCCAAAAAAATTCATTATTGGCCAATTTATGTATTCAAAATAAAAAAAAATGTTAAAATTTTCCCACATTTAAATTTTTAGTTTAAAGGGAAAATTTTCTTTTAAATGGTTTTTAGGCATCATGTGTGCTATTAACAAAAATTATTTTCCATAACATAAAGAAATTGAATTTTTTATATTAAATTTTAATTTAAAATAAACAAGAAAAATTTATTTAATAAATATTTTTTTCTTATAAACATTGGTAATTGAGGCTGACATTGGAGTTAGCATGGAAGGTGTAAATTAAGGGAAATGGATAAAATCATATTATAGTGGGTAAAACTTGTGAAAAATAAGTATTGTAACATATGGTTGTGGTATATATTACTATATATCATTCATCAATGAAATATATTACATTTTTAATCCTTTATTCCGGAATAATGGAGTGGATTTTTTTAAAACAATAGAATGTTTCTCAAAAATTCCTCTCTTATTTCATATATAAGGAGGACACCTCATCTCCATTTATCTACCATTATAAAAGAATTATCTAAAAAACATACCATAGAATATTTCAAACACCATCTTTATAACCTTTACTTCTTCATCTCAACAAAATATCATGCTATATCTCCTAAAATTGTTATTGAAGGGTGAACATTAAAGTGAGAGGTAATAATCTTATCAAATATTTTTTATTATTTATTCACTTACATACCTCAAGACATACAAATATATGAAGGTATGCTAACAATATAATTGTTTCTTGTGTTTTTGGTTATTATATTTATTGAATATACATTTTTTCCCATCCACCAAAAATCGTGACAAAAATGAAATCATCGTCATCCGAGGGTGATGAATACTACCTATATTAATCAAATTGCCAATTTTCTATCACCACCTTAATTTGAAATATCAAAATTATTGTAATTATGTAATATGTAATTTCTTACACTATTTATAAACACGAATAATCATATTGGGTAGTATATATTTGTTATTATCAAATTAATATCTTTGCAACTTTAACAACATTAAAATTAATTATTGTAGTACCATTCATAATTTAGTTTGAATTTTGGGATAACCATAAAAGAAGTTTATGTATTATTGTAACTAATTAATAATGGTCATACACATACAAAAATTGGGCTATTATGATGCTTTTATGACACCATTGAATATAGAGAGGTGTACATAGTTATTTTAATCAAATTAACTTAACAACTAAATGTAAACAATGAAACTAGAAACTATATTAACAATGAATGAAAATAAAAAAATAAAATATAAAAAAATATATTTATTGGTTATATATATATATTTATTTTTATTTTTATAATTGATTTTATTTTCAAGTTCAATGAACAATCATATATTAGGTAAAATTATTCCATCTCAAACTCATCTCTTTGAGATATGTTTAATAATATTCACCTAAATTTTTTACGTGGTCTATATAAAACTTATTTGAAAAATTTTATCATACAATTAATTTTAAATATTTAATTTTCTGATCTATTTGTGTCCCACTATTTCAATAGGTTTTGATTGAATTGTTAACCAAGATATAATTGGGGTTATCTACATCCATTATCATTCCTTTGAAATCATTATATAATCTCCACCTATTTCCTTTTTTTATTGTGAATACATTTAAATGAATTAATTATAAAAATATTCATCCCAAATTTCAAGTGATTTACTGGTATAAATTACTATGAAACTCTAATTTTATATTTATTCATCATTTACCATAGTTACTATAAAAATAAATCTTCCTGGCAGTGGAAAACCCATTCAATGGTATAGTAAACTAGAAATGTAGGTAGTTTCTTATAAAATAAATCTCATTATGTATAGTGGATTGTGGGAGTGTATATGGTATATATACACCAATGTTTAATCACCCCTCAATGTTATGTTTAAATATTAGCTCATTCATCACTCTAATGTAGATAAATGGGCCTAATACTACCCTTATAGACATAAAATACCAGGGGATAGGCATTAAAATTTCCAAAATCTATTTATAAACTAGATTGAAGGATTTCTCCAACTATTTCATTACTAAAATTTCAATAGATACGACTAAATAAAACAAAAATCATTAATGGATAACTAAGAACATTCAATTTACTCTATCCCATTTACTCATTCTATATGGGAATTTCTTGTTTCGTTGATGACATAATAATCAATTATATTGATTAAGTGGTTTTCTCCATGGAATAAACATTATTATATTAAATGGGGATGTATTTGATAAGTGAATGTTTAATTGTACTGATAGCGAATTTTTTATTCAACTATAGGTTCATTGGAGTTTGGTTTGAAATACCTTATTGACTCTTTTGCGGAATGAATTGGACATAACTAGCATATAGGTGGCCCCATGAATTATTTAATGCTGAATGCATTGAGACATATCATGTGATTTAGTAACATGGGTTTTGGTGTATACCTATCCCAATATCAGTATAATGTCTTTGAAACATTCAATCACAAAATGGTTGGATTTCCTGAATTATAAATACTATTATTAAGAAATCATTTATTATTTTTATACATATTTACATTTATTATCATTGATATAGAACACCTCCAATTTCAAATCATAATATATTAATATTTTTTATTCATTCCAGCCTTATACCTTGTTCTATTCGTATCTTATTATAACAATCGTTTTATGAAACTCATTACTGAGAATATAATAACACAATTATTTTTTTCCTTTCCCTAGGAATCATAGAGCATAACAATATGTAATTTTTCAGGGATACCATATAAGGGATAACAATGTCCTCATAATGTGATCTTGATATATCTTATTTTTTGAAGTGAAACTCAGGTATATATACTTCCTTCCAAGCATACTAATTAGTTATATCATTCAAGAACTATTGTATTATATAATGATAATTTAATATTACTAGTATCTCTATGATATTATCAATTAATATTTAACAAATATATTTATAAAATTATGATATCAAGTGATTACTATTATGAAATAATCTATATATATTGGTAAATTTCACAAAACAATCTCACCATGGATCTCTTCTCTCGAACCATGCCCATACTTTCCAAAAATTAAAATAAGGAAACCCAAATATTTTAAACACAATCATTTCAATATTTTTTTATACAGTTGTTATGAAGTTATTATTGAAGATTGATGCATGATTTAACCATTATATATCATTTGAGAAATAACCAACATTACCACATCTGATAATGCAAAATAAGTGATAGGTAACAAATAAATAACCAATAAAAGAATATAATAAAAGACTAAAAGGGGGTACAGACATTATTAATGTTTTAAAATGAGATATTAATATATTTTTTAGTATACATCAGATTAATGAACTGTCAAGGCATTTGGGGACTATGTTAAGGGTTATCATTTCAATAGAGATTAATTGTGATATGATTCATATTATGTACCTATTTTTATATGTACAATGTATGTGCTTCATATGTGTAATATTTTTGTCAAGTCTCTTTTTCATTCATGGTAGTAAATGTTTCATTTTTTTCTAATTCAATTATTTTGATTCAAATGTTACACAAGATGGAAGGGTTTCTTAAACTAAATTTCAAATGAGTAAGATATGATAAATATTAAACCCTTATATTCAATTTTGTACATATAATTCCATTATATTTTCTTTTATCTAGAATTCAATTAAATTGAAATGGATTGTTGTTCCAAAACAAGAATTAATTTTCAATATATTTTGGTTCTAGTTTTTATGATGTTGTCTGTGTTCTTTCACCATTGTAATTTTAAATTTATATTTCTTGTGAATGATAACACATCATTTGAACGTGTATTGAAGTTATATCTGTAATGTCTCAGATTTTCCATTTATTATTTTTAAATATTATATGGAATTATTTCGAGACCTGGCGAGATGACGGCACATCATTCCGAGGTCCAGTGAGCCCGGAATGGTGGTTTGAACTTTTTAGTTAAGTGAGTCGGCACTTGCGTGCGGTTGTGGATGTTTCCAAACGGATGCCCGAATTAAAAATCTGAGTACACCATTGCATCCAGGACGACAACATTACCAAAGAATAAGGCTAACCTCGACTGGTGCGGGTCAAGGTAAAAAGTTAATTTTCGGACATTTTAAGTAAAATAAAATAAAATAAATTAACCAGTTTATTTTATTTAATTTAAGGAAACATCCGCTGCAGCGTGGTAACAGCGTAGTTGTTTCCTAAATTAATGGCACGTCATAATAACTTCAAAATGGCGAGTCAACGTCATTAATGTTACCGCGTAAATTAAATTCCATATTGTTTCCCCTTTTTAATGGGATAAGCAATTGTACGTCCCAAGAAACGTAGATAGTGGAACCTCTGTAGAATCCAGGGCGCGTTGGAGAAAATTCTCGACAACGAACGACAACGGATCAAAACCTAGGATCATTGTGCTGACGTTGAAGGATCTTAATGGCAACGACAGCATGATTCCTTCGTCAATGATTGATCCCTTCGAAAGGTAGGGGTTGTTATTTGAATTTATTTTCTCCCCATATTTGAGATTAAACAACGAACGCAGATCAACCATAAACATGTTGATCCGTAGATTCGTGCATTCTTGTGGGAGGGTTTTCATTGGGATGATTTTAGGGAATTGATTCATGCATTATGTTGTTGATTATTCTTACTCTGTTTAATCCTATTAACGGGAGCGAATCAACGTCGTGACGAATGACAGGAGAGGTTCATTCCTCATTTTGTTTATTTGGATTTCTTCCCCCTTCCTTCCTCATGCGTTCTTTGTGGGGTGACGAACAATGGATCATTTCACCTCAGTTCTGCAATGCAACGATCCCAAATCGAAGGTTCGACACCACAACGACCTTGTGGAAGTGTGGCGACGATGGCGGCCGAAAATCAGATTGTCGGATTGATGATCGGAGCACCAAGGGAGGTGCGTCGATGAAGGGCGTCATTTCTGGAAATTTCCATAATACACGGCGTGTACTTTCAAAGAACACGTCATGTAGTTCTGATGGTGGAGACTAGGGTTTCGGGGTCAGAGAAAAATCACACGACGTGTGACCCCGGTCACACGGTGTGTTGGACCATCCCTGAAGCTCGGCATGTACTTTGAGTAGTACACGAACACGGGATTATCTACACGGCTTCAGGAGGCACGACGTCTACAGCTCTGCAGATTTGGCTACGCAGATCTCAGCATGTATCCCGGGGATACACGGACACAGGATGGTGTACACGACCGTGTACTCCATCACCCGGCCAGGTGAGGTCAACAGTGCGGGTCACCCCGTGTGCAGATTGCACGGGTTGGAGTACACAGGTTGGTGACCTTGTACGGGATCATGGCTAGAGTACACGGAGCCAACCCCAGTGAGCCAGACATGGCGTGTACTCCGTACTACACGCCGTGTATAATGTTTTCTACACGACCAGCCTCATGACATGGGTCGTTGTACACGGGCAGTACCCGGGGTCGGACAACACACCGTGTATCATTTCTACACGCCTGGTACTTTTTGGAAAACAGCTTGTTCCTTTTGATCACCATGCCTTGACCAACTTTTGTTAGTGTTAGTGCCCCTTCTTCTTGTTCCCCTGATGGTCAGGCATCATTCCCTCACGCAGGATTATGATCCCTTCAGCAGGACTTTCTGTGATAAAGTTAGGCATCTATCCGAGAGGCCTAGATCAAGATCCTTTATCCATTTTAGAACCTAGGTAGATTCAGGCATCGACGTGACCAACTCTACCGGTCGTTGATCCTCTACCTAGAAGGTGAATTCCGGATGAGTCGCGGTATCTTCCATGGCCCTGGCAGTGATCCTCATCTGTGTATCGAGATCCTTCCCACTCAATAGTGTGTCTCCCATAATGAGTGCTTCTATCTATCGTAACCCTTCCACACAGTAGTGTGTCTCCCATAATCAGTTTATACATCTCTCGTTATGGTTCCCAAAGAACATATCTTCCTGGTCAGACGTCCTCAGAGCTATAAGGCTCGTGGAGTGTGTTCACCCAGAACGAGCGCATCACGAAATCTTCGGACGGAATCCCTTGCGGGGGTATGCGGTCGTGTGACTTTTTTCTAGACCACGGGTCTGGGTTTTGAGTATATCTGGGTTTTTTTATATGTTCTGTAAATATATACTATGCATATCTGACTATACCTTTAATTTTTGTACTACTTTGGGGTTTTCAGGGTCCTCTACTGAGTATTGTTATACTCACCCTTGCACGGGCATTGCCCACATGTTTGGTTTCTTGTGCAGATGAGCAGCCTTTTGACAGAGCCCAGGGCGGACCAGGACAGGACCGAGCATTCTGTGTTCCCTACAGACCGAGGAGTTCCTATTACAACGAGCGGCAGTCGCAGTACCATTGTGTTTACAGGTTGGACGTTTCATTTTTTCAGGCTCTTTATTTTTGTGGGCTTGTATTCTGGCCCAGTTTACTTTTACAGTACTCTACCTTTCGTCGTACTCTGTTTGTTGGGTTTAGTTGTATGCAAGAATTTTTGTTCCTTAGTGTTTTACATTTCATCATTTGTGGGATTGGAGATGTGTGTGTGTGTGTGTACAGGTACCTAGGCAATTCCTCCCATGTTAGTGATATGCCTACTCGGTGCTAGTAACCAGCCCCTGGCCTATTGGAGGCGGGATTGGGGAGTCACGGCACGGGCACCACTGGGACCGGTCGTGATAGAGTGGAATCAGAGGTGGTCGGTTCTACCTTAGGACCAAGAGTCTGTGAGTTTGGTTTGGGGTACAGTGTTGAGTGTTTCAGGTGCGACATTCAGGCCAGAGACTCCAGTGTTGGTGCGGCGGCCGACGTATCCATACACTAGGGCTCTGATAACCTGTTTTTCGACTCAGTAAACGAAAACACCAGTTGCGGGGGAAATAAATGGTACATGCATCATATAAGAATGGGTTGTGTTTTCCATTTCCTTGGTGTCAGCTATCCAGATATACTCATTGACTGTGACACATCATGTTTCTTTATAGGATTCTCCCACTACGCACACCCAGTAGGATTCAGCAGTACGATCATGAGGGCGACCCCCTCAGGGATGAGGCTTCGATACAGGGACCAGCTCCCCAGGCATTGCCACCAGGTGGTGCACATATTATACCACCATTGGAGCAGCCAGTGCTACCTGCAGTACCGACTGGCAAGGAGCACAGGCATTGCACACTCCATGAGATTCAGAGACAGAGACCCCTCAGGTTCCGAGGCGAGCCCGACCCTCAGGTGGCTGAGGACTGGCATGAGGTGGTGACCATAGTTTTCCATCTAGTGAGGACACCCGCAGACCAGATGGTGATCCTAGGAGCGAACCTTCTTCAAGGATCGGTGGGACGATGGTGGAGTCTGACCACACAGACTCACGATGAGGGGACTCTTTCATGGACAGAGTTTGAGAGACTATTCAGGGAGGAGTTCTCTCTGGTTATGCTGAGAGCAGTGAGCATCCAGGAGCTTCTTCAGCTCTAGCAGGGCAGTATGACGGTGGCTGACTATTCATCGAGGTTCACCAACCTCTCCAGGTACTCGATGGATATGGTTAGAGATCAGTACTTTAGAGCTCGGACTTTCGAGTGAGGTCTACGTCGTGACATCCGAGTTAGTGTCGTGCGTCTATGCATTTCAACTTATGCTGGAGTGCACGAGCGGGCATTGGTGATCGAGAGCTTCTTGGCAGAGCAGAGACAGTCGCCGGCAGTTAGCGGCAGGCAGACAGGTGCAGAGACACCGGCAGTAGGGAGCTGATGTCAGGCACTGGGATCTGGACATGGGAGAGGTCATAGGAGGACCCAGGACAGGGGATCGACTGTCCAGGGCTCTCAAGCTTGATCCAGTCAGCCTATGGAGAAGTGATTCCATGCATGCGACGGTAGGGGGCATCTCGCTAGAGATTGCCCGACACGTCGAGCAGCTGACTGGGAAGTGGTGGATGGACCACTGAGGCAGAGGCAGATAATGGATCAGGCAGATCCGCTAGGCGGAAGACGTCGCAGAGGAGTAGGGATAACTGTGGGTGGTGGCTGATGCTTCGACATACTTCTACCACCACCCCCTGGAGGTCCTCACCAGGCTAAGGGAGCTGGGGGACAGGGATGGGGACATCATCATGAGGTCGAGGCGTACGACCTAGGGGCTCCGGGGATGATTCGAGGTACGATCTGTGTCTTTCCTACCTTAGCTTCCATACTCATAGACACAGGTGCCATTCATTCCCTTATATCCACATGTCTTGTACAAAACCTTGAGATTCTGGTAGAACCGTTGACTCGATCCTTATGCTTGGAGACATCTTTGGGAGGGGACTCGACGATCACACACCTTTGAAAATAGTGTGATCTTACCATTGGAGGTGATAGTTTTGGTTGGAACCTCTTGGTGGTAGCATCGAGGCCTTATGAGGTCATTCTCAGTATAGATTGGTTATCTTCGGTCAATGTCCAGATTGACTTTTTTAGGCGAAGAGTGTGGTGTGTCTGTCGTGATGGAACGAGGTTTTCCTTTGTCGGAGAAAAGGAAACCCAGGCAGAAAAAAATGGGATCATGCATAGGAGGGTGTAGCCGATCACTCACGAGTTGGCTAGCCTTACCCTCGGAGCAGTAGATGTTGTGAGCTCTCAGTTCTAAAAAGTGGTGGCAGAGTATGAGGAAGTATTTCCCGATGATGTTCCTGGATTACCTCCCCACTGGAAATAGACATCTGCATCGTCTTACACCCCGGGACGACACCAATTTCCTCATCATCTTATCGGATGTCTCCCATAGAGCTTCGCGAGCAGAGGGTGCAGTTGGAGGATTTGCCGAGCAAGGGTTTCGTAAGACCCATCATCTCACCCTAGGCGGCCCCAGTCTTGTTTGCCAAGAAGGCATATGGGAGTCTAAAGTTGTGCGTGGATTAGCGGTGCTTGATCCATGTGACTATGAAGAATAAATATCCACTTCCAAGGATCAATGACCTCTTTGATCAGCTAAGAGGGTCACAATGGTTCTCGAAGGTTAACCATCGATTAGGCTATCACCAGCTACAAGTACGGGAAGAGGATATACCGAAAACGGCTTTCAGATGTCGGTACAGTCACTATGAGTACTTGGTGATGCCCTTTGGCATGAAGAATGCCCCAACTATGTTCATGGGACTAATGAACAAGATCGTATAGCCGTACATGGACCGGTTCATAGTGGTCTTCATCGACGACATCCTTGTGTATCAGCATCAGAGGAGGAGCATGCGATACACCTGCGGATGGTTTTGGATGTACATCGGGAGCACCAGATTTATGGGAAGCTCTCTAAGTGTCAGTTCTAGATTCAATAAGTCCACTTTCTGGGACATGTCATATCAGCATATGGAGTGGTTGTGGACCCATCCATGGTGGATGATTTGTTAGCATGGGAGCCACCTCGGAGTGTAACGGAGGTATGAAGCTTCCTTGGGTTGGCAGGATATTACCGGAGGTTCATTACAGACTTCTCCCGGATATCAGCACCGATGAAGGCCTTGACCAGGAAGGGGAAACCCTTCGTATGGATAGAAAAGTGCCAGCAGGCTTTTGACTAGATAAGACAGAGTTTGACGAGCGCCCTAGTCTTGAGATTGCCGGAGGAGGGTGTCAGGTCTGTAGTTTTATGTGACGCATCAGGGACCGGGCATGGTTGTGTCCTGATGCAGTGGAATGCAATGATTCCTTATGGTTTGTGCCAAATTAGGCCAAATGAATAGAACTATGCGACCCACGATCTCATGTTGGAAGCAGTAGTCTTCACATTTAAAATGTGTCGACACTACCGTATGGGTGAGTGGTTTATTGTCTACTCTGAGCACAAGAGCCTCAAGTACATCTTCTCACCGAAGGATATGAATTTCAGGTAGAGGCATTGGCTAGAGTTCCTCTAGGACTATGATTTCGAGATCATCTATACACTTGGGAATGGGAACAAGGTGGTAGACACTCATACCAGAAGGTCGAGCTCACAACAGTTGACTGAGGCGACACAACGGTTAGTCGCGTTACAGTTATCCTTCATGGATGGAGATGATACGGCTTACTTACTGTCGATGGTTTTCACCTCTCCACTCTTACAACGAGTTAGGGAGGCACAATGTGGGGATGTCGACTGTGTGGCCTTACATGCTCAGTTATCCACAGGACATGCTCCTGAGGAATATTCACAAGGTGGGGAGCACGTACTTATTTTCAGAGGACGCACTGTTGTACTAGTGGCGTTGAAGGAGGAGGTCCTGAGGGAGTTCCATTCATCCCCTTTGACAGTACATCCTGGAGTGGAAAAGTTCTACCAGGACCTCCGACATCAGCTCTAGTGGCCAGGCATGAAGAAGGCGGCAGCAGAGTTCGTTTCTCGATGCCTCCCATGCTAGTAGGTGAAGGCTAAGCACCAGGTTCCAGCAGGGTTAGCTCACCCCCTGGAAGTTCCAAAGTGGAAGTGGGATGGAATATCAATGTACTTCATGATGGGATTACCACGGATGTCCAAGGGGCATGATTCCATCTAGGTGATCATTGACCGACTCACCAAGTCATCCCACTTCCAAGATATCAGGGAGTAGAGTTCCGTAGAGAGCTTGGGACGCCTCTACGTACAGGAGATAGTTCGACTTCATGGTGTCCCCTCAACTATAGTCTCAGACCGAGATGCCCACTTCACATCCCGGTTGTGGAAGGGATTTCAAGAGTCTTTTGGGACTCAGCTACACTTGAGCACAACGTTTCATCCCCAGACATATGGTCAGACGGAGAGGATCATTCAGGTTCTGGAGGATATATTGCAAGCCTATATCTTGGACTTTGGTAGTAGTTGGGAGGACCACCTACCACTGGTGGAGTTTGCGTACAATAATAGCTACCATTATACCATCGGTATGGCCCCGTTCGAGGACTTGTAAGGGAGACCCTTCCGGTCACCGCTTTGCTGGACCGACCCCGGAGAGTCAGCACTAATGGGTCCAGAGTTAATACGAGCTACCACAGAGAAGGTGCAGATCATCCGGGGGTGGATGAATACTGAATAGAGCTGGAATAAGTCTTATGATGACAGACGACGAATACCTCTGGAGTTCGAGGAGGGAGACCACGTCTTTCATTGGGTCTCAGCTCAACGAGGGTTGCAGAGATTTGGTCGAGGCAGCAAGCTATCTCCGAGGTTCATCGGACCTTTCCAGATCATGGGCAGAGCTCACGAGGTGGCATACCGCCTGGCTCTACCACCGTAGTTGCATCAGGTACATGATGTCTTCCACGTGTCGTAGCTGAGGAGGTACGTGCATGACCCATCGCCCGACATCGACTAGGGAGAGCTGGACCTCAAGGATGAAGTGGACTTTGCTGAGTACCTAGTGGAGATTGAGGATCGACAGGAGAGGATCCTTCGTGGGAGATCGATTCCCTTAGTGCACATCCGGTGGTAGCATGAAAATCTTTAGGAGAGCACGTGGGAGCGGGAGGCCCAGATCCGTGCCCAGTACCCTCATATTTTTGAGTATCCTTTCTTTTGGATTTTTGGGGATGTAAAGCCCCACGGTGGGGATAATTTAATGTCTTAGATTTTCCGTTTATTATTTTAAAATTTTATATGGAATTATTTCACGACTGGGTGCAAGGGAGGGACATCATTCCGAGGTCCAGTGAGCCCGAAATGGTGGTTTGAACTTTTTAGTTAAGTGAATTGGCACCTGCGCGCGGTTGTGGCAGTTTCCAAATAGATGCCCGAATTAAAAATCTGAGTACATTATTGCATCCGGGATGATGACATTACCTAAGAATTATGCTATCCTTGACCGGTGTGGGTCGAGGAAAATAGTTAATTTTCGGAAGTTTTAAGTAAAATAAAATAAAATAAAATAACCAGATTATTTTATTTCATTTAAGGAATCATCCGCTGCAGTGCGGTAATGGCGCAGATGTTTCCTAAATTAATGGAACATCATAATAACTTCAAAATGGAAAGTCAACATCATTAATGATGCCGTATAAATTAAATTCCAACTTGTTTCCCATTTTTAATGGGCTAAGCAATTGTACGTCCTGGGCAACGTAGAGAGAGGAACCTCTACAGAATCCACGGCGCGTTGGAGAAAATTCTCGACGACGAATGAAAACGGATCGAAAACGAGGATCGTTGTGCCGACGTTGAAGGATCTTGATGGCAACGGCAGCATGATGCCTTCATCAATGATCGAACCCTTCTAAAGGTAGGGGTTGTTATTTCAATTTATGCTTTCCCTATATTCAAGTTTAAACGACGAACGCGGATCAACCACGAACAAGTTGATCCGCAGATTCGTGCAGTCTTGCGGGAGGGTTTTCTTTGGGATGATTTTGGGGAATTGATTCATGCGTTATTTTGTTGTTGATTCTTGCTCCATTTAAGCCTATTAACAGGAGATAATCAACACAGTGAAGAACGATGGAGGAGGTTCATTCCTCATTTTGTTTATTTGAATTTCTTCCCCCTTCCTTCCTCATGTGTTCTTCGCGTTCTTCGTGGGGCGACGAACAACGGATCGTTGCGCATCCGTTCTGTGACGCAATGATCCCAAATCGAAGGATCGACACCGCAAAGACCTTGTGGAGGTGTGGTGACAATGGCGGAAGACAAATCGGATGGCCGGTTCGATGATTGCAGCACCACGGGAGGCGCGTTGGCGAAGTGCGTCATTTCTGGAAATTTCCAGAATACACGGCATTTACTTCCAAAGAACACATCGTGTAGTTCTGGCAGTGGTGGCTAGAGTTTCAGGGTCAGAGAAGAATCACACGGCGTGTGAACCCGGTCACACGACGTGTTGGACCTTCCACGAAGCTCGGTGTTTACTTTGTGTAGTACACGAACATGGGATGATCTACATGGCTTCAGGCAGCACGGCGTGTACCGCTCAGCAGAGGTGGCTACGCGGAGCTCGGCATGTATCCCGAGGATACATGAACACGGGATAGAGTACACGACTGTGTACTCCATCACCCGGCCAGGTGAGGTCAACATCATGGGTCACCCCATGTGCAGATTGAACGGGTTGGAGTACACGGGTTGGTGACCGTGTATGGGAACATGGCCAGAGTACACAGAGCCAACCCCAGTGACACAGAACTGGCGTGTAATCCGTACTACACGTCTTGTATAAATTTTTCTACAAGACCTGCCTCACGACATGGGCCGTTTTACAAGGACAGTACCTGGGGTCGGAAAACAAGGCGTGTATCATTTCTACATGTTGTGTACTTTTTGGAAAACAGCTTGGTCCTTTTGATCATCGTGCCTTGAACATCTTTCGTTTGGGTTAGTGCCCCTTCTTCTTGTTCCCCTAATGGTCAGGCATCATTCCCTCATGTAGGATTATGATCCCTTCAGTAGGACATTATGTGATAGAGTCAAGCATCCATCCGAGAGGCCCGGATTGAGATCCTCTATCCGTTCCAGACCCTAAGTAGAGTCAGGCATCGACGTGACCAACTGTACCGGGAGTTGATCCTCTACCTACTAGGTGAATTCCGGAGGAGTCGCGGTATCCGCCATGTCCCTGGCAGTGATCCTTGTCTATGTATCAAGATCTTTCCCTCTCAGGAGTGTGTCTCCAATAATGAGTGCTTCTATCTATCGTAACCCTTCCACTCAAAAGTGAGTCTCCCGTAATGAGTGTAGCCATCACTCGTGACGGTTCCCGATGAATAGCTCTTCCCGGACGGACGTCATCAGAGCTATAAGAATCGTGGAGTGTGTTCTCCCAGAACGAGCGCATCACGGAATCTTCAGACGTAATCCCTTGCGGGGGTATGCAGTCGTGTGACCTGTTTCTAGACAACGGGTCTGGGTTTTGAGTATATCTAGTTTTTTATATGTTCTGTATACATATACTATGCATAGCTGACTGTACCTTTACATTGTGTACTGCTTTTTGGTTTTTGGGGTCCACTACTAAGTGTTGTTATACTCACCCATGCATGGGCTTTTCCAGCATGTCTGGTGTCTTGTGCAGACGAGCAGCCTTTTGACAGAGTGCAGGGCAGACCAGGACATGAGCGATCTTCCTGAGTTCCCTACAGGCCGAGGCTTCCTACTACTATGAGCGGCAGTCCCAGTACCTTTGTGCTTACAGGTTGGACTTTGCAGTTTTTCAGGCTCCGGCTTTTGGTGGGCTTGTATTCTAGCCCAGTTTACTTTTAAAGTACTCTACCTTTCGTCGTACTCTGTTGGTTGGGTTTAGTTATATGCGTGGATTTTTTTTCCTTAGTGTTTTACATTTCATCATTTGTGGGCATGTAGACGTGTGTGTGTTTACAGGTACTTAGGCAATGCCTCCCATGTTAGTGATATGCCTACTCGGTGCTAGTCACCAGCCCCAGTCCTATTGGAGGCAGGCTTGGGGAGTCCCGGTGCGGGCCCCACTGGGACGGGTTGTGACAATATCTATGATCTCATTCATGTTATTCTCTTATGTTTATTATTTTTGTTTCACTTTATCTCCATTAATTTCATTCTTCTTTGTAATATATATCAGATGTGACCCTTGTATGGGAAACTAAACCCACCTAATCTTTTTGACACTTGATCTTACAACTCATTTTTAATATTAATCTGATGGAATTCATTTTTTTAATGTCCATTAATTTATTAAGAATTTTCATGATATTATTAAATTATTAATAAAATGTTAAAACATATATTTATATTTCTCACATGGGTTTTTTTCTCAAAAATGTATAATTAACATTTTTTTAATGATTTCCATCTGTAATAAATATTTTTTATCATTATTATTTATGATGTTTCTTTTTAAGGTTCTAAAAATGGTCTTAAAATATATTTATATTCATAATTATTTTTAATAAGTCAATTAGTTGAGGTTTAATTTTGAATTGTAAATGGCTGATTCCAAAACAGATATTTTTATTTTTAATATGGATATTAATGTATTTTGTTTTTAAAAATAGTATTATGAGTTTTAATTTATTCTAAAATAATATTTTTCAAATGAATATATATTTTATAAAAAATCTAAAACAATTATTTTTATATATAAATGTTTAATATTTTTATTGAATCTCAACGTATATTTTTTCACTTAAAAATCATTTTTGTATTTTGAATTCTTTTTTAAAAGTAGAGTTTTATTAATTTTTTTCAAGGTATTTTATCCAATAATCGTGTTATATTCACATATGTTGCTTCCTTTTCCTTTCCATATGTAACTGTATGGATATATTCTTATGATATCATAAACTTTCATCCTTTGACAGCTTAATATGATGTGTATTGTTTTGGAATTTATTTCAAAACTAGTATAATTCAAATAAATTATATAATATAATATAAAATTATTATTTTATAGGATCATGTGGAATAATTATATATGGTACTCAATATGATATGGGCGCACCTGAAATTTTATAACCCTCTAATGCATTGGTTAATTTATAAAAACCCATGTTCATAAAGGTAACATAGTCTAGTAGCCCAATCCCAAGAGGGTACATTAGTGGTATTCCCAATAACTAGTGGGTACAAATGTTTTAATTCAAATTCCATGAGGGTATAATTGTTTTAATCCCAAGGATAAGTTGTCAAAATTGGGTTTAGCCTATTCCCATGGGTACAAGTGTGATAATACTAGGCTAAAGATGGTTCATAGGTGGTCATCGTAAGTCTACAATGTGATAAATGTCTTGGTGGGTATTCTTGAAATATATTTTTTATTATAATGTTTATTCCCCAATATTATTTCATATTTTTATTTCCATGTTATTTTCTTATTTTTCAATATTATTCATTTCTCCATAGTTTTATGTATCATATACTACATTATGTCAATGTTTTCTTCCATGACTCGTGATTTGATATTTCGTTATTTGGGTCAGATAATCACGATAGTGAGCCTTGAGAAAGAAAATGATTATCAATGATTATTTTTATTTGATAATATAATGTTATGAATGTAATCATTTTAAAATGTCTTATGTATTATTTTATGATTATATATTCATCCATTGATTAATTATTGATTATCGTTGTTTATTTGGGGTATGATTATATAATGATACGTTCATGGATCTTGAATATGTTTACATAGCCATATGTTTATCATAAACTCAATTATGATTATTAATAGTTTGTAATTATGTTTTACCTTATTTAGCATCTTTTTTTTTCACTAGTTCTTATGTTTTTCATTATTTAGTTTATGAATATGATTATATCTTAGAAGAAGACTTGAGGGAAATAAAGTACAATGTCATGGTGTAGAAATGTTCCAAATATGATATTAATATATATAATATTAAAATATAATGAAGTTTTCAATTGTCATGTTTGTAAGATTATTTGACATATTTATTGATTACATTAACAAAAAAATGATAAAAATATTAATGTGTATATTGGATCTTGTAACATTTTATCAACAATAGTTTTTAAATTATTTTTTTTACATTAAACCTTGTAGTGTGGGTGTGGGCGTTTAATTTTCGATTAATAGACTCTAAATTTCTGTATTGGATTATATATTTATCTAATAAATTATTTTGACTATGAAAATTAAATTACATTGCCACTAAAGATTTGAAACTTCAATTGACTACATGATTTTAAATAAATTAAATTAACATATCCAAGTAACAACCCAGGTGTTATCTATAATCCTTCCAACATGGTAGAAAAACCAAATCAAACATTGTGAGATCTATGTTCACCACACATTAAAAATATTTTTAATCAAATTTTAATGAATAAAATTTAATTAATACTCTCTGTATTGAGTGACTAATTTAAATTAAAATGTAGACTAATACAATTTATATAACAAGTAATTAATGGGTTTATAGGTGATGAATGAAATAAACACATCAATGAGTTTTCCCTAATAATCTCAACTCTGATTGCAATAGGTGTTATAGATGTTAAATTTAAGCATTATAAATACATATTATTATTAAAAGGATTCACCAATGAGTGGTTATATAACCTCAATCCTAGAGATGTACATGAATATAATGGCTTACATAGAATATCTTAGATATATTATTTCTCACATCCAAAAGAACTTAGGAATAAAAGGTTGTACACTATATCATTTAATAATTAATAGAATATATTTATTAGTTGTAGTATTAGTTAAAAAATTATGTTCTTTTCAAAAACATCATGCTATTGAATAATTTTTTATCTATCACGTTATTTTGAAACGTTTTAAGAATGTATGTGATGAATATTCTAGATAATACATACTTGAATGTTCACCAATAAAGGGAAAGAGGGTGCATGAAATGATATAAATTAAATCAAAATACATTAAATTAGTTAATACATTCATAGTGGTACTTCTTGAGGTATGTACCTCTATCTCATTTACATTATATAAATCTATGCTTTAATATCTAAAAAAATCAATAAAATATAATTGAAATAATATATTAAATTAAAACCCCTTCAAAATAATGTTGTTTATTTTCATCCAATCACTATTTCACAGACTATCATTGTGAGTGTCAAGGAAAAATAAATTATTTATAATAAATTTATCTAATGTGACACCCAAAAATTACTCATGGGTGAAGAGATACATCCCATGTCAAATGTTTATTTTTTAAATCAAAACAATCATCCTAGACCTCCTAATAAAATATTTCCCACAAAAGCACCCATATAGGTTGTAATATAGACTACCCTTCAAATAATCTTTTAAACCACTAAACACCCCACCTTATTTTCAATAATTATAACCACACCAAAAACAATATCTAGAATTATAGGATTTGATAAAATAATTTAATCAAATAATAAACCATGTGTGTTGTATTTTTTTTAATATATAAAGAATCCATGGAAATTTTATTCCCAACTATCCCCAACCTATAACAGAAATATGATATTTATGTCCTATAAAATTGGTAAATAATTCACACCACCATAAACCATTTAATCTATGAAGATTAAATAAAAATGAATAAATTGAATTTTAAATTTCACAGTAGAATACAAAAATAATATTTTATCATTGAAGTATAAAAATAGGATTTGGTGATATCTGTAAAGACACGTAAATTTCAATGGAAATTTTTTATTAATTTTATTTAGAATTCTACGAGTACGTAGTTTCTAAAGGAACCTGATTCCGAGGCACAGTGTACCTGGAATCAATTTTCGAAATTTATCTCGGGTACGTTCAGTGAACGAACGAGCGGGTTTTTTCTAACTTTTGAACTGGTGCTAGGAATCGAAATCTGAGGGCACCGATGAAACCGCAACGTCAATTTTTTCTTAAGGAGACTTTCACTAGAGTTGTGTTTGCTCGGGAGTTGATGTTAAATAAAAGAATTGGTTTAATTAAAGAGTGAAAAAAATATGTACTGAAATTTTATTTCTACTCTGTGTAATTATAACCAACGTGTGGAAGTTGAGGTGGGACCCACTAAATCCTAACTCTTCTTGATAGGATATTATTGAGGTGGGACCCACACAAGCCCCACCTTTTCAATTTCATCTAACCTCTCTTAATGTTGGAAAACCCCCCATTATTTTGTAACTCACCCACTCTCCCTCTTTAATACATTCCAACCCTCATGTTTATGAGGAACCTTCCATCCCTCTATTTAATTAAATGCCAATGTGTTTAATTAATGAGGATCCTTCCTCCTTTTTAATGTTCCACCATAGAGGATTAATTGGGTGGGACCCTATGTCATAAATTCCCCAATTTTGAATTGCGTGCCAACGACGAACCCACCACTCCTATTTAAAGGAGGCTAGGGGAGGAGTTCTGGATGGCTTCTTCAAGCGGCAGAATGCTAGCAGCAAAGCACGCCAGCCAGCACTTGGAGAGTTTTCCTCTTCATCTAACGAAGAACGAAGAACGCCGAGGCCACCCTTAGATTCATCCTTTCCGATGTTGACGGAAATATGCCCATCTACCACGACGTAGTTTACCGCGACACCAACGAATGCCTTCTTCGAGGTAGGGGTTTTTCATCGTTTAAGAATTATAAATTGATGCTCTTCCTTATTTCATGGACACATGTTATTAGATTAACAGGAGGGTTCCGGACCGCACAAACATGGCTGACCCTCCTCCCCATTTTTGTTGAGTCTAGATGTAGATTGTATTGGTGGCAACGCGGTGCCATCGCACCGTGCGGGAAAAAGGGAACCATGGTTGGAGTGGACCGCGCCGAAGAAGCGTGGCACCGTCGCGCCGCGCCGAAGCCGAAGAACCCGAAGCCAAGGTCAGGCCGTGGTGGAGGGGCGCGGTGCCGTCATGCCTTGCCAGAGCGTCAGGAATGGCCACGGACAGGGCGGGCCATGGCAGAGGGGCATGGCGCCATCGCGTCGTGCCGGATGGGAAGGAGTCGCGGCCTTTGGCCGCAGCGGAGCAACAGGAGGTGGCCGGCCTCGCCGGCCACCGGCAATCAAGAGGAAGTACAAGAATTTGGCTGTGGAGGATCTGCAGGGGGGAATCCAAATCCGGCAGCAACCGTCTTTCAAGGGAGACGGGCCCCACGAGGAGGTCCCGCATCGGCGGCACTGACCGGCGAACCGGGTTGGCCGTTTGGGAGGCTGGGGGTCGTAACCCCCGGTGGCATGCAGGGCGGGCCCCCTTCACATGGGGGGCCGTCGTTTCGAGGACAGTGAGGCAGCCCCCCCTAGTGTGTGCTCCGCACGTGGGCGCCACACCACGTGGACCGGCCTGCCGAGCCGGGCCGCTCGCGCTAGGCCGGGCCGCCCGGCCGGTGGGCCGGACCGCCCGTTGGGTCGGGCCTCGCCCACTGGGCCGGGCCACACCGTTGAGCTGGGCCGCACCCAAGTGGTCTGGAACTGGAACCGGGTCTGGTCGACCCAGTTCAGGCCGACCTAGGGGGTCTCGGGCCGGGTCGGGCCTGGCCCAATACCCCATAAAACGGACATCTTCTTTCAAATGTCTGTAACATGTGCTACAGACCTACGATTGATGCACCGTCAGTTGTGATGCGATACTTGGATCGAGAAGGTCCATTAGGTATATTATAATCAAGGTTTCAAGGAAATTTGGGTATGTATGGGTTGGTTCGAACACGAAACCAACCAGGCCCCCGGAGCGGAAACGCTTATAACTTGATCTCCAGACGTCTGATTGACGCGCCATCGACTTTGTTGGATTTCTCTTAGTGAGAAGGTTCTTTTGAATTACTCTGATCGAGGATTGGATTCAGTTGGAGTACGTTCAGGTTGGTTTTGACTTAAAAACCAACTGGGCCCCTGGAACAAAAAAGCCAATAACTCTCAGATGAGGCGTCCGATTGATGCGTTGTCTGTTGCGTTGTGTTCCTTTTGACGTGACAGAATTTTGCGATACATCAACTATATACTACGTAACAGTTTATGTATCGACCCCCTTGGCTTGTGGAGAGGAACCTCTCGGAACGAGCGTGTTGTGTGAGGAAACCCTAGAGCTGGCTGCGACTGCGATGAAGACGACTACCGTGTCGGGATCCTCTGTGGGTTCGACGAAGAAGTCTACCGTACTGGGATCCTCCGTGGGTCCGATGAGGATGACTACACTGCTGGGATCCTCCATGGGATCAATGAGGAAGACTACCGTACTAAGATCCTCTGTGGGTTCGACGAGGATGACTATTGTGCTGGGATCCTCCGTGGGTTCAACGAGGACGACAATTGTATAGGGATCCTTCATGGGTTTGACTACCATGCTGGGATCCTCCATGGGTTCGACGACAATGACTACTATACTTGGATCCTCCGTGGGTTCGGCAACGATGACTACTAAACATGGATCCAACGTGGGTCGGTAGAGGAGATGATTCAGAGGCTATATCTAACCATCTCCACCCCTCTTTGTGAGTAGTATACATGTGTGAGCTGAGTCTTGAATTTCAATCATTATCCTCGATGTGATTGACTTGATATCCTGTGTGGATTGGGTTATGTTTTCATGTGTGGATTGGGTTTTACTTTCCTGAGTGGACTGGATTGTACGAGAGTTCTTGAGTTAGAGCTGAACTGGATTTGATGTCTTCGGTATATGTATGGGAATATACCTATGTAGTGTTGGTTGAAACTTCATGATTGAATCTTTTCATTGTGGTTTATCCTTTCTGGATTCAGGGAGACCATCGGGGGTCTCGGGGTCCCTATTGAGTTTCTTATTCTCACCCCTGCATGGGCTTCGCCCACACTACATTATGTTGGTTTCAGACGACAGACATCACATATCATCGTTGAGTCTTGTAGAGATGGATGGTACCCGGAGGAGGATCTCACGAAGAGACGGTGCACGGAGGTGGATATCACGTCGAGTTGGTGCCGGGAGGTGGATTTCACGATGAGTCGGTACCCGGAGGAGATGGACGAACCTGGAGAGCAGAGGAGGATATCTATACCACCCTTCAGGTAGGAATCCGAAGGATGATCCAGGAGTGGCTTTTCACCTTTCCGCTGTTGTCCTTGATTTGTAATTTACTTTCAGTTGTACTACATCTTTATTTGGGTTTGTATACTGGCCCATTTAATTTTCAGCACTTAGTTCTGTTTTCAGCTTACTTAGTGGTTACATCAGTTTTCATAATCTGTGGTGTTTGTTTTCTTTTATAAAGAAAATTCCTTCCCTTTTTAGTGGGATTAACTTCTTTGGTGCCAGTTGCCGGCCCCTGGCCTATGGAAGGTGGGCTTGGGGTAGTCATGTCACGGGCCCTGAGGACGGGTCATGACTAATTGGTATCAGAGGAGTTCGGTTCTACTACAGAACTCAGGACTCTGATCTTTCTTCAGTGTGAAGAAATAGTGTTAAGGGTATTGATTGTGGTTATCAGTCCTGGGAGTCCAGTGTTTGTGCGGTGACCGACGTATCTATACACCAAGACCCTGACTTCAAATATCCGACTTAGTGCATGAAAACATTGATTGCATTTGTGATTCAAAAGTTTTCTTTGTGATTACTTGGAGTTAGCTCACCAGGTATACAGTTTTGACCATGGCGCACCTGTTTCTTTTCAGGATGGTCCCACGATGGCAGCTAGCTAGGTTTTTGAGCTTTGTGCGTGACGATAGTCCACTGAGCGATGAGGCCTCGGTGCGAGGACCTATTACAGTGGAGGCACCGGTAGTACCTCTACCCGACGAGACGTCGATGCCACCAACCCCAGCCGCTGAGAGTGTATGTCGCCTTAGTGCACTGCACGAGCTTCAGCATCAGAGACCGCCCCGGTTTTGCAGGGAGATAGACCCTCAGGAAGCCGAGGATTGGCTGGAGGCTGTAATTTGAGTTTTCAGGTTAGTAGGGACACCATCTGACCTCATGGTGATCCTTGTAGCGAGTCTCCTGCATGCAGCAGTAGGCATATGGTGAATCCTGATGCTCAAGTTTCACAAAGTGGAATCTTTAAATAGGATGGACTTCGAGATCCTCTTCAACTCGGAGTTTGTTCCAGCCCCCCACTATGCGTTGCACATTCATGAGTTACTACAGCTGTGGCAGGGAAGCATGACCGTGGCCCAGTACTCGTCGAGGTTTACTGATCTCTCACTCTACTCCATAGATATGGTACGAGACCCATTCTTCAGGGCACAGACCTTCGAGCAGGGGCTGAGGCATGAGATCAGGGCTTCGATGATCTCCCTAAACATCCTGATGCAAGCGGGGGTGATGGAGAGAGCACTTCTAGTGGAGAGTTTTCTCACCGTGTAGTCACCAGCGGTGAGACCCTCTACAGGATGACCCATAGCGGAGTCTTCTGCAGCTGGCAGTAGACAGCTGACACAGAGGTCCAAGCGGGGTAGACCATCAGATGAGCAATCTCAGGATGAAAATTTGATTGTGCGGGGCACACGAAGAAAAGATAGCCACACGAGGAGCAGGCAGTGCTATGCATGCGGCGGGCAGGGCCACATGGCTCGAGACTACCCGACCTATTCTGCAGATGAGCAGCAGGTGGTAGAGGGACCTCCCAGGAAGAGGTTTGACCATGATGGTCTACAGGGATCAGGCAGACGAGGCAGAGGAGTTGGCCGAGCAGCGGATGGTGGGTGACGCTTTGAGGACCTACCACCACCACCACCAGGGAGACCACCCCGACCGCAGGGAATGGGTGGAAAGAGGAGATCTCAGCTTTATGAAACTGAGGCTTACGACCTTGGAGCTCCTAGAGCAGATGGACAGGAGAGGGACTAGCTCCAGACATGGGGACTTTTGTTCATGTTGCTTCTAGTTTTGTTGATGTTTTATGTCTTTCTACCTTGAGCTGCAATAATAAAAGACACTTGTTCTTTTGACGTTTTGTTCCCTGACCTTTCTTTGTAGTTGATACTACGAGGTTCGGGTTTAAATTGTTGACTTGACTCTCACTTTTGAGATACCTACTAGAGTAGACCCATGTGACCACACACTGATGCCGACAATGTGACTCAACCCTTGGAGGCGAGAGTAATTGTTGGAACTCTTGGTAGTAGCGTCGAGTCCTAACGATGTCATCCATGGTATGCATTAGTATCATCCATGTCGATATTGACTATATTAGTAAAAGAATGTGGTTCATCCCGGGGATGAGAATAGATTTCTCTTATTTGCAAAGAATAAATCGTTGCAGCTCTTGTAGGACCAGAGAAGGTTTAGATCATCCAGGAGTGGATGAGGACAGCTCAGTGCCGACAGATTTCTTATGCCGACGTGAGGCAGAGACCACTAGAGTTCGAGGATAGTGACAACGTTTTCTTATGGGTCTCACCTCGATGTGGATTACAGAGATTTGGCCGAGGTGAAAAGTTATCTTCGCGCTTCACTGGACCTTTCTAGGTCCTCAACAGGGTAGGCGAGGTGGTTTACCGCTTGACCCATCCACCTCAGTTGCACCAGGTGCATGGCGACTTCCACGTATCTTATCTGAGCAGATACGTGCATGACCCGACGCATATCATCGACCATGGGGAGCTGGACATTGAAGATGTGGTGACTTTTTTGGAGGTCATGGTGGAGATCGAGGATAGACAGGATTGGTTCCTAAGTGGCCGGTCTATTCCTCTAATGCGCATCAGGTGTCCGCATGGGAACCTCCAGGAGAGAACTTGGGAGCGGGAGGCTTAGATGCGTGCTCAGTTCCCTCATTTGTTTCACTAGTTTGAGATGTATCTTTATGGGGACGTAAAGCCCAAAGGTGGTAGTATTGTAAAGACCTGTAAATTTCAAGGGAAATTTTTTCTTAATTTTCTTTGAATTCTACGAGTACATAGTTTCTGACGAAACTTGATTCCGAGGCCCGGGGTGCCTGGAATAAATTTCCGAAGTTTAGCTCAGGTACGTTCAGTGAACGAACGAGTGGTTTTTTTCTAACTTTCGAACCGGTGCTCGGAATCGAAATCTGAGGTTACCTATGAAACAGCAGCGCCACTTTTTGCTTAAGGATACTTTCACTGGAGTTTCTTTTTCTCAGGAGGTGATGTTAAATAAGTGAAGTGGTTTATTTAAAGAGTGAAATAAAATATGTGCTGAAATTTTATTTCTAAATTGTGTAATTATAACCTACATGTGGAAGTTGATGTGGGAACCACTAAATCCTAACTCTTCTTGATAAGATATTAGTGAGGGGGGGCCCACACGAGACCCACCTTTTAAATTTCTTCTAACCTATCTTAATGTTGGCAAACCCCCCATTATTTTGTAACTCACCCACTCTCCCTCTTTAATACATGTCAACCCCTCAAGTTTATGAGAAACCTTCCCTCCCTCTCTTTAATTAAATGCCAATGTGTTTAATTAATGATGATCCTTCCTCCGTTTTTATGTTCCACCACAGCGGATTAATTGGGTGGGGCCCTATGTCATAAATTCCCCAATTATGACTTGCATTCTAATGAACCACTCCTATTTAAAGGAGGCTAGGGGAGGAGTTCTGGACAGCTTCTTCAAGTGGGGGAATGCTAGCAGAGGAGCACGGTGCCCAGGACTTGGAGAGTTTTCCTCTTCCTCTAACGATGAATGAAGAACGCCAACACCACCCTCGTCTTCATCCTTTCCGACGTTGACGAAACGATGCCCATCTATCGCGACACCGAAGAACGCCTTCTTCGAGGAAGGGGTTTTTTATCGTTCAAGAATAATCAATTGACACTCTTCCTTATTTTGTTGGATGCATGTTATCATATTAACGGGAGGGGGCCGGACCGGACAAACACGGCCGACCCTCTGCCATTTGTTGTTGCGTCTTGATGCAGATTGGAACGGAGGCAACGCGGTGCCGTCACACCACGCGGGAACGAGGGAACCACGACCGTAGTGGGTTGTGGTGAAGAAGAGTGGTTATGTCGTGCCGCGCTGAAGCCGAAGAACCCACGGCCAAGGTCGGGCCGCGGAGGACGGGCGCGAGGCCGTCGGGCCGTAGCAGAGCTTCATGAACGGCTGCGGCCCGGGCGAGGGGTGGCAGAGGGGCGCGGCGCCGTCGCGCTGCTCTCATCGGGAAGGAGCCGTGGCGGAGCAATAGAAGGTGGCCAGATCCGCCGGTCGCTGGTGTTCAAGGGAGATGGGACCTGCAAGGGGGTCCCACAGCGGCGGCACCAGCCGGCCGTTCGTGACACCAGGGGTCGTAACCCCCGGCGGCAGGCAGGGCGAACCCCCTTCACGTGGGGCCGCTATTTCAAGACAAGGGGGGCAGCGCCCCACCCCCCCCCCCCCTTTCCTCGTACGCTCTGCACGCGGGTGCCGCACCGCGTGTACCAGCCAGCCGATCCAGGCCACTCGCACTAGGTCGGGGCTCCCAGCCTCTAACACCCCAGGTAAATAATGAATATGAAATTTACATATTTATACATATTTGTGAATAAAATATTAATATTACCTTAAATGGTATGGTATGCTCGATGGCGTACCCAATACGGAACAATGAGTTTCTTGGGAATCTTACGTTGCACTATAATAATAAAATAATATTATTTTAAATGGTAGTTAATGCCTAGCAGTTGTATTGGCAAGAATGAACAGAACTAACTAAAAAATGATTATATATTTTTTTCAAATATTTTTACTTTTTACAATAAATTTTAGTGGATTAAAAATGCGAATGAATCCAATTTTAAGCGTAAACATTCTAATATTCTTTAAAAGGTCGATTAACATACTTTTGATGGAAAACCTCTTTTAAATCCGCTTTTTGAAAATTTTATGTGTTATATTTGACAAAATAAAATTCTTCTTTAGAATCAGGACATCAAAATTTACTATGTGTAAATTTTTGGTATTTTTCCGATAAAGTTAATTTTTTAATGAATAGTGAAAATGATGTATTTTAATTCAAAACCACTTTTTAATCTAATTTATTTAAATGATTAGCTAATCATCTGAATTTTTTTTAAAGTGAAATTATAATATATGTTTACCATTTACTCCAATAGTTGTTGTTGGAATTTATTTCATCTTGAAATTGGACTTAAACTAGTGTCAATCTTTTGATACATATTGTTTCATAAAAAAACGCTATTTGCTCTGACAGCGGGAATTAATTATTAAATTAATTAATGTAACTTATATTTTTTGGATTTTGTAAAATATACATCATTTTTGAATTCGGTATATCAAATATAGCTTAGGGTGAATTTTTGGTATTTTTCTGGAAAACTTCATTTTTTGATGAATAGTGAAACCACTAAGTGGTACTTAAAAAACATATTTTTCATTTAAATGAAATTTTACCACCTCTGTGTTTTGAATTTAAAAAATCCAACATAAATGGTTTTCATTAAGAAGTAAAATGTTGTTAAACGGGATTAAAATAATTTTTTTGGTGAATAGTAACTTGTAAGTTGTAATCGCGATTAGAGGTAATTTGTGTAGTTTAAGGTAAAAATAATGTTTTAATAATATGAAATGACATATACACATGTCCTACCCCGATTTTATGAGTCATGGCCGACCAAAACAATCCCTTGGGTCATATTGGGGACCCCATGGAGACACTTTGGATTGAAAATGACATAAATACCTTTTTATTTAAAGTTTAAATTAAAATGTCACAAACATGTGTTGTTTTACTAAAACAATTTTTACATGGGGTTATATGAGTCATATATTTGACTATAAATATTCATTAGAAAGATAAAAATATTTCCTACATCATGATATTTTTTTGTTTATAATTTTTAGACATTAAATAAATTAATTTATTTATGACACCGTGATGATGAAGTGATTACCTCATAAATGAACGATTTAAAGAAAATGAGAAGATAGGGTGAAATCTAAGTCTTAAACTTGTCACAAACCTATTTTATGGGAGGATTTCGAATCCTTATCACCTTATCCTAGAAATATATCCATTTGGGACCTTTTAAATCCGAAAATAATTTCATAATAATGTAATATTTTATAACTTTCCAAGAGCGCCCCTCCTCTCCTCTTATAAATGGCCCCCACCTCTACCACCTTACACACACTTCTCAAGCCTTTGGCAGAGCCAAACCCTGCCCATTTCATCTCTCTACATCCCTCTATTCATCATTGAAGCCTCACTTTGGTAAGAATCATTTCCAAGGGATCCTTTGAGCTCAAATCAAAGAGAGTTGCCCGATTTAAAGGTAATGTCTTCCCTTCTGTTCTTTTGTTTTATTTTTCTTCTTCAAACCCCTAAACTCTTTTTATTACTTTTTTTTTGTAAAACCACCAGTATCTAAAATATATATTATGTTTTTATAAGAAGGATTCGAGCTACAATTTCACAAACCTCCATCTAATGGTTAAAAAACATATTGTTTCTGTGGATGGTGAATTACTACCTCACGAAACGATGATTGTTCAATATTTTTTTAACACCTTCAAAGGTGGCCATTAAGATGTAAATATATTTATATATGATATATAATATTTTTATGTTTTCCTTAAGCTTCTGTATTTTTCATTTATGGAATACCTTTATGGTTTCGATTATGGGTAAAAGCGATATCATCATTTTAGGAAGTGCAGACTACCGCCCCCTCAAAGTGATTTGATTCGTTAATGCCATATGTGGGACGTATAAAGGATTTAATTAATGTTATTACATATTATCTTCTACTGGAAATATAATATAACTTTATATCATTATTATTTAATTCCATTGTATAAAAAAATAAATGAAAGTAGCGTTCAAGCGTACGTACGGCTTACCGTCTCCATGAACGATACATTTCATTTCTTATCTCCAAAATGTTATGTACTATTATAAGTACATTTATATAATGGATATATATTTAATATATTACGTATAAATTATGGATATCATTCTGGAATTATTATATATATATCTCTCATTTTTTATTAATTCCATTAATATTAAAAAAAATTAAAGTAGCGTTCATGCGTACGTACGGCCTACCGTCTCCATGAACGGTGCTTTTAATTTTTTATCTCCAAATGCTATGGAATAGTATAAAATGAGAATATAATGGATATATATGATATTTAAAACATCAATACTATTCTGGATAGGATGTACCTATAACTACATGGAAAATTATTTTCCAACAAGTTCGATTTTTACTCGTGTACCGATCATCGACAAAAACATCTGATATGAACTCAATTTATTAACCAATTATTAAAACATTATAATATGTTATATTAACTGAATAATAATATTTAATGTTGGTCCATAAGAAATTATAAATTGACCAAATTTTATTATTCAGGAGATTAAAGAACGATCGAGTCATGTCGGACACGAGGTAAGGGATCATACCCCTCTCTTTCTGTTTAAGTACACTCTTTTATGTCATTCCTTTTAAGCTCATATTTCTTATGATTGGGATGTTCTTTTATATTACTCCTCCATTACATTTTATATTTATATGATTAGAGAACCTATTTTTTCTAATCAATCCATTTTGGAAGTTTTGAGTGGCGCCGTTAGGCTGCTAAATTTTTGTAAGAGATCTAACCTCTCTCTTTCATTTTAAGTACTCTCTTTTATGTCACTTCTATTAAGCTGCTCTTTGCTAGGATAGGGAATGTTCTTTTATATTACTCTTTCTGTACATATTATTTTAATCTTATTAGAGACCCCATTTGATCTCATCAATCCATTTTTGGATGTTTTAAGTGGTGTCGTTAGGCTGCCGAGTTTTCCTAAGAGATTTTTCATCTCACTTTTAGTCCCGTGAGATTTATGATACATTTTCCACCATTTATTTTGAGTGTTATATGTACTTCCCATTATTATACTCTTTGTGTAATATAATTTAATTTTTGGGTATTTACATATTCACTGTATGACCCTTTTTCAAGGGGGTCTACGTTTCGAAAGTAACCCAAGTCGGTAAGGGATCTTTTCACCCTCCTCTTTTTAAAAGACATCTTTTGTTATGTTTTTTAATTAACATACTATTATGTTGGGATATTTTCTCCTTTATCCTTATTGATGTAAATTTTATGTCCAAGTGATGAGATACCCTTTTAATCTCTCATAAACTCTTTTTCTGATTTTTGAAGTGACGTCGTTAGGCTTTCGAATTTTTGCAAGGGAACTTCTTAACCCAATTTTTGATTCTTTGGGATAAACTTGTACTCCTTGTATATGTCTTTCTATGAATATCTGTGAATGTAATATGATTGTTTTACACTTAATATCCATATATATTTGGCGTATTCATTTGTCATAGATAATTATGTAATTGATTTATCCTTAATCTAAGGATACCGTCTTTGTAAGGGACATCGTCTCAATCTCCTTTCATTGAGGAATATTTTGTTATATACACAAATTTCTTTTATACGGTGTATAAACCCCTTTTACTTTTCATTTATTCAAAAGGAATATTTTTATACTAAGCGTTTTACTAAACGACAAAAAGGAATGTTTTTCTTGTCGTACGTATGCGGCGACAACGACTTCTCTGCCACCGTGACCATTATTTGAGTTTCGGCTTCCTCTACAAGCCATAACATTATTTGAATGAAAAATAAATACCTTGTTTTACTCTTCTTTTATATTGGTATTGAAAATGGTTTTCATAATGTTTTTATATCAATGTGTTTTATTGATATCTTATGATTGAAAAGTGGAAATGTTATGTTTCCTTTATACATGTTTTATGTGATATGATTATGTTATGGTTCTTGGGCATTGTTATGAAGACAGGTGGTTCCGTGATAAACTAAGGGTGGGTGGGCCCGATATAGATCTACAATGCATTGGGTAACGCGAAGGGGTTAATTATTAAGGTTTCTCTGAAGATATTTAGGGAATATACTGTGATGGGTATTCCAAATGTAACCAAGAGGGTTACTCCCTACGTAAGAATGTTATGAATGCATCTAGTTACCTTTATGACTTATGATTTCTATGATTTATTCATGATTTGATGAGGTATGTTAAAAGGAATATGTTTTATGAGTAAAGTATGATTTTATACATGGACTAATGTTTTCTTTTCATACTTTTATATCCCTTGCTGAGCTTTTTATGCTCATCCCAAGTTTATGAAATGTTTTTCATAGGTTAAGGGAAAGGTGCATGATATGATTATAGTTTCAAGGAAGTGTTAAGAAATAATCCATGTTTTAATTTAAATATGTTTCCATTGATGGGAAAAACTGAATACTATCTTTTATGTAACCACTTTGTTTAAATGTGGAATGTAATTCATGATTTATGATCTAATTCTCTAAAAATCTAAACCCGAAAAGATCCTCAATGTGAATTATTCATTTAATTCAATATTAATTAATGTTTAAGGTTGGGGCCTTATAGTTGGTATCAGAGATCATTTTAGATAACTTTAGAGGTTATGGTATTTTCTAGGCATAAGTGACATTACCATAATGGTTAGGATTTCATAGAGTCCTACTTTTAGATAAAGTGAATGTGTAATTATATCTTAGTTTTTATCTTCCTCATTAGTACATGATGGTTTTGTTGATATACTCACACTGACAGTTCCATTTTTAGTGAATGGATGGATCTAGCAGGCATCAAAGTGACAATAGGTTTGAAGGAAACTGATTAGTCACTGAAAGTGGCTAATATTCATTGTTAAGATCTTAATATTAATGTTATTAAAAGTTCATAAACATCAATTTTAGTCCAATTCAGAAATTGAACTTCATTTCCCATCATTGTGCAATTCATGCTTAAAATGTCAATTTGGGCCCACTCAATAATTTGCTTGTGGAAATTACAATATTCATCATTTTAATTTGAACTTTTGGGATATGATTGATCACTTTGTTTGGAACATTTTATCTTTTAGGTCTGATGTATGAATCCCAAAGAAAGATGGTGAATTTTGCGTCTGAAGGCAGAAACTTGTTGGAAAAAGCATAATGGGTCTAAGGCCCATCAAACAAATGGATCTAAAGTTGAGATTTAAATGGAGAACTCGTCATTAATGCACAGAAATCCGTCCCACCATTTCGACCATAACTTTCAAAATGATGAGCCAAATGTCCTAAAAATTTTAGAGCTTCTAGAAGACACATGGACGAAGATATTTTATATTTAAGACATCTTCGGATTCGGCCATATGAAGTGTCAAACGCACACGTCAAAATGGAGGACGAATCTGGACAGTTTTCTGGGTCAACTTCGAAATGTCAATTTCCTTTTGATTATTCACCCTCATTTTGACTCTATTAATTGTTAGGGGGTGAATTAATTATTGGGGGATGTACCTAAGGCTCCTAATATGCCTATATAATGAGGTATTGGTGAAGGGAATATGGGTGGATATTTTGCATATCATCTTTTGTTTCTTGTTTCATTGTAAGGTTATGCTTCCAAATTTCCTTTGTAATGTTTTCCATTTCCATGTAAGTTTATTTTTTTGTATCTTTATGTTCATAATCAACTTCTTTCTCTTCTATATTTTCCATTTCATTTATTAATACTTTATAATCACAAATCACATTGATATCTCTGTGTTGATGTGAATTAATTCACACATAGGTGTGAATTTCATTCACACACACGGAGGAGTGCTCGTTATTTCCACGGTTTTAATTTCTTCAATCCATTTCTTGTTAGCCATCTTCTGCCCACCATTGAGAGTATACCATCAATGGAGGGCTAAACCCTTAATGGGTTGATCTTAGGAGGATTCAAAGGCTGGATTGAATGTTATTTTATGAACGAATTGTTGTTAATTGGATAATTAATTTAAGACATCCATTCTTCAGTTATTTCTACTCTTCATCTTTACTGTGTTTGAGAAAAATAAATTCAATTACTAAATGACCATATACCTCGGAGAGATCATGAATTTGGTTTTCTAAGTGTATAAGGGATTATTAATTGTGTTTAGTAAGCACCAAACCAGAAAATGAAGAAGGTAGTTTTATTTTTGAAGAATGGATTCATCAAAAATTAATAAAACAAAAATTGTTTAAAGAAGTAAAATTCATTCAATCCACCTTGAGCATAATCCTAGATCAACCCTTTTTCATTAAATTGAATTCACGTAGGTTTTTTAGTGTTATTTAAACCATCCAAAATCGAACCCAAAGTTGGCTACTTGAAAGCCCATCCCGCACCAAATCATAGCGTCTCAAGGTTACTTCTTCGGTCCCTGTGGATTCGATCCCTACTTGTACTTCAATGACCGCTTTTACTAGTAGGGTAAATTTGGGCGCAACCAAATTTTGGCACCGTTTCTGGGGACCAAGTAAGTTCCTTAGACCAAATACCTTCTTTTCTTAACCCCATTCTTCTATTCTCATCCCAATTCTCTTATCTTTTCCCTTTCTCGCTTTTTTTTTCTTTTGGCGCATGTCCGCCTACACCCGCGATAACTCAAACAGATTAGTTATGGTGGATACTCCTAGGGCTGGGGAGTCAAGCACTAAAAGAGGTCTATTTCCTATAGATCAAAATCTTCCTAATACTCCAAATTCAGACGTTGAGTTCGATACAATGGATAATCTCCCACAAAACCAAATCATAAACCGAGGAGGGAACCAAAATAACGGGCAGGACCCTAACTTGGGAATTGTTGCAGACCCGACCATGAATGACTACCTCACACCAACCTGGACCAATGCACCCTCATGCATTAGGCATGATAACATATGATATGCCCAATATGTTTTCAAACCCCATGTCCTGAACCACCTTTCAACCTTTCATGGGATGGAGTCTGAGATTCCTTACCTTCATGTTATAGAATTTAATGACATTGTCGAAACCATGTGCCCACCAAATCAAATTGAATCTGCTAAAATGAGACTTTTCCCTTTTCCCCTTAAGGACCGAGCAAATAATTGGTTAAACAATTTGATACCAGCATCCATTCACTCTTGGGACCAACTTCAATGAGAATTTTATAAAAAATACTTCCCCCATCACAAAACAATTGCACTTAAGAAGAGCATACAAAACATTTTTGAAAGAGAGGGAGAAACAATCTACGAAACATGGGAAAGGTTCAAGGACACATTAAACATGGTACCGCACCATGGTTTCTTAATCCCAGAACAAGTGAGAATTTTATATGATGGGTTGGGTCCCGGAAACAAACAATTCATTGATATGATGTGTAATGGAACCTTCAAAAACAAAGCCCCAAATGATGCTTACGAGTATCTAGAAAATCTTGTTGAACAAAACCAAACATGGGGAACATCACCATACTATGAGAAGCCACCCAAATCTGGTGGAATGTACAATCTTGGAGAAGAAGAAAACCTTAGAGAAAAACTTGCTGCACTCACGAGGAAAGATGAGGAGATTGATCTTAGGAAGGTCCACAAAACCCAAACTGTTGAGCTTGTTTGTACAATTTGTGAAAAGAATGACCAAAAGACTGATAATTGTCCAACCATTCCTTCCATCAAGGATGTTCTTTTAGGAGGACCACCAGAAGAAGTTAATGCAATGAACTTTCAAAAGACACAATTCACGAACACCTTCAATCCAAGGTATAACGACCATCCGGGCTTTCGTTGGAAGGACAATCAACAACCAACACAACAACAATGTATCAACCCATATCCTCAACAAAACTATCAACCTCATAATCAGTTCCAACCACAACCGGTCCAATTCCAACATCCTCATGTCCAATATCAACAACCTATCCAACAACCAAAGTATCCTCCTGGAATAAACCCACAAGCTCAAGCACCAACCCAAAATGTTCCACAAAGCCTACTAGAACAACTGTGCAAACAAATGGAAAAAATGAACTCAAAATTCTCATCCATTAAACAAGAACTTCAAACCATAAAAACTAGAAAGGCACCCATTCCCACACAGGCCATTCCACAACAAACATCAAGGGGAGAGACAAGTTTCTCTCAAACAACTCACGAACAACTAAAGGCTGTTCCAGTTTTAAGAAGTGGGAAATCAATTGAAAAACCTGAACAGATAAGTCAAAAACCATGTGAAGCTTCAAAATCTAATGAAAATTCAAATGAAATACAAGATCAAACTGAATAAACTGATAATAATGTGAATGAAACAACACTTCATCAAACGACTCCACAATCTGCACCATTTCCTCAACGCATGAGGGGGAAAACCAAGCCTGAATTGAGTGAAACATTGAAGGAAATCTTCTCACAAGTCAAGTTGAACATTCCCCTTCTCGATGCCATCCCAACCATACCTTCCTACTCAAAATATCATAAAGAATTGTGCACTTTTAAAAGAAAATTTTAACATAAAAACCAAGTCCTTTTGGATGCTAATGTGAGTACCACCATTCAAGGGACCATTCCTCCTAAGATGAAAGACCCAGGATGCCCTTACATAAATGTTGAACTAGGAGAGAACAAAGTTGTAAAAGCCTTGTGTGGTTTAGGTTCTAGTGTGAACCTCATTCCTTATGCCATGTACTGTCAGTTAGGGCTCGAAGAACTCCAACCCACATCTGTCACTCTTCAACTTGCTGATCGCAGTGTTCGAGTTCCAAAGGGGATCTTAAAATAAGTTTTGGTAAAAGTTGAAAATTTCATTTACCCAGCTGACTTCATTGTTCTGGACAATCACCCAAGCTTAGGTCCTAGGGAGAAAACCCCAATCATACTTGGTCGTCCCTTCCTTGCAACAATCAACTCTGTAATCCGAGTCCGAAATGGGAACATGACCATCACCTTTGGGAACATGAGTCTAGACTTGAACATCTACAATGAAAACTTTCAAATTGGGGATGATGAAGAGATCCATGAGGTTAATTGGATTGGTAGTGTTGATAATGAACTCAATGAACATCAAGGAGTTACCGAAGGATGGTTAAGTCAAGAAGAGATTGATTTTCTTTATTCACATGAGGGAAATTTGCTTCCTTGTATTGAATCCCTTTCAGACAGCTCTATTGATGAATTTCTAGAATCACCAATCAATGATACCATGGTTGAAATCAATAACATTGAGTCCATAGCCATTCATGACACTACTCTGAAAAAATTAGTGGATGAAAATTCTGTTCACAAGGAACCAATTTTGTCAAGAAATCTGAACAAAGAAACTATGTTCAATACAAAGTCTCAACCATTCTTGGAAATTCATGACCAATCTGATCTTGAATTTAAAGTCTTACCTTCATCACTAAAGTATGCTTACTTAGGGGACAATCAATCCTTTACTGTTGTCATTTCTTCCTCCCTTGAAGCCGATCATGAGAGGATGCTTCTAGATGTTCTTAGGAGACACATGAAAGCCATTGGATGGACCCTATCTGATATCCCTGGGATTAGCCCACTTATCGGGACTCATAGAATTATTCTGGAATTTGAGTCAAAGCCATGTCGTCAACCTCAGAGGCGACTCAATCCTAATCTCATGGAAGTAGTGAGAAAAGAACTTTTGAAATTGTTAAAAGCCGGTATCATCTATCCTATAGCTGAGAGTGAGTGGGTTAGCCCAATCCATGTGGTTCCAAAGAAGGCTGGAATCACAGTAATAACCAACAAGGATGGAGAGATGCTTCAAACAAGGGTCATTAGTGGATGGAGAGTTTGTATTGACTATAGGAAGCTCAACTCTTGTAACAAGAAAGACCATTTCCCCTTACCCTTTATTGATCAAGTCCTCGAGCGAGTGGCGGGTCATCAATTCTATTGCTTCCTAGATGGATTATCAGGGTATAATCAAATCGAATTCTCTTTACATGATCAAGAAAAAACAACCTTCACATGTCCATTTGGCACTTTTGCCTTCAAACGCATGCCCTTTGGGTTATGTAATGCCCCTGGTACCTTCCAGCGGTGCATGATGGGAATATTCTCGGATATGGTGGGGGATTTTTTAGAGGTCTTCATGGATGACTTCTCCATCTTTGGGGATTCTTTTGAGGGATGCCTTATAAATGTTGAAAAGGTTTTGTCAAGGTGTGAGGATAATAATCTCATACTAAATTGGGAAAAATTCCATTTCATGGTAAGGGAAGGACTTGTTCTAGGTCATCTGGTATCTGGTAGAGGGATTGAAGTTGATAAAGATAAGGTTGACATCATTCATCACCTTCCCTCTCCTAAAACTGTTAAGGAAGTGAGGTCCTTCTTAGGACATGCTGGTTTTTATAGAAGGTTCATTAGGAATTTCAGCTCTATTTCTCGACCACTTTGTGCTCTATTGGTAAAAGATGCTCCATTTTTATGGACAGAAAGCTGTGAGGAATCATTCTCTACACTCAAGTCAACTCTTATATCTCCACCTATCATGAAATCTTCAAATTGGAAACTTCCTTTTGAGCTCATGTGTGATGCAAGTTATTTCGCTGTAGGAGCAGTCTTAGGACAACGGTGTGAGAAAACTCCACATGTCATTTCTTATGCAAGAAAATCTTTAAATGATTCACAAATAAACTACACCACCACTGAGAAATAGTTTCTTGCTGTTGTCTTTTCCTTAGAGAAATTCAGGTCTTATCTCTTTGGATCACCCATCATTGTCTTCACTGATCATTCGACCCTAAAATACCTTTTCCAAAAACAATATGCCAAGGCGAGATTGATTAGGTGGGTCCTTCTTCTTCAAGAGTTCAATTTAACCATTAAGGATAAAAAGGGTGTTGAAAATATTGTAGCTGATCACCTCTCTAGGATGGAATTCAAAGACAACTCATACCACCTCTCTGTGTCTGATTCATTTCCCGATGAGCACCTCTATTCAGTGAGTGATTGCCCTTGGTATGCTTACATAGCAAACCATTTGGTGATGGGTGACATTCCAAAATTCATGGGGACCCAAGCTAAGAGGAAATTCCTTTCTGATGTAAAACACTATGTGTTTGATGATCCTTACCTCTTCAAGTTCTGTCCTGATCAAATCATCAGGAGATGTATTCCCGAGTCTGAGCAAGAGTCCATTCTAAAATTTTTTCATGGAGAGGCATGTGGAAGCCACATTTCTACAAAGAAAACCACTGCAAAGGTCCTCTAAAGTGGTTTCTACTGGCTGAACCTCACTAAGGATTCCTTCCAATTCTGCAAAAGTTGTCCTCAGTGTCAGAAATTAGGATCCATTACCAAAAGGAATCAAATGCCCCTCACTCCCATTCTGGTCGTTGAAATCTTTGATTGTTGGGGAATTGATTTCATGGGACCCTTTCCAAACTCTAAGAGATACCTCTACATCCTTTTAGCTATTGATTATGTCTCAAAATTGGTTGAAGCCATTCCACCAAGTCCAATGACCACCATGTTGTGATCCGATTTTTGAAAGAGCATATATTTTCTCGATTTGGAATTCCTAGGGCTATAATCAGTGATGGTGGAACCCATTTCTACGACCGCCCATTCGCTTCACTCATGTCTAAGTATTGCATTACTCATAAAGTTTCCACTACATATCATCCTCAAACCAACGGTCAAGCTGAGTTGGAAAATAGAGAAATTAAACAAATTCTTGAAAAAACTGTCAATCCCTCTAGGAAAGATTGGACCGAGAAACTCTTAGATTCCCTTTGGGCATATCGAACTGCTTTCAAAACTATCCTAGGAATGTCACTGTATAGATTGGTTTATGGAAAAGCATGTCATTTACCTGTTGAAATTGAACATAAGGCCTTTTGGGAAATAAAAAAAATGAACTTGGACATTTCTTTGGCTGAAACAAAAAGGAAATTAGATCTTAATGAACTCGAGGAACTTAGGATGGAGGCTTATGAAAATTCAAGGATCAATAAATCGAAAGTTCAAGCCTTCCAATCTAGGAATCTCAAAGTCAAACACTTTGAACTGGGAAAATTTGTGCTCTTGTATAGTTCAAAACTTCATCTACACCCAGGAAAGCTAAGGTCCAGATGGTCTGGTCCATACCTAGTGCATCATGTGTACCCTCATGGGGAAATATAGATTCAGGATCCCACAAGTGGTCATGTCTTCAAAGTTAATGGTCATAGGTTAAAACCATTCATTGAATCATTCAATAAATAAGAAACCAAGGAGGATTTAACTGAGCCAACATTTGAACCAGAGAAAAATTGATAGATTGAGGGTACAAGTCGGGCTAACGACGTTAAACAAAAGCGCTGCACGGGAGGCAACCCGTGGTTTTCATGTTTCCAATCACTGTGAATCATCTTTTCTTTCCTTCTGCTTAATTTTGTTATTTTTTTATATATAGACTGTTGACATGTTCTTCTTTTATGAGTAAGGATGGGTATGAAAAGGGAGCACCGTATTCATCCGTGTCACGCGGTGTGATCCCTGAGTAATACCTAACCCAGAAATTTAAAGAAGACAATGTATCATCAGTTTATTTTATTTATGTTTTTGTAGGTTAAAAAAATTAGACTCTTGACTTGTTCTTATTTTATGAGTATGGATGGGTATGAAAGGGGAGCACCGTATTCATCCGTGTCACGCGGTGTGATCCCTGAGTAATACCTTACACAGAAATTTAAAGAAGACAATGTATCATCAGTTTATTTTATTTATGTTTTTGTAGGTTAAAGAAAAATTAGACTCTTGACCTGTTATTCTTTTATGAGTATGGATGGGTATGAAAGGGGAGCACCGTATTCATCTGTGTCACACGGTGTGATCCCTGAGTAATACCTTACCTAGAAATTTAAAGAAGTCAATGTATCATTAGTTTGATTTAAAAAAAAACATGAAAATGATGGTACTTGGAATTAAATAAATCATTGTGTTGTTTGTTTTGTATTCTTTGTCCTTCTTTTTATGGTTCAGGAACTATTTTGTGTGATACATGTTCAATCAAGGAGGTGCCTACATCCCCAAAGAGATCAAAGGAGTAATTTGGAGCATCATGAACCTCAACATTAAAAACCAGGTGAATTTGTTCCATGTTTATCATTCTCAATTTCATCTTTGAACTCCTATCCTACCCCCTTATAACTTTTCTTTTCTTTAAACACTGGGGACAGTGTTATTCTAAGTTGGGGGGGGGGTGGATAAAAAATGATTTTTTTGAATAAAAACATGCATGAAAAGAAAAATTCCATTAACCTTAAACATGAAAAACACACATTGCAAACTGTAAAATTGGATATCAAATAAATTTTTCATTCCTTGATTCTGATTTTAATTCAAGTTTAAGTTCATGAGCATAGTTTTTGGAAAGTGCGGTTGTCCGATGTGATTTTTCAATGTTTACATTTTCATCCTCTTAATAAAAATGCCACAATGCACGTCTACTGGATCGTGGGTGTAAATTTGAGTTCTTGGGTCCCTTTCATTATAGCATAGGGTTCTAGGGTCACTTTTAGTTTAATATTAGTATCCAAAAAAAACACAAAAAAAACAAAACAAAAAAAAAACAAAAACAAAAACAAAAAAATGACCACATAGAGCAATGTATTGTCCAAATGCGTGGCGTCCGACACTTGGGGATCATGACTCCATATTTGTATTGCTCAGAGTTAGGCTTTATATATCTATTGTAGAGCATGAAATTGACAATATGTGTGGTGCCCGGCACTTGGGGATCGTGACTCCATAGTTGTCTTGCCCAGAGTTAGTCTTTTCATATCTATTGTGGATAAAAAAATCAAAAAAAAAATCAAAAAAAAATGGATAATCATATTAAGGTTTAATGTGATTCCCACCTAGCGCTTCCATTTTTTCCCCTTGAACAATAAAATGGGCCCCATATCTTTTATGATGCACACCACTTTATCATGCTTAATTGGAATTGGATGAAATGTGGCAATGAATATGAACAAAGGAATGGGCTTGGGATTGGGATATGCTTATGGACCTATCTTGTTTTAAATGATTTTGATGGGTTCCATAATTTTTTTGATATGTGGTCTTTTGAGTGAGCAATGTGTATTTAAATGTTTTTGGAAAAGGGGATTTGGATTTCATATTTGTAATTTATTTTGCTCGGGACTAGCAAAACTCAAGTTGGGGGTGTGATTAGTCACTGAAAGTGGCTAATATTCATTGTTACGATATTAATATTGATGTTTTTAAAAGTTCATAAACATCAATTTTAGTCTAATTCAGAAATTGAACTTCATTTCCCATCATTGTGCAATTCATGCTTAAAATGTCAATTTGGGCCCACTCAATAATTTTCTTGTGGAAATTACAATATTCATCATTTTAATTTGAAATTTTGGGATATGATTGATGACTTTGTTTGAAAAATTTTATCTTTTAGGTCCGATGGATGAATCCAAAAGGAAGATGGAGAATTTTGCGCTTGAAGGCAGAAACTTGCTGGAAAAAGCATAATGGGCCTAAGGCCCATCAAACAAATGGATCTGAAGTTGAGATTTAAATGGAGGACTCGTCATTAATGCACAAAAATCTTTCCCAACTTTTCGAACATAACGTTCAAACGGATGAGACAAATGCCCTAAAATTTTGAGAGCATCTAGAAGACAATTGGACGAAGATATTTTATATTTAAGACACCTTCGGATTCGGCCATATGAAGTATCAAACGCACATGTCAAAATGGGGGACGAATCTGGACAGTTTTCCAGGTCAACTTCGAAACGTCAATTTCCTTTTGATTATTCACCCTCATTTTGACTCTATTAATTGTTGGGGGTGAATTAATTATTGGGGGATGGACCTAAGGCTCCTAATATGCCTATATAAGGAGCTATTGGTGAAGGGAATAGGGGTGGATATTTTGCATATCATCTTTTGTTGCTTGTTTCATTGTAAGGTTATGCTTCCAAATTTCCTTTGTAATGTTTTCCATTTCCATGTAAGTTTATTTTTTTGTATCTTTATGTTATTAATCAACTTCTTTCTCTTCTATATTTTCCATTTCATTTATCAAGACTTTATAATCACAAAGCACAGTGATATCTCTGTGTTGTTGTGAATTAGTTCACACATAGGTGTGAATTTCATTCACACACACGGAGGAGTGCTCGTTATTTCCGCGGTTTTAATTTCTTCAATCCAATTCTTGTTAGCCATCTTCCGCCCACCATTGAGAGTATACCATCAATGGAGGGCTAAAACCTTAATGGGTTGATCTTAGGAGGATGCAAAGGCTGGATTGAATGTTATTTTATGAACGAATTGTTGTTAATTGGATAATTAATTTAAGACATCCATTCTTCAGTTATTTCTACTCTTCATCTTTAATGTGTTTGAGAAAAATAAATTCAATTACTAAATGACCATATACCTCGGAGAGATCATGAATTTGGTTCTCTAAGTGTATAAGGGATTAGTAATTGTGTTTAGTAAGCACCAAACCAGAAAATGATGAAGGTAGTTTTGTTTTTGAAAAATGGATACATCATGAATTAATAAAACCAAAATTGTTTAATGATGTAAAATTCATTCAATCCACCCCAAGAATAATCCTAGATCAACCCATTTTCATTAAATTGAATTCACGTAGGTTTCTTAGTGTTATTTAAACCATCCAAAATTGAACCCAAAGTTGGCTACTTCAAAGCCCATCCCGCACCAAATCATAGCGTCTCAAGGTTACTTCTTCGGTCCCTATGGATTCGATCCCTACTTGTACTTCAACGACCTCTTTTACCTGTAGGGTAAATTTGGGAGCAACCAAAAACTGTGGTGGCTCTCTGATTAAGAGATGGGATGAAATGGGGGATTCAATGAGGAAACTCGTGGTTGTTCTAAACCAAATATCAAGGAGTCATGATCAACCACTTGTACCTTGGTATGTTATGTAATGCATAATGTATGAGATGACCAATCGATGTGGAAGTTCAGGTAAAAATTATAAAGGTATCCATTAGGGTTTGTATGATCCTTACTTTTGAGGTAACTATGGGTTATTATATATTATGATGGAAAATGAAAGGCATGAGTTAAAATTGAGGTTAAAATATGTTATGATTATTTTTGATGATTTTTTATCATTTTGGGGAATGCTTTATGAATTATATAGTTTTGGAAAAAGGACAACACGCATACCGTGTGACAACCCGTCACGTCGGACAAAGCTGTGGGAATCTAACCCACAACCAAAGTGCGACTGGTATTTGTCACCTACCACTGGACTACGTGAAGTCCCTGTTTAGTTTGACTAATTCTTTTTAGTAAGATGATTTTAGGAATGAAGAGTAAGATTATTTTGGGTTATCTATGGAAATGATTAACCTATCATCGAGGATATGTTATTAAGTTATTTACTTTTAAATATGAGAATTTATGAGCAACTGATGTTATTTGGATATTAAAGTAAATTTGTACCTTGGAAGACTATGTCATTAAATCCTTCAAATATTTGGATTTCAGTCTTAGTTTGGTTTACTTTGAATAATTTTATGGACAATTGTTTATCGAATGGTCTTCATTGTACTTTGGGGTTTTTTGGACAAATTTTGGAGATTAAGAATAGATTTTATTTTTATAAAGGATTATACTTTTGTGGATTATCTGATCTCATACTAACAATTTTGGTTTTGGATTTTTTCTAAAGACATGGGAAATATACAGTTCTCTTTTGTGGATTAGGTGATTCTCAAGAAGTTGATTATAGTACTCTTAATGCGAACAAGTCTTCCTAAATACTCGTCTTTTGGAGAAAATGTGAGTTTGATTAAAGAATCTAGTAAAAGTTGAAAGTCTACATGAAAAGTACGTATGTTTCATTATGATTTAGTTATGCTCAAAAATAAATTTCTAAATGAATAGTAACTTAAAACAAAAATGTTTTCTGTTAACTTTTCCTACTGGGGAATCAAATACCGTTTAACCCATCACAAGTTTGTGATTTTCTTATGGTAAACTATCTCCTAGACATGTTTACTATCACTCTCCCTCAGAACACGACCCTTTGTTTTTTCCTCCATATCCATGTTTTCCTACATGGAATCCTAGGATGGGTTAACTCGGGTGACATTTGTACTTTTATTTATTTATTTTAAAGTGATTGTTTTACTGACTCTTGTTCCGATGTTGGATTTTCAATGAAGTTTCCAAGCCCAATTTTAGTATTGCGAGGACGCAATTCTCAAAAGGGGGGAAGGACGTAACACCCCTGGTAAATAAAAAATATGAAATTGTCATATTTATCCATATTTGTGAATAAAAATTAATATTACTTTAAAGGGGGTGGCATGCTCAATGGCGTACCCAATACGCAACAACGAGTTTCTTGGGAATCTTACGTGGCACTCTAATAATAAAATAATATTATTTTAAATGGTAGTTAACACATAGCTGTTGTAATGGCAGGAATGAATAGAACTAACTACAAAATGATTATATATGTTTGTCAAATATTTTTACTTTTTATAATAAATGTTAGAGGATTAAAATGCGAATGAATCCAAATTTAAGTGTAAACATTCTAATGTTCTTTAAAAGGTCGACTAACAGCATTTTGATGGTGAACCTCTTTTAAATCCACTTTTTGAAAATTTTAGGTGTTATATTTGACAAAATAAAATTCTTCTTTAGAATTGGGACATCAAAATTTACTTTCTGTAAATTTTTGGTATTTTTCCGATAAAGTGCATTTTTTAATGAATAGTGAAAACGATGTATTTTAATTCAAAACCTCTTTTTAATCTAATTTATTTATATGACTAGATTATCTTTTGAATTAGATTTAAAGTTACATAAGAATATATTTTTACCATTTAATCCAATAGTTATTGTAGTAATTAATTTCATCTTTAAATTGGACTTAAACTAGTGTCAATCTTTTGATACTTATTATTTCATAAAAACACGCTATTTGCTCTGACAGCGGGAATTAATTAATAAATTAGTTAATATAAATTATATGTTTTGAATTTTGTAAAATAGACATCATTTTTTAATTCTGAATATAAAATATATCTTAGGGTAAATTTTTGGTATTTGTTTTGGAAAACATCAGTTTTTGATGAATAGTGAAACCAATAAGTGGTACTTAAAAAACTAATTTTTCATTTAAATGAAATTTTACCACCTCTCTGTTTTGAATTTCAAAAATCCGACATACATTGTTATCATTAAGAAGTAAAATGTTGTTAAATGGGATTAAAATAATTTTTTTGGTGAATAGAAACTTTTAAGTTTTAATCGCGATTAGAGGTAATTAGTGTAGTTTAAGTTAAAAATAATGTTTTAATAATATGAAATGTCATATACACATGTCCTACCCTCATTTTATGAGTCATGGCCGACAAAAAAAATCCATGGGTAAACATGGGGACCCCATGGAGACACTTTGGTTGGAAAATGACATAAATACCTTTTTATTTAAAGTTAAAATTAAAATGTCACAAACATGTGTTGTTTTACTAAATCAATTTTTACATGGGGTTATGTAAGTCATATATTTGATTATAAATATAAATTATAAAGATAAAAAGATTTACTACATCATGATATTTTTTTGTTTATTATTTTTTGACATTAAATAAATTAATTTATTTATGACACCGTGATGATGTAGTGATTACCTCATAAATGAACGATTTAAATAAAATGATAATATAGGGTGAAATATAAGTCTTAAACTTGTCACAAACCTATTTTATGGGTTTATTTCGAAACCTTATCACCTTATCCTCGAAATATATCCATTTGGGGCCTTTTAAATCCGAAAATCATTTTATAATAAAGAAATATTTTATAACTTTCCAAGAGTGCCCCTCCTCTTCTCTTATAAAAGGCCCCCACCTCTACCACCATACACACACCTATAAAGCCTTTGGATCGTCCAACCCCTTCCCATTTAATCTCTCCACATCCCTCTATTAATCATTGAAGCCTCACTTTGGGCAGAATCCTTTCCAAGGAAGATTTTGAGCTCAAATCAAAGAGAGTTACCCGATTTAAAGGTAATGTCTTCCTTTGTGTTCTTTTGTTTTATTTTGCTTCTTCAAACCCCTAAACTCTTTTTATTACTTTTTTTTTGTAAAAACACCAGAATATTAAATATACTAGGATGTTTTTATAAGATGTATTCGAGCTACACTTTCACACACCTCTGTCTAATGGTTAAAGAACATATTGTTTCTATGGATTGTGAATTACTGCCTCACGAAATGATGATTGTTCAATATTATTTTAACACCTTAAAAGGTGGACATTAAGATGTCAATATATTTATATATGATATATAATATTTTTATGTTTTCCTTAATCTTCTTTATTTTTCATTTATGTCATACCTTTATGGTTTCAATTATGGGTAAACGCGATATCTTCATTTTACGAAGTGCAGACTACCGCCCCCTCAAAGTGATTTGATTCGTTAATGCCATATGTGGGACGTATAAAGGATGTAATTAATGGTATTACTTATGATATCCTACTAGAAATATAATATAACTTTATATCATTATTATTTAATTCCATTGAATACAAAAAAAGAAATGAATGTAGCGTTCATGCGTACGTATGGCTTACCGTCTCCATGTACGGTAAATTTCATTTCATTTCTCCAAATGTTATGTACCATTATAAGTACATATATATAATGGATATATATTTAATATATTACATATAAATTATGGATATCATTATATAATTATAATATATATATATATATCTCATTTTGTTTTAATTCAATTAATATGACAAAAAATGAATGTAGCGTTCTTGCGTACGTACGGCCTACCATCTCCATGAACGGTGCTTTTATTTTTTTATCTCCAAATGATATGGAATAGTATAAAATGAGTATATACTGGATATATATGATATTTAAAACATTCATACTATTCTGGATATGATGAACCTATAACTACATGGAAAATTCTTTTCCAATAAGTTCGATTTTTACTCATGTACCGAACATCTACAAAAACGTCTGATATGAACTCACTTTATTAACCAATTATTAGAACATTATAATATGTTATATTAACTGAATAATAGTATTTAATGTAGGTCCTTAAGAAATTATAAATTGACCAAATTTTATTATTCAGGAGATTAAAGAACAATCGAGTCATGTCGGACACGTGGTAAGGGATCATACCCCTCTCTTTCTTTTTAAGTACACTCTTTTATGTCATTCCTTTTAATCTCATCTTTCATATGATTGGGATGTTATTTTATATTACTCCTACTGTAATTTTTATGTTCATATGATGAGAGACCCTATTTTCTCTAATAAATCCATTTTGGATGTTTTGAGTGGCGCCGTTAGGCTGTCGAATTTTCGTAAGAGATCTAACCTCTGTCTTTCTTTTTAAGTACTCTCTTTTATGTCACTTCTTTTAAGCTCCTCTTTGTTATGATGGGGGATGTTATTTTATATTCATCTTTCTGTACATTTTATTGTAATCGGATGAGAGACCCTATTTGATCTCATCAATCCAATTTTGGATGTTTTAAGTGGCGTCGTTAGGCTGTCGAGTTTTCGTAAGGGATTTTTCATCTCACTTTTAGTCCTCTAAGATTTATGCTACATTTGCAACCATTTATTTTGATTGGTGTTTGTACTTACCATTATTATACTTTTTGTGTAATATAATTTCATTTATGGGTATTTACATATTCATTTTATGACCCTTCTTCAAGGGGGTGTACGTTTCGAAAGTTACCAAAGTTTGTAAGGGACCCTTTCACCCTCCTCTTTATAAAATACTTCTTTGGTTATGTCTTTTAATTAACATACTATTATGTTGGGATATGTTATCATATATCCTTATTGATGTAAATTTTATGTCCAAGTGATGAGATACCCTTTTTATCTCTCATAAAATCTTTTTCTGATTTTTGAAGTGACGCCGTTAGGCTGTCAAATTTTTGCAAGGGAACTTCTTAACCCAATTTTTGATTCTTTGGGATAGACTTGTACTACTTATATATGTCATTATATTAATATGTGTGAATGTACTCTGATTGTTTTACACTTAATATCCACTTATATTTGGTGTATTAATTTGTCACACATAATTATTTAATTGATTTATCCTTAATCCAAGGATACCGTCTTTGTAAGGGACATCGTCTCAATCTCTTTTCATTGAGGCATATTTTGTTTTATACACAAATTTATTTTATACGGGGTATAAACCCCTTCGACTTTTCATTTATTCAAAAGGAATATTTTTATACGAAGTGTTTTACTAAACGACAAAAAGGAATGTTTTTCTTGTCGTACGTATGCGGCGACAACGACTTCTCCGCCGCCGTGACCATTATTTGAGTTTCGGCTTCCTCTACAAGACATAAATTCATTTGAATGAAAATTAAATACCTTGTTTTACTCTTCTTTTATTTTGTTATTGAAAATGGTTTTCATAATGTTTGTATATAAATATGTTTTATTGATATCTTGTGATTGAAAAGTGGAAATGTTATATTTCCTTTATATATGTTTTATGTGATACGATAATGTTATGGTTCTTGGGCATTGTTATGAAGACGGGTGGTTCCGTGATAAACTAAGGGCGGGTGAGCCCGATATAGCTCTCCAATGCATTGGGTAACGCGATGGAGTTAAACGTTAAGGTTTATCCAAAGAGATTTAGGGAATATATTGTGATGGGTATTCCAAACGTAACCAATAGGGTTAATCCCAAAGTAAGAATGTTATAAATGCCTCAAGTTACCTTTATGCCTTATTATTTCTATGATTTATTCATTATTTGATGAGGTATGTTAAAATGCTTATGTTTTATGAGTAAAGTATGATTTTATTCATGGACTAATGTTTTCTTTTCAAACTTTTATATCCCGTACTGAGCTTTTTATTCTCATCCCATGTTTTTTAAAATGTTTTCCATAGGTCAAGGGAAAGGTGCATGATATGATGATAGTGTCAAGTAAGTGTTAAGAAAGAATCCATGCTTTATTTTAAATATGTTTCTGTTGATGGGAAAAAATGAATACTATCTTTTTTGTAACCAATTTGTTTAAATGTGGAATGTAATTCATGATTTATGATCTAATTCTCTAAAACTCTAAACCTGAAAAGATCCTCAACGTGAATTATTCATTTAATTCAATATTAAGTAAGGTTTAAGGCCGGGGCCTTTTAAAAGCCGCTGGGCCGAACCGCCCGCTGGGCCGGGCCGCGCCCACTGGGTCGGGCCGCCCGCTGGGATGGGCTGCACCGCTGGACTCTGCCGCGCCCATGTGGGCTGGACCCGGACCCAGGTCGGGTCTCCCCGGTTCGGGCCGACCCAGGGGGTCTTGGGCCGCGTCGGTCTGGGTCCAATACCCCCTAAAAACGGGCACCTTCGTTCAAATGTCCATAACATAGGCTACAAACCTCCTATTGACGCACCGTTAGTTGTGATGTGATCCATGGATCGAGAGGGTCGTTTTGGTATATTATACTCAAGGATTCAGCGAACTTTGGGTATGGCCAGGTTGGTTCGAACACAAAACCAACCGGGCCCTCGGAGCAAAAATGATTATAACTTGAGCTCCGGACGTCCGATTGACGCGCCGTCAACTTTGTTGGATTTATCTTAGTGAGAAGGTTATTATGACTTAATCCGCATGAGGTCTGGATGTAGTTGGGGTATGGTTGGTTTGGGTTTGACTTAAAAACCAACCGGGCCCCTGGAACAAAAAAGCCATTAAATCTCAAACCGGGCGTCCGATTGACGCGCCGTCTGTCACGTTGAGTTCCTTTTGACATGACGGAACTTTGTGATACATCAAATCTGGACTACGTGACAGTTGATGTATCTTACCCCTTGGCTCGTGGAGCCGACCTCCCGGAATGAGCATGCTGTGTGCGGAAATCCTAGAGCTGTTTGCGACTGCGAGGAAGATGACTACCGTGCTGGGATCCTCCGTGGGTTTGACGAGGACGACTACCGTCCTCAGATCCATTGTGGGTTCGACGAGGATGACTACCAAGCTGGGATCCTATGTGGGTTCAATGAGAAATACTACCATACTAGGATCCTCCATGGGTTTGATGAGGACGACTACCGTGTTGGGATCCTCTGTGGGTTCGATGAGGACGATTATTGTACTATGATCCTCCTTGGGTTCGACTACCGTGATGGGATCCTCTATGGGTTAAATGACGATGAATACTATACTTGGATCCTCCGTCGGTTCGACAACGATGACTACTAAACTTGGATCCTACGTTGGTCGGTAGAGGATATGATTCAGAGGCTACATATAACCATCTCCACCCCTCTTCGTGAGTAGTATATTTGGCTGAGATGAGTCTTAACTTTCACTCATTATCCTCGATGTCATTGACTTGATATCCAATGTGGATTGGATTATTTTTTCCTGTGTGGATTGGGTTTTACATTCCTGAGTGGACTGGATTGTACTAGATCTCATGAGTTTGAGATGAAGTGGATTTGATGACTTAGGTATATGTATGGGAATATTCCTAAATAGTGTTGGTTGATACTTCTTGATTATATATTTTCTTTGTGGTTTATCCTTTGTGGATTCAGGGAGACTATCGTGGGTCTCGGGGTCCCTACTGAGTATCGTATACTCACCCCTGAACGGGATTCGCCCGCACTACGTTGTGTTGGTTGCAGGCGATGGACATCACTGATCGTGGTTGAGGCTTGTGGAGCTGGACGGTACCCGGAGGAAGATCTCATGATGAGACGGTTCCTGGAGGTGGATATCACATCGAGTTGGTGCCTAGAGGTGGATTTCATGACGAGTCAGTATCAGGAGGAGACGGACGGACGTGGAGAGTAGAGGAGTAGATCTGTACCTACCCTCCATGTAGGAAGCCGGAGGATGTTCCTGGAGCGGCTTGTCACCTTTCAGATGTTTTCCTTGAGTTGTACTTTACTTTCAGTTGTACTGCATCTTTAGTTCGGTTTGTATTCTGGCCCATTTACTTTTCATTACTTACTTCTGTTTTCAGTTTACTTATTGTTTACTTTAGTTTTCATACTCTGTGATGTTTTTTTTCTTTTATAAAGTCAATTCCTTCCCTTTTTATCGGGATTTACGACTTTGGTGCTAGTCGTCGGCCCATGGCCTATGGAAGGCAAGCTTGGGGTAGTCACGACATGGGCCCCGAGGACGGGTCGTGACAAGATCAGGTATTGGGAGAAAGAAGAATGATAGGTAATTGTATATTATATGAAGAGTAAAAAATGATCTTCCACTCACATTACCCATATGAATGATACAATCTAAAATGATTTTGTGGGTATAACATCTAAGTGAAATAATGGAAAATTTATATAAACTCGGAATCCACATACCCATTTGGGAGGGTATAAAAATTATTCCCAAGTATGAAAAATTCAAAAATAGCTATGAACTATGAATATAACACTTAATGAGAATAAAATAATAATTTCGGGAAGTTTTTTCATAGCTATAATAACACAGGAAATTCCAAAAAATGTTTCTAGATCGAGGAAAAATTTCAACTATATGCTATTAGTGCTGATACAATGAGTTGTTTGATTAAATTCATGTGATTAATTTTATTCCCGACTATATGTTTACATTATTATAGATGGGGAAATGAATCACACATGAGTATTGGTATGAAAAAATATAGATGCAATGCATTTCAATTAGGAATCTTAGAGGTCTTGTTATTTAGTGTTAGATTTAGTTTTTCATTAGATTTGTATATACCTAACGTAGATGAAAAAATAGAACCTACCCATTATGAAATCATATTGGGGAGATTATTATTATATAAATCCAAACCCATCATAAGTTATTAAGAAGGAATATTTTCCATTATTTTTAGTGGAAAAACTGTCCACGTCATGATTTTTTACACTATGAGGAACCCATCATATCCTATTTCCCTTCCTAAACATTCCCAAATTGAATATGATAATCATAATAAATATCAAGTTATGTTAAAAAAATTATCTTCAGGGGAAATATAAAAATATTAAAAATCCAATTGACATTGATGTTAATAAAAAATCTATGAAATATACATTCACATATCAATAATAGGTATCTTGTGTGTTTGTTATGGATTTTTTATTTCATGATGAAGGTGTTGATATGTTATATCTTTTATATTTCGTTCATTATTTAGAGGTAAGTAACACCATTATAGTTCTACATTCATAAAAACCTCTAACTCTGGAATTAAACATTTTCTTGTTGATTTAAAGAATTTGAAACACATGGAGGGAGATAAGATACCAATATTTATTGATGATAACATATAACCATAACAATGAGATAAATTTATTGTAATATTAATATTTAATGTGTAATAGTAGTTGGATTTGATGTGATATTCTAGTTATTAGTTCAAAGATTATCATACATAGTATTTTTTTTGGAAAATAATTTCAAACCTATTATGAATCCCCAAAAATGAAAGAATAGAAACATGACGGATGTTTTGAAGAATGTTATTGAGAATATATTATAGATATGGTTCCTCAACCCTAATTTATACTCACAATGTGACAAAAATAAACTTGTACTTCTCATGAAAAGAAGGATAACCATTGAGAAGAATGGCCAATATGTGTCAATCCCAATGAGAACTAAGAACAGTTGGTGTGCTTTTATTAAATATATGAACAATATTAATGTCACTAGGATAGGTTATTTTCATATTCATTTTACTTATCGAATATTTAATAGATTTTCTGGAATTGATCAATAAATTTTTCATGATTTGTTTTATTATTATTTTTAATTACTGATTACATTATATGACTAAGAATGTAATAATTTATAGGTGAATTTAGAACTTATTCTTATATTAGTATATTAGTTGTATTTTCTAATTCCCAGTGCATATATTAAATATATAAGTTATGTTTATTTTCAAACCATATTGATAATGAATTGAAATTTATTTTTATGATTTATCTATTTTCCAACATTCTTTTCATCATTTCTCAATAAATATAGACAAAATTCATTAAAAAGAATTAAAAATAACATGGTTTTGAATTTTGAAAAATTTCATGCTATGGAATTAAGATGTATATTTAATTGGAATATAAATTCATGAAAAAATCATTTAGGTGGACAAATAAAAAATTATAGTGATAAATTATTTTATTTATCCAATTTTTTTGAAACACAATAAAGTATTTCAAGGTATTGTTGGATATCACTTGAGGATCGTCATATACTTTTTCAAGATTTATAATCCAAATTATAGGATACTTTTTGAATATACAATTTTTTATATATATAATGAGGGGAATATTTTTCATGATTTAATGAGAAGATTAATCACACCCTCAATGATTTATCTCCCCAACAATGAACATCGATTTTCCTTACATTTTCATGCCTCCAACAAGGACGTGGGAGCGTCTATTTATATAAAATTAATGAGAATATAATTTCTTGTTTATTACCCACAAATCATGGTTTCTGTAAAGATTATCTACTCAAAAACATAAAAGTGTATTTTAGGTGTTGTATTGGATTTAGATAAAATCAAATCATTCATTATATTAGTAAAATCGTGTATTTTTTTAAATCTGATAACAAATCGATAATTGATGGAGAAGTATGAAGAAAATCCTTGGAAGATTATATTGATATTTTAACATAATGAATTAAACTTGGTTGTAAAGATAATAATGGAGTACTGATTCAAGTGGTTGATCTCTAAAGATTACATCCAAACACAAAATTTGAAGATATTTTGAACTAGGACCCATTGAATTCCCAGATTCCAAATAATCAATTGTATTTGCTTGATGAAGAAGTTCCCTGGTATGCTGATACGGTCAATTATTTAGGAACATATCTAGATCAATGTAATGTAATTCCTCAAAAAAATCATATAATTGAATATGAATCAAAATTTTACATTTATGAAGATCCATTTATTCAGAAAAAATTAAATAGTGAAGGGACAAATAGATTATTACATGGAATTATAATCATTTTTTTAATTTTAACACCATTTAATATGGAGGGTACTTTGGTAAAAAAATTATAGAATATAAATTTTTAAAATGTAGAATATATTATTGTATATTTTTTTAGATATTATCAATAATTTTTAAAATAGATTGGAATGAATCATTTCATTATTATCATAGTCAAAAGATATTAAGTTCCATAAAAATTAAATTATCATACTTCGAATATATTTTAAAGGTCATTATCCCATGTTATTTTGAAATTATTACACCATACATGAAATACAATATGTTTTATAATGGGTATAATCCATGAACACTAAAACTAATGAAGCTAAAGTTGTGTGTATATTTTTTTGTGTTAATTTTTTTCAAATATGAATTTCCAAAATTCATCATCCTTGATCGATGGAAACACATTGGAAATTATATCATATAATCATTGATGTGAAATTATGGAGTCTATAAAAATTTATCCACACCATAATAAAAAAATAGGTGAATATGAAGTGTGCAACATAGATATTATAGTGATTCAGGAGAAAACTACATTCCAAAATTAATTTATTATAGTAAAATGAAGAGATACACATTATGGGATTAATTGATATCCTATAAATTTCCATTGTAATGAGTCTATTAATGATAGTCTATGGAATGACCTGTTTATAATTTTCCAATCTAATCAAAAGGAATACTATAGTGTTTATGGATGATGGAGATTCAGGCTTAGAGACTCTCTCTCTCTCTCTATGAAGATGGTGCCATGGTTTTTCTTATATGATGAGTTTGAATGTAGATGAGTTATTCGACCCTCTTAGTTTTTTTATTGGACCTTGAAGAAGGATAGTATTGAGTTTCTCTTGATGAATTATGAAACTTCCATTTCATATATGATGAATGTGATGCCATCTGAGTCGGAGAGCCCATTGGATGTGTAGATGATTTATGGATAAATATCAGTGTCATTTTTTTTCTTTGGATCTCAGTGTAGTGAATTCTCTATACAGAATTGTATTTCTAGGAATTTTTAATTTACATTAATTGAATAAAACCTAAGGTTCATTGGGGATGTAATTGAATCATTGAAACATTCAATCAACCCTCAACATAGATAGAAAGCATCTGGATCATGGATTCTTGAGGACCCAAGGTTGTATCATGTCTAGATCTGAGGTTTTAGTGATTTTTATAATGTTTCTCTTGAGATGATCTTATTTCAAATTATATTTATTTTTAATGAGTTAAAATTAAGGGCATAGAGTATGGAATCCATTAATATCATATCAGGGATCCTATTGATTCAGAACTGGGATCCCAAGCTTGATCTTTCTTAGGCCATTAATATCATGGAACAATCCTATATTCGCATCAAAGTGATGAATTGGCTCATTTTGAATCCAAACATCATTATGATGTTACCTGTCTATTTTCACTCCAATTAATATTGATAAGGATATATTATTATCATGTTATGGTAATTTTTTCAACCTATTAATTGAGTTGGAGAACTCTCTACACCTTATTGAGTCTGCTTACCTAATTTATGGTGACATTAAATTTGATGTTCACATAGAGTTTGAATATGTCTTTGGTTTTTTCCACAATTTTTCAATAAAAGTAGATAAAAAGGATAATATTTATCAAGTAATTAAATTCTATAATTTTAGATTGTATGGAAACTTAGTAGATAAATTCAAACTAAACCTGCATTATACTGGTAAGATTGGCGAATATTTTAGTGTTAAATATGATGCCTGACCTTTAATCTCAAAGGATTCTATGTTAGGTGGATTTAGAAAAGGATAGAAACCTGTATTTATATGGATCTTTCTAGTAATGTTGTAAAATATCTTTATGTAATACATGTAGTTGGTAATGTGGGTATGCCATTGGTTTCTTTTATGAATTCCCTAATTACTAACATACTAGTCCTTCCCCAAGGGGATGATTCCATTTCTAAATGCGTAGTTTCATTCAAAGATGAACTGTACAATGATAATGATATTGATTATGTGACTACATTGGAGGATATATTCATCTCTAATGGGACATAAATCTTGGGTTTTACACATATTTCTATTATGGATAAGAAATGTCCTTGGAATTATTATCCTATTATAGCCACATTTGAGGCTATGACAACGATTAATGATTTTTAATGATCTGATAATGTGTTGTATCTTTCTCATGTATGATCAAACCCCAGTTGGGATAATCCTACTTTTGTTTCATTGGATTATACTACTTTCCCTATTTCATAGAATGGTATAGTTTCTTCTGGATCTTTGGAGGTTGTAATGAAATTTAATAAATCTACGTGGGATGACATTCTACTGTCACCTGCTCTTGTAGGCTCTGAACCAACTTAGGTTACCCTTATGTTTGATAAGATTCATTAAAAATTCAATGCATATATAAAACGAAACATTTTTACAATAATGGATTTGATTAACTCAATATACTTTTATGAACATAACAACGAGAGACGATAGAGAAAAGGTACAAATTCGTTAATATAACTTTCTACTAATTCTTATACATTGGATCAGGATGCCAAATATGAAAATGTTGAAATGGAAAAATTCATGTGTGGACGTTCTGGCCAATATATCCTCTACCAAAAAGGACAATGAGGCTCATCAATCTTATGTAGATGCATCTGATGTTGTTAATTGCACTTTGGATAATGAGGCATTACATGATGATGATCAGGATACTGATTTATTGACCAAGAAGAAATATAGGCGGGAAAGGAATCCAAGAGGATGTGGTGGATATTTTGTATGAGTTAGAAATAGAGGATAAATAATTTTTAAATTTCCATTCTTTGGTGGTATTTTTTCCACATTTAACATATTTTTATATTACTATCTTATATAACTATGTTATTATAATAATTTTCGGGGCCATAGATTTTCATCCATGGTTTTTACTATTATATTAATACTATAACGTTATAGAGATAAATTTGGAGATCAAATAATGATTCAATAAAAAAAACTAGAGGAACAAGATTTAGATTATATTAAATAAGAATCATTTGAAAATTCATGAATTTAATAAGAACGGAAAAAGGTTGATGTTGAATATATCATCCAGAAAAAATAATACCATATGGGGGGCCATATATGTATTCTGTAACATAAAAACCCCATAATTAAATTATGTATAACAATGGTCTCACTTTCATACATTTTGATGATATTTTTTCTCAATGTTGTACAAAATAATGTAATGTATTTCATAAAAAGATGATATTTCAAAACTGTATCCATTTTTAGATATAATAATCTCGTTATAAAGAAACACAAGATTTTTTCTAGGAAAATAATTTTTTTAGAACTATTTCTGAATTAATATTTTTACACATCATTTACTCTAATTAAAATTAATTATATCATGTAGGATGGGTAAGTCAATTCCCTATATGGGACATAAAGGAAAATAAACTTGTGTATAAGGACACTCATTAAAATATTACATAATATTGAGTTTTTTTATTATTTTAATTTCTTTTAAATTGAGGATCTATTTAGGATTATAATTTTAGATAATTAGTACATAATACATATATAACATTCAACATTCACAGAAAGATTATACTACTAAAATTGTATACATTTTTCTAAAATATAAAGCTTTTAAAAATAAAACATTATTATTTAAAAAAATTACAACATTCAACTAGGATTGCTTACTTATTTCGAACAACCTAATAACATGTGGACAACATTTTAAAAATTTGTATCACCACAAAATGATCAGTGAAGAACATAAAAAATGAAAATAGTTAGTCTAGTGAAAATATGGAACCCCCTTAAAACCCCAATTAATAATAACTCATAATAATTGATAAAAAAATAACCACATCTCTTGGGGACATCATTACCATATCACTATTAAAATCCTACTTACAAATTGAATAACCTTATGGTCATATCAATATTTGTAGTACCCAATGCGTTTGATAGGTAAAATGGGGCTCACCCATCATATCATTAGTTATAATGGGGAAAAACCTATCCTGTCATGAGATATAATTGGGTTCCATCCACAGTATATTGAGATATAATGGTTTCAACCAATAATTTAAAACCTATACGGAACATATCAGGAATAAACCCTTTTATAACTCATTTAAAATAATTATAAATACACAATAATATATCAAAATACAATTTTCTCTAAAAAAATTCTTTTAAAAAATATAAATAGTGCACTTAATAAAGACATTATATTCATAAAAATTTAATATTAAATATTATATGGGATAAACGATAGTAATAATATTTCATGGATGTGGATGAATCCTGGAATTATGTATATAAAAAACAATCATTTTAAATCTAATAAAAGAGTCTATTTAAAGGATTTTAAAAGTAATTTATCTTAGATAAAACATGAAAAAATAAATTTTTAAAAAACACAAGTGAAATTAAAATATGAATAACCATATAAATTCATTCTTAAAAAAATTTTGAAGACAAGAACATAAAATAAAAATATTTAATAGGAAAAATATCTTAAAATTTTAATATAATGTTGTATTAAATTAGTTTGTTACCTCCAGATTAATTTCCTAAAAAAGTGTCCAATACTAATGTATAATGGTTTTAAGAGTTTTATTAATTTATAATAGAATAGTAATTTGTATTATAATACCTTAAATGATTTTCTTATAACATATTCCACTCATTTATTACTAATATTTTATTATTTCCATTAATTTGGTGCATTCTTCTCACAATTTCCAAGGTAAATTTATGATTAGTGTTAAAAAAATTAGAAATAAGTTATAAGAAATATATATTTAAATAATTAAAAAATATAAATTTTTATTGAAAATATATATGATTCTGGTAAAAGGGAAACTAAAATTTATCATCTACGATGGTGGTGAATCGACACACCATGGATGATAATTTTTTTTATTTATGAAAAAAAATGAGAAAATGAACGATTTCATGATTAATATAACATAAAAATTAAATAAATTCCCTTATATAAATTAAAATTTTGTTTTTATGAATCATTGGACAGTGGGTGAGGATATGGTAGAGGACAGAAAAAATTTAAAAGGGGAATAGATTGAATTTTTCGATTGAAAAGTTATCCTTTGGAAACTCTTTAAGGCAGTTAGATAAAGACTTTTTGTGAGACCAGGAGCACTAAAATGTCAAAATGGAGATGAATAAGGGAATTCAGATGAATATATTCAAGAAATAAAACTTAAGATGATAAATATTTATGAATTTTGGATCCCCCATTTATATTTAATGTTAAGGGTAATTTTGGAATTATATAAAAATATTAAAATATAATTACTATATTAGAAGGTTACAGAATTTTAAAATGACAAAAACTCATATTGTATCACATTTTAAGTTTATTATTTTTATTATTTTCTTTTAAAAAAAATCCACTTACAAATAAATATATTATATATTATATTCATGAAAAATAATTTAGATCAAATTATAGACTATTCATAATTAATAAATTAAACACATCTAAAATAAAGATTGAAATTAAAATTTTTTAATTATATCATAGGCATGTCAAAATATTAAATGGAATTAATAAATTATCTTAAAAATTATAAAATTATATTTATAATATTATTTTTAATATCATTAATTTAATTTACTCATTAATTAAATAATTACAACATCATAATTATTCAATCCATTAAGGAATATATTTATTACCTAAAAATTAAAAATAACATATCATGAGGGAGATAAATTTAATAGATATAAATACTGAATTTAGGTTTTAAAATACTATATTGGTAAAATATTCATTAAAATATTATTCTAATGAAAACCTATAATGCGACAACTAGACATCCATTTGAAATAAAATATTATAAATGTCACAATGTAATTCATATGTGTCAAAAAAAATTTAAAATAGAATACCAAAGAGATAATGGTTTAAAATGGACTATATAAAAATTGTTAGTGATATTTTAGGTCATTTAAGGTTTACTATAATTTCAATTTAAAGAATTCAATTAATTTTTAATCTCCATGCACAAGAACTCAATCAAAATTGCATAATAATTAATGATAATTATTTCACATATAAAATTTAAAAATAAAGTAACATAAAAACAATAATTTAATAATGTTCAAAATCAAATTAAATATTCCTTGATTACGTATATTCACTCATGTACAAGTCAATATAAGTTCAGAAGTTAGTTATTTGGTTTTTCCATGCCAGGCATAAGCATTCAATTAGAATTTGGATAAGATTAATGTTATATAAATCTAGAAAATTAATTTAACAGATAAAAAACATCCGTAATAAACAATTAAAGAATGATCTCTTTATTAGCACATATAAAAATTACATCAGTCTGAAAGTAGGAGATTTACATCGATCCTTCCTAAGAATAAAAAGTAGATCACCCGATATTTGATCATCCGAGTGAAAATGAATACTAATCACCCCTTTGTTAGCAAGACCACCTGCCAAAGTGTTCTCCTCTTGATATACATGTGTAACAATATTCCCCTTGGAAAATAGTAAATCCCAACACTATGACCATCGATTAGTCAGCTTCTAGTAAAGATGAAGATAGCCTATTTGCAGAGTAAGAACCACACACATGGAGTCACATTCAATCAATTATTTATTCCATCATCGACATTCAACTTGCTTAACTTATTCGATAAATCCATGAATCTCTAATTCAATAGTGGAGTCAAAACCACAAGAACTATATAGACAACCGAGAACACAACCCATGTGGTCCTGAAAAACCTCATCAAATCCTGAAGAACCCGGATTACCTTTCAAAGAGACATCTGAATATATTTTGATGCATCCATATATGGGAGGCATCCATAACACTAAAAAAGTTTGAAAAGTTGGTCTGAAATTTCCTTTGACTCGAAACTGGTTAAGATCTAACAAATCAGGAACAGAATTTGCACAAAATCTTCCTCTTGGAACAGATACAAAATGAGCAGCAGCAAGAAGGGTAGCCAAGGCCACACCCATATGAAAAACCAGCTGTACATGCAGGGTTTTGATCCTGGAAAACCATACAAAATGAACAAGTTACTCAGCTTCATCAAGAAAAATAAAGAGAACCTATGGTGAAAGATTCAGCGCAGGCTAGCATTGCATTAATCCATCGATTGAGTTGGATGCATGCAAGTAAACTTAAATTATATTGGACATAGCCTCCCACGTTGTTGAAGATACCACACACTTCAGAAAAAGATGATCAATTTATTCCCTGTATTTATGACATATAACACACATTGAACATAAGGATATTCTCTAATTTTATTGATAATCATCAGTTGGAAGCCTCCTCTGAGCTATCCGCTAAGAAAACGTGGCCCTAGACGCCCTCAAGAAGCTTTTGTTCAGGAAACCCATCCATTGAAAACTGGTTGTTAATCCAACAATGCGCTTATAAAAGAATTTGGAAGAATGAATACCTCTATAATCTAGTTCCTATGCCCTAAAATCCCCCTCGGAGGAGAAGATTTACTACTCAACAATGGAAATATTCTGATTCAGAAGACAATCCATCCAGCCCAATTGATATATTATTGAAAAATCAAAATCCAGATTCATGTAATCACCAATATCCACGTCCTCCAATTTGATTCAAGTGCAATTTCGTTTCCAAAATTAAAGGAGAGAATCGCTTGAGACTAACCAGTGAGAACTAGAATCAATTCTGGAAAATATGTTCTTGAATGCAAGCTAAACAGAATAGGTAATGTAACCATTGTTCCATGTTTTAAGTGTGTGCAAAAATCTGACTCTACAAAAGAAATGAGCCTCAGATTAAAAGTTCATGAGCCTCCAAAGAAAACCAGCCTCCATGTCATCATTGAAACATCCCAAATTCTTGATTCACATGACCCCTTCATCTTAAGGTTACGTACAGAATTCCAAGAAACTGTAGCAATCTTCCATTCACTGACACTACCACTCCAAATGAAATTCTTGATTGAGACATTAATGTCCTTGAGTAAACCAACATTCCATTTATAAACAATGAAGGACTAAACAAATTTTGAGATAATAATGTGTTTCACATGACTCACTCTTCCAGCCATGGATAATGATTTACCTTTCCATGATTAGAGATTCCTTTTTATCATACTTACAATATTCGAGAAATAAAAAGCCTTTGGTCTTCCCCAAAACATAGGATCCCCCTAATAAGTTAAGGTAAGGGCTCCTTCATGAATTCCAAACACTCTGATGATGTCATTCTTCTTTCTAGTAGAAAAATTCCTGCCAAAATAAACATATGACTTTTTACTGCAAATCTCTTGTCCAGAATCCATCTCATAATGAAGGAGAACCATCTTTATGTTCTTGATCTTTCTTTTGTCCCCTCAAAAAATAGGATAATATCATCGGCATATAAGAGATGAAATTTGGGAACCTACCCCTTCAATCATGACTATTCTTTAGCTTTCCATTTCCAGCTAAAATATAAATAAACCTACTGAGATAATCTTCAGCAATAGAGAAAATTATAGCTCATAACGGATCACCCAATATAACACATCTTGAGCAATGAATGTATCCAATTGGGGATCCATTAATAAGAACTGATATATGAGCAGAGTGCAATATAGACATGATCCAGTTCACAAAAACATCATTAAATCCATACATATCAAGGATCATTCATATAAAATCCAAATCCATTTTTCAAAAGCCTTCCTAATGTCATGATTAATGGAAATTTTTCCAACTCAAACAGAATTTTTTAGAAGATTTTCACATTCTGAGGCAGTAATGACACCGTCTTGAATCAATCTCCCCTTGATGAAGCCAAATTGATTTGTAGATAAAATATAACAAGAAAAACCTGATAAACTAGTAGCAATAATTTTAAAAATAATTTTCTCAACACTATTGACCAAGGAAGCATGACTGAACATATGAATTTAACCAGAAATCTCCATTTTCGGGATAATGGAATCGAACTGAGAATTCCAGCCCTTTGGAATAATTCTACCTCTGAAAAAAGGAATGACCAGCCAGCAAGCATATGCAAGAATGATATCCCAAAAATATAGAGTTACAAAATTTCCAAAGCCATTCATACCAAGAGAGCACTCATATTTGAGACTTGAAATAGCTTCTTTGATTTTTGGGTCAATAGGAATAGTAGTATGGCATGAGTTATCCTCCTGGGACACAAGCCTTGGGATCACAACATCAACAGGATAAAGGTTGGAAGGTGGACCATTGAAAAGACTATTGATTTGAGGAATGATATGCTCTGAGGTATCTTTCCTGTTATCAATCATGCTATCCACATTCTTGATTAGGCAAAGGGGTTTGGAAATCCATTGGATTTTTTGAAGAGCATTGAAGAAATTTGAATGCTTATCCCCGTACATTATCCATTTATCTTTGAAAGAATCATCTTTCATGGCATATTTTATGTTGAGAAGGTTGTTGAGTTTGGTGATTATCTCTGATTCAGCCAAACACCCATTAGATAAGTCACAGAATATATTTAGCTCTTGAAGATTCTGAAGGGAAGCCCCCTGAGATGAAATATCAGAATCAATAGAGATGTATTTGTCATTGCTCTAGAATTTGAGATTTCTTTTGAGAACATTAATATTATTAATGCTAGAAAAATCAGCATCTCTGTAATCCAAATAATTCCAGTTCCTCTGCATAATGGCCATACAATTTGGATGAGTGAATCAAGATTTGTTAAACCTGAAGGGAAATGGATGCTTGGGTTCCTTTTCTGTAAGATCCTACATAACCGGATGATGGTCAGAATTATGTCTTGTAAGCGTCGAACATGAAATGGAACCCCAATTATCTAATGAATCCTCATTGATAAATGCCCTATCAATATTACTAGAAAAAAAAACTATTAACATTCTTCCTATATCATGTGTATTTGAACCAACCAGATTGACCTTAAGAAGGTCATTTTTATCAATATATTTTCTTATTTCTCTGGTGGAAATTCATTATATAGTAGCGCCCATTTTTTCATACGGATTAATAATTGAATTGATATCCTATAAGGAGATCTATGTACAATAAATTCTTAAATTTGTAGAACCAAATCCTCCCAAAGTGTCATACGATCATGATACCTATTACTGGAATATATAAAGGTGTAACCAATTCATATCCAAGACAATTAAAGGAGCAATTGGAATTTTTTTCACTTGATACAACCATGGGAGTGATGTCTAGAGATGAGTGAGACAATACCCAAAGACTCTTCACTTCGGTTCAACATCTATTTTTATCTATTAGAGAGTATACTTACATCTCAAAGCTAAAACTATTTGATTAAAACCTATTTTTAGGCTCAGAAAGGACTTTAAGATCAGTTTGATGTTTCATAATAAAAAGCATGAAGGATATGGTGGTTTCCATATTCCCAAGACCTTGACTGTTCCAGAACAACATCTTCATATGGAACTGTTTCCAGGGCAGGTACCCCTCATATTCGTAGAGCCTTGATTTTTGGGAGGACGTCCAACCCTCTTTTTTAGATCTAGTAAAATCTCCAATAAATTATATATATCTTCTTTGTTGTTTCTCACAACCTTTCCTTTAGCATTTCGGTATGAAATTTCTAGGCCTATCCATATTTCTAGATGTGCACTATTTGAGACATCATGTTCCTTGTTGCATGATGATTCAGATCCTGAGATCTTCAATCCAATATATTCCACTGGCTACTGAATTAGATTCAGTTTAGGACCCTTCTGTATGTGAGTCCCTATATTAAATTTAGGAATACTAGAGACCAAGCTCTTCAGAACAAAAGGTGCATAAATTATATGGGTGGTTTCATAATATCCATCTCCAATGACCTAGTCTCAAGTATGTTCCAGTGAATAGGTAGCATTTGAATGACTGCATATTGACATATTCTGCCCAACCAAATTATTACCATAATCAACTATAGGAAATCCTTTTGGGAAAAATAAACCCTCTTGTAATTAATAATTTGAATTATGTTCATCCTTAATAGAGAAAACAAGATTGATGATTTCATTAGAAAATTAAAAAAAATAATTTCATCTGCCACTTCATATTAGGATCTCAATTGATGATGAAGAATGTCATATGATATTTGAAAGTCTAATTCTTACAGACTCTGGAGTTCCTGCACTAAGAGGGTATTGGGTAAAGCTTCTTCAGCCTCCTCCTCTTCCACCTTGTCAGCCAAGGTATTCTTTCGTGAGCTAGACTAATTCATTACCGCAATATCATAAAGAGTGACAATGTGATCCTCTTCAGGGTTGATAGGAGTTTTGATCATTTGATTTTCAAAGTGACCTGTGAGGGACCAACTTGGTCCTTAATGATTCCCATCTTCTCAACATTAGTATTCTTGAACCTTTTGTTCTTGTTGACCTCATTACATTCCATGGCCATTTTTACAATCACTTGTTTTAGTAATCTATAGTCAGAAACCTAGTGTCCAACCATTATGATAACCTCATGGAATGGAGAGACATTTTCATACTCAATTTACACCTCTGATCTGATTCCCTTTGCCAGGAATGAGATGCTAGTAGGATGTTTCAGTTCCAAGTTGAAATCTACTAGCATGTGCGAAAAGAAACCAATCTCTCCCTCCATAGTCCTTTAGTCAATTCTAATTGAAGTACTAATGCAGGGGGCTTTGTCATTCAGAATCCTTGGATGCTAATACACCTAGTTTAAACCATGAAGCCTTAAACAAATTTGGGCATTGGATTGCTTGAGATTAAAGGGGTTGAAATTAACAACCCATTCTGATAGTCTAAGAATTCCAAGCTTCAGCTACAAATTTCCATAACTCCATGCAGAATTCACCGCATCCCTGGATTGAAGAATGATATGAAAAAACTCTCCCTATTGGTATTATCTTCCAATCCCTATTTCCCTAGCAATGAGATATTCAATTTTTATGCTCAGGGAATGACTAGGGTCTATTACTTTTCTAGTAAATAACACGACCTACGATCAAGAACAAACATAGATTAATACTATGTTTTCGGTCTTCTAGATCTAACTCAAAAGAAAAACATCAATTTTAAAGTCGAGTTATATTATATGGTATGTGAGACTCATCCTTGGGGGGCTCTCTGATACCCAAGAGGGATTCCAAAAATGATAGACCCCAATGCTATAAACACGAAGGGATATTAGGTTCTTGAATTTTGGTTGAATTCCTCAGGGATCCTCGATCATCTATATAAGCTAGTTCCCATTTAGGATTGAATGAATCTATTAAAGAATTCAAGGTCACAACCCAATAAACAAGGTTTCTCCATTTCTAGATCCATCTCTTCATCGTCCTCCTACTCTCGCCATCTCCAACAATACATCATAATTAACAGAAAATTAATGAATTTTTTTTTGTACCACACAAATATTTATAAGTTAGAAATTTTGACTTTATGAACACTGTGCAGGAACTACATCCGTAGTGACCATGTTTTTTATACTTATCATCATAAAAATTATAATTTTCAAGTTGCAAATTATTTACATACAATATTGATATTTTAATATCATTATTTAATAATTAAATATGTTTATTAAACTATATATCTTAATTATATCTCTATGAACTATTAAAAAATACCATATTTTAGAAAATTTATTTTGATTTACTATTCACAGAAATTAAAATATTTAGAAAATTATAAAAAATTTATAAAAATATAATTTCATCATGATGTACTCGAAAATGAAATTAGTTTTTATGAAAAAATTAAATAAATGAAAAATTAATGTTTTAAATAAATAAACTTATATTAAATTATTTATTTAAAAAATTACATAACATAAGGAATATAATAATTTAATTCAAGAAAAATAATAAATATTAATTTATAGATATCTTGGTTGTGATATATTTAGTCTATTTTTAGAAGTATAAAATATATTAAAACATTTTACTTTTTTTACATGAATCATTTGAACTCAAATATTCATTTAATTTTACCTCATAACATCATAATTTGTTAATGAAATTCATAATAAATTTTATATGAAAACGAAATATCAAATTAATTATTATAATGGTTTTCTAAAAAAATCATGAATTCATTTTCATGAAAAACAAACAATTCACAATTATTTAAAAAATTGATAAGATTTCTATATAAACATAAGATCATTTGATGACATTTTAGAATAAAAGTATTTCTTTTATAATCCATAACATATAAGTCAATTATGTACATTGAAATGATATCCTCAATTTCACTCTAATAAAAACTCATATAATAGAATCACATAAAATGATAATTTTTATATCTTTTTGGAGTAACATATCACTGATAAACCCCATCACTGTAGCTAAAGTGATGATCATCTATTTTGGGTTCACCCACTATCATATCTATATAAATGTCACAATTTAGTTATATTCCTTATAATAGAACCATATCATGGATAAAACAAATATTTATTGAAATTATTCCATAAAAATAATTTTCATTTTCATTGAATCCCATAATCAATAACACAATCATTTATCATCTATAGAAGTAATGAACTTCCCAATTTCCTTGAAAGTAATTTTCATAAAAAATTACTAAAATATTTAGGGAAATATTATTTTTGATATTAACCATAGTGTAATTCAATAAAATATTGATAAAGAATATTGGATACTATTCTTGGAAATGGAATTCAATTCTAATATGCAAAAAAATATTCTTTTTGTGATTTTGTAATATTTTATGAAAATAACCCCATCAGAAATGTTGAAAAGAATGATTTCATAATACTTTCTCAAAGAAGTGAAAAATAATTGGAAAAAAACATTATCAACATCTGTTTAATAATTGTTAATTTTTTTCAAATTTAAATTATCTTATTCATGAAAGAAAATGAGTTATAAATAAAAACTAAAAAATATTTTCAAATTAGAATATCTTACTATAGGCCATGTGTAACATTATATATATAAGAAAATCTATAAAAGATAATAATATAGACGTTTTAATAGTTTAATGAAACTATTAATGAACATTTAATTATTATTATTTCATCTATTTAATTTATTATAATGAGTAATTCAAAAACTATTATATTTAGGATTGTGGGGGATGTTTAGTTTATAACCATAAAAAACAAATTGGTGCACTGGCCAACGTCAAAGGTCACGTGGTTTAATTGAATTAATAATATTAAACATATTATAACATTAATATTTTTACATGAACTTATCCTTTATTACCAATAATCCAATGTTGTCCAGAAAAATAATTCACGTCATTTCATTAAGAAATTGATCCAAACATATGCATGACTGGCATTTTTATTTTTTTGACTGAATAGAAAATAATTAATATATATGTTATAAATTACATATTTATACATTAGTATATCCTTATGTGCAACCATGTGATATATTAATCAAAAATTAAATACATCGCTCCATGGAAGTTATGTTCCACATGTTATGATGTAGAGTTTTTAAATTTTATTTTTTACATGGAAATGTGTGACATAAAACATAAAACCGTATCCATTTTTAATGATTTTTTATTTATAGATAATAATATGAAATTTGACAAATTAGATTCAACTTTTATATGATCGATGGTTAATATGAATATTAGAGACTATACTCCTTGTAAGAATTTTAACATTATCATTAGTGTAAATTAGTACAAATGACCAAGGATATTTAATGGATAAAGGAGAAGTGATGACATCAACAAGAAGAGTTATGTCATATAAATCCCACTTTACTAAACATGAGTGGGAGGTAGCTTATCTGGGTTTCTCCCATTACCAATCCCAACTTGATATTAAATAAGTAAAACTCCCATGAAATCATATATAGGAGAAGTTCAAGTTAGTGTAAATTAACCCTTGGGAAATGTTAGTTGAGCCTCACCATGAATCTATCACTATATTACACCATAACTATAGGCTAGATTAAGGGGTAATAAGGGGATATGTTTCCATGAAATTTTTATATAATTTTAAATTTTATATCTTAAATAAAAAAAATTTCCTTCATTTTTGTATTAAAAATAACTTTCCTTAAATATAAATAATAAGAGAAATTTATTTTTAGAGAATATTTGTACTCTTAAAAAAGGATATTAAATTTTTATAATAAACTAAGTTATTATGAATCACATTTTCTGTAATGAAACAATATAATTAATAAAATATTGTTTAAATATATATTATAATATACTTTTATAATGTCATTGCAAATTATAAATGTGAAAAATTGTATTATTCGTTTTTAAACACCTAGTTTTTAATTTAATAAGTATTTTAATATTTAAAATTTAATATTTTCATATATAATGAATTATTATGATAAAATAAAATTTTTTTTTCAAACCATATCCTCGAAATTAGGTTAGGGTGTATTCATGAGAAATTTATAAAATAAATTATTTTTCCTTCAATAGTAAAATTATAATTTTGTATTTTTGGTATCATTAATTACTTTATAATTATATTATAATGATGTAATAACTAATTAACCACAATCCTCGAAATAAGTTGTGTTATTTTCTCAATATCAAGTGTTTTAATATATTTTTATCAATTTAAAAACCCATTAGTTACTTTTCATATTCTAATATGGAAACATTAACAATAATAATAATTTTTTTTGTGAAAAAATTATATTTCCATGTAGAGAGAAAAAAAATAATATTTTCCGGTTTTAGTGGGTTAAAATAACATAAAATATGTCCTAAATGTACAAAAAACATTGGAAGACACCATTAGAATCCCATGCTTTTACATTTTCCACAATATATATTTATAAGGCCAATATTTTTTTATTATTAAGAATATATACACCTTTTTTCTATAAATACCCACAACTTATCCATTTCTATCATGCCAAAATACATCCTAAAAAATAGAAGTTTCTCCTCCCCTGTATTCCCCCATGTTATACAGACCCAACCGTAAACAAATGTTATTTTAGTGTATTTGAACTAGAATTCACAATCAAAGATGTTTTTTGTTTAGAGGTTTAGAGAATTAGGAAAAACTCTTACATAGTAAACACATAATTAACATGTGTAAAATAAAACTACGTATCATTATCTTAACAAATTAAACCCATTTAAAATAAAAAATAATTTATTTTCAAGCATTATATTTAGTACTTCTATCATGGAAGCTTCATTGTCAATACCAATCGTAAGACATGTGAAAAAAATTAAAACATGGGATGAGAAGTAAAGAACAATAAGGGAAATAAGCAAACCATTAATCTAGTCAAAAAATGCTCACCTAATTAATTTTCTTTGAGTGAATGAATAAAAACATATTCACACGAATAAAAATCAATATTTTTTCTCCAACATGAAATTTAAAACCAATATAAAGGAAATAAAACTCATTTAGGTGACAGAGAATAATATTCATAAAACCCTTTCAAACCACTTATAATTGGAATAACCAAATTTATAACCTCAAATATTTTTATTACTCAATAAATTGGATATTTATAATAGGTATAACATTTCGTATAACCTATATTGGTCTCACTTGTGAGCTATAATGGGGATCAACCCTTCACATAAGCAATAATGAGCCCATTTGTGAGGTACAATTGGGATTAAACCATCATATAAGTTGTATCAGGATTAACTGTGAGAAATAATAGGGATAAACCCTTCATATATGTTATATGGGATCACATATTTCACATAATTCTCAGGTACAATTTCATGAATCAAAAAACCCTTTTAAAAACTTATTCTAGTCCTGTATGAAACACATTTGTGTATGAAACTACCATTTCATATAACAACCCATTTCCAATAAGAAGATAAATAAAATTTTTATGGTATTTCTTTTTATTTTAAAAACATTAAGGTCAATAGTGTATGCCAAGTACCAAATAACAGTTATTGTTATAGACAAGATGATTTCCCCGTATAAATTAAAAAATAGTCATTTTATCATTTTCTAAGGAAACTAAAACACATTGTATTAAAAAATTCCATTATTAAAACATGGAATGAAATTTAATATAAACATGAAATTTCTTTTATAATTATTATATATATATATATAAATAAATATTTTAATTAATATTATGAAGAATATATTTGAAAATTAAATATTTAAACATTCACACTGTCACATTCCACTTTGAACATTTAAATCTAAATCTCCCTGAATTAATACATTTATCAAAATAATAAATAAAATATTTATATATAAAATATTTATATGAAATTTCAATGTTGTTGTATATACACATTATAAATGTAAAATGGTTAATATTATCAATAAATTCCTCAATTATCGGATATTGAGATGAAATCCCATAAAATGGGTATGAATCGTCATGTACAATAACTGTATTAATGTATAATAATTATAGGTTAATATATTATTTCTTGATAACCATTTTCATTTTATTATTCTTTTAAATAACTTATTACAATGTTATTAATAGAACATAATTATTTATGTTCATATCAGACATTTTGACGATATTCAGTACTTAAGTCAAAAATAAACTTGGTAAGATGTCAATAGTCCATGTGTTCATAAGTAAATCATCACAAAAATAATATTAATTACATAAAAATTAGTTTTAAATATCAAATATATCATTATTAAATTCATAAAATATGGATATGGAAGATGAATAATGTTTCAATCATGGAGATGGTATGACATACGTACAGATGAGTAACATTTCCCTTTTTCATTTATCATTATGGAAATAAGATATTTTTTATTTTACCTATCCATAATGATCATTATATAATTATAATAATAATAATCATTGAAATATACTTATATGTATTATACATGTTATGTGGTGAATAAAAATGATTCATATTTCTTCATGGAGGTGATAGTTCACACGTACGTAAGAACGATATTAACATTATTTTTGTTCATGGAAGGTAAGCACATAATTAAGATAATATTGTTCTAAAATGATAAATATGTCATTAATATCATATATAAACATTTTTCCCATCATTATAACCAGTATTGATATATAATAATGAAAAATGAACTACACTGGTTTGCAAGGTGGTAGTCTGCCACACACACGAACGAAATTATCATTTTCTATTTGATAAAATTATAGAAAGATTATGGTGATGATATTATAAAAATAACATATAATTATATTTATTATATTGGTGTATTTATTTTATTTGAGAATAATAATTTTTAGGAGAAGTTGAAAAGGAAATAATATAGAAACACTAAAAAAAATGATAACTCTTCTTCGGTTGATTTCTATTGAAAAACATTGTTACTTTTCTATGACGGGTGTTATTCCAAAAATATGGAATAAAAAAAGTGGGTAGGGATTATAGGAAAAGGTTTAGGCTGATAATGTTTGAACCAAAAGTCTTTTTAGATGTTATTATTATAGGATAGCATGTACCTTTTTATGGGGGGGAAGGTCAACCATAGAAACTCTTAAAATATTAAATTAATATAAATTCAATTTTAGTTCCAAATGGTCCCAAAATAATTTATTTTGAAGATTCAATTATTTTGGGTATAATATTCATATTCTAATTAAAATTATACATGTTTTGATTTTTTTAGATCCTTATCATTTTTCGTTATCCTTTATTTTACTCTTTTCAACCATACCGTGATATTATGTAATTTACATTTTGTGGGATAATGTAATTACCATAATATGTCAAAAGCCCAAAAAAATATCCATTTATCCTATATTTGGACTATTAATAACTATTTATCTCAATATTATATTTCTTTAAATTTAATACCATTTAATAAGTTATTTTTTATTTTAAAATATCAATATAGTAAATTTTTACACTTTCTGTTAGTTGTCTTTAAAAAATATAAGAAAATGAAGATATGACAAAACCAACACCATTAAATATTAATTTTTTTTTTAAATTATCCATACATTTTTTTATGGAATACATTCTGTCAGATAATATTTATTTAAATATATATAACTAGTACTCGCCAGTGCTATTGCACGACGCATTATATTTCTGGTTTTTCTTTTAATAAGAGATTAATATTTATAAAATTTTCATAAGAAAAAGTAATGTTGAATAAATTTTAATTAGAATTTAATGGTGTATGATAATTGAATATGAGTGCATAAAATATGAAGTCACCATTAAAATAGTTGACAATGAAGAAGGATAGAGTAATAGTATATGATTTTTTAAATTTTGAGGAATAATATTTGAATTCATTATCCTTTTAGAACAAAATAATTATAATGCGGGAAATATATTAAAAAGTGAAATATAATTCAAAGATAAGAAAGTGGATGCAATCATAAAAATGAAAAATGTGAAAATAAATGAAATAATAATAAATTGAATGAGTGGTTTGTTTGAAAAAAAAACCGACACTATTCATCATGTATATGGAATAATATGAAATGAGGGATGTATAGATCGGAGAAAAAGATGAAGCAGAAGATGAAATTGAATAAAATAAATAGATTAAGACAGAGCCGACATCAAATTCATATTATTTGACAACATGAAATTGAATAAAATAATAGATAAATAGAAATTGAATATGGTTGTTTCTTCACTAAATGTGAATAGTTCAGAGTAGTATATCTAAATTTAGTACCCAATCCCTGAAATTTCACGGCAAGATCATTTAATGACACATTCATTTAAACATAATTTGGATTTTTTCCAATTTGAATTTTTGGAAAATAAATCCGTACAAGAATGAACATAAATTCTATATATGTTGATCCTAGTAATGCATAACCAAATACATAATTTATATATAAATGTCATCATGAATTAATGAAAAAATGTGATTTTATACATAATACTTTTTATTATATAATATGAATAATCATTCTTTTATGTACATAAATTCACTTAGCATAATATTTATTCACAAAAAATGTTGTTGTATACTATAAAAACATGTAAATTAAAGAATATTGAAACACCTACATATTGCATACTCTAAAGTGCAGTCTTATGCATAAAGTAATTAATATAAAATACTAAAGTCTTTCATAGATATAAATGCATTACATAAAATGTAATCATGCAATTGCAAAAATATCCATAAAACTATATATGCAGCTTACAAGAATTTATAAAATGTATTCCTAAAAGATAAAATGTATTGGAGGAACAGTTGGATAATAATATGAAAATATGAAATTTATTATTTACATGATGCTTCTATGTCAAATAAGACAAGGACTCTGTAGAGTCTTCCAAAAGCATTAAAAATAATAACTGTTAGATGGTGCGAGGGGCCATGATGGAAGATTTTGTGCTGGAAATTAGAGTATCTTCGGCATATCCATAGCATTTCAAAGAGGCCTCGTATTTGAATCCATCATATCATTTAAAAATAGGACTTCATGAAGTAATGCTGTTCCTACAAAACCATATGCAACCCCTCCATTTAGTTGCACAGATGAAAAATGAACAGAAAATAAAAGACAGTGAAGATAAAAAACAACGACATGGGTTGTTTTTATAGCTTTTCCGAATGGAGACCAATCCTGATTTAGTGGAGGGGAAGCTGTATATCATTTCCCTGAATGGAGATAGTCAAACATGTTAAGCCTCATTTGAAGAGAGCATCCTACCACTCCATATGACCTGAAAACATGAAATTGTATAAAAAAATAGATGAAGAACGATTAAACGTTGATGTTTCATAACTAAATGTCTTGACTTTTGTGTTCTTGGATTTAAATGTAATCAAAATATATTCAAATAACAAGAAAGCGGTGGGCCGGGCAGGTTTGTTTTCACTGATTGGTGTCATTCACCCTTGCTAAGAAGCTTCAAGATAGATATCTCAACCACTTTATAAGACTTGGAAACATGATAATAAATTAAACAATATACATGAAAATAGATTAAATCTTGGTGTAGCATAAAAATCAATATCAAAATTCTATTCAACTACAATTCTGTATAAATAATAACTGCATGTTGAATATGAAGAGACAAATAAATGCATACATATTATAAAATCCAAAAAAATTCCCTACTATATGTGGTTGCAATCGTCTCAAATTTTGTTTAATGGGTGATCTTTACTCTTGATCTGATGAATTTGTAGAACACAATGAAATGTCTAGTCAATCATGGTTCTGCAATGAAAGGAAAAAATGTATTTATTATTGCATGGTAAACATTGAAGGCAAAAGAATACATCTTCTAATGACCATATTTGTTTTACTTGTTAAATGTACTCTTGACAATATGATAACATTTATAGAAATCAATGTTGTTTTTGTACCTAATTTTTTAGTTGTGATAAGAATTTGTAGTGGCTGAAGAATAGTTAATAATCCAATAGCTGATCACCTACAGATTCATCCAACATTTTTACCTACACATACAACAATATGTTCACCTGCACATAAAATGAACTCAGGGAATAATATTGCCTAAAACATGAAATAACTACCACCAGAGTCATTAATGAATCACAATACCTCAAAGATCACAATAGAATCTGGTCAGAAAAAAATATAAAAACCTGTTACAGAGAGAATATAAAAAGAAAACAGTTGTAGTGTACTACTGTTTGATGCAAATTTAAAGTGTAGGAAATTAAATCCTTCTAAAAACTATATGTGTGTTAATAAATCGGTTTGATGTAATTTTTGTTTGTAAACTCAAGTGTGTGATTTGTTTCTATAAACTACATGTGTAAATAATATCATTGTGTAATATATGTTTACAATCTATCTCTGTGTGAAAACTGTGCGTAAGAAAACCCAAGTATCTCAGCCCAAACACTGTCCACTCTAAAGTGAATTGTCAAATATGTTTAACACATCCACAATCAATCCTTTTTAGTTGTTAAAAAAAACAAATAAATCTGGTGACCATTAAAGTTTGGGAAAATTTAGATTTCCAAATTGAGGATGGAGACTTAATTTCAATATCAACTGCATTTAGGAAAACAATACTGCATACAATGAAAGAAAACGTCAAAGAGGAATTACTTAAAGAGTGGTTCTAATAATCAACATGTTATATGGGGTGAGGAATAATTGTTAAGAATAAATAATCACCCTCATTTAAGTTTGTTTCATGCTTTCCAAACTCAACTCTATGAAGTATGTAATATTCTGAATACCAGAGTAAAAAAACTCATATCGGAGTAAATCTCTCCAGATGGCAGAAAGTTTTATAATCTCCTGGTGGGGGATAGTTCATCTGCTAAAAAGTATTTTTCTTCTAATAAGAATATAATATTAATAAAGGATAAGAAGAAACAATAATGATTAATAAAAAATGAAAGATAAGTCAAACAAAACACAATGATTGAAATAATTAAACTAAGAAATGTAAAAATAATTGAATTATATATGGCAACATGAAAAAACAACCAGTATCATGAAAAACCATCATGAAAAACCATATAGTAGCATGAAAAAAACCTACTAACCAAAAACCATCCAGCAACATGAGATAACGTGGTAATCAAAAAATGATTCAAACCATCGAGAATCTTGAAAAATGTAAAATACAATAGAACACCTCAGTTGAATTAATGTCCTACGTGAAATACCCAAGATAATAAATTTTTAGGAAAACGTGAAGTAGCAATAACCTCTAGATTAATTTTCTAGTAGAAAAAACCTCCAGCAGTTAAATAAACATCCAGCATTTGACCCATCTATAACCCTCTACAATTGGGCGGTTCTAATAAAATGAGAGAGATCACACATTTCAATATGATTGAATTGAAATATATATAGTATGACATTGGAAATTAAAACATCATATGAAACATTCAATTGTTTATGGAAATTAAATAAGACTTAATTAAAATTAAAAAACATTACCAGAAAATCTCCACAATGGGGAAAACCTATTCATGCTACAAATGTTTGGCCCCGGTGTAGACAGAAACCTGAAGCAGAAAACCTGAATGCATAGTTGACAAAAAAATACAACAGAAAAATGTCAGTACAAGAAAATATATTTTGATTCCCCTTGATTATTTAATCAATATTTGAAATTTATAATGACTTTTTGATGAATAATTTACCTACTCAATATTATACATAATAAAATTGAAGGGAAACTCATAGAAAATATGTTAACAGAAATGATTAAATTATTGGTTGTAGTGGAATGGGTTGACTTCAATTCTATAAACCATAGGTGTGATCTTATTATATTCAATTCCTAAATCTTTGAGGCTAGTATAAATTCAAGGTAGTAAGAATCAATTATTTATAACTAACATCATAGGAAATCTTGTGTGAGAAATTAATTAAGGGCTGGTTATAAGTACATGAATCAATGATAACAAAAAAAGTTTAAACTATGCAAACCTGCACAAATAAGAACAACCCCATGAGAAGTGTAATGTGAGTATCCAAAACATCATACCACTACTAAATCTCAGCCACAACCCTTTACCGAAAACCATTGTCCAAGAACACCTTCACAGACTATCCAAGAATCACATTTTCATAATGACACTCCTTGGAAGGATACAAGAACATAGTTGTTGCGGAATCTGGATCTGCAAATAGATAGGTGAATAAATAATTTCAGAAAATAAAAAATTGATTTTGTAATTGGTTAATGGGGAAAATATGTTTTGTAATGACAAAAAAAAGTTTATTAAACAAAGAGAAACTGTAAAAAATAAAGAGTACAGATAAAATAAATATACCTGGTTTGGAGAAGATGAAATCAAATGCGGACTAATTAATGGGTTTCTATAAGGAAAACGAAGGACAATGGTTTTATAATACGTCGAATGGTATATAGCCAATGAATTTGTGGCACATGTATCTGGGCAAAAATGAGGTAGAAGGGTAAAACATTATTTGAAATTATGAGATCATACATGTTGAAAAGATGTAGATCTATAGGATTTATGGTATGCTATTTGTTATCATAACGGTATTTGCGAGCCCATGGTATTTTTGTGTTGCGCCGAGGAGGTTACGATAGTGTAATTGTAGGCTCATCGTAGATACAGGCAATAGAAATCACAAGTAGGAGGACGCCGGTGTCAGGGGTTTGCGGAAACCATTGGTCGCGAAGAAGTGAAATCCAACTGTGAGCGGGAGACCAAGTCGAGATGTAGAGGGAACCCTACACTGGGAGACCGAATGGAGAACATTGAGTAGGGAGACCAAATCAAAATACTGAGGAAACCCTATAATGGGTAGAGTGATGTAGGAACATGTTAGCATTGTGGATTTTCGGTAACCTAGGTCGCGAAGAGTTGAAACCTGAGGCCGACCGGGAGATGCAACACAACGAATATGTGATCTAGAACTGTGAGAAGGAAGACGTCTATGAAAGACGATGACAGAGTGCATCCAGTAGAGGAAGCTCGACGGAGGCGTGGGTTTGTGGGGTGCAGGGGTTGCGAAGCACGGAAAACTCGATTGGGAGTGGGATTGGGATGAAGATATTTGATAGAGAAATTGTTGCGGAGGTGTAAAACGGTGGACTGTAGGATAGCCACATATTAAAAAACTGATGCGGAGCTATGATAGACTGACACGTGTTTGGGAAGAATGCCAGAATTAGTAGATATAGTAAATTTCAATTATTTTTTCCCTTCATAAATTATTAAATTACTAAATCATCATTGCATCATATTTAAATATAATTATTTAATTTTAAAAAAACTAAATAAATTACAATGATTTAGTTAATATATTTATCATTCAATTTATTATTTATATTTATAAATACTCCATGTATAACCCCTTGTTAAAATAACATTCTTTAAAAAACAAGTGTAATAAAAATTAATATTAATGTAATATTATATTATAAATGCATCAAAGTAATAGACGTGGATCCAAGTGGTCCTAAAATCTACCCAAGTATTCTCATTTTAGGTATACACTCATCCAATTAAATTAGTGTAAATTTTAGGGTAGTTTTAGATTTTTATAATATTATTTCTACCATTAATTACACGATATATGCTTAATAGTGGTAATTAAAATAATTACTACAGTTACTATTCAAAATTTCAAAAATATATTGACCTATTTACATTATTTGGAAAATATAATTCCAAATATGGAATCTATTATTCCAATTTTAGAACACATAAATTTCTTCAGTTAATTTAAAATTAATCCTTCTTGTCAGATTGAGAAAATGGGTTCTTTAAAGTAAAACCATCAAATGATTAGCATGTGTTTATATCAAATATCTTTGTAAAATAACATCCAATGATTTTTTTTGTATTAAATGATAAAACATTATTATAATTATTCTTTAAATTAAATTTAAATTGTAATCAATCTATATAAATAAATTCCACAGAAATGCTGTTTTGAATTAAAATGTAGTATTTTTCACTATTCACCAAATTAGTAATTTTATCAACAAATCCCAAAATCTCAAAAAAATTAAATTTTTATTTCCAACTTCTAAACAAGAACATTATTTTTTAATAAATTAATTTTAAAAGTTCTAAAATAAATTTTTAAAATTGTTCCCCATAAAAATACGATATAACTAATTTCTCTTAAAAATACTTCTTTTATATAAAAAATATAATTTGTTCTTATATAATATCTAAAAATCCAAGAAGATGAAATTTATACATTAAATAGAATAATATATATATATATATATATTATTAATAAAATCTTTCAATAATGATTTTATTATTTTATACACTCACATATTTTTATTTAGATATTTTTTCAAAAAAATAATTCATTTTAATTATAAAGGGTTTTATTTTTACTTATATATAATTTCTGACAAAAGAATTAATTATGTAAATTTGCAAACAATATATTCATAAATCAAATAATATTGATCATTCCAGCCATTTACATAGGTAGGTTAGAAGGTAAGATAATAATATTTAGTTTTTCTATTTAGTTTGATGTGGTGTGTTTTCTTTGATATCGAGCATATTGTATCCTTTTAAAAATGTTGGATGATACATTCTCTCCCTTTTGGAAACTGAATCCTCATAATTAGATTTTTGGTTCGGTATCAAAGGTATGACTCCTCAATATACCTATATGAAATTCTTATATCGGAAAAAATATTAAACAAACTTCTATTTTAATTGAAAGAAAGAACTGTAAGAATGTCACCTAAGATAATACATAATAGGATTCCATGTTAGAAACTGTGGATATCGAGGAAAAAACTATCATGTTATGATGTAGAGTGACAAAAAAACATGATCAAGAGAATGTTAATAAACCAAAAACCAAAAACCTGTGATGGGTTAAAGGTTCTTTGATTTCATTGAAGGGAAAGTAAAAAAAATTGTTTTAATAACTTTTCCATAAAGATGATGTATTATTTTAATAAGAATAAATATATATGGAAGTAAACTTACATGACATGTAGAGTTTCATATATTAATCTAATTTATCCATAGACTCATATTTTTCTACAAATACTGAGTATTTATGAATAATTTTTCACACCTAATGAACTATAATAAACATATAAAAAATCACATCAATGTCAAAAGGTTAAATAACTATTGTTTCTACGTTTAAACACTAACCAAAACCCAAATAGTTTGTAAAAGATTAGTTAATTTCCACCACATTGTATAAACCTTTATATAGATAAGTAGTACATTTAAGCTCTAAAATTCAATTGTAATATCCAATTTTCAACAAATACCATTCAACAAATAGCATTCCAAAAATTTCTTCAGTGAAATCAAAAATAACATTGAATCTCGAAATTTCGATAAATTTTAATACCTAATATTACAAGATAAATTATAACATTTATCTCCAAATAACATCGACCTCTTTTAATGTCATATACCTAAAAGTAATTAACCATATAATATATTCCCTATGATAGGTTAATCATTTCCATAAATAACCCAAGTCACCAGAAGTCCCTAACATGATATAGATTATTTCAATATAAAATTCTACCATTACTCCTCAAATAAAATCCCATAGTATTATTTTTTCCTTAGGCACATAGGGTTCCCCAAATAGTTAACATCTTCATAATTAACATTTATCACATAATCCCCAAATCGTTTTCCTATAATATGGATTTATATTTGATAAAATGTAAGTTCCAAAAATTAACATCATCTTATTCCATAAGCATTTTTAACTAAAAATAAAATTCATGCTAACTGGGGAATTCACATAGAGAAGTGGTATGTGATAAATCCCTATCACACATCAGTTGTAGGTAAGATTCCAAAAACCTTGTCTAACATCATGGGTGGTCACATGGTCAATGTGTTTCCCTTTTTCAAAAAAATATATAATTATTAGAAATTCCAAAAAATGAGATTAAATACTCAAAAAATAACAATAAAATATTTTATCTTCAAATTTTATATCATTCCATTCATTTATAATCCAAAAAATTAATAAAACGTAATTATATAAAATATAAATGTCTCTAAAAATATCATTAGTCACATTAATATTTTTGAACATAAACCCTTAAAAAGGATTTCTATGACATTAAACATATGATAAACCTAAAAATTATAAACTCATATGATATCAATATCTCCTATAAATACATAATAATATCTATTTTTTGAAAACTATTCTCAAATACAATCTTTAATACCCAAACATAATAATATTTTATTGTAGTGTTTTAGAACAAACTTCTCGTTCGGATATAGTTTAAGTTTATAGTTTTAGAGAATTACAGAAAACTATTATATAATAAAACAATACATTACAAGTGGCCTCTTATAATTAGTATACATTTAATTACCAAAAGAATCCCTTTTAATAAAAAAAATTAATTCTTTTAAAGATGCATCAAAAATAATTTTATCATGGAATCTTCTTGGCCCTTACCAATAATAGGACCTATGAAAAACAATTTAAAACATAGGATGAGTGAAACAAATGAGAAAGTGAAATAAAAAGACCAAAACCAATATTGATGTTAAAACATGATATCTCATATAACCTTCTTTGAAAAATTAAAACAACTAATTTTCAATAAATTATACTCATTCATTATTTGGTTTAATAAAAACATTAAAAAAATAATGTAATTAAAACTAATTTAGGTGAATTAGATCCACATATACATATAACCAATTCAAACCCCTTTCAATTGGAATAAATATATGGATGACATCCAATAAAATAATGACCCAGGAAATTGGATATCAACAATGTGGATCACCCTTTAAACAAGTTATATTGGGCTCATCTATGAGAGATAATGGGGAACAAACAATCATATAAGCTATAAATGTCTCACTCATGAGTGACAATGAGGCGCAACGATTCTTGTATGATCATCTGGGCTCAAATGTGTGCTATAATGGGGCTCTAACCATCGTATAGGCTATATCCGACTCACGAATTTCATATAATTCTGGTGTAAAATTTCATGAATCACAAAAGCCTTTTGAAAACATCTTCTCATCCTATATGAAACAAATTTTTGTATAAAAATTGAATTTAATTGAAGAAGAAATTATTTTATACATTCATACTAAAAAATAGAATAAGTAATTTATGTTCCTTTAAAAAACATTAACATTTATAGTGGGAGACAAGTATTGTCATGACCCATTCCCCAGGGCTCATATCGTGACTACCCCAAGCCCGCCTTCCATAGACCAGGGGCTGGCGACTAGCACCAAACACGTAAATCCCTATAACTGGGAAGCCATAGCCTTTATAAAACACAAACACACACAACCAGAGTACAAGAGGAAGAAAACAGTAAGTAAAAAATGTATAACAGAAATTGTTATGGAATGTAAATGGGGCCGAAAATACATGCCCAATAGTAAAGTACAAGGAAAAGACAAAACGGGTACAACTAAAAGGCAAATAGCTGGAAGGTGTCCATAAGCTCTTGGACCATCCACCATGGATCCTACCTGAAGGGTAGGTACAAAAATCCTCCTCAGTTATCCACGTATGTCCGTCTCCTCTGGCTACCGTCTCGTCGTGAGGTCCACTTCTAGGTACCATCCAGTCCGCGCACACTCTGCCTCGGTCAGTGCTGTATGTTGTCTACATCCCACACAACGAGATGAGGGCATAGCCCGTACAAGGGTGAGTATAACGGAACATAGTAATGTCCATGATACCCTCAAGGTCTCAAAAAATCCAACAAGGATAAACCACAAAGTATTAAATCAACGGATAACCATTACTTAGGTATATGCCCATACCTATACTTAAGTTATCAAGTAACCCATCTCAATCATGATGAAAACACAAAGTTCATTGACTCAGCTCAAACTAGTATTTTCATAATCTAAACCACAACTATTGGAAAACTCATCCTTTGTCGAGTATAGTGGCCCTGTCGCGACTCTGAGATGCTACTCACTAACCTTAGACTGCCGAGGTACTCCTCCTGTCGAGTACCGCGAGTCTACTTCCAAAACGAGCACTCCTCTGTTTTGGGTCTTCCGCCAAACTGGGAGCTTTCTCTAATAGCCATCATAGGTAATCATAATGTTGAGTAACATGGGTATGCTTCCAAACCAGGTGCTTCGTCCGTCGTGGGTCTGCAGCCAAACCTGGCTATCCAACAACTGGGCTAGTCGAAGAACTACGGGTCTAATCGGTCAAGTAGTCGTCAGGTCTACACCTACTAGGTCTCTACACTCTGTATGCTCATCTACAAGAGGATACACTCCACGATCTACTAGTAAATACTCCAAGAGTCAAGAAATCGCTGGTGGAAGAATCTCAATGAACCGCCACGTCAAAGGGGTCTCAACGGAACAGACGACGCCTCAATCAGATGCCCGATCTGTGAGTTATTAGCATTTTAGTTTAGGGGGACCAGTTGGATTCATGTACGAACCAACCTGACCATGACTCACCTATACCCGAACTCTAGTGGGGTATACAAAAAGGGACGGCTATGCACTATGAATACTGGCACCGCTGATGGTTCGTCAAACGGACATCTGGTGCCAAAGATATGGCCCAAGAAGGAAAGTGGTCAGTAATGGGCCCGGGTCCGGTCCGACCTGGTCGGACCGACATGTCCCAACCCAAACTGGGTTGTGTCGGTCTAGTTCGACCCAGTCGGACTCGCAGAGTCTGACCCGACCCATTGGGCGGGTCAGCCTGCAATATTTTGACCCGGTCCGATGGGCCTAGCCCAGCGGACCGTGAGGCCAGTTCTACCCAATTGTCGCCACGTAGGCAGCTCGGTAACTTAGCCCATGAGACTGGGCATGTTCGGCCAGCGACACTGCATGGGAATCATGGGTCGGCTCACCAAGACGGGGGTCCGGGAGGCCAGCGGGCAGGCCGCGCGGGGCGCGGTCATGCCGGCTGGTCACCGATAGGCCGCGGGAGCACCAGGCAGGGTGTCGGTGCGCCCGGCAGAGCGCACGGGTGCCAGGCCGGGTTACGGGATGCCGGGCAGGGTGCTATGGAATTGGGTAAGCCATGACAGGGGCTCCGAGAAGCGCGTGGGGTGCTCGGAAGCTGTGCGGGGAGACGGGCACCTGTGCGGGCAGGGGCGCGGTGTGTCGGGAGCGTGCCTATAGGGGCGCGAGGCGCCAAGAGCGTGCTGATTGGGTTACGGGGCCCCAGGCAGCGTGTTGGCAGGGTTCAGGGTGCAGGGTAGCATGCAAGAGGGCTCCAGGCCATGCGCAAGGGCACCTGGCTACGGTGCGGGGCGTGGCGGTGCGTGGGAAGGCGATGCGGAGTGTGGTGGCGCACATGCATGCGTGTAGCGCGACAGTGTGTGGGAGCCACAAGTAGCGCAATATTCATTTTATATCTTCTTCACCATCATCTCAATGCCATGACATCTTAGAATCATCACAGAAAGAACAGTAGAGAGGTTGGGCCACATTGGATTGGCCCGCACCCTCCGCGTTTAGAGTGGTAGCATTCGGTTCACATGAACAAAGCTCATATATTAAAATACATCACTTGGTATCAATCTTCATTTGATACTGAGAAGAATAAAAGAGAAGTATCATCATGCAACAACCCCTACCATGCTTGTCAGTGTCGTTTGACAGAGTCACGGGATGGCGTCGTTGATCTGTCAAGGTCGGAAGAGGAAGAGAGATACTCGTCACTGGCGACATTCTTCGCGGGTGGCATCTTCTCCTTTGATGCGGATGAAGAAGGAGGATTATGGTGTCATCGTTCTTCGGTGGCACAAGAGATGTTCACTTCTTTTCCCCTGTTAAAGACGAAGGAAGTCGGTATTCTTCATTGGAAGATGCAACACTCCATGAACTCCCCCTCTCGTTAGTTCTCCCAAAAAAAATAAATAAGTATTCCAACCAAATAATAGATGGAAATGACGACTATTATTTTTTGGCACAAAAATTTGAAAATTATTGGTTAATTAAAAAAGAAAACCCATATAATTAATGGGAAGGGTGGTTCAATTTTCAAATAGTGGGAGGTGAGGAGTTCTAATTAATTAATGGAGAGAGGTGTCTAATTAATTAATTTGTAGCTGGAGAGTTTTATCCACATAAAAAAGGGGTTAGAGGTGTTAAGGTGCTCGTGTGGGCCCCACTATTCATACTTGAATTGGGGGTTTAAGGGGGGTAAAGCTCATGTGGTCCCAACCTAAAAATATCCTACCAAGGGAGGTTGTGTGTGGGTTGGCCCCACCTCCATCCTCACCTTGGAGGATAACACTGCCACAAAAAAAAGTAAAGTTATCACTTTATTTTTATTCAATTTAATTAAAAACCCCCAAAAACGAACTCCTATACATGGTAGAACGCAACATCGGAGAAGGTATCATTAAGCAATTACCGATGTTGCGAGGTCAACGGTGCCCTCATTTTTCAATTTTGAGTACCAATTGAAGAGTTATAAAATTCCAAGCGTACGTTTACTGAACGTACCCAAAAAAAAGTTCGGAAAATTATTATCAGTCACCCTCGACCGACTATGGTCGAGGTTAGGCTCTTCCTAGGTGTAAAATTCCCCAAAGAACTCAACGGTAATCTCATATTTTCAATCTGAGTTACTGTTTAGATGTTATGAATTTTATAATAAAATAATTGTTATTTAAAATTTTTATTCACAGCCCAAAACTAACTTTTTTTGGTGGCCCGAGCCACCCAATGTTTGTATCTACCAAAACAATGAATGCCCTCATGAGTTCAGTGGTGGTCTCGTATTTTAAATCCGAGCTACCGTTAGTGAGTTATAAGAATTTGAAAAATAAAATAATTTAATTAATTATTTTATTTACAGTTATGCCATTTTTGGGATTTCTCATAGGAGGCCCGCCCCGACTAATGTTAAGTCGTGCCTAGGGTAAACCCGCCATCCTGAGCGCAACAGTGGCCTCATATTTTTGATCTGAGTAACCATTTAAGAGTTATTACACTTTTTCAGGAAAACTGCATAGGTGTGTTAATTTAAGCTTAACAAAACTTCGACGGATCATTCTATGCACTTTGGGCTTCAGAATCACGCGCCGTCACAAACTGCAGACTCGTAAAATTCCCAAGAATTTACGAAAAAAAATTCCTTGAAATTTCCTGGTCTTTACATTTCCCCCACCATAGGGCTTTATGTCCCCATAAGCCACAACTAACACTAAAGGAACAAATTAGGGTACTGAGCATGCAATTGAACCACCCGCTACCATGTGCACTCCTAGAGGTTCATGTACTACCAACGAATGTGAACCAGAGGTATCAATCATCCATGTAAGACCCATTCCTATTGATCATCAATCCCCACTGGATCCTCCGTGAATGTTTCCCCATCATTGTTGTCCATCTCTCTATGGTCGATGATGTGGGAAGATTCGTGCACCTATCTCTTTAGCTATGAAACGTGGAAGACATTGTGTACCCAGTGAAACTAAGGTGGAAGAGTTAAGCGGTAAGCCACCTTGCGTACACTACTGAGGACCTGAAAGTTCCGATGAATCACGGAGATAACATGCCGCCTCGGCCAAATCTCCATAGACCTTGTTGAGGTGAGAGCCGTAGAAAGATGTGGTCACCATCCTCAAACTCTAGAGGTCACTGTCTCCTGACATCATATGACTTTTTTCTATTCTATGTAGTCATTATATGATCCTTCTTTGCAGTAGCTCACAACATCTCTGGAGGATTCTGGCACAAATCTCTGGTAGTATCTAGACAAAGAAATTGTCCCTCTCCGTTCAGAGAGGTATTCCTATAAAAATATTTTGAAAGGATGTCACCATGATCTTCTACCCTTGTTTGGAACTGGAAACTCTGAACATCTACTACCATGCGGGTGAGGCTAGCCGACTCACAAGTGATCAGTTGCACCCTTATATGCAGCAGTTTATCCTGTGCTGCCTGGGATTCATTTTTCGCCGACTAAGGAAAACCCCATCCCATTGTTGTAGATAAAGCACGATATTTTTTCCTTATACAGTCAATCTGTGTATGAACTGTGGTTGCTAAGTCCATACCCAAACTAACGGCGTAAGGCCACAACGCTGCCACCAATAGGTTCCTACTGAAACTCTCACCTCAACGGTTAGATGACACCGTCGGCGTAAGTGTGATTATCAAGTCTCCTCCGAAAGGTATCTCCAGAAGTGAGGTTCAAGTCAACTATTTAACCATAAACTCCAGGTCTGGGACAAGATTTGTGGAAGGAAGGAATTATTGTTACCTATTTCCATTGATACAAAAGATAGTAGTAGACACAATCCATACCTCGAATCATTCCTAGAGCCCTTGGGTCACACTTCTTGATCTCATGGAGCTATTCTATTCCTCTTCCCTCCAGCTCCCTTAGCCTGGCAGGGACTACAAAGGTGGGTGGTTGTAACATGTCAAAATTTACACCACCTCATGCTGCTCTTCTATCTAGGCTTCCAATTCTTCTGCCCTGCAGATTCATCTGTCCCTATTACATTTTCTTTATGAAATAGTTTACATGCCCAAGTTTCTGGGGCCGGTTCTAGTTTCTTACTTTCCCACTACTAAAATTCACTGCCTTTATCCGCTCAGCCAAAGAACATTCAACCGCAAAAGTTATCTCTAGCATCCTAACATAGGTAGGAATGCAGAGAGGAAAAATAAAGTGCTAGCTCAGATGTCCCTAAACACATCTCACTCAGAGTTCCAAGCTCCAAAGCACTGATCGTATCGTATTCATCGAGTACCATGAATGATCGGTATGCCTTGATGAATACTCAGCTACCGACATGTCATCCTGCTGAAGCAATAGAAGTTCTAGAGAACTCATAGCTACCTCCTCAGGCCAGTCCTTAGCCGCCTGAAAGTCGGGCTCACCTTGGAACCTAAGGGGTAACCGATGCTGGAACATGTGTAAGGCACTAAGCCTACATGTGTCATCAATTGGTACATCCTGTTGAAACTCCTAACCAACAGGTAGTGATATAGCTGACACACTACCTGATGGTACAATCACAGAAAAAGGTCCATGTACCGAAACCACATCACTATGCAGACCAACCTAATGGTCACTCACTAGAAAACACTAGTATCTAATATCACCATCTTCTCTAATAGTGTCTAAAATAGGTGTAGAACTCAAGAAATCACCTCCATCCACTCCTCTACTGCCTGGGAATCTATCTCACCTCATAACCTCGGAGGCCTCTGCTACTGGAACTCATGCAATGCCCTTTGTCAGCATGCACCGTCCGCTAGTACAGCTGGAAGCATCTACTTCCCAATGGGTGGTGGTGCTGCTTGTACACCACCCGATTTTTCCAACATATAAAAGGGATATGCACTGAATCCTCTTCGCTCGGTGGGCCGTCATCATGTACTCTCTCAGAACACCAACTGACTATCTACGTGGTGGAATCCTGAACAGTTGTAACATAGTCAAAATATTATACCTGTTAAGATGACCTGGTATGAAATGACTTAAAGAATAATTTTGGAACCACAAACACAATCAGGGATTCTTGCACCAAGTCAGAAATCAGTAGCCTGGGTCCTCATGTATGGATACGTCAGACATCGCACCAGAACTGGACTCCCTGGATTGAAAACCACACTCCGTACCCTTAACACTATAGCTTAACTAGAAAGAAATATCAGAGTCCTATGTTTTGTGGAAGAACCGACTCCTCTGATACAATTTTTTCACGACCTGTCCCCCGATTCTCGTATTGTGACTACCCCAAGGATGCCTTCCATAGGCCATGGGTTGGAGGCTAGCACAAAAGGTGTAAATCCCTATAAGTAAGAAGGAATTGCCTTTATAAAATGTAAAAACACACAACCATAGTATAAGAGGAAGCAAACACTAAGTAAAAACTGTATGAATAAAATTGTGCTGGAAAGTAAAAGGGGCCAGAAATACAAGGCCAACAGTAATGTACAAGGAAAAGACAAAACAGGTAAAACCAAAAGAAAAACAACTATAAGGTGTCTAGAAGTTCCTGGATTGTCCACCAAGGATCCTACCTGAAGGGTAGGTACACAAATTCTCCTTAGCACTCCACGTCGGTCCATCTACTCCGGGTACCATCTCATCGGGAGGTCCACCTCTGGGTACAATCTAGTCCTCGCACCCTCCGCCTCAGTCAGCGCTATCCGTCGTCTGCATCCAACAAAATGAGGTACGGGCATGGCCCGTATAGGGGTGAGTATAATGATACTCAGTAGGGACACCGAGACCCACAAGGTCTCACATAATCCAACAAGGATAAACCAAAAAGTATTAAATCAACAGATAACCATTACTTAGGTATATTCCCATACATATACCTATGTTATCAAGTATCCCATCTCAATCATGAGGAAAACACAAATGTCATTGACTTATCTCAAACCAGGATTTTCATAATCGAAACCATGGATGTTTTAGAACTCCTCCTCTGTCTAGTACAGTTGACATGTTGTGACTCCGAGGTGCTACTCAATAACCATAGACTGCTGAGGTACTCATCCTATCGAGTACCACAGGACTGCTGCCAAACCGGGTGCTCCTCTGATGTGCGTCTGCCGCCAAACCAGGCACTCCCCCTAATAGCCATTAGTGGTACTCGTAATTTCGAGTACTGTGGTTCTAATGTCAAACCAGGAACTCCATCATCCGTGGTTCTTCCACCCAACTGGGTGCTCCATCCACTGGTCTATTCGAATCAATCTGAGTCGAATCGGTCAAGCAGTCGTCAGGTCTACCGCTACTAGGTCTCCACACTCTGTCTGCTTGTCTATGGGAGGATCCGCTCTATGAGCTACTGGTCAATACTCTATGTGTCAATAAATTGATGGTGGATGTATCTCAAAGGACCTCCACGTCAAAGGGGTCTCAACTCAGCAGACATCACATAAATCGGACGCCCGGTTTGTGAGTTATTATAGTTTTTGTCCCAATGGCCAAGTTAGATTCATGTACGAACCAACCTGATTGTGACTCACCTATACCCGAACTCCAGCAGGGTATACTCAAAGGGACGACTATGCTCCAAGAATACCGGCACTTTTTACGGTTCGTCAAATGGATGTCTGGTGCCAAATATATGGCCCAAGAAGGAAAAGGGTCAAAAATGGGCCTGGGATCAGTCCGACTTGGTGAGACCGACTCGGCCAAACCCAGACTGGGCCAACCTGATATGGGTCGACCCAGTCAGATTCGATGGGTGTGACCCGGCCCTTTTGGAGGTTCAACCTGCTATGTTTTGACCCTGTCCGTTGGGCCCGGCCTAGCGGACCGCGAGGGAAGTTCTGCCAGATTTTTGCCACTTAGGTGCCTCGGTAACGTGGCACGATAGACCATCCTGGTTCAGCCAGTGACACCGTTGGGGTTCCGCGGGTTGGCTCAGCAGGCAGGTGGCTGGGAGGCCGGCGGGCAGGCCGCACGGGGCGCGGTCGGGCCGGCTGGTCACCGATAGGCTACGGGTGCACAAGGCTGGGCACCAGTCCTCCAGGTAGAGTGCGCGGGTGAAGGGATGTTGGGCAGGGTGCCGAGGAACCAGGAAAGCCATGGGAGGGGCGACGGGCAGTGGCACGGGGCGCCGGGTACCGGCACGGGCAGGGGAACGAGACGGTGGGAGCGCGCTAGCAGGGGCATGGGGCGCCGGTCATTGCGTCGGTAGGGCCTGAGGCACCGGGTAGCGTGAAATGGGGCTCCGAGCGTCACACAATAGAACCAAGTAGAGGCATGGGGTGCAGTGGCGCGCGGGCTGGCGATGAGGGGCATGGTGGCGCGCAGGCAGGCGGGGAGCGCAGCGGTTCCTGGGATTCCCAGGTAGCACGGTCATCATCCACTGTCTTCTTTGTCGTCACCTCAGTGCCATGCCATCGTAGAATCCTCACAAAAAGAAGAACATAGGGTTAGAGACATGTTGTTTTGGCCCACAACCTCCACATTTAGAGTGGTTGCATTCGGTTCACATGAACGCAACTCAAAAATTAAAATACATCACTTTGTATTAATATTGATCCGATGCAAGAGAAGAAAAAAGAGAAGCATAATCATGCAACAACCCCTACCTTGCTTATCGGTGTCGTTTGATGGAGGCGCAGAAAGGTGGGGTCCTTTCGTCAAATTCGGAAGAGAAAGAGGGATACTCGTCATTGGTGACGTTCTTCGTGGGAAGCATCTTCTCTTTGATGCGGATGGAGAAGGAAGAAGATGGTGTCTTCATTCTTCGGTGGTGGAAAAGATGTTCCCTTCCATGCCCTGGTTGAAGAAGACGGAAGTCAGTGTTCTTCGTTGGAAGATACAACTCTCCAAGAACTCCCCCTCTCCTTATTTCTCCAAACAAAAAGAATGAACTATTCCAACCAAATAATAGATGGAAATGATGTTTATTATTTTTTGGCACCACAATTTGAAAAGGTGTGGTTAAATAAAAAAGAGAGCTCATATAATTAATATGTAGAATGGTTCAGCTTTTAAATAAGGGGTGGTGAGGATTTCAAATTAATTAATGGAGAGAGGTTTCCAATTAATTAATTGGGAGGTTGAGAGTTTTTTCAACATAAAAGAGGGGATAGAGGTATTAAAGAGCTCCTATGGGCCCCACATTTCATACTTGAATTGGGGGTTTAAGGGGGTTAAAGCTTAGGTGGGCCCCACCTAAAAATATCCTCCCAAGGTAGGTTATGTGTGGGTGGGCCCCACCTCCAACCTAACCTTGTAGGATTAAACCGCCACAAATAAAAATAATGTTATCACTTTATTTTTATTTAATTTAATTTAAAACCCCCCAAAACTAACTCCTACACACGGTAGAACGCAAAAATGGGGAAGGTCTCATTAAATAATTACCGAAGATGTTAGTTCAACGGTGACCTCAGATTTGAATTTCAAGCCTAGGTTCAAAAGTTATAAAATTCCGAACGTACATTTACTCAACGTACTCAAAAAAAAGTTTGTAAAATTATTATCAGTCATCCTCAACCCACTAAGGTCGAGGTTAGGATCTTCCTATGTGTAACACTCCCCAACGAACCCAACAGTACTCTCAGATTTTCAATCTGAGTTTCCATTTATAAGTTATGAAATTTACAATAAAATAATTGTCATTTAATTATTTTATTTGTGGCCAAAAACTAACTTTTTTTGGTGGCATGCACCGGCCAAAGTTAGTATCTGCTTAAATAAAGCATGTCATCACGGGTTCATCGGTGGTCACAGATTTGTAATCCGATCTACCATTTGTGAGGTATAAACATTTCAAAAATAAAATAATTTATTTAATTATTTTATTTACGGTTATGCCATTTTTGGGATTTCTCACAGAAGACCCGTACTGACTAAAATTAAGTCGTGCCTAGGGTAAACCCACCATCTTGAGCGCATCGGTGGCCTCATATTTCTAATTGGTGTAACTGTTTAATATTTATTCCACTTTTTCCAGAAAACTACATACGCGTGTTAATTTAAACTTAACAAAACTTCGACGGATCATTCTGAGCACTCTGGGCCTCAGAATCACGCGCCGTCAAAAACTGCGTACTCGTAAAATTCCCAAGAATTTAAGAAAAAAATATCCTTCAAATTTCTGGGTCATTCCAAGTATCAAATAACGGTTTCATCATTGGATAATTCATTGGTATCATATAAGTTAAAACAAAAAAAGATCATTTCATAGTTTTTTAAAGAAAGTACAATGCTTTGTATAAAAATATAAAATTCTAAAAAATATGAATGAAATTAAAGATAGATATGAAATTACCAATATAATCTTCTTATATCCACATAAATAAATATGTCAATTAATATTGTGTGGAAAATACTTGATAATTTAATCTTTATTGATTCAAAGTGTCCCATTCCACATTGAACATTTAAATATTAATCAACATGAATTAATACATTTACCAAAATAATAAATAACATTATTATAGATAAAATATGGATATCAAATTCCGTATTGGAGGTATATAAACCTTATAAATAAATGAAGGTCCATATTTTCATGAATTGCCTCAACGAAAGAATATTGAGACGAAATACCTTACAATGAGACTGAGTCGTCACATAATATATTTATATTTTGGAATTTTAAACATAGGTTAATTTATAATTGGTTGATAAAATTTTTCATATTTATTATTCCTTTTTTTCATTTATTAAAATTTTATAAAAATTACATAATTATTTATGTTCATATCATTTGTTTTGTTGATATTCAGTTTATGAGTCAAAAATGAAATTGGATTTCTATCAATCCTCCAATTGGTCATAAGTACATCTTCTCCAGAATAAAATTCATGATATAATAATCAATTTTATATATCAATTATACTTTTAAACTCGTTCATTTAATATGTAAATGAATATTTATGAATATTTGAATCACAGAGAAAATAAGTTGTATGTACACATGTGTAATGTTTCCATTTTTTATTTATCATTATCAAAATAAACTAATTATAAATTTACCATTTCATAATTATCATCATATTATGAAACCCATAATATTAATTATCTTAACCTATATATATCAACCAATATATACGGTGATTTAGAACGATTCACATCGCTTACTGGGGGTGATAGTTTGCACATTAGCATGAACGGCGTTATCATTTTTCTGTGCATAGAAGGTAATAATATAATTGAAATAATATAATTTTAAAATGAAAATTATGTCATTAATATAAAACATAAACATTTATTGCATCATTATAACCATTTTTTATAGACAATAATGAAAAATGAACTATATCGGTTCGCAATATGATAGTCCACTGTACACCCAAAAGAAATTTCCATTTCCCATTTGATGAAATTAGAGATGGATTTATGTGATGATGTTACCATAATCACATAATATTATTTTTATAATACTAGAGTTATTATTTCATCATATAATAATAAGATTTAGAGGAATTGGATGAATAAATAAAATAGAAAGACTTAAAAAGACAATACATCTTGTTCAATTGATCACATTTGAAGAACACTGTAAATCTTCTAAGAATGAATTATTCAAAAAATAAGGCCTCATGAACTTCGGTATAGATTGTTGAAAGTGTTTTGGGTAGATCTCGGACGATCCAAAATGATTTTTATGTGTCCGTATTAGATATGAGTGGGTTCATTTTTATAGTAGAGGGTATGATCACCCTTAGAAACTCTCAAAATATTAAATATAAATTGAATTTTGGTCCTAAATGCTAAAAAATCATTTTTCAAAGATAATATAATTTTGGTTTCAATAAAAATCATCCAATTAAAATTATAAAATTTTTAAATATTTTTAAATACTTATATTTTTTAACCCATATTTTACATTTTCTAATCTTACCATGAAATTATGTCATTTACACATTATTGGTTAAATTAATTACCATAACGTTTCAATAGAACGACAAGAGATCAATTTACACAATGTTTGGTCTTATCATATCAATTTTGAGGAATTATATATTTTAGTTATATAATATAATTTAATAAAATATATTAAATTATAAAATACCAATACTGTCAATTTTTACAGTATTCATTAGTTGACTTTTAATGATATCATAACATGAATACCAGTTCAAACCAACTCCATTAAATTATAAAAATAATGCCAAAATTTTAAATAAAAATTCTTCCATATAATAAATTATGTCATATAATTTATATTTAAATTTTTATAATATCATTTATATGATTATATAATTAATTACGAAATCATTATATCATCATTGTTTGATAATTAAATTTAATTATATTAATTAAAAATAATTTTAACAAAATACCATGATATAGGTAATATATTTTTATATCCAATAACCATTTATAGTTGAATAGATACCCTATATAAATCCTTATTTAAATAATGTACTATTTAAAAATTGAAGAGTAAAAATTAATACTATTCATTGAATATATTATTATAAAAGCATTAAATTCATCCTTGTGGTAACAAGTGGACCTAAAATCAACCAAATTGTGATCATGGCTAGGATAAAATAATAAAATTTAATTAGTACTCCTTTTTGGGATGTTTTATATTATTATAATATTATTTTTACCATTAATTACCTGATTTATTCTTAGCCTTAATAATTAAAATAATTTCTACAGTTACTATTAACAATGCCCAAACAATTAAAATGGACATATTTACTTAAATTGTACCATATAATTCTTAATATGTTATCCATGTTTTCCTATTCAGAAAACAGAAGTTTCGAGAATTAATTTAAAGGTAATTTGAATAATTAAAACAAAAAAAAAATGTTTTCTTAAAAGTAAAAAACATCAAAAGATTGATGTGTTTTGTATATCTAATTTTAATATGAAATGACATACAATTTTCAAATTTTTATTCAACGAAAAAAGTTAAAATAATTATAATTTAATCCAAAATAAAAAATTTATATAACAATATAAATAACTTTGACGAAAAGATGCTTGGAATTAAAATATAGTATTTTTTACTATTCATTAAAGAATGATTTTTTTAGAAAAAAATGCATATATTTCACCAAAAGTAAATTATGATTTCCCTCTTCCAAAAAAGATATTTATATTGTGAAATAGAACCTATAAAAGTGTAAAAACTAGGTTTATAAAGGGTTCACCATCAAAATGCGATAAAAATGATTTTTTTTTAAATAAATCTTTTTTTGGAAAATTGAATTTGTTCTCATAACATTTATAAAAAAATATAAATTATATTTTAAACATTAAATTTAAAATATTAAATATATATTTATTGAATAAAATCCATAAAGGCTGATTTTATTATTTTATAATCTCACATATTTTTTTAAGTAGTTTCTCAGAAAAAAAATTTAATTTTAATTAAAAATGGGTTTTTTCATTTATAAATAATATTTCTCAAAATATTAAATTATAAAAACATGTAACCAATATTTTCATAAATCAATTAATATTGTTCATTCCTCCGATTTAATAGAATGGTTATAATGTAATATATTAATATTCAGTTATTCCCTAATGATCAATGTGGCATATTACCTCCACTATTGAACAAATTGTGTCCTTTTAAAAATATTAGATGTTATATGAGGTGTCCTCAATAAGACAAAGATCCATTAATCATGATATAGGAGTGACCATTCAAGGTTAAAATTATCTTCACTTCTCTTTTCCATTCAGTTTCCCTTTTATGTGGTTTGTATTCCAATTTTCAAACAAAGATATATTTTCCACATAATTTTATCCCATTACTATAATAAGATTTTTTTTAATGGGATTCTTTTTTCATATTCATTTTTTATATATCTAATTTTTTTTTTCTTGTCATGTTGTAGAATTTACTTCTCTATAATATCTCACTTCCCCTTAATATAATATATTTTATTTTCTACTTGTTAATACCAAAGCCTCAAACCCTTCCTACGATATTAACCAAAATATATAACATATTTATCTAAATCAATGGCTAATATATTTGTATTGTTTTGAAATAAAACAATTATTCTAATAAATTTTAGTGCCATGATTTTGGGATGAAACAAAATTATTTATTCTCCATGGGTAATTTATAAAATGATTCATTATGAGCTATGTGAATAAAATTAATGAATAAGTAGAATAGTTTACATTGATATTTATACAATAAATTGGGAAAATAATTTAACCTCTAGATTTTACTTGTTTTACAAATCCTTGGTGAATAACCTTGGAACTTACCATTTATGACTCCTTAGTAACAAAACGTTGTGATATTATTATATTTGTATTATTGAAATGTTGTATCCACATTTAGAATTATGGATTCATGTTATTTAAATTATTATATTCCTTATTATCTTTTACTCAATCCTTAAATAAATTCCACTTGATCTTTTTAATATTTCACTAGATAACATGTATACTATTTTCCCTTACTCGGCCTCATGCTCACCACTTTCTTTGATGTATGTACTCATGATAAGAGGTGTAGTAAACGTATAAAGGATAAAACCATGAGGATGTATTCATGTGGATATAGAATAATGTATTATGTTTTCAAGTATTATGTACAATAATTATAAGAAACTAATCATTAAAATATAATTTTTATACCATGTAAATGAAAATATTAAATAATAAAAATGTATGATACCACATTTTGTATCATAGGATGGTTTTTTATTTTTTAAAAATAGGATTCTAAATCATTAGGAATAAAACTTGATAAATGTATAAATATCAAATGATACACTGGTTTTTGTTGAATTATTATTTATGTGGTTTCAGATAAAAAAAATCTCTATCTAGATACATAGAAGTGGATGTGGCTCTCGAACATATATATAGAAGGGTGTCACCTAAAACACCAATTTTTTCTACCATTGAACTGGAATTGGAAAATGGAAGTGAGTATTATTTTACTCATATTGAAACACTCATAGGAGTCATATTTTGTTAATAGAATTATTTTTATGATCCATTATTAAGTATTTATAGAAAATTTATTTCTTTTTAAAAATAAAATATTTAACCGTGATTTTTAAGATAGAAAATTCTATTAGAATTAAAAGAAATTTTAAAAGAAATTTTATTTTGACTAATGTTTTCTTCTTATATAAAATTTTATGAAATAAGGTGAAATATGTAAATGATGAGCACATGTTATCATTCATTTAAAACTATCATATGAAATCTAAAATGGATGAATTATTAAGAATAATGAAGCATATAACTCATGTTATGATTAATAACCTGAATATAGATGGGAGAACTGATTTTAATCGAAGAGAAAAAAATTTTCATTGTGTCCTTTATGTGTAAATGACCGCCTTATATTAGTGGATCGACATACCCATTGATTGGTAAAATAATGTTATAGCTATATAGAAACAATATTTCTGTACTCTTTTATTTTAAATAAACGAAACTCGCTCTTTTTGTATACCACATTGAATGTGAATGCAATCAATGGTTTAAAATGATTAAAAACATAAATCTATATAGGGAGAATGGTTATATGTATTGAGAAAATTTCTTGTGGTCCTTATTTAAAAATTATTTCCTCTGTTTGATACAAATATAAATTGGGAATAATTTTGTATATGATAAGAATGAGGAATATGAATCTATGGGAAGCTATGAGATGAAAATTACAACACATTATCATTACACCTATAGATGTTATATGGACTATAGTGGAAAGGTTTATAAATTATTTAGTGGAATATGTCCCCATCAACGGGCGAATGTAGCTAATCAAAACCATCAAAACTATGAGGATATAGTGAGGTGTGTAATGATGGTTCTTAAGGTTCTGATAGAGTCAGATAGGTCTCATAAATAGAATAAAAATAAAAGATATCAAGATACAAACATAGGGAGGATCTTTGATAATGGAAGAGAAGAAAATAATGTGAAACATCTGATATACAACATCTATGGGAAGAATCATTTAGGGAACTAATTTCTAGGGAGTGGAAAATTTTCAAATGATGAAGAGGTGATAATATACATCGGAACTGTCATGGTGAGGTAAATCATCAACTTATTAAAACTAATTACAAATTTAAGGGAGTGGACGACTAGACCGATGATCAAGGCTTCATGTTTTTACTTATTTGGAATTTTTCCATTCACATACCAAATCATAAAAAATTGGATAGAAATCACCATGAACCATAGAATATGTCAAGAAATAAGGGTCCATAGTTTTCTATCACAATAGATAAATTAGAATCATTATATTATGTGGTAGTATGAAATCATATTGTTATTTCATAACTAGAATGTTTTATGACTATTTCGTGTTAAATGAATTCATTTATTTCACCTTTGTTTTCAATGAAAATTGAATTAATCCATCAACTGCTATAAGTAAAGTTATGAGTCAACATTATTTGAGGGATTGTATAAGAATAGAAAATACAAAGAAAATATATTATTGGCATCAGTGACAAAAATATCATCTCAAATATATTAGTCATTTCCATGGTGTAATTTGACATTATACTAGGGATAGACTAGCTCTCAATGTATAATGTTATGATCAACTGCATAAGAAAGGTGATCTCTATTTTCTTGAATAGAAAACCCTCCATTATTTTCAAAGGATATATTTTGTGACCTAATATTTTTCAAGAAGAACAAATATTATCCATCATTATAGTGAATATTGGTGAAGAGGAATAATGAAATGAATTCATTTGAAAACAATACGTTTCAATCATTCCTAAATAAAATTATACCTGTAGAGATACATGGAACTCCATAGAAAGTTATTTAGAGTTCTTCATTGAAATTATACCTAAATCGAAGACAATATCAATGACCTGTAATAGAATAGTAAATGTGGATCTGGATGAATTAAAAAACAATCTCATGATATATTGTAGAAGGTTTTTATTAGACCAAGTGTTTCTATTTAGAGAGAACCTATTATCTATGTGAATAAGTGGGATGGATTAGTGTGAAAATTCATTGATTATAGAGAACCTAATGAGACTATAGTGAAGAAAAATTTCCCTCTCTAAAGGGTTGATTTTTTATATGAACAACATTGTGGGGCCTATTTATTCACCAATATTGATCCCTAATCTGGGTATATCAATTGAGGGAAAATAAAGAACATATTTCAAATACTTCCTTCTAATAAAGATATGGAAATTTTTTATTTTTTTTATTCCCATTAGCATGACTAATAACCCTAATATATTTATTTATTTTATGAATATAATATTTATAGAAGACCTTGATAAATTTTGGGTAGTGTTTATTAATGATATTATGATATATTAAAAAACTCATGTGGAAAATTATGAGCATATTATGGTTATATTGAATCCTCTGAGGAATGTGAGGATATTTTGACAATTCATAAAGGGTGGATTTTGGTTAATATAAGTATCATTATTGGGGCTCATTGTATCCAATGAAGTAATGGAATTTGACCCTTCCATGAATTTTTTTTGGAGGTGTGGTGTCATCTTAAATTAGTAAATGAGAATTATAAAAACATTATTTTATCATGATATTATGAGTTTTCTATGAAAAAACATTCATGAAAAAATAATCCACATGAAATATAAATTTAAAATGTTTATAAGTTCATATTGTAAAAGTATATTAAAGAATATAATCCAAGAATTGAAGAAAATAATGGTTACTACACAACTGTAAAATCTACCCTCAATCATATATGAATTCATTATTTTTAGCAATACATCTCAGAAAGTTATTTGGTGCATCCTCAAGAAAAATTACAAGGTGATTTATTTTTCATATTTATTGTTAAATAGTCATGAATATTATTATCCAACACATGACATGCAGCAATATGTTGATGGCTTTTTTGTCTAAAAATATAACCAAAATATCGTTATAGTGATATATGTGAAATATACATAGACCATAAATGATTAAGTATATATTCACTCAAAAGTAATTGAATATTATTAAAAGGTGATGGAGTTAACATATTAAAGGCTATGACTATTTAATTAAATATCACACAAATAAGAGAAAAAAAATTGATTCATTTTTTATGACGGACCCATTGGGTGGAAAATTATGAGGATTGAAGGTGATACTTTGATCAAAGGCCTATTAAAACTATAAATTTTAATTTTATTTTATGGGATATCATCAACCATATCCCAAATTATTTCTCAACCATCATTACAAAAAAATATCAAGAAATATCAAAGTGAATACCTGTTTTTATAAATGAAGTGTAGAATGTGAGGATGGGTATGTTTCTTGAATTAAATATTGATCAAGATGGTGTACTAGGATTTCGTACAAGACAATGTGTTCCATACATTTCAGAATTAAATAATGAACTTATGGATGAATCTCAATGATCTATATTATCAATATATCCAAGATACTTTTTAACATATTGGGACCTTCGTGATCATTATTGTGGGATAAAATTAAAAGGGATATTTATTACTAAACTAAAAGGGGTTTTATATGTCAACATGTTAAGGAAGAGAAAAAATTCCTAAATTTGAATTATCACAACTACCCATAAGAACAAGGATGTGGGAAAATATCACTAGGAAATTTTTCCCTAGTATCCCAAGCCCACGAAAGGAAAGGAATGTGATTTTTTTATAGTTCACCACCTCACTAAGAATTACAATTTCATCTCTATTAAAGATGGTTTCTCTCTTGACCAACATTCCAACAATTACATAAAATAAGTGTTGTAGATACAAGGGGTTCCACTTTCTATCATTTTTTATCAGGAACTGAGGATCACATAAAAATTCTAGAGATTTATTGAACATTATCGAATTATATAACTAATTTATGTTTGACCTTTCACCCTCAAACTGATTCAAATAGAAATAGAATATTTAAACACTCATGGACTTTCAGAGAACATTCCTAATGGAATTTAAAGGTGGATGGTATCAAGATATCCCATTAGTTGAATTTTCATACCACAACTACTACAAATCGAGTATTCAAATAGAACCCTATAAAGATCAATATATTATGTGGTGTAAACATCAATCTTTTTAGTAAGAGGTCATTGAATGAAATCTTATTAGGCATGATCATGCGATAGAGTTGAAATAAAAAGTTGATTCCATCTAAAAACAAATAAAGTTTTCTTGGTGTCAACAGAAGAACTATTCTAAATACCATAGAATGGAATGGATGTATTTTTAAGTAGAAATTTTTTTCCTTTGAATATCACTTTGTATTATAGTCATGGGATTTCTATATAAAGGGAAGCTTACCCTGAAGTAAATCAACCCCTATGATGTCATTTATCTCAAAGGAGATGAGTCATACCATTTTGAACTTCCTCAAAATCTATCGTTAGTTCATGATGTACATATCTAGTCCCTCACACGTATAAAATATCACAGTTGGACAAATGCAACATGAACTCCCTTATGAGAAGAATATGGTAGAGATATTGGACTGAAAATTAAAGCATCTATGAGAAAATGACACATACCTCTTCAACGTGTTATGAAAGAACCATAAACACAAAGCAGTGATATGGGAAGCATAGGAGACGAAGAGAGAGAAGTACCGACTTATTTTCCCAATGAATAGACCAATTATTATATTTTGGGGTTGAAATTTCTTAAAGTGTTAATAATTTAACAACCAAATATTTTTAAATGATATTATTATCATAAAAATGTCTATTGTACACTAAAAACCTATATTTAATTTTAATGAATTGTTATTTATGGTGTACAAGGGGAAATGTGACCATCGATATTTGACAACTATATAGCTGTTGGTCAAATGTTATATTTGGTCAATATGATCCTTGTAAAAAATACTCTTTGAATCAATTAAAACATAATAATTAGTGTATTTTAAGTAGAAATGAAAAATTAAAATTAATGGATAAAGGAGAATCTATGGCCTTAACTAGTAGAGTCATGTCGTATGAAGCCTATTTATTAAAACATAGAAGGGATGTTGAGTTACATGAATTCCACCATGAGAAATCCTAATATGAGATTTAATAAGTGAAGATTGAAAAAAAAAATTCCACTAGAGAAGTTCAAGTTAGTTAAAATTGACACTTGGAAGATACTAGCTGACCCACACCAGGAATCTATCACTATCTCACACCTTACCCTTAGGTCAAACATGATTGTTATAATAGGTTATAAAGACACACCTTAGTAACTAAATTTTTTACCATATTGTATAAATAAAATTTTTACTCCAACAATTCCATTTTAATAATACTTTTCCTTAAATACGAATAATTTGATAAATTGATACTTCAAACACAAATTTCACATTTTAGAAATAAAGTATATTTTTTATAATAAAATACGATATGGTGAATCATATTTAGTTTTATGAAATGTTATGAAAAAAATATTAATTAAATTTAAGTGATAAAATAATTTTATTATGTCATTGAATGTTTTTAAGGATTTGAAATTTTATTATGCAATTTCATTCTGATATTTTTTAATGAATGTAGTTTTTTATTTTAAAAAATTTATATACTCATACATAAAAAACTATTATGATAAATTAAGCCTAATTTTTTAAATTTCCATATCAAAAATAGGTTTGGAAGAATTTAGCGGAATTTTCTAAAATACATTTTTCTCACGATGAATAAAAAAATGGTTTGCGTTTTATTTATTTTAATTACTCAATTTTTTCAGGATGATTTAATAATGAATTAGCCACAATACACAACCATAAATGTTTTATTTTATTATTATATTGTATTTTAATATCTTGTATTGAATTTATAAACCTATTGGATACTTTTCTATGACAAAAATGGAAACTTTAACATTATAAATATAAAGTTTTATAATAATTATTTTTCCATGACAAAAAAGTAATACAAAATGATCCTTATTTATTATTGGTTAAAATAACATATTATATGTCCCAGATGAGCAATAATTTGGTAAAACCCATTGGGTAATGTAATGGTTTTTTATTTTCTGGATTTCCAATCCCTATATTTGGAAATTATTAATATATCCCCAAATTATTCTATAAATAACTACCCATTTATACATTTCCATTCAGTCCAAATCTATAATACAAAAAAATATAGTATTTACTCCTCCAAATTTGTCATCCAATTTTTCTTAAAACTACAAGGGTTTCATTTCTCAATAATTAAGAGTAACTCTTCAATGTAAGAAAAAAATACACTTCTCTCTTCCATTCATGTTATCGTTTTCTTTGTTATGTCTTCCAATTTAAGACCAATCTTATAGTTTCCACTTATATTTACCCATTAATATAAAAAGATTTTTTATGAATGGGATACCCTTGTACCATCTCATTTAATACTTTTATAAAAACATATTTTATACATGTTATGCTGCCTATTTTATTTCTAAAAACATATTCCATCTCTAAACCAAAATATATTTTAGTTTACCCTTATGAATACCCAATACTATTTCATTTGAATAGGTATTATCCTAAATGTAAATGTTATTTATATTATTTTGGTATTAATATAAATAAATCCAATATACACATTATAGGGGTTGAAAATATCATAATCATTTTAAACACTTTAGAAACACCTGATTTTTATATGAAACTCATTTTTTATTCTCCAAGGGTAAGTAATGAAATGTTTGATTATGATATATGTGGATGAAAATATTTAATTCATATTAAAGTCACATCCTGATAGATTCTGAATGAATTATTTAAATAATTTAGTATCTCTAGATGGCATGTTTTATAGTACATTATAGAATAACCATAGTAATCTTCATTTATGCCTCCATAGTGAAAATGTTATCGATATACTTATTAATGTGTCATTTAAGTTGTGTAACCACATTTACATGATATGAATCATGTTTTTTTACACTATGTATTATTTTACCTTAATCATTCTGTAATTTCATTCACTAATATAATTCCTTATTTTATTATAGATATTCCTCATGATCCTAAGTAAATTGTTTCCACTTAATAGGCCTTAGCCTAACACCTTTCCTTTGATGTATATCCATGGAACTGAGATGTTTTAATTGAACATAGGATAAACTGTGAGGATGAATTTAAGTACATTTATACTATAATATTATTTTCTCACGTATGATGATCTTTATTTTCATGAAACTATACTGTAAAATATCGTTTTTTTGTACCATGTAAATGAAAATTTTATGTAATAAAATGGTGGGATTACATACAACACGTATACCTGATAGGAATTATAAATATCCTACAAAATAATTAGGTAAAATGATATGAAATATATTATAATTTTAGAATAATAATATTTTCTTTAATATAATATATATTAATGAATTCTATATTTATAACCAGCCATGTGAGGTGGTGATGGAAAACGAAACACATAACTCTGTGGTGGTGGTTGTCCACATATATTTTCATACAATTTTTTCATTTATCATTCGATGGAAGAGAGATATAAAATATTTTTTTCATCAACATAGTAACATTTTCAGATAAATATTATATTTATATAATTATTTTAAAGTTTTTAATAGATTTAATGGCAGTAGAAGAAGAAATAGACCTAAAATAGGGCGGTTATGACCTACAACTTCCCTATAGATATATCCCACTCGAATATACTATATTCCATTGAGGATTCATCTTTTTAGATAGAAAACTAATCTTAGTAATGTGTATGTATGTTAAGGGTATATATGGATATGAATTTTGGATTTATTGTTTTAAAAATATATGTGTAACATATTATAAATTTATGTCTTTTAAAAGGCTTGATGAGGACACAAGATTATTTTTTATAATCACTAAAAAAATATAATGACTCATTCAAGAAAAAGTGGATCCAAATTATATATATTTAGAATTTGGTATGATATTAGTTCAATATCCATTCAAGCAACCAGATATAAAAAAATCATTAGGTTATCAAAACACTTATCTTTTTAGTTTGACTTCCCATTTACCATGTTTATCCATAACTATTGTATCATATTTTTCAGAATTTAGGTTCATGAATATAATTTTAAAAAATTAATGTTTAACATATATGAACCATTAATGAATTTTTCTATAATTTTCCAACCATTTGAGTTATTATAGAATTTTTATTTGTTTTAATTATATAATAAATGATATGTATGCATTAAAAAAATTGAAAATCATGTTCCTGACTATTCAAATATTTTTAAATAAAAGGAATCAAGATGAACATGTTATCTGTATAAAAACACTTATCTCCTATAATATAATTTATATGTATTTAAAAAATTGAATGAATATCATTAATTTTTTAAATATTCTAACATAAATTATTTTAATAATAATTATAACATTTATCTATACCTCCATCTTGCATTGCATCGGGGTTGCGTAAGAGTTTATAAAAATTATAAAATATAGAATAAACAAATTAAAAAAATTAAAAAAATAATTCATACTAAAATTAACCATTTTAGCCTTCTAAATATTCATTTTATACTTATGGAGATATATTTTACAAATTTAAATAGAGGGATCTACATATTTTAATTTTCATTAAATAAAAATAATATAAAAGGAATTATAAATGTTAGTTATCACAAATTACTATAAAAATTCAATCAAATGGTGATAAAGGGTGAAAAATATCATCTTATAAAATATAATATCTAATTTTTTGTCCTTATCACAATGTATTCACCTTTTAACACGATTTAACATTTACTACGGTGACACATTTTTACTAGGGTTTCTATTAGTAATGATGAATCAAATTAACTTATTAAATATTATTAAATAGGTAATGACAAATATTTAATTAATTATTCAAGAATATATTTATATAAGATTAAGAAACTTCATTTTAAATTATTCTCCTAAAGGTAATGAAAAATAGTTTTTTCAGAAATATGTTTTTGTGAAATAAAGAACTTATACAAAAAAATAATATATTAAGTCATATAGAATTTTTTAGAAAAAATTAAATCAAATAGATCTCATGATAATTCAAAAATAAATTATAAAAATAAAGATAATTTCAGAATTAATTTATAAAATAATAGAAATGGCTCTTTTGAAAGAAAAATAATTCACTATTTACTAAACAACCTTATTACAAAAAAACATAAATTTAATAATAATAAAATTATTGAATGATGAATTAAAAAATAATTTTCATCAATAGAAAAAAATTTCTAAAAAATAAATTATTTTATTTTATTATATATAGAAAAAATTAAATAAAATCCATATCTTGAGAATATTTATTTTTGAAGAATAAAATGAATTTATTATAATTAAATATATAATAAAAATAATTAAATTAATTTTAATTAATTAAATTGGATATATAATATAATGTTTTATTCATAATATATTATAATTAATTATAAATTAAATCTATTATTTAAAAATTACACTATACCAAACAAAATTGTCCTTTAAAATACATCTATTTTACCTACAAATGATTTCATTTTCATTTCCTTAAAATTTATAATAATTTCATTATTGATAGTAAACAATTTATTGAAAAAAATCTTATATATATATATATATCTTAATATGGTTATTACTATTCAAAATCAGTACCCTAATTGCAAAATCATAGCCGTCAAAATTAAAAAAATATTTGTAGTATGTTGTGGATCCTGTAAGCATAGTGTTTCATTTACCATATGGTACAAAATACATATTATAGTAAATTTAGAATAAAAACCATGGGATGTTACTTTTTAACACTTTAATGTTATTATATATTCATAATTTTATCTTCGAATCGATAAAAAAATGTATTAATTTGTTTATCAAAAATACAATATATTGACGATAAAACATAAAATAATAAAAAATGATCACTTTTTAATATTCAAAAATTCATTTTTTGAAACAATACAACAAAAAAATGGGTATGAAAAATAATTTTCAAAATATTTTAATGGAAATTTGAGGTTCACCTGGATTAACCCTTAATGATGTTCCAAAATAAATACAACATTGGAGGGTAGCTAAAAATGGACCTAAAGCTCAAAAATAACATCCAAGGAACCATATAGAATTATAGGGAAAATGACCATTAAAATATTATTTAACACCAAATAATAAATAACTATGAAATAAATAATACCATCAATTGATTTGATATAAAATAAATTTTATAATATCATTCTTTCATGATAATATTTCCATTGCTGAGGGAATATTTTCCTATCAAGACAGACATAAGAAAATATTTTTTGTTGATTTATTTCTATTTTATACATTCAAATTCACAAGTATGTTATTCATTAATGAATTTCCACTTCTATATCATCTATTAATATATGAAATGATTATTCAAAATGAATATTTCATGACATAAGTATCAAAATTGACATTTAATGGATCATAAGATCCATAAAAGGATAATTATTTATTCCTTATATATATAGACATTAACCAAAAAATGGTTTTAAAAAGATAAGACAAAATCAAATATGAAAAATTAGTTCATTAATATTAATCTCCAGAACATATAACGCCAAATTTTTAATTAAAATGATCATATAAATATCTAGCAATGAAACTATTCAAATTATGTGTGACCAAGTTAAAAAACCAAAAATTCAGCCTGGTTTTGTCACAAATTTTTATGAGATAAATTTAATATTTATCTACAAAAATAATTAATCACGCATAATTTAATATATAATGTACTTATATTACCCAATAAGAACATATCCAAAATATACTAATTTTTCTCTAAAATTACCTTAAATAACATAATTCCATACTAAAATCATATTTGCATCCCTAAAGATAAGTCACTATTTTATTTTAAAAATTAAATCATATCTAAAAAAAAATTAATTTATGATAATAATATTATGTTCCCAATATAATGAAATTATTTCGAAAATAACTTTAATCACTCAGTCATCAAATCACATTTCAATACCATGGTTATCTATACAATTATTCATATGTTTCAAAAATATAACGACCCCTTTATAAAAATAATACATAATATAATCAACATCAATGGTTATGTTAAAAAATGATATCCATAACATATTACCATAAATAAAAAACACACTTTCTTAAATAAAATTAACAAAACAAATGTTATACATATGGACTCTGTCATATATAAAAAAAAAGGAATGTTTAATAGTAAATAATATAATCACCATTAAATTTATTAAAACATAAATAAAATACCCTGACATCAAAACACATGAAACAATATATATAGAATCATTAATAATTCATTATTCTTTATAACTCATAAACCAATATTTTTAATATTATTATTTTATTCTTTTATACTGAAATAAAAAATACTTATCATTTCTTGTGATCTATAACATCATGAAATATGTAAAAAATTATTTCATAACTTTTATATGTTTTTAATAGTTTAAAAATATTCATCTGTAATGAGTTTAGTCTATATTAATATTTATCGAAATGGTATTATGGATTTCCTTCTCGATCATTCCCCTTAAGACATATATTTTAATAATTCACATTCTATAAACTTTTAAAAAATATTACTTTAAATTTTGGGATTTTCAATAACTAATTATTCCCTAATTTATTATATGTAAGAAGATGATTCATTTTTTACAAGGTTTTAATCAAATTATATTCCTTAACACACGATTATTACATTATTGGTTTGGTGTAGAAACTCACCCAGGTTTCTGTTATTAATCATATTCCATGATATCTAGTGAGATATAACCACTATATTTTTCAATCATTAACTTATATAATTTTTATTATCATTTGGAAAAACACATATGTGGAAGACAAATATTAAGGTATCCATAAAATTAATTATTAAATTAAACTATAAAATTTAAAAAATAACAATAATTCTATATTTCATAGTAACATAAAATTGTATAAAATAATTTTAACTTATTTTTAAATAATATTGTTACCCAAATTATTTTCTAAACCATTCATCTAATAAAAAATATAATTCACCTAACATAAACAACACATAATTTCATGATGTATAACATGGGATTAAAATTCCTAAATTTGTAAGATATTTTCATTTTATAGTTTAACATAATTATGTATAATGGTAAATAAAAAACTATAAATTTCTACATAGCATCCATTTTCCCAGAAATTTGTTTTCTTAAAGACATAATTTATTCAATAATGTTAAATCTCATATCATTGACTTTGACATTATTAAATTTTAAAACTATCCATAGGCAATATAAATACACATCATAAAATTTATGATGTGAAAATAATATCATTAATGTATATAAATGAAAAAAAATCCTTTTAGTACACTTGTACACCTGAAAAATTTAGATAATTTTTTTATTTATTCTAAAGAAACATTAAATATAAAAATTACATTAATTTAAAATATTGAATATAAATATTTATTATATATCAAGAAGATTTTAATATGAAATCATATATGAACAATTATAATCATATGGGTTTCATGTAAAATTATAAAACTCAAGAATTCCATTGTAGTAAAAACAATCTTCTAAAATTTACATTAAAGAAAGTAATAATATTACCTTAAAGAATAGTCATATTTTAATAAATTTTGAAAAATAAATACTTATTTTATAAATAATAGAAGTAATATTATTTTGGAATATTGGAAAATTATCTTTAAATTCCCCTTTAAAATAATTATTATAATGTAAAAACATAATCATAAAACTATCTTCAGTTTTAGAATCTTCATATCCATAGAATACTCTATCACTAAACCCAGTACATTGGAGATCTATGTCCTGATCACTCACCATGAAATATATAATAATATGAAACATAATTATTAAAAAAATTAAAATAATTATTTCATGAGTATAAAAAATAGATATTTCACTTAAATAATAAAACTCACTTGAATTTTCAATCACTCAACAACACATTCTGTTATCTTGTAAAAATAGGAATAATTTGTTTTTCTATAGGATCATGGATGATAATAAAATTTGAGAGACAATGATAGAATATAATAATTGAAAAATTATAAATTTAAAATATTTTACCCAGCCAAACGGGGTATAATTTTGGTTCTATTAAAAGGGTTGATGCTGAAGAGAGATATGGTTCTTCTATACTAGTTTTATTATTGACAAGAAACAATGTTTATAATAATATTTTCTATTTTTGATTTACATTCAAAATTACATTGTACTATAATTCTTCCCTATCCAAACATTATCTATGTTACCCATATAATAGAGGAGTAATTATTGAGTTATTGAGGAGGAGGCGGTTTTGATTGTGTAATGTTTTATTCATCAAAATTTAGTTAATAAAATTATAACATATATAATAACTATTTTGGATATTTAGTAAAAATTATTAATTTTAAATACATTTGTGTTTGAGTTAATTTTATTTTTTTATATAAGTATCTAATTAACTATAATAATACAACACTCAAATTCAAACATTATATGTTGGAATAATCGAATACTAGTAGTGATGATCATGAAAATTTCTAGAACATGTGAAAGAGGATTAGTTATTCATGGAATTAATTGGAGGAAGACGATCTGGTTTTGATTTTCCTATGTAATTTTCGAGTTATATTATGCATCACTTATAAAAATAGGACAATAGGTATATTATAATATGGTTTTATTAAGTTAATAATCACAAACAAAATCAATTATGTGTTCAAGGAGAAGGGTGTTTGGATCCTCTGATTCAAAAGTTAATTAGAATATGGTCTAATAATGTATTTACAAGTATAAAAATATTATTGGATTCATAAAATTGACCCACTAACTCTTATATATTAAAAAATTTCAATATGCATCAATAATTCATAATATTTTTAAAATAAAAAGAGATTATAAACACTAATTTTAAAAAGTAAAAAGTTATTTTGTTTACTCCTCTCTAAATAAAAACCTATGGTTACCATTAATCATATATTTAATCATAGTAAATTTTTATTTTCATTACATTATGATATGTTCTCATTGTATAAAAATCTATTATTTATTCACACAATATTAGAGTCACACAAATTCTCTAGAGACATCCTCCACATATCACCCAAAAGCAAAAAGTTCACAGACAGATTTTATAGTTTCATGGTTCTTCTAAGAGTCATGGATACTTTCAATTTTAGTGTAGCCCTTTTTTACATTATATAAATTCATATTGATTCTATGGATAGAAATAGTATGTTCACAAAAAGATCATAGATCATATTCCCAACCTGTGGAAGAGAACACTATACATCATGGTTAGTAGAAACCATTATTAATAGTCCACATAGTATCTTCTAACATTGTGGGTGTTTTAGTGGGCTGCAATGGGACACACAGTTTAACGTAACTGTACAGCTAGGTTACATGCCCATGCACTATATCACTTGTTTTTATAAAATACAAACCACATGGTTTGTGCATAATTTCTCAATCTAGGCTCATGAATGGATGTGGTACCCCCTTAGGATAGAGCATCGTGCACTCTTAGCATACTTTTTAGCCAACTGTGTGACCAAACAATGAAAACCATAGTTTTTGGGTGAAAATACTCTATTTCCCTTATTTTATAGTAACATTAAATCATTATATACATTTCTTTAATCTATATAACATCATATCCTTTTCATATCGTTTGAGATCATCCTCTTATCCACCATTGTTTGTGGATAAATTACCCATATGGAATCTAATTTTACATATGAACATCTCATTGGATGTTCTTGTATATTCTACATTAATCATGTTCATTTTACAATTTTTATCCTCTTAAAGGTGTTATTTTGATGCAAACTCTTATTCATTATTTTTAGGGAATTCCTCTTTTACCCATTTCATCCAATTTGAAAAAATCCAATGTTTGATACCAGATGAGTGGTCCTCAATAATGATAAAGTATATGGTGTAGTGTCTATACAATAGTGTTGAGATGTGTTTTGTTATTTTCTGTTGTGATGCATTCCATTTTAACCATGTGTTCCCCAAAAATTAATTCTCCTTAAATAAGTTTCTCTTTTATGAAACCTAATTACCATGTTAGAACCTAAGAAATGATTTAGGTCATCACCCTCAATGTGTCTGACTTCTTGGGTGGTATAGATTATATAATTATTATTCTATCATGTTCATATACTGATAACACTTGTAAGTGTTATTGGTTCTTATTTGAGATGGTGATACCATAACTGATAATGAATGATTTTACTATACTATCATAGAATACACACTGGTCATATTAAATTTATTTAATTGTAATGTGAGTTGTATGACCGAATAACTTGATTAAAAAGATAAAATGTCACATCATTTTTAATAAGGAATGTTAATTAATTATGAATTATATTTTGGATCTCATTAATTAATTTAATACTTATCAATGTTATGATAAATGGGTTGGATTTCACTCTAACATTATGATACAGCCATTGAATCACTTATATTGCTGATATGAAATTATTATCAAATCCTTAAAATGACCTAAAGGCATGAATTATTTATAATTTCACACATAAATTGTGTCTATATATTTGGATATATTTTTGGAGATAGTTATGTGTTGTGATATATGAATGGAAACACTGTTATTATGATTTATACACGGGGACCCCATTTGTCACGACTCGATGTGATGGGGACCATGCCAAAACATCCCGAGCTCTCCTTAAATAGGGCATGGGCTAGATACTATCACTCAATAAAAATATCACATATATGGGAGGAATTTTTCTAATGTATCGGTACACATTAAACCAAAAATACCTCAATGAATCAGTAAAAATATATAAAAACTAGAAACCAAAATGTAGGCATACATCTATCAAAAACCAATCTATAATTTATGTATTAAAAGTGTAAAGGGAAAAACGTGTCCCTCTAATGAAAATTATAAAGTTGTCCATACATCTTAGAAGGGGAGGCACCTATCATTTGTAACCATCTGAAATCTCCATGGCACAACTCAAGTAAAAACATTGTTTTATCTATCTCACTATGATCTATCTTTCTTCGGTCTTTTTTGGAATCCATAAAAATTATTGATGTCTTCAAAATTAAAAAAAACATATGGGAAAATCCTTTTTCATCTTTGAGAATTAATAATACTCAAAAGGCTCCCCAAATAACAAAAAATAAAAATGGAGTAACTGAATGGATAAAATCCACGTGAACTAGCTAGAGGGAATCCAATATAGAAAAAGGCTCCATATCAAACCATCACCAGTGGTACATGATAAATATTATTAGTATACATGGGTTGTCAAACTAGACTCCTGACCACACCACAAGGACTCGAAAAAAACTAACTAATATATAATCATCTCATACTCCATGTCTCAGGATGTTACGACCTCATTTCAACAAATAAGATTTCATCTCATCGATGGAATGGTGAAAAATATATCTTTGAGAAAACAATCCACATGCTCATCCATACTAAATGGATATTTTATAATAGATTAACTCTATTAGAAAAATCCCTATACATTTTAATGGTATTTTTGAGTGAACGTGATCCACTGGGAACTACATTCTATGATATGTATTAGTTTCAGGAAATATAGGTCTTCAAATCACTACAATGCATCGATAACATGCTAGAGAAACCAAAGTGATTAGGCCCACCACTAACCACTACAATAATTTGGGGGAGAAATACTCCATAAATATTATAGTGTGTATAATCTATATTAGGAGACAGTGGAGGGATTCAATTGTCAACATTGTTCTATAGTAGATAGAGTTTTGGCTCCTAACTATATGAGGAAACCTCTATTGCCTTGAAAAGGAATGGTATGCACATTAGTCTGTCGAGAGATAAATAACACTAAATGAGGAATTTTATTTATTGATTGGAAGTTCCCTCTAAATGTACATAAATCCATATATGAGGGAGGAATATCTTATAAAGGTTCCACTGCCATTCCTACTTGGATACTGGGGAGTACTACTGCATAAGTGAGGACTCGTTTTCTAAAACGATAGGGAATCATAATACATATAATGGAGGACCGCCACCATGACTCATTGGGGGAATAAATCTCTCTAGATAGATGACCCACTCCCTATCTCGGTGGGGTAACATCAATATGTGACTAGAGGACCTACAATTAGTAATGATTGAGGAGTGCTACTCTCTTAGCTAGATTAAAATGGGGAAACCCTACCCTAAGACAATAGGTGAATAATGACCTCTCTCTAAAGGACCCACTCCATGGAATGATAGGGGAATAGAAACTCTTCGAGAACAACATGTATGGTGGACCTACACCCTGGTGCAATAAGGGAGTTCATAACCTACCTTATAAAGAATATGGAGGGACCTCACCAGGGAATTACAAGGGAGAACATTCCAATCATTTCATTATAATGGGGAACCCACACTCTAATCCATTATGTGAGTAACATACCCATAGGAAAAAACCCATAGGTAATGAACCCACATCCTTGACATTGGGAGTCCCATCTCTACAAAAGTTGATAGGTAAGGGAAACCAATACCCTGATGGAATAAGGGAGTACCATTCTCAACCATTCTTTTAACGAACCTCACTAATAATCATAATTTCTAAAACAATACATCACAATATCCTTTCTTTGTTTATGACACCTTGTATCTCATTGGCTTAAGAGGAATCCACTGTCACATTCTATATTGAAAAAACTCAACATAGGATTTTCTGAAGACAATATCTGAGTCCTAGATGATGACATATGGATGGAGAAATGTCTTTAAGAGTTCTACATGTAGTACACATCATACAGAGGGGAACACATAGTGTGTGATCCCTCCTGAACTCTAGTTTTTGTATCATGTCTATATGGTTTTCAAATACATGATGTTTTACACAACATATAGTTATGTTATATGTCATGTCCCACTTCACGCAACCACTAGATAAGTTTACCTCCCACACATACTAGCCAATAATGTCCCTTACTCATCGTGTATCCCATATAATAGGGTTTGGTAGGTTAAATGGACACCCTATAGTGTAGTTTCCCATGATCGTGTACCTGAACCTCTATGTGTGCTTTGTCCATTTGTTAGTACACCACATTACATTTTTAAACAGATAATTAATTCCACATCACATGGTCACATGGCTTGGGGAACTATATATCGTGTAATCCTTATACATAGTGTGTTATTTCCAAATATAATCTTCCCCAAATAAGAGGTCTTACTGAGTTATCTTCACTACACTACATGTCATGTATATGGTAATTATGGACAGGGATTACCTACAAAAACTCTGATTCAACCCAGTTTACCCCAAACCCAGCATATCTATCAGTATGGGTTATCTATAAATTTTATAAGGGCTATACAACCTGAAAAAATTACAATGAACGGTGTAAGGACTAAAACTCAAAACCACCTACCTTGACGGAGAACTGCTGAAGCATCGAGTGAATAATTACTCGTGGATCAAGATTCTTAATGATCTCATGATGAGTATCGTCTAATATGGAGATCGATAGGCCCTTGTATTGTTGATATAGATCTATTTCCTTCATCTACATATGAGGGGGTGGAGAGGAGGAGTATGGAGGGGGAATGGATCCTTCTTTCCTCAGTGTTCCCAAAACATGTGGAGGGGAAGGATTACATTTGTTTTAGGTTAATTAAATAAATAAAATATTATTTAGTATATTAATCCACCCTTTAATTCTCCTGCATAGAGCCTCTAACACATCCTCTAGGTGTAGAAGACATTATGTTGGGCCTATGGTAAAAATGGCATGCTGAACTAAATAGTGGCCTAAGTAATCTGATCAGAGATTCTATACATGAGTTATTCATCCTTTTAAGAAAACCAAATCTCGCATGAAAATATATATATAATATTTTTAATATCACCTCAAGACAGCTCCCTAGGACCCAACAGTCCATGTAAAATTAACGTCTGGATTAGGAAATATTATCAGGAATATTTCTATGTCTTATGGGTCAAAAATTGATTCATTAAATTCTACCCACATTTTGTATTTTTCATCTCTGAAATGCGAAAGCCTATGACCAAGGGATGAAACTGAGATCACCACTAGACACCCATGATAGTAAGCTCACCAAGGGTTCTTGTGCTACATACGAACATGAAATCATGGGAACCACCAAGGAAAAAACACTCTTATTCCCATGAAAAACTAGGAGACATCACACAATAATGGGGCACACCGCACATCAGTTATAATAGTAGAATGTAACATACCCTATGGTCAATTATTTATCTAGGGGTCAAGGAATACACGACCTTGATAATCTAACACAGTCACCAATGTAACGTCAAATTTCCTACCACTCTAGGATTAACATGGTCACAACTTCTGCAAGGGTATTCCAATAATGATTCATGCCATGCACATGAGCGTAAATAAACATGGTTTCCCATACAAAAACATTTTGTCTTATCAGGGCCTTCATTAGTAAAACTATAGTTTTAAAACAACACACCAAAACAAAATCACATCCATACCTGCATGTGTAATCCTATATGGGCATGGATTGTAGTAAATGAATCCATATTGCAGAAATAATATATGGTCTATCTATACTGTCATAAAATGATCATGAAACAGGATCTCCCTCTACAAAGGCTTACATGAAAAATATATCACGTAGAAAAACATCACTGGAATTCCCAAGAATAACTTTGTCACTTAACCACAAAACCATTCCCTTAACACACAATTCTAAGGAACAAATTAAACACACAAAAATATTGTTCACATTGGGTTATACTAACCCCTTCTCATGATTTTGGTCGCATAAAAAACATGTGTAATTGGGGAAAGAAGAACTCTTATTCATGATTCCAGAGATATGTTAAATCCCATTATGTCCATTCTTGATCATCTCTTCTAAGAAGTGACTCCAAATACATAAGGGTACTAAAAATAAATTTTTTCCCAAAACAAACACTAGGTATTACTAGGACCTCTATCATAACTACCAACATGGAGTTCTACTAATGCACTATGTCACCACGAATACACCTAATGCATCAAGGGGAGTTAAAAACAGAACGCCACTATAATGCCTAAAAATTATGACATCATAAAATTGAAAGGATATAGAGTGTACTTCTATTCATCCTCAGAGATTCAGGGATACATGCCTTTTTTGGTATTCATATTTTTTCTCATATTCCCTCTATCTCCCTTTCCATGGCATAGACCAGTTGGGGGTGTTGGCAGAAACACCTCGAATTACCGGCCACCTCTTATTGCACAACTTGCTCATCCTCCTCATAATACACCTAGAATAACTCATTGATCCATGTGATGTATCTTCTATGATGGACTGTCAACATGATCCCTATCAGTATCATGGATGGTTGTACAATATATAGAGGTATGTCCTTAACCATCACAAGCATAAAAGAATCTCACCTCTTGTTTAACTATTATATGAAAAGTCACATACCCTAATGTAACACCTTCATTAAACTATGAAAGGGAATTACTCTAGCATCGTAATAATGTCACTTACATTCTTTCGACCACTATAGATGCCTTAGACTTGTGACCACCACCATAGACCACATCCTCGTATCCCTTATCCATGAAACTCTCTACCACTAGAAATCTCTACAGCACTCCAGCATAGCTAAGACTGCACAAAGAAATGATGGATTCCTTGATCACCTAGTTCAAACACTTCATGAATGTATTTTCTCTAAAAAATGAATCCTAACCCATTTTTATAGACTATTGCGAAATTTATGTGAACCCTTCCAAAAATATCATCCATGGTCAGGAAACCATACTAAATCTATATAATCTCGTGGATAATTACCATGATCAATATTTCTGGGTAGAGAAGTTCCCTAAAGAGTCACATGAATTGTATTCAAGTTAGCCTCACCTCATCATGGGACTATGTCACTAAACATGATCATAGTGCAGCTGAACCTTATAGAAGGATCTCAGTAAGGACCACCATCTAATTAGGATGTTTCCTTACAAAAAGTAATACTCATATGAATACGTCAAGATATTAATCTACCTCATGGGGGTCTGGATCATCCTAGAACCTACAATGGTCACTGTCTCTAAATATCATGAAAAGCACTCATACTGCACACATCCTCATCCGAAACTGTTATGTACAACTAGCTACTCAATGAGTGGTGGAATAAACAGAAAACCACATGGATGTAACCCCGCAAAAAAAAAATTCTTGCACTAATGTCTCTTCATGGTCGATATCACCACCTCAATCCTTATTTGTAATCTTATTTTAATTTCACCATGGTGGAATGATGAAAAAGAATTCATGATGTGACATAGTCATAGATTATATCTGGGGATATGACTAAAGAAAGGCATGGGAAACCAAAACCCAGTCATATATTTAGCATGTACCATTTAATTCCTAGAAACTTATTTCCTAAACTGTCAATTCCAAAATCATGTCATCCTAGTTCTGGTGAATAGATACGTTGGATGCCACCCCTACACTAGAACCATTGGTGTAAGGGAAAAAGTTGAATCATCAAAACAGTATCACTATGAAACCCATTCCATGACCAGAAAATTGTACTTCCATATTTGATGCCATTGAGATACCATTATCTCATGACCTGAACTGATGGTTCTCAAGTCACAACCCCACAAGCCCACATTTAACTAGTTAAGGGCTGGAGACTAGATCTGAGAAGGAATATCACATTGATTGGAGGCATTTACGTAATGAACATATACAAATTCACACCCTTACACCTCTAATGAAGATATATTGAGATATAAAAGGCTAAAACTAAAATGAAATCATACATATATTCAAATCCAGAGTAAAAAATATGGACTGAAAGCATAGAGGGAAAATATTGCCAACAAAATAAAATAGAAAATGCTTCGAAACTGCTTATAAGGAGTGTATCACTATCAAATGAAACTACAAGGATTCTCTTTGTCCCTACCCTAGTAACCACCTCACCTGATATAGCACACTAAACCAGTTTTTTTGGGTCCACCTTGGACTCTGTCAAAATACATGTGGTCCGAACAAGGCACATCCCATGCCGAAAAGCCTGTATAGGGGTGTGTTTAAAAAATACTCAGTCAGATCATCAAGAACCCCTAAATAAAAAGTGACCAACTAAAAGGAAACATTTTGATTGACCCATCCATAAGGAACATAATAGAGTGAAAATATACATCTCTCTCCATATTTAGTTTTACATGACATGTAATCACTGTCTTTAAGTGGTGTCAATAGAGTCATGTGACAACACTGCAATGACTCATAGAAAACACAGCCATATATACTAGTCTTAGAGACGAAGACTCATATGGTTTGAACCTCGTAGGTAGCGATAGGATTTATAATCAAGGATCTAAATGTAAAACATAAAACAAGGATAACACTCTCCATGACATCATCCATCCAAAATGGAACCCTTCCAGGTGAGAAACTCTATCTGTAAAAAACCAACCATTATTAATCATATGATTGAGTGAACACGCTCCATAGGAAAAAATATACTACATCCTGCTCCATTATCCAACACTAGAGGTCTTATCAAAATTACCTTACACCCAATGCGAGCTGAAAAAACCCATGTGAAAAGGCCCTCCCTTCACCACTGAACATAGTTGAGAGGGAACTACTCTAAACTATTCATTACGGGAATTCTCTATAATGAGAGAGATTGGAGGTACACCAACAACACCACATTCCCACTGGCATGGGAGTACTATATCCAAGCAATAAATGAAACCATTTTCTCTCTTGAGTGTAGTTTCTCACACCTTAGTCTGTCAATGAAGCACTATCTCTTAATCAGGTATTGTGTGTATCTAATAGAGGGGCCCACTCATCGTACTTTTCTCTACATATGAGGGACCACCAATCTAATAGAGGACCCACTCCACACTGCATCTCTAAGATTGGGGAGTACTACTAAATAAGTGAGGACCCTTTTCATAATATGATGGGATAATACTACTAAGAGAATGGAGGATCTTCACCCGGATATGTTAGTAGAGTTAAACATTATATATAGATGAAACACACCCTAACATGGTAGGTGAGTACCACATTCTATTTAGATGAATCAAAACCCGGAATGATAGGGGAGTTTAACTCTACTAGCGCATATACTATGGAGGAATTGCACCCCGACATGACAGTGGAGTACTGACCTTATGCTGGAGGACATGCTCCCTGGGATTATAGGGGAGTACCAAATATACTATAAAAACATATGGAAGGACCAAACTCTTTTCCAATATGGAAGTACCTACTCTAACTTTTCTTGAGTATAGAGTTATCATGCCTTTTCACAAGAAGGGATCATTGTACAATTAAACCAACATCATGAGAAACATTCACCCTAATACATCCGCGAAGTAACAACCCCGGAGGAACAACTCAAAGGTTAACAACTCACACCCAAAACGTTGGAAGTCCCATCTCTACCAATGTAGATAGGTAAGGGGAACCCACACCCTAATTCTATTGGGGAGTACTAGTCCCAGTCTCTCTCTTAACGAACCTCACCAATAATCGTCATCATTTAAGCTCTATTTGACAAGAACAATGCATAGTTTATGACACCTTGTAACTCGTAGGCCAAAATTGACTCCACCATCAGGTTTCATATGGAAAACCACTTACTATTGATTTTCACAAGACTAAATATGATTCCATGAAGAGGGTATATATAAGGCCTAAGATCTCATGGGGGGTCACATATGAGTAATGTACATGCACTACGGTACAAATAACTTGTGATCCTGTATGAGAACCTGGATTTGTATACGGTCGACACTATTTTCAACATTTGTGGGGGTACTCTGTGTGTATAAACAAAACATGCTATGTCCCACTTCACTTGGTCGTTGGCCATGTTCCACATCTATATAAACAATCCACTCATGTCACATACTTTCCATATATCACATACTATATTATTTTTTATGATAAATCTCCACCATCTTGTGTAGTTTTCCTTTGTTAGTGTAACCGACCCCACCTCCTTGAACTCCGGTCATGTGTTAGTACTTAACCTTATTGTTTAACTTGGCTAACACAAATATGTATCCCATTAACACATGGTTTGGGGGGGATACACTGCATGTAACCCTTATCAGCATTATGTAGATCCCAATTATCATCTTCCCTAAATAGAATGGCTTACAAAACATGTGTCACTAGAATACACACTATGTAGATGGTAATTCCATTCAGGAATTACCCCGAAACCCCTTGATTTGTCCCTGCTTACCCAAAAACCTATCAGTCTACCTAGAAGAGATCACTAAAAATTGTATAACATCTCTAAAGATGTTTAAGAAAATTCAAAAAATGGGAATTGATGCTAAAAAAACCACCAACATCAAGAAAGAAAAACTAAATAATTGGGTGAAGAACAACATCCAAATCAAGATTCTTCCTGATTTAATAATGATCTAGTTGTATAAAAAATTTAAGGAATTTTTTTTTGGGTTTTTATTTTTTTCATTCATCATCCATAGAGGGAGAGGAGAGGAGGAGAGGGGGAAGAATGGTTACTCCATTGTGTCTTGCACAGAAAACATGTGGATATATAAGGATTAGGATAGTCTTAGGTTAATTAAATAATTAAAATATCATATAAGTAATTAATCATCAACTTAACACTCTGCAAAATCAACTTCAACCAAACGTCAATTTAAGGATAACATAATGACCTGAATTGGGTAAAAAAATGTTCTAAAATAAACCGTGGCCCCATAAATCTGACCAGAGACTTTATATGTGAGTTTTTAACATTTTTAACATAAAATTAACACACATGGAAAAATATATTTTATATTTTTAATACTGTATAGCTAAGGCCCCCAGGCCATGGCATCCCGTGCCGACATAACACCCGACTTTAGAAATATTCTCATGAATATTTCAACATATTATAAGCCAAAACATGAGTCACTACTCTATTGATAAGATAATGGGCATAAAGACCTTGTTGATTGGATATTACACATAACTACCCTACTATTATGATATATAAGAATGAAGTCCCACACTATTGTAATTTGGGCATGCTGACTTTACTATTATAATAATGGGCATGTAATACCTTATTCCATTAAACTGGGCTTAAACTCCCTTAATACTTATGAGACTCATACTTTTGACAATGGATGCATGTTTTGTGCCTTAGGTATAGTGTAGTAGTAGTAGTATTCATATATATGTAATTAGACCTCATAATGTATACATACCATATATATTTATACATGTGGTTATTTGTTCATAGATCACCCATTATGAGATTATGTAGGTAGGGACATCCTAGTATCATTTATGAATGAAATCCAACCAACATTACAATTTTTACGAATTTATATAATTTAAAATACCTTCACACTACTATATTATTTGCTCTAACTTTGTATTTATAGAAACCATTGGAAGTGTAATATTGATTTTTTATCAAAACCTATCATGGTTGTTGATGGAACCTTGTCATATTATGGGGTTTCTGGTTAGGAAATTTGAAACAACTGATTTTTTTAAACACTATTTGATTATGTAATGGGAGTGTGGAAGCACATGAAAAAAATGTCTCTTGATTTTAAATTAGATAGAATTATTCTATTTTGATGTGTGTAAAATATTTCATTCCTCATTCCAAGCCTACCCATTTCCTTTAATTGTATACATAACATGAAAATATGCGATATATGAAGATAGATATTGTTTATATTAGTAATTTATTAAATTAGATTCCATACCTTATGCTATTCATTTGATTATTTCTCATTTGTGCTACATTAATATTGAGGATATTTTCTCCCCATAATACCACATTGGGAAATGATAATAGTCTGTTGCATCTATAAAATAAAGAGACACACTTGATTCCATGTGGACCCCAAGATCCTGGATGATTTTAGTGGAATATATTAAATTCATCACAAATTGGTATCATAGAATCATTTCTTTTCATTTCCCATTCCATTATATAATATTAGAAATTATATTAAAATTGTTTAAATATTTAGTAATTAGATTTTTATTGGATTTACTAACATATGTATTGGAAAAACACAAATTTCATGGGATTTGATATTATGTTATGGTGTACACCTATTATAGTTGATTTGAATTTATCATTAGATGATGCACATGATGTATTATTATTATTATTATTATTGAGGATTTTATTTTTCATTTGGTCGACATAAAAAATAAGCATTAATCATGCTCCATTTGATACACCTTACCAGATTTATATGTCTAGAATTATTCCATTTCATGTTTATATTATTGTGTGCATTTCATATAGTATGCTTTGGTGATTTATTTCTATGTCCTTGAATTATCCTAACAGATAATGGTGTGAAAAGATAAGTGAGGGGATATAAATAAACGAAGGTTAAAATTAAATTAATTATTTGTATATTAATGTATAAATTTATTGCTATAGAACATACATATAATCAATTTTAATAAAATTAAAATATTAAGGAGAATATAATTAAATGTCATTGAATTATATAGTGAATTTTATATAAATAAATTGGTATTATAATTTCAATTTAATAGTATATTTCCACTATATAATTATATTGAAAAGTTATATTTTGGAACCGTTATAGTAAATCATAGAGCTTTACTCAGACCCCACCACATTTCTGGTTGTAGGTAGAATCTCCATTATTCTAAATAGTTGTTTCAATCACCTAGGGCTAGCTCTCTAGGCCAACAGAGGGGTGTTAATATTATTTAAGAATAATTTTATCTTTCTTATTAATGTACCAATGATGATTTTATTATTAAATACTATAAGAGACAAGTGTTTGGAATTTTTATAGATATTCCACCATAATTTCCTCATTTCATGTTCCAGGTTGTAGCTGATGACAAAGATTTGGGGGTGGTGAGTTCCAAGACACCATTTCATTATATAGTAGTGCCCTTGTGGACCATCTTGGTATCACAAACATGTTTATTTATTTAATTTTTTGAGATTAACTTCTATAGATTATTTAGAAAATATAGGGATATCTGTGACCTCCTCCCTCTATTGGTAAATATACATGGGGGTTTTAGTTGAAACATCCACATAATGTTTCATGTGAATGTGGCCACAAGTATTGTATTTATGGCCTGAGAAAGAAATATATATATTCAAGGACATTGATAAACCTCTGATGTAAATATTTATGCTCGATACTTATATTACTCATGGTAATACCAAACATTGTTTGGATTTTATAAACATGGATGGTATGAATGTGGAATTGATTTTGGGTGATTTATAATTTTATTTTTATTCTTTTTTATTCCTTGAGACACTGATATGAGATCATTATATAGAATTGGAAAAACTAAAAGTAATTTTTTTTTCTATTATGGACTACTACATTCATTGTACATAGATTCATCACATTGTGTCCATCTATACTAGTCACGGGCCATTGACAATGAGATGATTTGAAGATAGGCTTAGTAATCCTATTTGTTAATAGGTAAATTATTTATTGTTAAATTCCATTTTTAATATGGTAAACCCTGCTCTCATAACAATGATGAATATGACATAAAATGATGATGTGGCCTGGGAAATTCAGAAATGATATAGACTAGTTGTTTGACAGGCCATCAAATGAGATGATTTGAGACGATCTATATGAGTAGAGGCATACAGGTGAAACAAACATATAGTAACCTCGATTATCAATGGTGTGGTAATCCATGTCATAATAAGCTCAAATTCCTTTTATACCACATTTGGTGTTGAATATTTAGAATATTGTGACATAGTCATTAATATTTTTGGATCAACCCAAATTTTCCATGTGTGACAGGGTACATATTAGCTCCACCTTCAACAATATGATAAGGTCAACCTCTCTAGAATAGTAGCTGGAGTACTACAAATCATAAATGTATAATAGAATATTATGGATGAGTTATATTGTATTTAGATACATATTTCAAGATTAGAGGACCCACTCTCGATAGTCATGTTGTAGAATAGGGCCATGCATTAAACTATATTTAATCATAGAGGCTTATATTGGATGAGTAGTGTGCTCGAACATCTACTATTCAAGGCCATATTATAGTTTCCCCATGTATTGTTTATTAAATGATATAGGTGTATCATTCTTATTTTTCTCTATGTCTATTTTGGAAATACATGGGCTTCCTGTAGATTACTTATATGGAAAGACGAAACTTGATACACATTAATGTATGTGTTCTGAGAATATACCAAAAGGAATTGAATACACCCTTGGGATAGGAAACCATAGTTTCGTATAGGACCTCATAAACCTTGAGATTATGGGATTTTACCTCTTTGAAGGATGTAATAGTTGGTTTCCAATACCTCATACATGGATTTATATTACGAGAGGGTGTCATTCACATCATCAGTGGGTTGTAAGTTAATTAATATGGGTGATTATAATTTATATGGAATTAGAACATGAATTGAAAATCATAGTCAAGTCGGAGTGGACGATAGATTTATATCCATTATATAGATGAGGATGGGTTATATCATACTGAATTCCCCCAAGTAATGGATCAGTTTATGTATTATTTCCTTAGTGGATTTTCAAGACTACTTCATTAGATAGAGTTGGAGTATACTATCAAGCTATTTCATAGAGTTTCAAAAGTATCTATTACTCAATACATGATGTATATTAATGAGATCGATAAAAAAATATGTAGATAGAGGAATTAGTGGCCAAGGGATTTATTGGAAAGCACTTCTCCTTGGGTTTCACTAATCCTTTCTATCAACAAGGAGGACATTACTGTTACGTATCCACCCCAACTACCCAGAGCTGATGCCTTATTTTTTCAAATTGGAAAATAAACAATGAATATGAATCTCGATGGACAAAATAGTTAAGTATTTTTGGAAATCTAGATATATACATAAGTTCAAAATTACAACTTGATAGAAATACAACATAACATCTTCTTCTGAATCACACATAATCTCCACGGTTATCCTTGCAAGTCATTCATAATATACTTCTTCCCAGCTAGGGGAAATTAAAACATGTGAAATGGGTGATATCATATTCTCAGTAAGGATAAATAATACAGTGAATTATAATATTTACACTATTCATGATAAATAAATAAAAATTCAAGCATTTAAAAAATATACTTGAGAAAAATATGGGAGGATTAAAAACATATCAAATAATTCTAGAAAAACTAACTCGAGATGTTATAATAGTTGGATAATCACTTGGAAAATCAATCTCTTGTTACATAATGGAGGAATGAATAATTCCAGAAATTTTTAAATATATGATCAAGGCCACATCCAAGAGATCTAAAATGATTAAGGCCTCGAAAAAACCCATATCTAAAAATGGGAAAGTCCTCAGCCAAGTCTATATATGTATTGTCTGATTATAAATACTAATTCATCAAGGGAAAATATCAGGCAGCAACCATCGCATAATATGTCCAATTCCATTCTCATATGAATGGGGATTAATATAAATAACATATACATCCATATTTAAACTAACATATGAAATGTAAATAACATTCCACAATCACTAACCATTTGGAATAATATGGTGATTGGTTTCAATATAGTACATCAACTGTCAATATTAAAACAAACCATTAAATAAAATATGACGTATGATATGATAAAACATTATTACTATTTAAAAATAAGAATCAACAAGAGTATTGGAAGATGTGAATATACTCAAATAAAATAATTCAGTAATTCATAAGGTTAATACTCATTTACATTCAAAAGAAGAATTAATTTGGAATTTTTTTTATAAAACTAGAAGTCAAATAATGTATTTTATAAACAAAATGTGTTATTTTATAAAAATAATGGTTTCTAAAAATAGATTCTAGAGTACCCTTGAAAATATTTAAGAATTCAATATATTTCATTAAAATGGGATTGTATTTTATAAAGATTTTTTTAAATATCCTTTAAAATCATATCTCACCATAAAAGAAATAATAATTATTGTTGCTAGAAATATACAGAACATTAAAAGATATTATATTAATAAAAAATAAATAAATTGTTATTTTAATTTGGATTAATAAATACAATGTTTAACCTGAAAGATAATTGATGTTTGGGTAGAAAACCCTTACAATATGTCTGAATATGTTTCTCTCTTGAACGTAGGGTCATTAAATATGAAATTATAGTTTTTATTAACTTAATTAAGAACCTATTAGACATGTATGTAATTTTTTATAATGTTATTAAGTTTATTTATAGTAAATTTAGGTGTTATTATATTCAATATCATATTTTGTGAGTGATCATTTCATTAGATTTCATGATCGGTTCATTTGTAGGGTATGTATTGTAAAATAAGAATTGAATTCCATAATTTATATTATATGTTATTAATATTCAAAAATATGTTTAAATGATAAAATAATTCATTTGGTTACATTGGGTGATGATTAATCATAAGATAAAATTATAACAATAATCTCTTCGATTAATTTGGTTGTTTTTTCGATCATCGCGATCTTATTTTATTTTATTAATTAATACCATGTCTAAGAAACAATCAAAACATTAAAAAAGATATATTAAATATATATATATTTGGTTGTATCATCAAAATAGATTATGACCAGAATTGAAGAAGATAATAGATGTTAAAAACCTGTCATCCATTAATGTTATAAATTAATATATCTCAGATGGAGTTTTCACTTCATGTATAGTAATGATGCGAAAGAAGAGTTGGCAATGAATTATTCCATGAGAAATAAAAATTAATGTAAATTTAATTTACTGATGTTATCATTATATTTTGAAGATATATGTTATGGAAGTTAAAAGAATGAAATGAACTCTAAATAAAAATAAATGAAATGAAATAAAGAATTTACCTCATGAATTCATATTCATCGAAAGCCTCTCCAGGAGAGAGAATTTTGTATATTAAAGATTCCAGGGATTCTTGGACGTGTGAAGGATCTTGGGAGGTTATTTTATCAACTATTAGTCAATGAAAAAGGCTTTATAGGATTAAAGAGAAGAGGGAGTGAGGGGTGGTGTTTATAGTGGAGGAGAGAAAGGTTTTTCTATAATTTTAATCAATATTTTTTATATAGGCTAATGAATTTGAAAATCCTAGCTTATTATGAATCTAAAAAGTAATATGTGTATGTGATTTTGAACCAATGGTCATTCACATCAGACATGACTCAAACATGATGCACAAATTCATTTATTTAGTTTATTTCGTAAATTATAAAATTTCACTACCCACACAAATTAAAGTATATGGAAAAAAATTACAAAAAAATCACCTTAACCATTTTTGGACATGTAGAATTCACAAATGAACTGAATTTTATGAAAATAATTTTATAAAATATTGAAATTCAATTTTTAAATAAAATCATTGATTACATGGAAAATAACTATTATAAATTTAAAACTGATTTTATAATACTTTCAAATAATTTCTAAGATATAATTAAATTTTCATAAATTCATAAGTAAACAAATAATTTATTAAAGAATGAAATTTATTAAAATGAATTATACTATAAATAAAATTTTTAATTTACAATTGTAATTAAATATTTATTATTCAAAAGAATACTATAAATTATGAATTAATTTCTAAAATACTCAATTACATTTATAAGTTGACTAAATTTAATTTCTACCAATATTTGTGAAGTTAATATTCAAAATGGTATATTACTATTCATAAGCCTAGTATAGTATTCTAAATATATGTAAGTTGATCCTAACAGACTTTGAATATCTTACTGATTGCAACTGTTTATGTAAGTTTTTCATAATTCAAAACAAAGAGGTGGAAAAATTATGTTTACTAGCTTGGTTATAACAGTGTGGTGTTTTGTAGAGACTTAGTGTTTCCTGTATTCATTATTAAATTTATTTATAAATACATTGGGTGTCACATTACCCCCCTTACTAAAATATATTTCGTGAAATTTCTAGAATGTAACCTCATAGAATTATTCTGGTAGGTCTCCATCATATGTTTCATTAGGATCCCATGCGACCTCTTCAATTTAATGATTTTTCCAAATTACCTTTACCAATAAGTTTGCCCATTTCTCAATATCAATTCCTTATTGTCTAGAATCTGGATAGGCTCTTCACAGAAAGATATGTGCAGTATCTATTAAATCCCTTCAGATGAGTGGAAATAAATTGGGTATGGCATGTACATTCTCAACAATGAGACATGGGAAATAATGTGTACGTCAGACAAGATAACTGGAGTATCCAAACGATAAGCCACAACTCCAAATATCTCCATAAATTAAAAAGGGAATATGTACCTAGGGATCAGTTTTCCTTTCTTTCCAAATATTATAAAATCTTTCCCCAGAAATACATTCAAGAAAATGTGATCTCCCTCTTGAAATTCAAAATACTTCCTTCAATAATCAGCCCAAATTTTTTCCCTAATTTGAGATTCTTTGATATGCTTTTGAGTAGTATTTACCATTACTATTTTTCCTCCATATGATTTGGGCCCATAAGGTTTCTTTCCCCAACTTCATTCCAACATTTCGGTGTAAGACATATATTTCTGGTATAATAAATAATATGGTACCATTCGATTACTATAATAGAAACTATTATTGTTGGAAAACATGATAAAATGTAAATATTGATCCCATATAGCTTGAATGTAAATAGATCATGATCTAAATATTTATGTTAATGACTGGATTATCTTTTCTATATACCTGTCAATTTGGCGGGGATAAACCAAACTTTAATGAAGCATAGTGTCTAAATCATTTTGAAAAATATTCCATAATTTTGGTGTAAATCATGGATATTGATCAAAAATAATTGAGATTTATTCTCCATGATGTCTCAAATATTCCTTGATATAGAGTCATGCATGGTGCTCCAGTGGAAAATCCTATCTTTTAGCAAAGAAATGTGATGATTTCATTTGTTGATCAACAATTTCCCTTATTGCATCATTATTTCATGGTGTTTTTTGTAATACAGTGAAAAATTTAATAGTGAAGTCATCCAAATACCATGTAAGAATAGGTATTGGTGACATAACTACTCTGTGATGTTGTGTTTCAGCCTTCACATGTTCACGGACTGAACACCATGATTTATAATCCTCAATTTACCTCTTCATTTTGTCCAACCAGAAACCTCCTTTCAAATCACTATACATCCTTGTTGTACCAGGATGTATAGAGAAATTCAAATGTTTTGAATCAACTAATAACGACCTTTTTATATCGATTATAGATGGAACATAATTCATTTTCCCATATTTTAGAATTCCAACTTCATATATGATGTCTTTCAATTTCCCATCATTCATAGAATTAATTATCTCATTATGATTATCATCATCAGGATGAGAACTTTTACATCATTAAAATAATAATGGTTGGGAAACCAATTGAAAATGTAAGGATGTTTCACCATTATTGATAATTCCCATGTCCATCCTCACTAGATCCATTTACATAGGATCCTTGTTGATTCTCAACTTGTTTAGATCTACATTATCCTTCCTACTCCACACATCAGCTTCCTTATTTTCCATTCCTTGGTGGTAGTGTTTGGGAAAATCATAACAATTGAGTATATTGAGCCACCACAATTTTTTAAAGTTGATATATTTTTTGGATAATATATATTTCAAGCTATTTTTATCATAATATATCTCACATTATTCATCTTAGAGCTAATTCATTCATATCATTAATGAAATGATTACAACTACTAACTCGAGAAGATGAGTTGGTTAGCTATGTTCATAATTTTTTACTACCTTGTTGCATATGTTAAATCTCCATCATTCTACATAATAACAATACCATGTCCTTTCATGGATCCATCTCTATAGATCACAAACACATAATTCCCCGATGTTGGAGTATGTATCAGAGCATTAACAAATCACTTCTTATAATCTTAAAAATATCCCTCACATACATTTTTTTCATACAAACATAACTAATTTATGAGAATTATTGCTTAACGGGTGGGCTAATCGAGTGATGTTCTGAACTAAATGATGATAATTACCTATTGATCCAATAACACATCATTTCATGGTTTTATTCGTTAGTGTAGGACATTCCTAAATAACATTTTTCATTGTTGGATCAATATATTTTCCAAACATAGAGAAAATATGACCAAGAAAAGTAATATATGGTAGAAAAAATCCACACATTATAAACATTCCATATAATTAATTTCATCTAATATTATTTAGAATAATGGTCAATTAATTTTCATGATATTTTTATATTTTGGATTACACCATGATATCATCAATATACACCACAAAAAATTCCTCAATATTTTCCTTGGAAACACTATTCATTAGATCCATGAAAATAGAGGGTGCATTAGTCATTCCAAAATAATTATTGTAACCATGTTATGCCCAAATCTATCTTGAAATTATATCATTATAATATCCTCCTTCCTCATAAAAAACTAATGATATATAGATCCACGGTCAATATACGAAAAATATTGGGCTCTGTGAAGTAAATTAAATAAACCATAATTTCACGGAAGCGGAAACATGTTATTTATTATAATATCATTGATCACCCTGTAGTCAGTACACAACCTAATATATTTTTTTCCTTAGAAAAATGAATAGGAGAAACCCATTGAGGCACACCTAGTTGAATAATCCACATTTTGCTTAACTCCTCTAGTTTCTTCCATAGTTCCAGTAATTCCATGGGGGATTCTATTAGGATTATTTGATGTATGGATTGAACAAGGAATTAAATAAATTGATAACTCAATTTACCACTACAAATGATGTTTAGGTAAATTTTATGGAAATAAATCAATGAATCCTTACAATATAGGTGCATCCTCAATTTGATGATTTCCTTGCCAATAGGTATTATTTTCTATTCTTCCAAAATAATCTAATTCAGTAGATCTACTGATGGGGGATCTAGATGAAAATCATATGGTGATTTGTCTATACTAAATATTATTGATTCAATATCATTATCATAAAATTTAACTTTCTTCATCATGAAATATTTTATTTTAATATAATTTTAATGTCAATACATATTATGGATTTAATCAATTTCAATCATTAGTATAATGATAAAATCAGGAGATAAAGCATGTTTATATGCACTAATGGGGTATTTATGACCCATCATTTTTGAAATGATACATCCTTTTAGAGTTTTGTATAAAATTACCTATATTATATCAAATGGAAATATCTAATTTTCTTGGAATACTGGGAAGTTATAAAAAAATAAGATGATCCAGATTAAAATAAATCATTTTCTATGTTTGAGGATGTGATCAAAGTACCTTCCACCAAATCCAATGGAATATCAACCTCATTAGTTGTGACAATATAGTCATTTCCTTGTTCCCTATCCGTTTTCTGAGGCTCATTTCCTTGACTCTTGGTTCAATCATTAGCATATTGTCCCATATCCCTACAATTATGTCATTGTACATTGATAGATTATTTTTTGCCATGTAATAATTTGAATGGTGGACATTCTATACACTATTATAGCACCAACCATTTCATTTTAAGAAGGAATTAATGTGTTTCCATCCATATGTATCAGATGTTGGAAAATTCACCTTTTTATTATTACATTTATCAATTATATCATTCATCACCATTTTATTCTCTGGTTTCCCTTTAATGTCATATGAATTAGATATTTCATTATGTATCATGATTGTACAGAAGACAATTTATTTATATGATGATAAAAACTGGGATAATAGTGACCGTTAGATGAATGGTTTTAAACCATAAAATAATAGATTTATATTTTTACTTGGATTATCTATGTGGTTTGTGGAATGTCCTATTAGCATTATAATTTTAGATTTACAACAACCCTGGTCTTTATTTCACACTTAAACATTACTTATTACATAAAATCATCACATTATTCAATATAGAAGATAAATAGGTCTAGTGTATTTGGGTCTTATAAACCTTAAATAACAACTTACAACATGAAACACTACATCTTTATTGAAAACTTCTCTTACTTGACCACAACATTCCATCATACATATCTTTTCCTAGGATAAACTGATGACATGCCTAAGAAAATGGTGAGTTGCTAAGCCCATTAATAGATTAAACAAGGAATAACATGAAAAGTATAGTACATGTTAAGAAATAGGAATATCAATGTGGAACAAGATAAACATGAACATTATTTCATGATATATCATGATTATCATAACATGGAAATGTGGAAACAAAGTTTATGATTATATTAACATGATCCAAGTCCCATTGCACATGGATAATTACTAAACCCTAATATTAATTGAATTAGAATGATAAATCCTCATAGAACATTAATTAAAACGAGTAAACTCTCATTCCACTTGATGTATCATGATATTATTCTTTACCCGATTCATTGGAGCACTATCAGGGTACACCCTTCTAATTAATTCATTTCATTCTTATGTGTGCCACATAGATCATATAACATGGATTCATTAAATAAAATTTTATATTACATGATAATTTAAGGTGTAATTCCTCTATTAATCTAAATAGTCAATAATTAAAAGTGAATAAATGAAAATATACATGATAGATAAATGAACATGGTATTAACTACACAATGACTTTCTCTTGGAAAATCACAATGTAATTTCTGCTTCATAACGATGTGACAAAAGAATTCATAAAAATTGTTAACGGGAGTTCAAGGGGTGTCTCATCATATGTACATTAATTTGAGAAAATGGGGTCACATATATACATGTACCGACATATGTAATGGAATTTAAATTCATAAATCCAAAGAATTACTTGAATGTAAATGAGGAGAGAGAAATCACTTATTGAATTTTGACCTGGTAATGGGTGTACATGGGAGAAATTAATGAGAGAGAAAGGCGTCTATCATCATTCAAACATATGGATAGAAGTATGGGGAGGTGTGAAGTCATAACCCAACATTTTTTATTTAACGAAAAATGGTATAACAACAAATTGAAATTTGGTCAAAATGAGTAAGGAATAAATCCCTCAAATGGATGTGTGATCACAAAGGCTTGGGAGAGGCTTAAGGGAGGATTCCTAATAACTTGGGGTGACTTTGGGGGATTCTATAGTGAAGAGGGTAAATTTTGGTCAACTCCAATGGTTTTTAGTAAAGAGGAAATGGGAGTATGGGTTATTTATATAAGAATAGGTAGGGAATTATTTATTATTTAGGTTTTGGACACTTCACATTAAACTAATCAAACCCACAAAACATTCCAAATAATTTTCACAGTGTTTTTTTCAAAGGGGATTGGAAAAAATAATTTTATAAGGCCAATGGATGATCTTATTAAAATAATTGTCTTGATAATGTGGAGGTGAGTCACACTCTCAAGGAAACCATTTTAAAAAGATAAAATGTTTTATAAGTCTTGGAGGGTCCACAAAGGAAACATAAAATTAATCAAACAAATCTAAAATAACATTATTTTAATGATAAAACATATAATGTCCAAACAAAACATCTATAGTATTTTATTACACCACTTTATGTCATTATGATACCGTAAAGCATATTATACATTGAAAATGTATTTAATTTTTACTAAAAAATTTATCCATCATAGAAAACTATGAAAAATTTACCATTGGTATGTTTTGATTATCTGATTCCAAAAATAATGTACATTTTATCAATATATATTTCATAATATGTGACTTTTTTACTTTTTAAATAAAAAACGAACATTTATAGAAAATTCATGGTTTCTGTCAAAAACACCTTTCAAACCATAATAAAAATTACAATTGTATTCATAAAAATTATATGATTTTTTATATTTAATAAAAAATTAATTTAGTAATAATATTTTATTAAAATATTATTTAATTACTAAATCCATTATTTCATCAAAATAGATTTCATTATTGAATATTTAATAAAAATACTATTTTTCTTTTGAAACTATTTACAAAGAAAGAATAATAAAATGAATGTGTATTTTTTATACACAAAAATTACCAACTTAATAATAATTCTGGGGTATTTTTACATAAACCCTTATAACAACTGCTTATGACCTAAGGGTAAGGTGTGTGATGGTCATAGACTCTTGGGGAGGCTCAGATAACATTTCATAGGTGGTAATCTCTATCAACTTTCACATCTCCCGTAAGAGGTTCTGTTTGAGATTAACGTGTTGAATCTCATCGGAGGTTTGGAAAAGATAGAATCATAGTGATGCAATATCCTTTTCATGCTCTGAAAAATGGCTTTTGTATGGATCAATTCAACTAGATTAGGCCATTTTTTTCATTGTCTGAGTAAATTGGATTAGTTAATACCTTATATTTATACTAATCATGTGATCACAGTTTAATGACTATATTAGTAGTGGTAAAACTTATTAACGGTATTTTGAAATCTAAACACATAAAACCAAAAAATTGAATATGTTAAATTACAATTTTATATAATAATATATTTATTTAGATCAATAGAAATTTCAATTAATAAATGTATGGGTCATTACAATCTTCCCCTGTTATGTAATTTTGACCTCAAGATTTTCTTTTTCCCACACTAATACAGATGACGGTAACACTGATTCATAACTTTCAATTATTCCCACGAATATTCATTAAACTTATGGTTTCACCACAACACCTAGACGAGGGGAATTATATTATTTTGTAGAACTTTTTCCTTATGATCTACGATCTTTACTGAATTCTCCTCTTTGGATAGGTCATTCTCCAATGGTCCCACCTTTTTATTTAGTACATGTGATAGCTCAGTATGTACTTCCCTGATAGTGACATATGAAATAGATCATGTACATGAGATAGGTTCGGTGGGAGTGCTAGTTGATATGCCATTACTCTAATGTGATAAATGATCTCAAAAGGGACTATACTCTTTGTAAAAATCTTTCCCTTCTTCCCAAATCTCATAACTCTATTCCATGATGATATGTAGAAAAATACCATGTCTCTAAGATCATACACTAAGTGTCATCAATGATTATCTTAATAACTCTTTTGTCAACTTTTTGAAGCTTTAATGAGATACTGGATAGTCTTAACCTTCTCCACAATTTCTTCAACCATTTTGGGACCTAGGAGTTTTCTCTCACCATATTTTTCCAAACATGTCGGTGTTCTCCAACTCTTCCCAAACAGTTCTTCATAATGATCCATTTGGATGCTTGAGGAGAAACTGTTATTGTATGACAACTCAACCAGCAGAATATGTCGATCCCATCCTCTTTTGAATCCCATTGAGCATGCTCTAGAAATTTATTCGATTGAATTGATAGTCTAATTAGATTTTCCATCAGGTTGAGGATATTATTCCATACTAAATTTCATCATAGTATTCAGATCGTGATGGGGAGTCTTCTAAATGTAGATATGGATAATGGATCTCGATTGGATTCCATAGATAGTGGTAATCCAAGCAAATGTTCTACTTTTCTGGTATATATTTATGTCATTTGATCCTATGAAAAATCCTTCCAATTTAAAATGATGTGTGTAGTCTTTGTAAGACAATCCACAACAACGCAGATAGCATTATTTCTTTTGGATGTCATCAGATGTCTGGTGACAATGTCCATGGTGATTTTCTCCAATTTCTATACAGGTATTTGTAATTGTTGCATCATCCCCATAAAGCTATTCCTGTCATCCTTCACATGATGACATACCTGGAACGTTGATTTATACTTCGTGATCCCCACATCATGTTATCCCACCAATAATGCTTTTGGATATCTAGATACATCATTGTATTTCTAGGGTGAATGGAGAAATTCAATCAATTTGCATTAACAAAAAGATCATTATTTAACTCTGGATTTGATAGGACACATAGACTTTCCCAAATCTCACAATTCATTCTTCTTTAATATGGAACTCCGAGGATTTCCTTTTTCTGATAGTTTTTACATTCTTTTGAATTCCCACATAATCCGTTTTGTCTTCTATTAACCTTTACAAAAGATAATATTTAGAAATCATTTTTGAATGGATTTATAATGTTACCTTTTATATTATTCTTAGGTATCTCTTCATAAAAAATAAGAATATTAGATCAATTTAAATTATTATCAATGATAGAATTATTTGTTCTGTTAAACGTGGATCATATTATAACTTTTTCACTATTACAGGGTGGTAATGGATTGAGAATTCATAGATATTTATTAGATTTAACCATATTAATTGTTTCATATTCTACTCGTTTTATGTAAATATATTCTTGAGGCTTTTTTGATCCGTATATATTTTACACTTCTCCCAAAATCTGTAATGTCGCAAAAATTTTTAAGCAAAGATTATTGTTGTGAACTCTTGATCATGGTTTGGGTAGTTTTTCTCATGAAAATTCAATTTCCATGAAGCATAGGCAATGGATATCATTTTTCATAAACACAGAGTCCATACCTTTCTTCAAAGCAACAATCAATACCACAAAATATTTCCCCACATATGGGTAGTGCGATATCAGGCACAATCAGAAACCTAATTTTCAACTTTTTGAGGTTATCATCACATAAATAACTTCACGAATACTTTACTCCCTTCTTAGTTAGCTTTGTAAGAGGGTTTCACAATTGTATGAAATTTCTCACAAATAGGCGATAGTATTCAGCTAACCCCATGAAGCTAAGGATATCTTTCACCGATGTTGGCATCGAGAATCCCTCAATTGAAGTTTTATTGGAGGGATTTACAAATTTCACATTTTCTTTGATGATATGGCCAATGAATGAGACTTCCTTCAACCATATCTCGCATTTGTTATAATTTTAATAAATCTTATCCCTTTTCTAGGTCTCTAGTATAGTGTTTACATTATCTTTGTAATCTTCTTTGGTTTTGGAGTATAATATAATATCGTCTATAATGACTTCCACAAATTTCTCAATGTAATCTATAAAGAATATATTCATCATCTTCATCATGATTTTTAGAGCATTATTGAGTCTAAAAGGCATTATGATGAATTCATAGTACCTGCACCAAGTATGTAAAGAAGTCGTGAGGATATCCTCTTTAATCCTTTCTTGTAAATATCCTAAACGCATATACACCTTGGAGAAGTATTGTGTTGCACGTAGTTGATCTAACAGGCCATCAATTTAGTTTATAGTATAGTTTTTCTTTATCGTTATCTTGATGATCTCACAATAATCAATGCAAAGGCGCATTGACCAATCCATCTTCTTGATGAAGAGGACGGGTGCACCCCATGTCAAATCACATGGTCATATAATCCATCTATCTAGATTCTCATGTAGTTGTTTCATCAAATCCTCAAGATCTATAGTATAAATTATAGACAGACTCTTGGACATTAGAAACACGCTAGGTATGATATCAATAATTAATTCCACATCTCCTACAGGAGGAATATCAAAAGATTACTCAGGAAACAATTCAGCGAATTCCCACAAAATAGTTATGTATTCAAGAATGATTTCATCCTTAGATTCAATCATCATAGAAAGTAACCCATGCCCTTAGGGATGTAATATCTACAATTTTGGTGATGATTCTAGAGATGATTCATCCACCTCCTTGCACTTGTACAAAATTTGTTGTCGATTCTTCATATGGAGAGTGATTTCCTTCTCATAGAAATTTATGTTGGATCTATATGGAGTATGGAAATTCATTCCAGTAATTCCATCAAATTACACGAGAGGGAGTACGAAGAGTTATTCTAGGAACTTAAATCAACAAATTATGATAGGAGAGGAGTTATATTCATGGGTTGTAATGATTTCCCCTTTTTCCATTGATACCGAAATCTCTACTAAAATTATTTGTGGTGAAGTTGTGATTGATCTACTAAAATTTTGGGATATTAAGAAATTCATAGAACAAGAATCAAAAAACATTTTTTCTAATCTTGAATGGATAAATAGAATACCTACCAAAACTTATTTTTTGATGTTCTCTTCAGTTGTAGTGACAGAAAAAATCTCACCTTCACTACCCTAGAGGTTGTTGGATGCCTCCGAAAACCCTCGTCATAAGAAACTAGTATGTTTAGTTCCATGTTTCTTTGTAGTTGAAGCAATGAAAATTTTAATTATGATTGGTTGGATCATTCCTATCCAATTTCAAAGAAGTGTGTTTTTCTTGTCGAATGTTAATATCTAGGTGGCCTTCTCTTCCACACCTAAATTATTTCCTCTTCGCCTTCTTGTAGTTATCGGGGTTCTTAGTTCTGCACCATTGGCATGTTGGGTGCTAGAATTTTATATCACCATTGGATTTATCAATCATACTAATATAATTATGGTCTACATTACTCTTCATATCCGCATGATATCCTTGGAATTCTATGATCTCCATTTCAACTTTCAGGGCACATCAGACAATTTCTTCAAAGATCTCGAAGTCACGAATCCTTAACGGATTCCCTAGGCTGTGTTTGAGCCCACCAAAAAGAGGAAAACCATGATTTTGAGGGTAAAAAAATGCCAAAGTCAAAGCATGAAAGCCTTGTGATATTTTCCTTGTACTCTCTTAAGGATTCATTTCCTTTTTTCAAATGATAAGGGTAGACCCTTTCCATCTTAAGTCAGAGAGTGAGAAAAATATTTATCCATAAACATTTTCTGGAAATACATCCATTTAAATGCCTCAATCTCTTCCATAGGCTTCATATTTTTTGATCATTTTCTACTATTGATTAGATTCAACATCCATATGATAATCATCTAGAAAAATATTCTCTTGTTTAGAACATTGAGGGATGGATTAAATCTTTTCGATGGAATTGATCCACTGTTCGCAGATTGAGGGAACATATAATCAATTAAAAGTATGAGGGTTTTGTCTCTTGATGATCTCAATTGAATCTTGTTCTTTCTTAGGGGGTTTGAACATTTTTATCGATCGATGTTTGTAATCATAACATGATTTAATTGAGAGATTATCATGATAAGGCATGCGATTCCCACTCCAATCAGATTTGGAATCACATTAGAATAGTAATCACATTGATCATCACATCATTTTTTAGCCCAGGTCCACATATTTCTATCCATTGTATAAGATAAAAGGAAATTTTGTTGTAACACATAAAGGGTAATCCAATTACAAGAAGGGATAATTTATAAATTACATTTATTTCCTTAACTTATCTATTTAATCTAGGATATACATCCCATCATATATTCTTAGGGGGTAATTTTTTTAATTACCATAATAACAGTTCATACTAAGCTTATGAATTTACAAAAGCATATCCCTAGGGAGCGTCATAACCAAGATTGCATCTAGGATTGTTTTCATACTACAGTTCCCATTCAAGTCTGGATCAATGTTGTGTTTTCAGGTTTTACCCCACCAAACATATGTTTCAGAGCCGCCTCTACCTGCTCATATCTAGAATGGGATGTATTTTCATGATAAAAAATTTACTCAATACTCAACTAAATTTAGGGAATTTTTTATTATACTTAGTATTATCCCTATGGATTTTACATTGGTTTTCTAATCCTAATCCAAAAAAACTAAACACCCCTCTAATACCAACAATAACAACCATACTGATTATTTCACACGTAAAAATAATTTATTAAATAAAATCTTCGCATGATACATAATAGAAGATAAATATGACTAGTTTTTGTGATTAAGAACATTACATAACAAATTATACCATAAAACACAATTTCTTTATTGAAAACTTCTTTTATGTGACCAAAACATTTCATCGTACATAGCATTGTATGGGACAACCTGAGGACATATATAAGCAAAGGGTGAGCAATAAATCACTATAAAGAAGTAAAAAATTCATAAAATGAATAATGTAGTACATTTTAAGGATTATTCATATCAATGGAGAATTAGTGAAACATGAACAAAAAGGCATGGTATAGCATTATTACCATAACATGGAAATGTGGAAACAATGTTTAACATTTTATTAGCATGAGTCGTGGACAATTACAGATGGATCATGAGTAAAACCACATTGAACATGAATTATAATGATTAAACCCTCATTTAACTCGAATTATCACGTGTAAAACCTCATTTATCTTTATGTAGCATGATTCCATTATTTACCCAATGCATTGGAGCACTAACAAGATCCTCCCTTCTTAATCATTTCATTTAATGTATATGGGTGCCACATGAATCATATAACATAGATTCATTAAAATTAATAATTTATTCCACAACCAAATAATTTGGGATTATTAAATGAAGCTCTATAATAAATAAGTAAATATTCATGAAGGTGAATACTTTTGTTAGAGAAATGGTCATGCAATTCACCACACAATGACCTGGGCTTGGAAAATCACAGTGCAATTTCATCAGCATAACAGAGTGACATAATAATAAATAATTTTTTTAGTTAAAGTGGAAGTTATGTCTAATAATATTTACATGAAATGGCCTATATAGAGGTATTATAGATACATGCACCAATATGTGTATTAGAATTTAGATTCATAAAACAAAATAATAGATTGAATGTAAATGAGGAGAGAGAAATCCATTACTGAATTTCGGCATGGTAATAGGTGTACATGGGTGGAGTTAATGAGAGTGAAAGGGGTCTAAAATTATAAACTAATAAGGGGGTACGTCTGGGGGTGTTGAAAATTCCTACACCAACATTTTTAATTGAATTCAAAAAGGTATAACAACATATAGAAATTTGGTCAAAATGAGAATAAAAGAAATCCCTTACTCGGATGTGTGATCGGAAAGGCTTGGGATAGGCTTGATAGAGGCTTAATGGGATATTTGGGTGCCTTAGGAGGATTATATAGAGGGGAGGGATGATGTTGGAAAAGCTCCAAAGGTTTTTAGTGAAATGGAAGAGGGATCATGGGTTGGATTATATAGGAAAAGAGAGGGAATTGATTATTATTTAGGTTTTGGACACTACATATTAATCGAATCAAAATCACAAACCATCCCTTGGGTTTTGCTCTTTTTTCCAAATGGGAGTTTAAAACATTATTTTATAAGGCCAATGTGTTATCTTATGAAAATATTTGTCTTTTTTTTAAAAAAAAGGTGGTTTCTGGTCAAAAGACCAGAACAAAGAGCTTTATTCCAAGAGAAATAGTCAAAAACAAGTTACAACAAAAGGAAAGAGGGAAATTTTCTAGAATCCTTAATAAAAGAAGGAAGAAACTCAGGCGGGAGTTCATTCATCCAGGTAATCTCATGAGAAACTCCCAAGTTGGAAAGTCCATCAGTGATCATATTCACCTCCCGATAGGTATGGGTGGCAATGAAATTGAGGTCGGTGAGCGCAGCTAGGCAGTCCATCCATCTGGGAGTGAGAGACCATGCAAGATGTACATCACCCTTCTAGATGGCTTGCACAATAGTTTTGGAGTCTCTTCTAATCCAGATATTATTCCAGTTGAAGAGCTTTGCATAGGAGATGGCATGAATGGTAGAAATCATTTCTGCCTCTAGCGAAGAAGCATTTCCACAGCTTCCAAAGAAACATCCAAGGATCCAATCTTGATGGTCTCTGAAAATTCCACCGCATCCAGCAAGTCCAAGATTTCCTTTTGAGGCTCCGTCCATGTTTACCTTAATCCATCCTGGAGGGGGTGCCTTCCAGAAAACTTCAATAGTATAGCGTGTCTTCGGGAAAATACCTTTGACACCAATTCGGCGAATGGTTTCGAAATCTATGACAAAATTGTCACAACATGCTGTTTGGATCGTAGCCGCTTCCTTTATAGCCAGAAGAATCCTCATTTTACCTTTATTGATATAAAAAGTGTTATTGTTGAAAAATAGTCATTTCTACCATACCATATTATGTGCAGAAGTTCCACAACAGTAGTAAGAAAGAGATTCTTGATTTGGGAAGATCATGGGAATTCCACCGCTCTTTTCAGCTCAGAGAAAATAAAAGAATCTAAATGCCATCTGCATCCAAAAAAGTCAAAGATGTAATTCCAAAGGGCCATAGCAGTATCACAGGATTAGAAGAGATGATTTAGGTCATCGCAATGCTGATTGCATAATCTACATTTAGAGAAAATATTAAAACCATAAGATTTCAAGAAAACATCAGTTGGAATTTTTTTTATGCGCAATCCGCCACATAAGAGTGAGATGGGAAGGTTTGATCCAGGATTTATTGAAATTGGACATCCAATTAAAATTTGCATCCCTATTAGGGAAGATAAAGTGATAAAAAAAATTTGGTTCTAAAAGACCATTATGAGAAGGTTCCCAAATGAGGAGATCCTCATTGGGGGTGAAATAGTAATTGTCCACAATTCCCTTGATAGGATTCGGAAGATGAAGATCAGGGGAGTTGAGAATCTCTTTATGGAGCAGTTCGAAGGATTAGGGGAAAAGGTATTAGGCATATCAGAAATGAGGGGGGAGCCAGTCCAGTTATCAAACCTGAAATTTAGAGATGAATTTTTACTAACAAGCCATCTATAATTTTCCATGATAGAGTGAAAAGAGTCTTTAATCGTAGGCCAGATAGAAGAAGCCATGTAATTGGAAGAACTATACTTAATCTTATCAAGAAATTTGATTTTGAGGAATCACATGGAATGAGTGTTATTATGAATGAGGGACCATGTGAGTTTGTCCTGAAGGGCCTCATTAATGATTTTTAAGATTCATAATACCGATTCCTCCATTTTCATTAGGATTACAACAAGTGGCCCAGGAGACCGTTACCAGCTTCTTTTCCAGAGTGCTTCCACTCCAGATAAAGTTTCTTATAGCTGTTTTTAATTTTTTTATTAGCCCCAAAGGACATTTGTAAACCATCATCGAGTAAACCAGCTTAGAAACAATAGTGGATTTAACAAGGAAAATTCTTCCAACCATTGAGAGGGATTTACCTTTCCAGGAAGAGAGTTCCTTTTGAGTTTGATCAACGATGCTAAGAAAAAAACAGGCTTTAGGTCGGCCCCAGAAAAGGGAGACACCAAGATAAGTAAAAGGAATGGATCCATCCTTAACTCCTAAGACATTGGTGATAAGCGTTTTCCTATTTGAGGGGAAGTTTTAACCAAAGTAATGAAATATTTTTTCCAGTTAATGTGTTGGCCAGAAACTTCGTCATAGTGAAAAATGATGGATTTAATATTGTTAACATTTCATTTGTCTCCCTGAAGAAAGAGAATGATATCATCGGCATAGAGAAGATGAGAGGGAGCATGAAGATTTCTAGAAGCAATGATTGGTTTGATTTTGCATCCCTCAACATTGAGGCAGAGGAGTCTACAAAGATAGTCTTCAGCGATAGAAAAAATGATAGCAGAGAGAGGGTTACCTTGTATAACTCCTTTAGAGGATTTGAAGTATCCCCTTGGAGAGCCATTAATAAGAATGGAGATATTGGCTGAGCTGAATATGATTTTAATTTTACTGATAAAGGAATCATTAAAGCCAAAACTGGCGAGGACCTTAAAGATGAAGGCCCATTCAATCGTATCGAAGGCCTTAGTGATGTCCATTTTAAGAGTAATGTTCCTAACTATGGTATTTCTGTTCAATAAATTAGTGGATTCCGAGGCGAGGAAAATACAATCTTGTATAAATCTGCCTTTGATAAAGACAAACTGGTTCCAGGAGACAATTTTGTTGCTAATGTTAGAGAGTCTATTGGAAAGGATCTTTGTAATAATTTTAAAGAGAGAATTTAAGAGAGCAATGGGACGGAAGAGGTGAATTTCATTAGCATTTTCAACTTTGGGAATTAACGTGAGGAATTGTGAGTTGAGAGCGTGGGGAAAAATACCTTTTTCAAAGAAAGATTTCACTAATTTGCAGATATAATTTTTAAGAATATCCCAATGTTTTTGATAGAAACCATTGTTGAATCCATCGGGACCTGGGGCACTGTATGGATTTAGACCAAAGACAGTGGCCTTGATTTCAGAATCAAGGGGGGTGCAGTTGAGCAGAAGATTATCCTCAGCAGAGACCATGCAATGAATAATGTTAGGGAGAATATCTTTGTTGATGTTAGGTTCATTGAAAATGTCAGAGAAGTAAGAGACAACATGATTAGAAATCTGTTCCTCTCAATCAATGAGATTGCCCTCAACTCTTAAGCAAGAGAGAGGTTTACAAGCTTTCCTTACCCGTTGAAGAGAGTTGTAGAATTTGGTGTCTCTATCCCCATCATTTAGCCATTTAGTTTTGAAGATATGATTTTTATGTTATCTTTGATGTTTAGATGAGAGATCATTTTAGTCGAGATTTTGATTTCCTCCTGGTGATCAGAATTGAAACTGGGTAAAGTGCTATTATTTTGAATGAAAGACAAGTCCGTTTGCAAGCCCTAGATATCATTGTAAATTAAATTAGTTTTATTAGAAAACCACTTTTTGAGAATGTTTTTAAGGTTTTTCAGCTTAGTGGTTCACGAAAAGGCATCATTGTGATTGCCCATATTAGTCCATGAAGAATTAATAAGAGAAACACAATCTGGGTCTGAAGACCAGGCCAAATTAAATCTGAAAGGAAAGGGGGGTTTTCGAGAGTTTTGGGGAAAACTGACTAAGATGGGATGATGGTCAGAAGCATGCTTAGTGAGGGTAGAACACAAGATCTGTTTAAACTTATCAAGATCAGTTTCATTAATGAATGCTCTATCAAGATTGCTCACCACCACGCAGTTGTAATGATGTCGATACCAAGTGAACTGAGCACCAGTAAGATTAATCTCAATGAGATTATTTCCTTCTATGACAGATTTAAATTCTCTGGCAGTGATAGAGGAGAAGGAGTAGACAATTTTTTTAGAGGGAGAAAAAATAGCATTAATGTCACCAATCAAAACCCAGGGATCTTGAATCATGTTATTGATGTCAGAGATCTCCTTCCAAAGAGATCTTCAATCAAGGTAATTGTTTTTGGCATAAACAAAGGTATTGTAGATGTGAGTGCTATCAAGATAGTAGTCGCACATCAAAGGTTGAGCAAAGAGACTAAAAATGTTAACATTTTGCAGAGAGGAGTGGAAAAAAACCCAGAGAGAGTCCACATAACCATTGTTACAAGCACCCAAAAAGGAGAAACCAAGATTACATAGATGCGTGAATTTAGGGGAAAAGTTGATTTTAGGTTCAGCAATGGAAATCAGCATAGGATGATGGGTAAAAATAAAATGCTCTAAAACATTAAGGGTTCCAGGGTTAGCAATCCCCTGACAATTCCAGTAGAGAATATGCAATATTATTTACTTTTTGGGTTTGGCCCCCCTTTCTTTTTATTACCAGCACTTTTTCCTCTAGTTTTTATAGGGGAGGTGGTTTTGATGGGGGAACAGATTTTATCCATTCCTGTCATAGGAGGGTTGGCCGTGTTACCTCCTATTTTAATTTCTACAGGATTGATAATTGGAACTAGAGCCAAGGGATCCAAGTTAGAAATTGTGTTATCCACCAAAACAGGGGGGTCTCTCTCCAAAACAGAACTCCACTGATGAGGGGTCACCGAATCAGAGGAAGGAACTGTTTCAGAAGGTTCTGCGATTGATGGGTTCTTATCAATCATAACATTGGGAGCATTTTGAATGGAAACAGTGATGGGAGAGTCTGCAGCTTTCATGGAAATAGAGAGGGGACCATCTGCAGACAAGTAAGCTTGGTTAGCATGATCAAAAGACTGGATAATTGAAGAGGAAGGGTTGTTTTTGTCCAAGGCTATAGAGGGAGCAACACCAGGTGTTTAGGAAATAACCTGCTTACTGCATTTTATTTTTTCAGAAGAACAATGTTCTTGAAGACAGGAAGTTGAACTGGCAGACCCAAGAAGAGGAAGAGGGAGGTTGAGCTGGGTTCCAGGAGCTGGTCCAATCAGACAGGAAGACTCTCCCTTATAAGTCTGTGAAATTGGCACTAGAGGGAGATCTTCAGGAATGGAGTCATGACCCAAAATAATGGAGGGGACAGGGACATTTGTATGAATAAGAAGGTTGTCAACATTTTCCAGTTTTTCCAAGATGGGTTGGTCTTGTGATTCCTGTTCCTGGTTTTCGACATGGTCATCCCAAGTTATCCCAGGTTCCTTTGGGGTTTTAGGCATCCACAAACCAGGTTTGACATGGGAAGGTTCATATTTTTCCTTGGGAGGCACTCTATCCATCTTATTTTTCCTAACTTCAGACTAGTCATAAGGGTTATGATGGCTGGGAGGTCCATGAACCAGTCTACAAGTTTGAATAGAATGTCCTATAATCTTACAATAGTCACAAAAGGAGGGTGTATTTTCATATTCAAGGTGAATTACAGTCTTATAATCAGTAGCATGAAAAGAGATAGAATTGGGAGGCTTGGTTTCCAGATTGACATCCACTAAGACCCTAGCATACATACCCAACTCAGCATTAATGGTCCTTTGGTCTATTTTGAGGGGTCTACCAATGCAGGCTGCAATATCATTCAATATTTTAGGGTGCCAAGAAAACCAGTTTAAATTGTGAAACCTAACCCAAATTTGTGCAGACTTGCCTCGTTGTGTATTTGGATTGAAATCAAAATCCCAATCCGAGAGTCTCAAAAAATCAGGCTTCAATAAAAGGTTCCCTAACTTCCAAACAGAATTTAGATCATCTTGAGAGTACAAAAGCATATGAAAAATACCTCTACCTAAGGAGATCATTTTGAAATTTGTAATTCCCCAGCAAATTGATATTCGTTGCTTCAAATCAACATAGGACCAAGGTTTATCTCTTTTAGCATATGAGATACGCCCCATTAAGGAAAACTTACAGAGATTTTGTCATTGTGCAGTTGCATCAGGATCTGCTTCAACTGCAAAACCTCCATCATCCAATCTCTTGATGGTCGAGCGAGATTTTGCATCTACAGGAGAGGAAACAGGGGATCCTTTAAGAGCTTCAAGAAAAGAAGTACCTCACGGTGCACCACTGATTAGAGGCTTAGAACTAGAAACCAGAGAAGCATTCCCCGGGTCTGGAACATCCATATCCGAGATTTTCTTTTCTTATGTGGATATGTGTCATAATCTCAAAGAAATCACATAAATATTTAAAATGTTTCATAAGTCATTGTGGGTCCACTATGGCAAAATATGATTAATCAAAAAAATATAAAATCAAAAAAATTTAAAGATAAAACATATATTGGCTGAAAACCACATTTATAATATTTTATTACATCACTATTGGGTCATTATGATTTCATATAATAGACTATATATTTAAACAGTACCTTGTTTTTATTGAAAAATTCGACTATCTCTGGAAATAATGAAAAATTCCACATTGGATAATTTCAATATCATGATTCCTATATAATATTAATTTTTTCTATATAATTTTCTAAATATTTGAATTTTTTCTTTAAAAATTAAAAACCAGCATATAACAAATATTCATGGTTTTTTGAAAACACATCCTTCTAATTGTAATAAAAATTACAATTGTATTAATGAAAATTATATAATCATTAATATTAATTAAAAAGTAATTTAGTAATATTAATTAATTAAAATATTATTTAATTTAAAAAACCCTTAATTCATTAAAATATATATCATAATTGGATATTAATTACAAATACTATGTTTCTTTAAAATCATTTTACAAATTATCATTAATAAAATGAATGTATATTATTTAAACACAAAAAATAAAGAACATAATCATAGTTCTAGGGTCTTGTTTCATAATCCTTTATAAGAAATGTATAGGAAAAATGGTTAAGGTGTGAAATGGTGAAATATTGTTGGAAGGATTAGATAACATTAATCAATTGGTAATCTCTATCAATATCCTCTTCTCTCGTCGGTGGTTCCATTTGAGAAAAATGTGTTGATTCTTGGTTTGATCGTGGTCCAGAGCGAAGCCCAATGACACCAAATCCATTCTGAAATCCATAAAATGGGATTCTAATGGAGAAATTCTACAGGATGATGTATTCACCTTATTTTTCTAAGTAAATTGAATATATTAAAACCCTATATTAATACTAACAATTTTATCATTGTTCAATGACTATATTTTCAACTGTAATAATTCTTAATGGTATTTTGAAATCCAAAATCATAAAACCAATGTATTGTATATGTTATATAACTAATTTACATAATAATACATTTAATTAGATCAAGATGAATTTACATTTATAAATTTTTGGGTAATTTGAAGATTCATACTTTTCTACATTCTCATCTTCATATTTCCTATGATTCAGAAATTACCTTCCCCGGACTACACAATGTTCATGAGGGAAGTATTTTTCTATGAATATTATCATAATATCACTCTATTCAAATTCATGTTTTTATTTCTCCCCTATGTGTTTAAATTAATGGCCACCACTGATCGGCATCCCCCAATAGATGAAAACAATTTTTATTTTGTTACATCTGAATGTGAGAAATATCTTCTCTAAAGAATATATCCAATGATCCTCATTAAATGGGGGGTTTGTCCCATTGAATGATGGAGGTTGTTGTTTCATGAAGTTGACAAATATTGTTCCTCAAGATTGTTGATCTGGATTCTCCATACGGGTAATGTTATTATTCATTACTAGATTAAACATTACATCACAGTTATATGTTTCCTAGAACAAGTCATAGCACCCGAATAAAAATCATTATCTTTCATAGAGGGAAAATTCCAACTTGATATTGGTGCGTTAAAATTGAAATCATATCGATATAAAATCTAATAATCATGGTTTCTTTGAGGAAAAATTTACATTTACTTTCTTCAAAATGGATTGTAAATGGAATGAGAATTATCCTAATAATATCTCCCAGGAGTGTTGAACCAGGTTCATATTAAGGACAATTAACATGTACTAGGATACCCCGGGTCAATCCTAGAACTCATTGTCGGAATTGTTACTTCTAGGTACATCTGTGCCAAAACCACTTACACTTGTAGTATCTAGACATTGTCTTTTTTCTAGAAAGAACCAAATTATCAAATCCATACTAATATTAGAGGGTGTTTATGTATATTTATCATCAAAGAATATATTTGGGTTATGTTCCCTAATCTACATTTTCCAAATTTATTTTCTTTGTTTTCTATTAAAAATACTATGATAAAAACTTTAAGCACCCTACCCAATTTTCTCTAATCGGGTTCCTTAATTTGTTACATTGAAATATAAACCAGGAATATACATCATGATGGACCAAATAGTTTAGTAGTTTTGAAAATTTAGATTCACAAATATGTTCTACATAACATCTTGAATGTAAATTAAACATACCAACATCTCTTGAATCACACATAATCTTCTAGATTATTCATGAAAGACATTAATAATATACTTCATCACAACCAGGGGAAAATAAGACATGTTAAATGGATAACCTTAGATGATAAATGAGGATAAAAAATAAAAAAGAATCAAATATAAACACTAATCATGATAAATAACTAAAAATGATTGCCTTAAAAAACATTTTGATCATTATATTCCTGGAATAAAAAGTGATCAAATAATTCTATAAAACATAACCACAGATATTCTACTAGTCGCATAATAAATTGGATTATCAATATCTAGATTAAAAATGATAGAATTAATTATGCTGAAAATTATGAAATATTCCTTTAAATACACATCCAGGATATTTGAAAATTATTAAGGTTTCGGCTAAAACCATATCCGAAAAGGGGAAAGGGCTTGACAAAGTCCACATCTATTTTGTCTCATAAGTTCTATTGATGTATCAAGGGGATATAGTGGGCCCCACCCATCAGTTACTAACTCCAATCCATTCCTATTATGAGTTGGGATATATATAAATCACACATACATTCATTTTTAAAGTAACATATGAAATTTAAATAACATTCCCAAATCAATAAACATAATCAATAAATATTCAAGAAAATATGATGACTGATTTCAAGATAGTACATTCACTATCAATATAATCATAAAATATTAATTAAAAATTATTTGATGATATCATAAAAATTTACAAAATTTATATATAATAATTTAAAAGAGTGTAGAAATATGTTAAAATACTCTTACAAAATCATCGAGTAATTTTTGAGATAAATACTCTTTTACTTTGAAAAGAGGATTTATTTTGGAAAAGAATATTCATATAAAACCACAAGTGAAATACTATTTTTTTTGAAAAATAAAATTAGTTATTTTATAAAAATTCAGGTTTATAAAAAACTATTATATTGTTCTCTAAAAAATGTGTTAGAATTTGATACCTTCCCTTCAACTAGGCTTGTATTTCCAGATGAATTTTTAATGATCCTTTTAAAACATGTATATCTCCATATATGAAAGAAAAATTATTATTGGTACACATATATAGAAAATTAAAAAATAATTTATTATTAATAGATAATAATAAATAAGAATTTAATTGGGATTAAGAATGAAAAAGAGTAACCGAACAGAAAACATAGGTTCTAGTAGAAAACCCTTACCTTATGTATCAATATGTTCCGCTCTTGAATATAAGGTCCTAGAAAATGAAATTATACTACTTAATAACTAAATAAAAAAATTATTTGACATTTATTTTATTTATTATAAATTTATTACATTTATTAATGTTCATTTTTATAGATTAAGTGATTCAATATAATCATTTTTGAGTGCTCGTTTCCATAGCCTTAATTTTCTGTTCGTTTGTATAGATGTTAATTTAAAATATTAATTGAATTATAGAATGAATGTTATATGTTATTAATTTAAATAAATAATTTTAAAGGATCATATAGGTCATTTTTTTTAATTTGTTTGAAGATTAATCATTAGATAATATTTTAATGTTAAACCCATGGATTAATTTGGAGTTTTTTCACTCACCTTGAACTCATTTTATTTTATAAATTAATAAAATGGGTAAAATATGATTATATAATACTAAATATTATATATTACATATAATATTATCTATTTCAATCATAAAAATTATTTCATGAACAAAATTAATGACGGTAATAGATGTTGAAATGACATCGTCCTTGAATGTGATAAATTAACACACCCAATTTGGGGTTTTAATTTTATGTATAAAAAGAGGGGAAATGATATATGATGATTATTTATCCCCTTATCAAAAAAAATTCCAGTAAATTTAAGGTACTATAGTTTTCATATTATGATATTTTATCACACCCTACTAGTAACACTAAATGTATATATAACAATTTTTTTAATAAATCAAGTTATCGTTATTAGAATTTTTCTCAAAATTGTCCTTTATGTTATCTCTCTATATGAGTTGGTTTTGGTGATATTTTCGGATGAAGACCATGGGTCACAAAGTGGTCTTTGATTTGGTATTTTTTATTTTAATTTCTTATTTATTTTACATTCCATGAATCATTAATTTTTGCCATAACATAATTTCAAATATCAATTTAATAGGGGTTCTTTTATTCCAGTTATGATATTTTATTTGGATAATTATTATTATTTTTTCTTATGGATATTCTAGTTGAATTATATTTATAACTAATTATTGGTTTCTTTAATGGTTGTCCAACTAATTTATAATTCATTCATGATTCATTGAAATAATTTCACATTGTTTCACTCATTACTGTTTATTTGAAACTACTCACAAGGGTATTTTCTCAATTCCTAATCACTATTTCTAACACTATTGTGATTAGAGATTACTTTTGGTTCTTTACATGGACTAAATTTGGTATCTGGTTCGAATAACCCATATTGGTTCTTGAAAAAATGGTATCATAACATGTTCGTTTATTTTTGAAAAATACTTGGAATATAAATAATAATTTTAAAATATGATATATATATTTGGGGAGTCTGGATATCACATTATCATTCACATCCTTGAGTTACAATTTTTATTTGGGTTGTGAGCTAGGATTTTTGACCTTATTGTTCATTTAATCAAATGTATATTGTTATATATTTATTATGTCTTGTATTATAATGAGATACTGTAGGATTGTTATATATTTTTTATTTTTTAAAAAGAAATTTCGATAATAACATGTAGAACATAGTTAGCTCATATAGACTTTATAAAAAACAGAAAAGGTATGTAATGTTCTATACAGATCACAATAACTATTGCACATTTGGTACATCGTCTAGTAAAAAATATAGACTAATAATGCACCACCACCATCCTTTTAAATTTTCTTAAACACATTATGTTAAATAAGATTCATTGGATGATCTTTTTTTCATATTTTTGATAAATTGAAATTAATTTCATTTTGTTTTTTTTTCATCGTTGGTTGGAATTTATTGATATTTTGTATAGCTATTTTTTAATGTTATTGATAATTTTCTAAAAGTAATAAATAATATTTATAGTTTTTGAAATGAAATAGATATTTTGGATATTGGATATTCTAAAAATTAATGAATTTTTAAATTTAAAATTAATCATTTAGAGGTTTTTTCAAATTAGTAAATACCACTTTTAATATAAATTCTAATTGAAATGAATTTTTTAGGACACAAGAAATGACTTTTATGATGGTATTGTGAAATTAAAAAATGACTTTCAAGTCAAATTTCATGTTCTTTAGAAGAATACAAATTATTTTGGAAATTACTATGAGTTATTTGAAAACTAATTTTAATATTATTTAGTGTAGTGGGTTTCAGAGTGGAATTTGACATTAAATCTTATGGGTCATTCTTTGAATATGTTAATAATTATTGTGGTGAGATGAATTACAATGTGTGTTTCTTATTGATCCATTTATAATTTTATTTAGTCGTATATTTTTTTTAAATTATTCATCTCTATAATGTTACAAATATTCATTGTATATCCCTTGAATTTGTGTCTCTCATTGTTTTCTTTCAATAATTTCAATTGTTATCCGTAATAAGAAAGTATATTGAGTTATAATATTAATCTTTTCCTAGTGTTTTTAAGATTACCAATAAATATTTACATAGTATTTAATCTTATTTAATTTATATTTTCATGATATTGTTCAAAAAAATATTATCTTGATTGAATGTGCTTGCGGATGTTTGTAATTAGTATATGGTAGTAGAATTTACTATGTCATAATAGCCTATTATGAGTGGTTCCTATGTGCTTTATTTTTTGGAGTTCTATATATTATGAGAAAAAGGATAAGGATAAATTCTCTCTAGAAATTAAATATGGTTTGGAAGGATATTTATATGTTATTTTAATCCTCTTATGAAGAAGCTATCTTATATATTCTTCCTGTGTAGTGAGCTTGGGAATTTTGAATGTACGATTGACTAAACACTATTATTTTCAAAAGAATAAATTTATTTGTTTCCTGAATTGAGGTATCATAGGAAGGATATATTTATATTTTTGATACAACATATAAATTTTGTGCCTCTCTTACCCATTTTTATTCCTTCGTTCCACTTCGTTCTATTAATGTGGCTAGTTTTTTACTTCCACATGTCATATTTTAGAAATATTTTGAGTTATATATTTAGTGGAGACTTTTTTAATTTCATATGATCATTCAAGTTCAATATTATTTATATTAGTATTGTGGAATCTAGTTTATTATATTTAATTATCTTTTATAAGATAGGTTTGTTTTGTTTTCTGAACCATGTTTGTGCATCCTTAAATGGTAAAGAGTCTTATTGAAGGTCTCAACATGTAAAAATATCATTTAGTATTCAATATTAGTGTATCTATTTTAATGTGAATTTAGATATTTTTGTATCATTTTTTAAATTATAGAGATATTTATATCTTCTAGTTTCCTTGATTTCAAATGTGTCTGATATTTTACCATTCGATGTTCCTTCTCATTCAGGTTGAATTCACTCTATGTATTCTATGTTAGGAAGATTCAGTTTTAACCATTATATTTGGTAATTTCCTATGGAAATAAATTGATATATAGGGGATTATTATCATTCTATGAAATGAATTTACATTTTCTTATTAATTATTATTAATTTTCATTGAACTAAGGGCGTCCTTATTTGAATTTTTTGGTTTTGAGGTGTTTTCTAGGATGTGTAGTTTGGGAAAAATAGGTGGAGGGCGGGTAATTATGCGAGTGATTAAATAAATTTTAGTGGTCGACAAAAATTTTTTTCATGGTTTAGAAAACATTTTATTGGGACAAAGTATATCCTACGATAGTCAAATGGTTGGTTCATAGTTTGGTAAACTAATAAAAAATACAACGTGACATACATAAGTGTTTATAATTTTTAAATAAATATTTTATCCCACCTCATTTAAAACCTATTTGGAATTTATTACTCCCCATTTGCATGATCCAAAAAAGGAGGACCCTAGGTTTGACCTCCACACGTATTTGTGTTTTTTGATCATCCATATTGATTAAATGTTTATTCATCATCAATATAACTCGTTTTATTTTATCAACTATATATCATCTTATTATTCCATATTTATAACACCGTAATGGACATGGTGGCCTATCCCTAGGTCATCGGTTTTGTTCACACTATTATTTTTGTTTTCTAGGGCTTGTGAATCTCATCCTGAGTCATAGTATTGAAATGTATGTCAATGAAGACATGATTCATTTAGTTTATTATATGTTTTTAAATATTAAAAAATATTGATTACATGAATTTTCTGAATGATATTTTAATAAATCATCACTATGTTTTTTTGGATTAATTATGTTTATTTTAAATAATGAGAAAAAAAATCATTGTAATGGTTGTTTTTTAGCAATAACTGTAATCTGTATTAAATGGTGTATCAATAAATATATTTCCTAATATACATATGGTGTTTTTGTTTTTTCCTGAGATGAATTTTCATTTATTCAAATGTTTTAGAGGAGTTTTTATCTTACATAATGTCATCAAAATTTTTCCAAGATGTAATAAATTATTATTTATGAATTTTTACATTTAATGAAGTCTTTTCAAAGGGATTTAATTGTTACATACCCTCTATGTTCCTCTCATATAATATTATGTTTTTTGATTATTGATTTTATAGATATAATATGTCATATTTTAAATATAGTGAACGTTTTCTATTATGTTTCAATGATATTATTGATATCAAATTGGGAATTTTTTTGGTTTGTTTTATTTCATTTCGATTTGTTGACAAATTTTTTGGATCAAAAAGGGTTTTTTTATCTTTTACATTAGATTAAACCACTAATTCTTGTTTGGAGACACATTTAAAATTTTCTTATTAGTTTTTCATTTTAATATAGTAACAATGGATGAGTAATAATTCTATGAAAATATTATTGTTTTTAGAAATTTGTTCATATTTTTCATTAAGATTAATGATTTTTACGGATTGTGTTGTACATAATAAGAAGGTTTTTTTTGTTAGTGTGTTGTTGGGGAGTAGTTGAGGGGCATTTTTATATGTCATTGAATTTTTTTTCATTTATTTTATGATTATTTTACACACCACTAGTTTGTTGATCATGAGAGTAATGGGTTCTTAGTTATGGAATCCATGACATGTAGTACATGAAATTGATCCACTATTCATAGAATTAGATGATAGTAAAGAACCAAATTTTTTTTAATATGGATGTACATTTTAGGAGTAGCTTATGTTTTTCTCCCTATAATGACACCAGTGATTGGATATAGTTGGATATGATTTTTTTTACTCTTGCTAAATATGTGGATCATCGATTGTCTTGGAATTAATTACAAACAATTTCTCCCATGATTTTGTTTACATTTCATCCATTAATTAGATGTTATTTTTCACATTGGGTTATATATAAATTACATGAGAGGCGACCATGTGTTATTACTTATTCCAATTTTCAATTTATTTTCTTATGGTAAGGAATTTTTGTTTCATAATTTCAGTTTTCCTCATATTCATGTCTTATATTGTAGGTATCATTACTATTATTACTTTTTTTCAACATCATGTTGTTTAACTATTTACAAATGTATTAGTAAGATAATCTTTAACTAATTAATTTATATATAATTGTTTCATATTTTGTTCTAAGCATTCATTAAAGAAAATTATAAATTATCCGGAAACTATTGGTTTTAGATTACATTTATCATGTTGTGTTTTGAAAGAGAATATTGAATTTAATAATATTTGTTGGTTTGGAAAATGATTAAATGATATCACATTGCTGAAATGAATGTAAAAATCACAAAAATGTAATGAAATATGAAAGGAAACACATAATGACTTTTACTAATGGAATCCCATAGGGAAATTTTGATAACGTCGACTTTATATCACTATATCGATATAGATTATGTGAATTTTGTAGTATTAATTTTGGATTCCTGAGATGTTACTCTATGAAGAATTATTATATTGGGTTTCTTCTACATAGTGAATTTTTACATTGTTAAATGGTTACTATTTGTATCTTTTGGAGTGGGATTCCTTCTTTCATATCGATGAACCAAAATATTTGGGGAGGTCATATGTTTTTTCACAATAGGGGTCCTGTGTTGGATCTCTCAATGGTGTGGGTTACTGGTCTCATGATTTCATTTATGATATTTTCCACATTTGTTCTTATTCAAGTTGATAGTTATTGGAGGAAATGTTTTGAATAGTTGTTGGCGCATCCCCGACATATGACATTTTTCATATAGGGGCTTCAATGGAAATGGTAGATGGTGATGGTGTATTAATTTTTTCTCTATAAGAAACTTTATAGAATGTCATAGTGCATCCTTGGTTTGTAATCATCCAGTTGGTGATTTTTTGTTAGATTTTTGGAAAATATAATTGGATTTATTTCCTTGATATCATGGCTTCAAAGGCCTCATGTCCTTTAGGTACATGAATAGGTTTCATATTGTGTTCATTGTTAATAACTCAAGAGGTATAACCTTTCATATTTATCCTATGAGTGTGGTAGTGTCTGTGTTTATTTCTATTTTACCCTTACAAATATAATTAAATGTGTAAATATCATCTATTCGGAACTCGTATAATTTTTGTGTTTTTATTCAGTTTTTGTATTTTCATTCATATGATATGCGAGTTGGATTTTTTTTAGTATTACTAATCAGGTTTCCATACAATAAAAACTTATTATATATTTTTTTCATTGAAATCAAACTACCAAATGAGTTGTATTGAATTACATGTAATATTTATAATTAACTTCGCATATTATTTATTGTTAAATACCATTACCATGTATAGTTTATTGATACCTAGAAATCGTTTCTAGACCATTGAGATTGGAGACACCTCTAGGCCGTTCCACATACCAACATGAGTATCACTCTAGGATAACCCATGTTGATTAATGACATGTTCTCTTTACAATGTATCATCACATATATATCCCATCTCAATTAATAAATGTCCCATGGAATGGAACATCACCTACTCTACAATTTCAAGACTAAAAAATCATAATAATAAAAGATCAAGATTAAATTGTCTTGAAAATGTTAAATAAATGAACTCAGGTTAATAAGGGCCATCATTACTCTTTTTATATGACTAACTACCAAGAGTTCAGGATTCTAATCTCCTGAAAAATTTGAAGGAAATGAATGCAGGTTCATAAGTGTTTTACATAATCTTGTTATGGGGCTCCATACCAAATAAATATGGACGTTTATTCATCTAATCATTAATATAAATAATCACAAGGATTGTTTTTCTATAGAACATGAACAATGATAGCCCCCCAAACAATAAACTATCATTGGAACTCACCCTTCAATGGTGGGACCCTACTAAAAACACATTTACCAAAGACGTATCATATCAGTAGTAGTAACAATATAGAGGGTCACATCCAATTATGATATTCTCATCCAATGACTTCATTGGGATCCCATGATACCTAGAAAACAATAAATGGGTTTGAAAATTGTATTTAATGTTACTAATATTAATTTGTTTCATGTAAAAAATATATATATCACAAGTCGTTATATATAATTAAAAGCCAATATAAGCGCTCCATACCTCCCATAATGAGACAATCTAAATGAATACCTTCATTTTACTTCAACATAGCGCATATGAGACTTGATATTATTCCAAATGATTCCTCAAAAACAAGATATGAAACATCACATCTAGAAAAGTATCCCAAGCGAAAAATATTTCTCATTATACTAATCATTATCTACAAGAAAGATCGAGAGAGGCCATAACAACATTTATTGAATGATCTTCTTGGAATTCCACTCATCTAAGAAATCAAATTCCTGAATCATCGGTCTAATGAAATTATAACAATCACTCAACTATGTTGAGGGTCCTGATACACATCAAGTATCTATTTAAAAGAAGGACCATCACCCTATCTTAGGGGCATATCGACTCTTTTTTAGGGTAGAGAACCCATACATAATTATATTTAATGTAGTATTAACCCCATGTTCAAAAAAAATTACACAAGATGAGGGGGAAACTAACACTCCCCTAGAGGACTCAAACACCCATCATGCGGGGGAATGATAACACCCATGGATTAAAAATCTACTTCTTATCTCATATATAAAAATAACCATAGTAGTCAGATGACCTATTACATTTGACATATGTGGGCAATTAACTCCACTACATTATAGGTGACCCTAGAATCCTTGGTATTTGGGGAGTGTTAACCCTATGAATTAATAGTGGACTACAACCCCAAGGATTATACTCAATTCCCCTATATCCATGGGGTAATACCATCTCCACAATCTCATAGGGGGGCCTAGACCCTGGTTTTTATAGATCACCTAAGTGGTTTACTAACCACATCCAAAAAAATCATTAAATGAAATCAGTCTCTCGTTTCATATGGAAAAGGTATTTATGAGAAAAAATCAAGGATGTATCAACTAGATTATCTAGAGAACATCACCCATGAAGTTAACTTACATATGAGTATTCATATTTCTCCCAACATCTATATAATGTCCAATTTTATGATCTAGAAAATTATTTTCATACATTAATTAGTTTTCACATCACAAAATGAAATTGTATAAAGTACGATTCTACTCATTAAAATGAAAAGGTCAATAATATAAATATGGTGAAAATAAAAACTCAAATATTCTATGTAAAAACAATCCAATGTAATCAATCAAGTCAACCATATGTTATTTTCCATACATTGTCATTTTTTAAATCCCCATGTCCTACCTACGTTCCCTAGTATTTTAGTTAAATATAATAAATTTATAGCATTGTTTTCCAAATTCCTCAAACAATACTCAAGATATTCCAATCTCAAAATTTAATCCCAAGAATAACTAGGTCTCATATAAATATAAAGAAAAATTGACCCATTGATCAACCACCCAACTCGGTCATTAGCTTGGTCTACCACCCGATACCCACCTCTAGTATGGAAGTGGATAGTGACTAGAACCAATAAGAAATAAAACTAAATGTGTTCGATAGATAGTTTATCCTATATAAAATATAAATTCAATCTCAAAAAAATATCCAAAATAAAATTAGAGATACATATCTAACAACTAAAAGTATATGACTGAATACATCACCCAAACATCCCAGAGGTGTACAATTTTAATTCCCATAAAAAGGGGAAAATTAATAGGCCCAATACTCTCACAATAAACCAACCTAATGTGATAAAAGATAATATAATGATGATATCAGGACATTTCCATCGCGGGAACTTCTATCCATAAATCGCACTAGGCGCCATGAAGATTAATCTCTAAAACCCCCTAGTATACAAAAATAATAACAATATCATTCCTTATTTCAATGAAAACAACATGTGTAGTAAAAAATATCATGTATGGGTTAGTTTAAAAATTTCAATTATGATATCATAAATAACATTCAAAAGAATATTTTTTAGCACTCAACCAGGGACCAAACCATATATCCACCCAACCCGATCACAATGAAAAATATATTGTAAAGAATATATGATTACATTTCAAAATGTTATTCTAATCATATTTGATAATATAAAAATATTCCTGGATATAAAAATTATCTCATTCAATGGAATGATGGATATATGTAAAAACCTATAGGAATGAAATCCTCTGAACCCATATATGTTAGATATATCTCCACCAACATTGTTAAACCCCTCTCAACTCAAAAATTACATGGGATATAAATCAGCATCATATTTAAAGAGGTGGCCACAACATAAATCACTCCAATGAAGACCATAGATATAGTCATGAAGATCCAATATGATACATGAACTCACCAAATCACAAGATACTCTATATACAACAACAACAAAACTAATCCCACACATATGGTGAAGTTCTAAAATCAAGAGTGTATCATTATTCCCAGAGAACACCTCCTTCTATAAATGTCACATCTAATCATCCTTCTATATAACTCCATGTTTATAATTATATCTACACATGGGAGAACCAAAAAATTAACCAACATACAATGCTCTAGGGGGTTACCTACCCACCAATGGGTGAACTACAACACATTATATTGGGGAATCCCATTGGGATCCATAATGAGAGTCTAAAAACATATTTATTCTCTTGAAGAGTGAAGATAATCCAAATATAAGGTCAAACCATTTCTACTCATCACAGATCCACATGTGTTACATATTAATAGGGAGAGTAATAGTGTTTTATATAGACCATATGCCTCCAATAATATGAACCTATCTACACAACATGAATAAAAAAACCCTAATGTAACTAATCTAATGATTGAATGGATGACTAATGCCTCACATTAGTGCGTAGAATAACCGATGGTGTTACTAAACCATGCATAAAAACCATCATATATAACCAAACTATTTAATCAATATGAAACAAATAGTTATTATATTAGGGGTCATGTTCCCCAAATGGGAATATAAACTATCTAAGATAGTTAACAACCCCTATGTATGAACTCATTCCACAACAATGTCAAATGTACGACTAAAATAATTCCATCACACTCTATGTATTGGTAATATCATGATTTATAGAGGGGTCTATATGTAAACAAAATAAGTGTCACAATGGTCCCACACCCAAAATATTTAGTGAGTGCTGACTCCATTAATATAGGGGACAACCGACTCCTATTTATATGAATAGAAAAAATAAGTGACGAAGTCCCATCTCCATTGCACGCTATTCTCAAAACAATAGAAACCAAATGTTGGGTGAAGGTTCCATGAAGAATACTTTTATGTCTATACACTCCATCTCTCATGACCATAATCCATTTGTAGATCATATGAAAGAGAAGATATGTTCATCCCAAGTTGATAAATATCAATGAAGGAACACAGAAAAATGGAGAAAATTACCCCTCCCCATACACCAATCCAAACAACACACACTTAAACTAAAATTATGGTCCATTGAAATAATGGAATATCCTTTCATTTTATGTCAATATTTATAGATATTCCTTGATAAACTACTGCATTGAGGGACTATCATAAAACAATAACAAACTCATTTATTTTAGATTATCCATCCTACAAGGACCGGAGTATGTCAATATATTCATTGACAAAAATGATCTATGGATAAATGTGAAAATATCATGGCCTAGTGATAGAATACTACATTGGGTTTATCAACCTCACACATACTCTACAATATCACATATATACCATCACAATATTCATAGAGTTAGGATCCACAACTAGCAATGAATCATCTCACCATGGCTAGTAATGGTAATGATAATCCCAATATATAACTCTATATATAATTATATACCCAATGAAGCACTTTTATAAATATGAATGAATGTAATGGAATAAAAAGATTCCCTCTTAAGGGTTGGTAAAGTACATTTACCATGTTTACATGGCACGTAAAACCAATACCCTACTCAATGATTTCACTATTTCCCCTCAATTCATGTATCGTATGGTTACATAGTATGCAAAAAATGCATAAATGGAGTGTATAACTCCTGAGGTACAGATTTAATTACATGAAAAAGTTTTTTCTTTTTTTCACAACATGGCCTTTACTTCTACATGCTTCATAACTCAAATGGGGTGTTTGGCCATGTACATGTCCAAACCTCTAGTTGTGTACCCAATGATCATACATGACATGATTATATGGAAGAAACACCATGTTAATACCATATATAACCTTTATTTCATAGATTGTATACATTATGGTTGTTATAGAAATGCACAACCTATTATTAGGGAATCAATACGTACAAAATAAGTGAAAAAACCCTATTCACTAGTTTCACCATATATATCCCATTTACAGCCTTTAAGAAGTCCCGAATAAATGAATATAAATAATATAATATGGAAAACAACCCATAAAACATATGAGTTATGGAAAAAAATAAAATTCCCTACCCAATTTTAATCCTTGATGATTCTAGGCCACACATAGGAGATCTATGATCCATAGTGGTTGCATCTATATCGTGTTTTTGACACCTCGGATTCAGATCCCCCCATATCAATCATTCTCATACCTGTTAAATGATTTCAATGTGGTATGGGGAGTCTCATCATTCTATCATATAAATTAAAAGTTGGGTAACATTTAGGAAAAATGGAAAAAAAATCATCAAAACTAAATATGCATTTAATTTAATGATCATTGACATGTAACCAAAACATTATTTATAGAAAACTGGGAAAAACAACAAATTGTAAAAGTAAATTAAATTTTGGACTTCCCATATGAATGTTTTTCTTATATATTGATATTTTGACATGATGAATTTGAAAATATTTATTTAATTAATAATACATATTAGAGAAGATATTTTCAACTGAAAATCTCCCCAAATTCAATATCAATGGAAAACCTACCATCTTGAGGTCATTTGATCTTATAAATAATTGAGTCCATGTTATATCACCTACAATAAAAATTTACCCTTAATAAGGGTTTGGCCCCTAGAACACCAAAAATGATAATTATTCCACCCAGGATAATAGTCTCGCAATACTAAAAATCCACCATATACATATAAAAGGAAGTGAAATCATGAATCCTTCCATATATAATCTCCATGAAAATGATTCTCTCTTAAAAAATGATACAATAATTATTATATATTTTGGAGTCCATGATGAGATACAAAATTTAAAAAAATATATGTGATTTGGTTATTATTATTAATCAATATTCATAAATCACAATATAATTAATTAAAAAGTATAAAACCAAAATCTAAATGGTATTGACACATAAAACATGGAAATGTTCAAATAAAAAACTATTTATGTTATAGTAATGTGACTTTTTTTATTTCTTTCATTGCACATGCTTGATGATGGTGACTATGATGAATCCAAACAACATCCCCATCCATGGCGTATCTGTGGGATCAACGAAGACACTTTTTTTCTAGTTGGATCATTCTAAAATATATGTCCTACAAGTACCCTCATACAAAAGGGAAAATAATGAAGACATATTTTAGAGGGGGATAGGTTTTTCTAAAACATTAAAAAATATTACATAATTCAACATACCTATAATGAATCTATGTTAATTTTTAGTTGGAGACCATTTTTTGAGTAATAAATAACTCATATGGTATTTGATAATTGAAGTATTTAGATCAACTATAACATTTTACACTACTAACCACATAAAACAAGATTAAAACTAAACAATCATATTTGATGAATACCATTAAAAGAGAATTTGAACGTGGATATTTAATATTAGGCTCATTTATTAATCATAGGCCAGAAATAAATATTTATTTTCATGTCATATGATATCAAATTATAATAAAATATGATATATATTTGATTATCAATGTTGTATTATATGATATTACACTATTATACACCACGATATGGGATTTATGGAAAATATAATTTAATATATAACATGTACTAAAGCCACATAGTCTATATTACATTTCACATTATATTGTATCATATATAATATCATGTGATAAATTATCAAACCGACCATTTGGATATCTATAAATAAACAATTTTAATGCCATCATGAACCACACCTTGTATCAAATAACAATTAAAATCTTCTGAATATATATCTAAAAATCAATGTGGATAAGATATAAAATCATTTTTCATATTCATATGATTCAAACTCAATCCCATTCTGTCAAACATAAACTATTAACCCATGAAAAAGTGTAGAACATATTTAAAATATGAGTTCTTGAAAATGTAAATATTCGAAAAGATATTTTTCTATAAATGAATCAATGTTTGTCAAGTTATAAAGGGGTATGGAATGATTTTCATCAAAAAAATCTACCTCTTTGATTATATCCACTAGATGCATCATATACAATCATTTATTTTAATATTACCAATCTTACCTATATATTAAAAAACCATGGTTCATTATGTTTGTAAATTTTGTATTGTTGACACATATGTTCTTGATTATTCAATAAAATATTATCTAGATTGATGGATATATCTAATCTTGTTCACATTTATGGATGTGGATATCACATTCCCCTTTCCTGATAGTGAATGAGAAAATTTTTACTATCCATATATAGTTATACACAACCTCATTCTGTCTCATTTGATGGCCCATATAATATACTCTTCATAAAATAGATCAAATCATATATCGTTTAAGCTCCAACAGATGACATGATAAATGACTTACCCAACCACCCCTAATTAACTAATCATATAGGATAACATATTAAAAACATCAATTAATAATTGTTATCATGTAAGGAATCTGTCATGACCCGACCCTACCCGGGCTCGAGCCGCAACTACCCCAAGCCCGCCTCCATAGGCCAGGGGCTGGTGACCAGTGCCGAAGGCACAAAAACTCGGGGATGCCTTTGCCTAAGCACCCATGCACACACACGCAACAAACTCAATGCAACAGTGCAGAGTAAAAGTAAAGACAAGCAAAGAAAAGGAAAGGGAAACTGCTATATAAATACCACAAAGTGCATTGACCTCTACAAGTACAAAGTAAAAACTGAAAAGAAAAGGGGAAAAACACATGCCCAACCAAAAAGTGCCATAACCCGGCAACAAGTAAACAAAAAAAGAAAAGCTGACGGGTCTCCCACCTGGAACCCGACCACGACCACCGCACGCGGTCCATGCTCCCAAGCTCCTACGCTCCACCGAAGTCATGCTCTACCTGTCTGTCATCTGCAAGGGCACACCAAGTGCGGGAAATTCCCAAGAAGGGGTGAGTATAAAAATACTCAGTAGGATACCCCGAAGGCTCGAGGGTGCAACAAAGGTGGTACCGAAGGGTGAGAAGTAGAGAGAACAAGGATTAGAAAGGAGTACAACCAAGGGTGCAGTAAATAGTAACAGCTCAACCCATCAAGAGAATGATAGAAGACTCGTCAAACCACGAGAAGTTGGACACGGAAAGCACGTGGCATACCTCGTGCGTCTTCGCCTCTCCTGAAGGAGAGTAGCCAAAACCCAAGGAGTGGGTACTCAAAACATGGTATATACAAATCCAGATGCTTTGTTGAGAAGCCCGAACAACGTCCTAAGGCGATCTCCGTTCCGTAGCTCAGCCTAAGAAAATGAGTCGCCAACAGTCCCAAAAGTAAACACCATCATCGATGCCCAGTATCACGCATGTCTTCCCTGAACCGCAAGCCAAAGGGATCAATCACCACACTTCGACACTATCCGCTTTGGGCGGCACTGACTCGCCCGCACGGTTTTAGATCGCGTCACAAGAACGCGTCTCGGTGGGGAAAGTTCCCCTTGTACTTGAGAGTTCTAGGGAAAGTCAAACCACACCTCGTCACTGCCCTGCAGTCGAGAGGTCTCCTCATAGTCAAGCTGTCACAACATCGACCCGTACAACCAAGGGTCCCGTTCCGGTAACTACGGAGGAAAGCTATAGACTAGCCTAGAAGAAAGGACTAAGCCTAGAATGTCAACGAGTGTCCCCACTTCCCAGCCCTGCTGGAGGGTAATTCATAACCGGATATCGGGTTACCCACTACCCAGCCCCGCTGGAGGGTAAACCATAATATGAAACTGGGTGACCCACTGCCTAGCCCTGCTGAACGGTAAACCATAACACATCATCCGGTGACCCACTGACCAGCCCCGCTGGAGGGTAGACCTGGATTAAGTCGACAGGTGACCCACTGCCCAGTCTCTGCTGGAGGGTAGACCGTAATAGCGTCGGGTGACCCACTGCCCAGTCTCTGCTGGAGGGTAGACCCTAATAGCGTCGGGTGACCCACTGCCCAGTCTCTGCTGGAGGGTAGAACCTAATAGCGTTGGGTGACCCACTGCCCAATCTATGCTGGAGGGTAGACCCTAATAGCGTCGGGTGACCCACTACCCAGTCTCTGCTGGAGGGTAGACCCTAATAGCGTCGGGTGACCCACTGCCTAGTCTCTGCTGGAGGGTAGACCCTAATAGCATCAGGTGACCCACTGCCCAGTATCTACTAAAGGGTAGACCCTAATAGCATCGGGTGACCCACTGCCCAGTCTCTGTTGGAGGGTAAACCCAAAAAGACAGCGAGCAACCCACTGCCTAGCCCTGCTGGAGGGTAAGCCCAAGGAAGTCGATGAGTAACCCACTGCCCAGCCCCGCTGGAGGGTAAAACTCAGAACCGCTCTGCCATCTCTACAGGAGGGTACAACACAGGCCGACCGAACACAGAGTGGGTGTCGCGCAACCACCCAACTCCAGAACAGCTCTCCCAAAAGAGGTGCAGCGTCTTCCCCAGCACTGGGTGTCACTAGCACCGCTACCAGCCATTCCATCGAGGACAAAACCAGGGGGAGACCACTCAACCCTGCTGGTCAAACCAACGAGCACAGAGCTAGGGGAAGAGCTCCACCCTGCTGGTCAAACAAACACACAGAGGGACCCTCTACGCCGCAAGTGGTCAAAGTACGTAAGGCAGAACACGGCACACACATGGGGCCCACACGACGTGTGGCCCCAAGTCAACCCCAACCATGCACCCGAACGTCTTAGGTACAAACCACACGTACCTCCAAGCGATCTCGTATACTCCCAGAGTATACCTCCTTCCAGCCCATAGGCTATCATGCACACGGCACCCAACGTCAGCGCGAAGGCGTGACATAACAACTCCACCTCAAAGGCCCAGGCACGGACAATCACGTCACATCAAGCATTTACATCACTCACACGGGAGTGCACGCGATCAATCGCCAAAGGTCCCCTACAAGCAAAGTAGGGTGAACCACCACTGGAGCACCTTTCATGCTTCCACATTTCTCAAGATCACGCAAGAGGCTCCGTATAGCCAAACGGATCACACCTTTGTAATCCTTGCGAAAAAACACGCGAGTTAGACTACTCACTCACCCAAAACGGTCAACAAGTGGAAAAGGTACTATTCACTGTGACCAAACCCGTGTGGGGCCCACGACACGATCCCGAAACTGAACAAACGGATCACACCACTGCGATCCCCTCGGGAAAACACACGGGATTGAATAATCAATCACCCAAAACGGCCACCCGGTGAAAAAGGCACTATTCACCGTAGCCTGGTCGGGTGGGACCCACACCACATCTCCGAAAGAGGTCGGGCAGAATGCGCCATCGCGATGCTCTCGAAAAAATACGTCAAAAGCACTACTCGCTTGAGTAGAATGGGTATCCGGAGAAAAAGATGCGTTCTGGCGCACCGCACACAAGCGGCGCCACGTGGGACCCGCATCCCGGTCCCGAAACTCAACAAACAGATCGCACTGCTGCGATCCTCTCGAAAAAGTACACAAGATAGACTACTCACTTGTCCAAAACGGTTGCCCGGTGATAAAGCTGGAAATCACCGTCAACTCCCGAAACGACCCTCGTGGGCCCCGCACCATCGTGCGTAATTAGAGCGGGCGGATTGCACCATTGCAATCCCCTCGGAAAAACATCTAGAAACGACTGCTTGCACGCCCCGAACGGACGTCCGATGGAAAAGTCGTGAAACGCCGCACGCAGCTCAAGAGTCGGCCCATGGGGCCCACGCCTCAACTTTGGTTTCAACACCCGAAACCACCCTGGAAACCTCCGCCTCAGTGCCAGGGCACCAACGCCGCTGCCGGTGCTCAAAACGGACGTCGGACGCGTCCGTGCCGTCCAAAACAAGAATCTCAGGAGAAACGCTCGTCTACTTAAAGACACGCCTCGCCTCCGCGGCCCCTCGTTTCTGGAATTAAAAATTTCCTAAACCATCTCAAAAATACCGTCTCCGCGTCAGGTCTGCGCCGCCGCAGACGGCACGCAAAATGGACGCCCGTAGCCCGAAATACGGGCGTCCAAAGATTTAAAAGGAAGAGGTGGACCCTCTTCAGCAGGACCGGCTTGGTCCGGCCGGTCCGCCCCGCTGGAGCCGGCCCGCTCCGGCCGGCCCGCCGGGACTGCGGCCCAGCCGCCTCCCGTGGGTCACACCGCCTGCGCCGCGCGGGCGGTTCTTCCACGGACCGGCCGACAGGCCGGTCGGCCTTTCCACGCGGAGACCCGCGTCGCGCGGGTCTCTGCCCAGCCGCGGGGTCGCACAGCGCGACCCCGACCCTCCTCTCGCCGGATCACGCAGCCGGCGCCCTCAGCCGGCGAACCGAGCCGCCCCGTACCGGGGAGGTGCCACCCAGCCGGCCGGATGGCTAGCCGGCCTTCCGCCGCGCCTGCTGCCGCGCCGCCGTCCCGGGGCCACCGTCCGCCGCCAACAACCGTCAGAAAACCAGATTTCCAGCCAAAACTTCCCGGGACTACCCCGGTCACCCCGGGACTCAGTGTTTCGATCTGAGAAGAGCTTCGGAAACCATAGAACATGCTCTACGCGACCATGGGCTTGGATCGAAGATCGGGAAGCAATTCGACAATATAAATTGGGCTCAAATATTGCATGAAATTGGAAAATGAAAACGAAATAACTCCTACCTCGTGGGGCATCGCCCGACGCTTCTCGCGCGATCCGCCCCTCGCCGTTGCCTCGCCGGAGTTGGGTCGCCAGAGCTCGTCTCACCAGAGCTCGCCAGAATGGAGGAGGGAAGGGGAGAGGTTGTGAGGAAGAAGACGAAGAAGAGGAAGAAGGGTGGGGGCGTGTTTAAATAAAAACACTTAAACACCCCGCCCGGCACGCCCCCGACTCCGCTCCCGAAGCAGACAAAAAGAAGGGCGTCCCTGGGGTAAACATGACGCTTCGAGCACAACGGCGGTCTCAGAATTTTAATCTGAGACACCATTTAAAAGTTATCAAACTTAGCACCTGAGGCCGCCAAATTATGAAAACGCCCCCGGGACCATTTTTCACAAACGGCCCGCTCCCGTGAAACTTATACCCCTCCAAGGGTAAATTTCACGCTCTGAACTCAACGGTGCCCTCAGTTTTCCAATCTGAGCCACCGTTTAAATGATACTAGTGTTTCTCCATTAAACGAATTAATTAATCTAATCTAATCCGTTTAACGTTCCAGAAGTGGGTGAGGGGTCCAAACATCCCGCGACGACAAATTTTATGTCGTTCTTAGGGTAAACACCCCATTCTGGACCCATCGGTACACTCGGATCCCTGGTCCGGAACTCTATTTAGGAGTTATCTTATTTATTTAGCATTTCCAGCGTGAACGCACTGAAAATTTAATTCCGGCCACTCCGGGGCTCGGAATCGCTCGCCGTCTGAAGGTGCTGCTCTGGAATATCATCAAGAATATTCCAAAGTCTTTCGTAGAAAAACCCGGGTTCTGACATCATTCCCTCCTTCAAGCTTATCGTCCTCGAAAAGCAAAACCAGGGAAGAACACATGGTACTAATCCCACACCTGGATTTCCCATACCCAGAAGAACCCACGCACAACTCTGCGTCACCACACACAGACCAAAGAGCCGATCCGTTCACGCGAGGTCGGCCCATGCTGACGTCGTGCACCCACTCCAGACTTTGGGGTTAGGGCAAGGCAGTAGGGTACCTCGTCATCCCTTCGCACTGTCTCAACTGGCCCGAAGGCCCTCGGGGGTAGCTCACCTCCCCGAACGAACCTCTACGCCGCACGCCGCTACTGGAATCACCGCCCGCACCTGAAACAAGGCCAGGTGATTCCCTCCTTCAGAATATCCATATGGTGAAACACCCAAGGATATCTGGTCACGCTAGAGGCTCCACAGTCGATGCTCTCTTACACGCTCAAAAGTCAAAGGATTCAACACCATCGACTAAAGGAAAACGTCTCGGGCCTTTCTCCTTACCACCACATAGTTACACCCGACGCCCAGCGTCACCCTGGTAACACCTCAATCAAGGAGCAGGGAGAAAAGCCTTTCACAAGCAGAGCCTGAAAATTCTACTGCAAAAAGTAGAAGAGTCGCAAGGGGTACCTCTCACCATCCCATGCTCTACAGGATCGTAGACATCCAAAGCTCGCGGCTGTCCGTGGTCCCAACCGTCAACTCCCAGAGCCTGACGTGGACCGCCTAGTGGTGACAGGGAGATCTCGTAAAGTCGTCCCCCACCTCCAGCTCCTCCCGCTCCTCTACTAGCACCACCTCTCTGGGTACCAATCCGATCACGGTGCTTTTTATGCCGTGGCGGTGCGCCTGCTACCTGCCCGATGCTCCCAGCAACTCGGGTCGGGCAGTCTCGTGCCAAGTGACATCGCCCGTCCCAAGCATAGCACTGGCGCTCTCTGGGCTTCCCTGGTACCCTCCGGCACCACTGTGGTGTACGACCACAGCCCAGGATCCACTCACGGATGGGAATCCTCAACTGAGGCCATGCACCCTTTGCACCACAGTGGTATATGACCACGTCTCCGAAACCGGCAGTGGGAAGGCCACCTGCATCGAGGTCCAGTCCTCCAGCGCCTGCTAGCTACGGTAGACGTCCCGGCTCGGTCGTGCCCACTGCCACTACCAACCGAAAAACATGACATGAATCCCTCTATCACCAACGCCTGCTCTGGAACCCTGGCATATGTAGAAATGCCCAAGGGTACTATGGAAACATGAATCTCTAAGTGGAGACCCTTATCAAACTTCCGCGCTCGGAGGATGTCGTCATGGAACAAGTCCGGGTAAAAGCGTGCACGGTCTGCAAAACTACCCGCGTACTCAGTCACCGTCATCCCTCCCTGCTGAAACTGCAGGAGCTCCTAAATCCGAACGGAGCACAAGCAGGAGGGGCAATACTCCTCACGGAGCAACAACTGAATGTCACCCCAACGAAAGTGACGAATCGTCAAGAAACTAAGTCACCAGACTCTACCAACACCGAGCTGCTCCACGAATAAGGATGGCTGCCAAAGCCACTCTCTGATCTGTCAGCGTCTCCACAAGCCTGAAAAGGCGAACCACTGCCTCGAGCCAAACCTCTCCTGCCGAGGGTCTGGCTCACCACTGAACCTCAGCGGTCTCTGCCACTGGATATCACGGAGCGCGCTCAACCTGTGCTTGAGCTCAGCCTGCTCTGGATGAAACTGTCTACTGCTCAACAGGTGGGGGTGCTGCTACCGGCCCACCCGGAGAAAGGGGCTCGCTTGATGGGTCCTGGACTGTGGCCTCGTAGCTCATAGGGTCGTCGTCACGAACCAAAGCTGGTACCCTGGCTGGCTATCCTCGCGGAGACATCCTGAATATTATCAAGGAGTGTCGCGGTCAGATGAGCATATATGTATATACCAATAGCAACGATGGGGAGCTTACTCAAGAAGGATAGTCAAAGACTCCGTCCTATGTGATGCACAACCAAATTTCTCAGCAACATGTGTCTCAGCATGCTGAGTCGAGAAGCGGGTTATCAAGGTCCTGGTGTATAGATACGTCGGCCACCACACCATCACTGGACTCCTTGGCCTGAGAGCCACTCTCGAGACACATTAACATTGTTGCCCTAAATCCCAACCAATTCCTCTTTTAGGGACGTCCGAATAGAGTCCCAAGGAACGAACCACCTCTGATACCACTTTGTCACGACCTGACCTTACCCAGGCTCGAGCCGCAACTTCCCCAAGCTCGCCTCCATAGGCCAGGGGATGGAGACCAGTGCCGAAGGCACAACAACTCGGGGAGGCCTTTTCCTAAGAACCTATGCACACACACGCAGCAAACTCAATGCAAAAGTGCAGAGTAAAAGTAAAGACAAGCAAAGAAAAGGAAAGGGAAACTGCTATATAAATACCACAAAGTGCATCGACCATTATAAGTACAATGTACAAACTGAAAAAAAGGGGCAAAACACGCGCCCAACCAAAAAGTGCAACAACCCGGAAACAAGTAATCAAAAGAAAAGAAAATCTGGTGGGTCTCCCACCTGGAACCCGGCCACGACCACCGCACACGGTCCAAGCTCCCAAGCTCCTACGCTCCACCGAAGTCACCCTCCACCTGTCTGTCGTCTGCAAGGGCAAACCAAGTGCGGGCAAAGCCCAAGAAGGGGTGAGTATAAAAATACTCAGTAGGATACCCCGAAGGCTCGAGGGAGCAACAAAGGAGGTACCGAAGGGTGAGCAGTAGAGCGAACAACGAATAGAAAGGAGTACAACCAAGGGTGCAGTAAAGAGTAACAGCTCAACCCATCAAGAGAAAGATAGAAGACTCGTCCTACCACGAGAAGCTGGACGTGGAAAGCACGTGGCATACCCCGCACATCTTCACCTCTCCTAAAGGAGGGTAGCCAAAACCCAAGGAGTGGGTACTCAAAACATGGTATATACAAATCCATATGCTCTGTCGAGAAGCCCGAACAACGTCATAAGGGGATCTCCGTCCCATAGATCAGCCTAAGAAAATGTGTCGCAAACAGTCCCAAAAGTAAACACCATCATCGATGCCCAGCATCCCGCACGTCTTCCCCGAACCACAAGCCAAGGGGCTCAATCACCGCACTTCGACACTATCCTATTTGGGCGGCATTAACTCGCCTGCACGGTTTTAGATCGCGTCACAAGAACGCGTCTCAGTGGGGAAAGTGCCCCTTGTACTTGAGAGTTCTAGGGAAAGTCAATCCACACCTCGTCACTTCCCTGAAGTCGAGAGGTCTCCTCATAGTCAAGATGTCACAACATCGAACCGTACAACCAAGGGTCCCGTTCCGGTAACTACGGAGGAAGGATGCAGACTAGCCTAGAAGAAAGGACTGAGCCTGGAATGTCAACGAGTGTCCCCACTGCCCAGCCCTGCTGGAGGGTAATTCATAACCAGATATTGGGTGACCCACTGCCCAGCCCCGCTGGAGGGAAAACCCTAATAAGATACTGGGTGACCCACTGCCCAGCCCTGTTGGGGGGTAAACCATAACACATCATCTGGCGACCCACTGCCCAGCCCCGCGGGAGGGTAAACCTGGAATAAGTAGACAGGTGACCCACTGCCCGGTCTCTACTAGAGGGTAGACCTTAATAGCGTCGGGTGACCCACTGCCCAGTCTCTGCTGGAGGGTAGACCCTAATAGCATCGGGTGACCCACTACCCAGTCTCTGCAGGAGGGTAGACCCTAATAGCGTCAGGTGACCCACTGCCCAGTCTCTGCTGGAGGGTAGACCCTAATAGCATTGGGTGACCCACTTCCCAACACTACTGGAATTTGGTCTTTTCCCAATGGTAGTATACCAACGGTTTATTTAAACTGTTGGTATAGTGAGCCTTTTCCAACGGTTTATTTAAACAGTTGGAAAAGGGAATTTCGGTGGACCCTTTCCCAACGGTTCACTGGAACCATTGGGAAATGGGTTCCAAACTCACACATTTCCCAATGGTTCCAGTGATCCATCGGGAAAGGTGTGCCTTTGCCAAAGGTTTTTATAAACCGTTGGCAAAGGTTTCCCCAAATTGCAGATCGCGATCTCCTCTCCCCATTCGGACAGAGCCCTAATCTATTCGCTCTGCTGCTCTCGCGAACCCCATCTGAATCTCTTTCGCTCCACTGCTCTCGCGAACCCCCCATCCGAACACCATCACCCCCCATCCAAACAGGTACACCCCATCCGAATAGGTAAAATCTAATCTCAACCATATTGTTGTAGATGTTTTAATGAATAGATTTTTTCCAGGTGTTGGTGGTTTACGTGATTATAGAAATTAATATCTAAATAGGATATTGTTTGTGTTTGTGAAGACTTTTTTAATGTTTTTATATTCTATGTTTTGAAGGAGAGTGTTCAAAACTTGTAAATCAGAGTTTGGGGAGGCTATCGTGAACGTTTACATGTTTTGGATAATGGATTGTGGGAATTATGGATTGTGTTCAAACCAATTTGATATGTTTTGGATAATGGATTGTGGGGGTAGGGGGTGTCCACGGGGGTGGGTGGGTTGTCCACGGGGGTGAGAGAGGCTGTCCAAAGGGGTGGGAAAGGCTATCCATGGGGGTGGGAAGGGCTGTCTAGGGGGTGTGGGTAGTCTTGGGGGTCTGGGATGGGTGTCCTGGTGGGGGAGGGGTGTGTGGGGTGTCCAGGGGGGGTGTTATGTCTAGGTGGTGGTGGTGGGGCTGCAGGGGAGGGGGTGTGGGCTATTTGGGAGGGTGGGAAGGGCTATCCAGGAGGGTACGAGGTGTCCAGGGGGGGTAAGGGGGTGGGCGAGCTATCCACAAGGGTGGACGGGCTCTCCACGGGGGTGGCCGGGCTGTCAAGGAGGGGTGGGCGGGCTGTCCAGGGGGGTGGGTGGGCTGGCCACGACGGGGTAGGGGTGTCCAGGGGGTGGGCGGGCTATCCAAGGGGGTGGGGGCTGTACATAGGGAGAAGGGGTGTCGAGGGGGTGGGTGGGCTATCCACGGGGGTGGTTGGGCTGTCTAGGGGCTATGGGGTGTCCACGGGGGTGGGAGGGGCTGTCCAGGGGGTGTGGGCTGTCCTGGGGGTCTGGGTGGGGTGTCCTGGTGGGGGAGGGGTGTGTGGGGTGTCCAGGTGGGGTGGTATGTCTAGGTGGTGGTGGTGGGGTTGCAGGGAAGGGGGGTGTGGGCTGTTTGGGAGGGTGGGTGGGGCTATCCAGGGGGTACGGGGTGTCCAGGGGGTACGAGGGTGGGCGGGCTATCCACAAGGGTGGACGGGCTGTCCACGGGGGTGGTCGGGCTGTCAAGGAGGGGTGGGCGGGCTGTCCAGGGGGGGTGGGTGGGCTGGCCACAGGGGGTAAGGGTGTCCAGGGGGGTGGGCGGGCTATCCAAGGGGGTGGGGGGCTGTCCATAGGGAGAAGGGGTGTCGAGGGGGGTGGGTGGGCTGTCCACGTGGGTGGTTGGGCTATTTAGGGGGTAGGGGGTGTCCACGGGGGTGGGTGGGTTGTCCATGGGGGTGGGCGGGGCTGTCCACGGGGGTGGGAAAGGCTATCCACGGGGGTGGGCGGGGCTGTCCAGGGGGTGTGGGCTGTCCTGGGGGTCTGGGTGGGGTGTCCTGGTGGGGGAGGGGTGTGTGGGGTGTCCAGGGGGGTTGGTATGTCTAGGTGGTGGTGGTGTGGTTGCAGGGGAGGGGGGTGTGGGCTGTTTGGGAGGGTGGGTGGGGCTATTCCGGGGGGGGGGGGTACGGGGTGTCCAGGGGGGTACGGGGGTGGGCGGGATGTCCACAAGGGTGGACGGGCTGTCCACGGGGGTGGTCGGGCTGTCAAGGAGGGGTGGGCGGGCTGTCCAGGGGGGGTGGGTGGGCAGGCCATGGGGGGTAGGGGTGTCCAGAGGGGTGGGTGGACTATCCAAGGGGGTGGGGGGCTGTATATAGGGAGAAGGGGTGTCGAGGGGGGTGGGCGGGCTATCCAAGGGGGTGGGGCTTTATTGGTTTTGGATTGTTTGAGGTACTCTTAATGTATTATAAACCCTCATTTTTTCCATATTCATTTAAATTGATTTAATATCATATTTTCACACACACCATTATATCCTGTCAAACTATATTTAGATTGTATTTTCATTCATATGGTGTTAAATATTTTAGTAAATGTTCATACTAGCTTCTTTTATGTGTTCTAGGGGTTTAGACTAATGACAGGGCTGCATGATTATTGTGGGGGTATTCTTTTCATATAAATATACCTATACACCCCGACCCCCTTGGACAACCTGACCACCCCCACGGACAGCCCACCCACATGGACACCCCGACCCCCCTAGACATCCCCCCACCCCCTGGACACCTCCGACCCCCCGGACGGCTCCACCACAACCTAGACACCCCGCACCCCCTGGACACGCCACACCCCCCTTGGACAGTCCCTCCACTCCCATGATCCTCATCCTACTCCTCATCCTGATCTACTTGAAGAAGTTAAAGTATAAAACTAATATACTCCCAACAAGACCCTTAAGGATTATGTATTCCTTGATCCACTTCCAATATCTTACTCGTCAATCCATGAATATAGGCATTAGAAATTTTGTATCTTATTTTCTTATATACACTGTATTTTGTTGTATTTCTTAATATGATTCTCATATAGAGTAATGTGTCAGTTATGCTTTTATAAAGAGTAAACAATTATCATTTACATAAATATTTTTTTGATTAAACTTTAATATTATTGAATTTCTTTGAAATGACTTATTGCGATTGTTTTACATAATGGATAGAAGTTGGATGTACGAAACTGATCGGATTTCAACCGATTTTCAAAATAATTTGAACAGATTTTTAGATTTTGCATTTGACAAGGCCTCAGATAGTGGTCGCATACACTGTCCATGTTTTAATTGTGTTGGAAGACCTAGGTTGAGCCGTGAAGCAGTTAGCTATCATATAACCAAATATGGTTTCCAAACAAACTATTATATGTGTTATCACAATGGAGAGAAAATGGAATCTCAAAATGTTGATGATCCAAATGATAGGACTGAATTGGAGAGTTTGATATATGATCGGTTTCCATTTATTCGACATCCTGAGAAGGAAAGGATTTCCAGCCAACAAGATTTCAATACAGGCACGCATGACGTGTCCAATGAAAATGATGATGTTGGTAGGGTGAAAAAATTGAATGATGCTGCGACGAATCCATTATATCGGCAATGTGATAAAATGAAAAATTTGGAATTTTTAATCTGATTGTTTCATGGAAAAACTATGTATGGGATTTCAAATACTGCAATTGATTATATTCTTACCTTCTTGAAGGAATTACATCCAAATGATGCATATATTCCCTCAAACCACTATATGGCATGGAAGTTGGTTGATGAACTTGGATTCTCAAAAAAAAATTCATGCTTTCTTGATTGATTGCAGCTTATTTTGGGGGGAAACAGCTGAAATGAATGATTGTATAAAATGCGAAACCTCCCGATGGAAGCCAAAAGATGATGGAACACCATCTCGTGTGCCACAAAAAGTAATGTGGCACTTTCCATTGATCCCTAGATTACAGAACCTTTTCATGTCTGATGAAATATCTGTAAAAATGTGATGGCATGACACTGAGAGAAAAAAGAATAATGAAGAGTTGGTTCACCCTGCAGATGGATTTGCATGGAAGAGATTTGATGCTCGATATCCTGAATTTGCAGCGGACGTGCGTAATGTGAGACTGGGTCTTTCATGTGACGGTTTTAATCTATTTGGGCAGATGCTTACTTCGCACAGCACATGGCCGGTTTTCATACACATTTATAACCTTCCCCCTTGGTTGTGTATGAAAAAGCCATACACTTTCTTGAGTATACTGATATCTGGCTCTTCTGATCCCGACAATGATATAGATGTATACATGCAACCTTTAATAAAAGAGTTGAAACTTCTTTGGTATGTGGGTGTGCCCACTTACGATGCATGTTCGAAAGACATATTTCAGATGCGTGTTGCACTTATGTAGACTATCAATGATTTTCCTGCTTATGCAATGATGTCTGGATGGAGCACACAAGGAAAATTTCCATGACCTGTTTGTATGAAGAATACTCGATCGAGAAGAGTGAAATATCGTCGTAGTTTTAGTTTTATGGGACATCGACGATTATTTCCAATGAACCATCCATATAGAAACAATCGTCGAAGATTTTACAATACCATGGAGAATGACGATCCACCTCAGTGTATGTCTGGAAATGATGTGCTTAATGAATTGAAATATTTCATTTATTCATTTGGGAAGTGTGTAATGAAATCTAGAAAGAGGAAAAATGTTTCCAATGATACCTTTTACAATTGGAAGAAGAAGAGTATATTCTTTGAGTTGTCATATTGGTCAACCAACTTGTTACGTCATTGCTTACAAGTAATGCAAATTGAAAAGAATATATGTGAAATGTTGCTTTCGATTCTTCTAAATGTCAAGGGGAAGACAAAAGATGATTTACGATCTCGGCGCGACTTGGTAGATTGGGGGATTAGAACAGAATTGCATCCTGTCTGTATCAGTGAAAATAAATGGCAAGTTCCATGTGCTTCTTATGTGATGACTCCTGCTGAAAAAAATCAATTTCTGGAAGTGCTAGAGACTACTAAAGTTACTGATGGCTATTCAAGCAATATATCAAAACGGGTCTACAGAAAAGAGTTGAAGTTGAAATATTTGAAGACTCTTGATTATCACGTCCTTTTGCATGAGTTGATTCCAATAACAATCCGTTATATCTTGTCCAATAATGTTAGAGTCTCAGTTATTCGGTTGTGCTATTTGTTTAGAGATCTTTGTGCTAAGAGGTTTCCCAAATCCCTCGTGCAAAAACTGTTGGCAGAGACACCATTAATTTTGTGTGAGTTAGAGAAAATATTCCCTCCATCATTTTTTACATGCATGTTGCATCTGACTGTCCATCTTTCGACTAAAATACTTCTTGGAGGACCCGTTTCTTTCTATTAGATGTATCCAACTGAAAGAAACATGTTCACATTGAAATCATATGTTCGGAACATGAATTATCCCGAAGGTTATATTATGAACGGTTACTTGGCTCAAGAATGTATGGATTTCTGCTCAATGTATTTGTCTGATCATACTACGAGAATAAACAGACCAACGATAAATGAAGAAGAACAGTATGGGCAAATTGAACACAGTTTTCCATCACTTCCTCAGACAGGGGGAATTCCGGGATCATATACATTGACAACATTAAGCCTTGAAGAGCGAGAGATGGCACATTGCACAGTGTTGTTCAATTGTGATTTGTTCGATGAGTATATAAAGTAAGTTAATTGTACATGTATCTCTTATCTTATCTCTTGTAATTTTAAATATTTGTTAAACTATTATTATTTTTATCTATAGGGAACATAAATAATTGATATATAGAAAGCATCGTTCTTTATCTTTGAGAAAGAAGGATACTTTGCATAGCAAATGGTTTTCTGCTTGGTTGAAATTGAACGTAAAAATATTTCTGTAATAACTAAATAAAAATAATATTTAATTAAGTTTACTATTTGTTTATATTTCAGGTATCGAGTTTGCCTACAGACTCTGTTTTTGAGGAAATAAGAGCTTTGGCTTTTGGTCCTAATACCATGGTTCGTGCTTGTAAATCACTTGTGATCAATGGATACAAATTTGTAATCACTGAACGAGAAAGAAAAAAGAGAACACATCATAATGGTGTTATGCTAACTTCCACAACAGACTATTATGCTAGTTCATTGGACACTAGACCTCATTCTGTAAATGTTGCTTATTATGGTGTCATGGAGTAAATAATAATTTTGGATTATTACTCACATGGTCGAGTCACGATGATGAAATGTGAATGATTTGATTCAATGAAGAGGCAAGTCACCTTCATTGATGATTATGGATTTTGAGTTATTGACATGACTCGCACTCTTGCCACCAATGAACCAAATGTATTGACATCAATGGTGAAACAAGTTTTTTATGTCAAAGATCATCGTCATCCTAAATACGGTGTAATTGTTGAAGTAAATCCCAGACATGTTTTTGATGATGGTGATGATGAAGTTGACACTATCCCTACTACAATTGGAAGCAATCCGTTTATTACTTATAATGACCCCAACAACTCAATTGTCATAGTTGATTGTGAACCCGAAGTTGTGGTGGGAAATATATAGAATCATACAGTCGTGTTCTCACCTACATTATTCACCTACATCATTCAGAGTGTATCCTAGTACTTACCTACATAACACCATAAATCTTCTGTTTCATTATGTTCTTTTTATCATAATGGTTTTTATATATTTTGTTTTTTGGGTAACACATTAGTTATCTGTTTCTAATTACTTCCATATTTGATTTCATTGCAGGAAATGACACCCATTGAAGAGAGGTGGCAGAAAAAGATGAGAGATAATAATCGTCGCATGGTACAGATGGGTGTTCCTCCTCTCATCCCTGTTGTGAGTATTTTATTTCAAATATAAATATTTCAATAACTTATAATATCACGTGTTTTCTTTTCTGGAATTTTTTTCTTCAGGATCCACCCCCTAGACGACCGATATCTGACGAGGAGCATGATATTGCTCCCAGTAGAGAGGTTGGTGGTACGAGGGCTCGTGGGGCGAGAGTTAGACGATCCACTACCACAGACGTATCTTCTACGCCCTATTTTGATCCTGGCGTGTCTTCAGGGACATATGAGATATTTAGACCTCCGATGTTTACACTACCAGCTGGCCAGACGTCTATGCCATCATCTTTTGCTTTTGGTTAATTATCTCCAGGTTATTATATTCCACCTTATTCGACTCCTGTTGCGACATAGTATGTGGCTGAGGAGCATACACTGAGTGACACTCCACCTGTACAGGATATTCCTTCAGCTTCTGCACCCATTGATCCGACTACCACATGTATATTTATATAACTCTATCAAATTTTTATACCAAAATTTATTTTTATTATAACTTGTATTGATATTATTTTTCTTTAATAACAGATTCATCTACAGATAGGAGGCGGGGGAGGGGGCGTACTCGCTTCCGTGCGGTATGGAACCGCCAGACACAGTTGATGGTAGAATACAATGTTGATGGAAAATGATTGAGAAATCTGGGCAGCAATGTCGGGGTTTTTTGGCGACGCTAGCCAAATACTCCGATATCATTCCGGTCATCCCTCTCTCTTGGAGACATTTGCCACCCGAAGTAAAGGATAATGCGTGGGCACAAATATGGGTAAAAAATCTATTGGATTTAATGCAGTATATTTTTGTATTTAAATGAACTAATCAATTTGGTTTCATCTTCGGTTTAACTTCCCTGATGGAGAAGGTGCACGACCAGCGCGTTTAAAAGAGCTAGGAGAGCTTTGGAGAGCTTATAAGCATGAGATGTATGTTGGCTGGTGTGATAGAGTGGGCACGGAGTTAGAGACATTACCTATCGTGGATGACTGCCCGATAGAGAAATATCTCCAAATGATTACCCATTGGGTGATTGCCAAATTTAAGGTATTAATCTCATTTGAGTTATTTAAATGAGAGTTTTCATATTTTGCATTAATAAAATCTAATTAATTATTAATCATTATTTAGGAATCTTCTGAAAAAAACAAAAAAAAACATGTATTCAAAGAAATACCTCCACACTTTGGGGAACACAACAATATCAGATCATGAGAGGCAGCAGGTACGATATAGTTGTTTATAATTTTTCTTTAGGACATTCCCTTTTTATTGGATCCTACTTAAATTATGTGATTTATTGAATACTGAATATATGATTATACTTTCACATTATATTGTTTCAATGTCATTACAGAAGCACAAAATTAATATTGAAGGACGTATCCCTCGAGCAAAATTGTTTTGCTCGAGTAGAAGAAAAAAAGATGGAACTGCGGTAAATGAACCGACCCAAGAGAAGATTGTAAGTTTTAATTTGTTTATTTCAATGTTTAATATCTAATTTGAAATTTAATAATCTATTAATATTTTTTACAGGCTGGTTTAGAGGATCTTGATGCCCAGAAGCCTGACAATTTTGGGGGCACACAATCATTTATATCAGGTTTTGGGAGATGAGTACTCTGGTCGAGTACGCTGCCGACCAGGTAAGAATATAGTCCCGACGAGGTATTGGTCGTCTCTAGGTATCCATTCTAGTACCACCGAGTTGGAACAGGTCAAGGAGCATGCAAGATAGTCTGATAAAAGGGTCACAGAGTTGGAAGTACAAGTTCAAACAAGAGACAGAGAATTTATGAAACTGATGAGAGCTTTATCTTCATCACTTCCACCAGAGGCTAGTGCGGCTTGTCAGACATTTATGTCATCGATGGGTGCATCATCCAATGCACCAGGCGGCAACTCTAGTGGTGATCGAGATGATGACGTTCCTGGGGATGGCGAGGATGCTGAAGAGGAAGAGGGCGAGGATGAGGATGTGGACGAGGGCGAGGATGGGGCCGAGGGCGAGGATGGGGCCGAGGGAGAGGATGGGGCCGAGGGCGAGGATGATGCCGAGGACGAGGACGACACCGAGGACATAGATGGCTGCGAGGATGAGGCTGATGATGATAGTAGTGATGGCGATGGTGATCAGAGGCAGATTGATCCATTACATTTTTGAATTCTGTATAACTCTTTATTTTTGAACATGGTTTTCCACTTTGGGGTTTTCCTCTACTTCATAGGGACGTTGCATTCAGATTCGGTTTTTTTGCACTTGATTTTTATTGTATGATTAGTCTACTACATAGACCTTTAGTATTCCTTGGTATTGTGATGCTCATTTTTCTATTTTTTTTACTTAGCTTTCTTATTTAGCCATGTATTTCATGTTTATGCATGTGGAAGATGATATGGAAAATGTTCTTTGAAGTAGTGGCCTGCACCACTCAAAGTGTCTAACACTTATTTGAAATGGACATGATTTTAAGTGAAAACAACAACTGGCATACGGAAAACAGACCAAACACATTTGAATTCTGTTTAAACTATAGGACAACGATCCATGGGTCATATGTGACGTGTACGAGTCAACCCCGCCTCAATCCGAGATCTGGTGTGGCTGGTACCACTCAAAGTGTCTTTCTTTTGATTAAAATGGATGCGCTTTTAAGTAAAAAAAACCACATATGGAAAACGGACCAAACACATTAAGATATTGTTGATACTTTAGGACATGTATCCATGGGTCATTTGTGGCGTGTAGGAGTCAACCCCGCCTCAATCCGAGGACCGGTGTCGCCGGCACCACTCAAAGTGTCTAACTTTTATTTGAAATGGACATGATTTTAAGTGAAAACAACAACTGGCATACAGAAAACCGACCAAAACATTCGGATACTGTTGATACATTATGAAATGTATCCATGGGTCATATGTGACGTGTACGAGTCAACCCCGCCTCAATCCGAGGGCTGGTGTGGCTGGGACCACTCAAAGTGTCTTTCTTTTGTTTAAAATGGATGCGCTTTTAAGTAAAAAAAACCACATATGAAAAACTGACCAAACGCACTCGGATATTGTTGATACTTTAGGACATGTATCCATAGGCCATTTTTGACGTGTACGAGTCAACCCCGCCTAAATCCGAGGCGCAGTGTGGCCGACACCACTCAGAGTGTCTAACTTTTCTTTAACATGGACAACAGTTTAAGTTAAAACATCAACTGACATACGGAAAACCGACCAAACGCATTTGGATTCTGTTGAAAGTATAGAAAAACGATCCATGGGTCATTTTTGACGTGTACGAGTCAACCCCACCTCAATCCGAGGGCCGGTGTGGCCAGGACCACTCAATGTTTGTCACTTTTCTTTGAAATGGACAACGGTTTAAGTTAAAACAACAACTGACATACGGAAAACCTACCAAACGCATTCGGATTCTATTGAAACTTTAGGAAAACGATCCATGGGTAATATGTGACGTGTAAGAGTCAACCCCGCCTCAATCCGAGGGCCGGTGTGGCCGGGACCACTCAATGTGTGTCACCTTTCTTTGAAATGGACAACAGTTTAAGTTAAAACAACAACTCACATACGGAAAACGGACCAAAGGCATTTTGATAATGTTGATACTTTAGGACATGTATCCATGGGTCATTTGTGACGTGTAGGAGTCAACCCCGCCTCAGTCTGAGGGTTGGTGTGGCCGGTACCACTCAAAATGTCTTTCTTTAGTTTAAAATGGATGCACTTTTATGTAAAAAAACCACATATGGAAAGCTGACCAAACTCACTCGGATACTATTGATACTTTAGGAAATGTATCCAAGGGTCATTTGTGACGTGTACGAGTCAACCCCGCTTCAATCCGAGGGCCGGTGGGGCCTGTACCACTTAAAGTGTCTTTCTTTTGTTTAATATAGATGCACTTTTAAGTAAAAAAAACCACATATGGAAAACAGACCAAACACACTCGGATACTATTTATACTTTAGGACATGTATCCATGGGTCATTTGTGATGTGTATGAGTCAACCCTACCTCAATCTGAGGGCTGGTGTGGCCGGTACCACTCAAAGTGTCTTTCTTTTGTTTAAAATGGATGCGCTTTTAAGTAAAAAAAACGACATACGGAAAACCGAACAAACACTTTTGGATTCTGTTGAAACTTTAGTAAAATGATTTATGGGTAATTTGTGACGTGTAAGAGTCAACCCCACCTCAATCTGAGGCGCGGTGTGGCCGACACCACTCAAAGTGTCTAAATTTTATTTGAAATGGACATGATTTTAAGTGAAAACAACAAATTGTATACAGAAAACCGACCAAACACATTCGGATTCTGTTGAAACATTAGTACAACGATCCATGGGTCATATGTGACATGTACGAGTCAACCTCGCCTCAATTAGAGGGCCGGTGTGGCCGGGACCACTCAAAGTTTTCACTTTTCTTTGAAATGGACAAAGATTTAAGTTAAAACAACAACTGACATACGAAAAACCAACCAAACGCATTCGGATTCTGTTGAAACTTTAGGATAACGATCCATGGGTCATATGTGACGTGTACAAGTCAACCCCACCTCAATCTGAGGGCCGGTGTAGCCGGGACTGCACAAACTGTGTCACTTTTCTTTGAAATGGACAATAGTTTAAGTAAAAACAACAACTGACATATGGAAAACGGACCAAATGCATTAATATACTGTTTATACTTTAGTACATGTATCCATAGGTCATATGTGATGTGCACGAGTAAACCCCTCCTCAATCCGAGGGCCGGTGTGGCCGGGACCACTCAAAGTGGTCACTTTTCTTTGAAATGGACAACTGTTTAAGTTAAAACAACAACTGACATATGATAAACGGATCAAAGGCATTCAGATACAGTTTATACTTTAGGACATGTATCCATGGGTCATTTTTGACATGTAGGAGTCAACCCCTCCTCAATCTGAGGGCCGGTGTGGCCGGTGCCACTCAAAGTGTCTTTCTTTTGTTTAAAATGGATGCGCTTTTAAGTAAAAAACCACATATGGAAAACTGACCAAACGCACTCAGATACTGTTGATACTTTTGGACATGTATCCATGGGTCATTTGTGATGTGTACGAGTCAACCCCGCCTCAATCCGAGGCGCGGTGTGGCCGGCACCACTCAAAGTGTCTAACTTTTCTTTGAAATGGACACCAACTTAAGTTAAAATAACAACTAACATACGGAAAACCAACCAAACGAATTCAGATTCTGTTGAAACTTTTGGAAAACGATCCATGGGTCATATGTGACGTGTATGAGTCAACCCCACCTCAATCCGAGGCACAGTGTGACCGGTACCACTCAAAGTGTCTAACTTTTCTTTGAAATGAACACCAGTTTAAGTTAAAACAACAACTGACATACTGAAAACCAACCAAACGCATTCAGATTCTGTTGATACTGTAGGACAACGATCCATGGGTCATATGTGACGTGTAAGAGTCAACCCCGCCTCAATCCGAGGGCCGGTGTGGCTGGTACCACTCAAAGTGTCTTTCTTTTGTTTAAAATGGATGCGCTGTTATGTAAAATAAACGACATACGGAAAACTGACCAAAAACTTTCAGATTCTGTTGAAACTTTAATAAAATGATTTATGCATCATTTGTGACGTGTAAGAGTCAACCCCACCTCAATCTGAGGCGCGGTGTGGCCGAAACCACTCAAAGTGTCTAACTTTTATTTGAAATGGACATGATTTTAAGTGAAAACAACAACTTGCATACGGAAAACCGAAAAAACACTTTCGGATTCTATTGAAACATTAGGACAATGATTCATGGGTCATATGTGACGTGTACGAGTCGACCCTGCCTCAATCAAAGGGCCGGTGTGGCTGGGACCACTCAAAGTTTGTCACTTTGCTTTGAAATGGACAACGGTTTAAGTTAAAACAACAACTGACATACGGAAAATGGACCAAAGGCATTCTTATACTACTGATACTATAGGACATGTATCCATGGGTCATATGTGATGTGTAAGAGTCAACCCCGCCTCAATCCGAGGGCTGGTGTGGCCGGGACCACTCAAAGTGTCTTTATTTTGTTTAAAATGGATGCGCTTTTAAGTAAAAAAACCACATACGGAAAACTAACCAAACACATTCAGATACTGTTGATACTTTAGGACATGTATCCATTGGTCATTTGTGACGTGTATGAGTCAACACTGCCTCAATCTGAGGAACGGTGTGGCCGACACCACTCAAAGTGTCTTTCTTTTGTTTAAAATGGATGTGCTTTTAAGTAAAAAAACGACATTCGGAAAACCGACAAAATGGTTTCTGATTCTATTGAAACTTTAGGACAATGATCCATGGGTCATTTTTGACGTGTATGAGTCAACCCCTCCTCAATATGAGGCATGGTGTGGCCGAAACAACTCAAAGTGTTTCACTTTTCTTTGAAATGGAAAACAGTTTAAGTTAAAACAACAACTTACATATGGAAAATAGACCAAAGGAATTCGGATACTGTTGATAATTTAGGACATGTATCCATGGGTCATTTGTGATGTGTACGAGTCAACTCCGCCTCAATCTGAGGCGCGGTGTGGATGACACCACTCAATGTCTCTCTTTTATTTCAAAAGGAAATCATTTTAAGTGAATACAACTGAAATTTACACTCATCAACGACTCTTTTTCATGAGTTTGGTAGTTTCACTCATGGGGTCATAAGTGACGAGACTCCTAAGAAAATATCTTTTCACCATATATTATAAACAATACAAGTTCAATGCAAAATTCATCACAAATCATTACATACCCAAATCTAGTATAACAAAAAAATGGGATTTGAGTCAATTTGAATGTCTTATTCAACTCTAATAGATATTTATCAAACTATTCTGCCTATTAGAATTTGATGGGTGTGGTGAATTACCACCGGATGATTGTTGTCATATGTGTTTTTTGGGCTAATTTAGGTGTTTTTTATACTGTTTGAAGTCTGTATGTGGCTTTTGTGATATTTTTTATGTAGGTGTATAGTGGAGGGTATACTGGAGGGCTATTGTGCACTGTTTTTTTATGCAGGGGTAGCTTCTGAGGGGGTCTTCTAGGCGCTGTTGTGCATCAGTTTTGGGAAACTCTTTACCAACGGTTTTGAACCATTGGTAAATCTTTTTCCAGATTTCTGGAAAAAGTTGTACCAACGGTTGAGAACCGTTGGTAAATTGTTTTCCAGAATTATCGAGCACCTATACCAACGGTTTAAATGAAACCGTTGGTAAAGGGCTTTCCCCATGCCTTACTGGCCAACGGTTTGGAAAACCGTTGGTATACCCTATACCAACGGTTTTCCAGCCTATAGCAACGGTTATAAACCGTTGGTATAGCCTACTGTTCCAGTAGTGCAGTCTCTGCTAGAGGGTAGACCCTAATAGCGTCAGGTGACCCACTGCCTAGTCTCTGCTGGAGGGTAGACCCTAATAGCTTCGGGTGACCCACTGCCCAGTCTCTGTTGGAGGGTAGACCCTAAAAGACAGTGAGCAACCCACTGCCCAGCCCTGCTGGAGGGTAAGCTCAAGGAAGTCGATGAGTAACCCACTGCCCTGCCCCGCTGTAGGGTAAAACTCATAACCGCTCTACCATCTCTACAGGGAGGGTACAACACTGGCCGACCGAACACGGAGTGGGTGTCGCGCAACCTAGCAACTCCAGAACAGATCTCCCAAAAGAGGTGCAGCGTCTGCCCCAACATGGGGTTTCACTAGCACCGCTACCGGCCAATCCATCGAGGAAGAAACCAGGGGGAGACCACTCAACCCTACTGGTCAAACCAATGAGCACAAAGCCAGGGGAAGAGCTCCACCCTGCTGGTCAAACAAACACACAGAGGGACCCTCTATGCCGCGAGAGGTCAAAGTACGTAAGGCAGAACATGGCACACACATGGGGCCCACACGACGTGTGGCCCCAAGTCAACCCCAACCAAGCGCACGAACGTCTCAGGTACAAACCACACGTACCTCCAAGTGCTCTCGTATACTCCCAGTGTATACCTCGTTCCAGCCCATAGGCTATCGTCCACACGGCAACCAACATCAGCGTGAAGGCTTGACGTAACAACTCCACCTCAAAGGCTGAGGCACGGCCAACCAAGTCACCTCAAGCATTCACATCACTCACACGGGAGTGCACACGATCACTCGCCAGAGGTCCGCTACAAGAAAAGTAGGGCGAACCACCACTAGAGCACCTTTAATGCTTCCACATTTCTCAAGATCATGCATGAGGATCCGTACAGCCAAACAGATCACACTGTTGTAATCCTTGCGGAAAAAAAACGCGAGTTAGACTACTCACTCGCCCAAAATGGTCAACAGGTGGAAAATGTACTATTCACCATGACAAAACCCGTGTGGGGCCCACCCCAAGATCCTAAAACTGAACCAATGCACCAAGCCACTGCGATCCCCTCTGGAAAACACACGGGATTGACTACTCAATCACCCAAGACGGCCACCCGGTGAAAAAGGTACTATTCACCGTAGCCCGGTCAGGTGGGACCCACACCACATCTCCGAAAGAGGTCGGGCGGACTACGCCATCGTGATGCTCTCAGACAAACACGTCGAAAGCACTACTCGCTTGAGTAGAACTGGTATTCGGAGAAAAAGATGTGTTTCGGTGCACCGCACACGAGCGGCGCCACGTGGGACCCGCATCCCGGTCCCAAAACTCAATGAACGGATCACACCGTTGCGATCCTCTCGAAAAAGAACACAAGATGGGCTACTCACTTGTCCAAAATGGTTGCCCAGTGATAAAGCTGGAAATCACCGTCAACTCCCGAAACGGCCCTCGTGGGCCCTGTACCATCATGCCGAATTTGAGTGGGTGGATTGCACCATTGCAATATCCTCGGAAAAACATCCAGAAACTACTGCTTGCACGCCCCGAACGGACGTCCGATGGAAAAGTCGTGAAACGCCGCACGCAGCTCAAGAGTCGGCCCGTGGGGCCCACACCTCAACTCCGGTTTCGATGCCCGAAACCACCCTGGAAACCTCCGCCTCAGCGCCAGGGCCCCAACGCCGCTGACGGCGCTCAGAACTGACGCCGGACGCGTCCGCGCCGTCCAAAACAAGAATCTTGAGAGAAACGCTCGTCTACGTAAAGACATGCCTCGCCTCCACGGCCCCTCGTTTCGGGAATTAAAAATTCCCAAAACCATCTCAAAAAGAGCATCTCTACGTCAGGTCTGTGCCTCCGCAGACGGCACACAAAACGGACGCCCGTAGCCCAAAATAGGGGTGTCCGAAGATTTAAAAGGAAGAGGGGGACCCTCTTCGGCCGGACCGGCCCGGTCCGGCCGGTCCGCCCCGCTCGAGCCGGCCCGCTCCGGCCGGCCCGCCGGGACTGCGGCCTAGACACCTCCCGCGGGTTACACCGCCCATCCTGCGCGGGCAGTTCTTCCACCGACCGGCCGATAGGCCGGTCGGCCTTTCCACGCGGAGACCCGCGTCGCGTGGGTCTCTGCCCAGCCGCGGGGTCGCACAGGGAGACCCCGACCCTCCTCTCGCCGGCTCCCACAGCCGGCGCCCTCAGCCGGCGAGCCGAGCCGCCCCGCACCGGGGAGGTGCCGCCCAGCCGGCCGGTTGGCCGGCCGACCTTCCACCGCGCCTGCTGTCGCGCCGCCTTCCCGGAGCCACCGTCCGCAGCCAACAACCGCCGGAAAACCAGATTTCTGGCCGGAACTTCCCGGGACTACCCCAGGCACCCCGGGACTCGGAATTTTGATCTGAGAAGAGCGTCGGAAACCTTATGACATGCTCTACGAGACAATGTGCTTAGATTAAAGATCGGGCAACAGTTCGACAATATAAATTGGGCTCAAATATTGTGGGAAATTGGAAAACGAAAACGAAATAACTCCTACCTCGTGGGGCTTCGCCCGATGCTTCCCATGCGATCCGCCCCGCGCCCGTTGCCTCACCGGAGTTGGCTCGCCGGAGCTCGCCTCACCGGAGCTCGCCGGAATGGAGGAGGGAAGGGGAGAGGTTGTGAGGAAGAAGAAGAAGAGGAAGAAGGGGGGGCGTGTATAAATAAAAACACTTAAACACCCCGCCAGACACGCCCCCGACTCCGCTCCTGAAGCAGACAAAAAGGAGGGCGTCCCTGGGGTAAACATGACTCTTCAAGCACAACGGCGGTCTCAGAATTTTAATCCGAGACCCCGTTCAAAAGTTATTAAACATAGCGCCCGAGGCCGCCACATTACGAAAACCCCCCTGGGACCATTTTTCACAAACGGCCCGCGACCGCGAAACTTATACGCCTCCTAGGGTAAACGGCATGCTATGAACTTAACGGTGCCCTCAGTTTTCCAATCCGAGCCACCAATTAAAATATACTAGCATTTCGCCATTAAACAAATTAATTAATTTATCTACTCCTTTTAACGTTCAAGAAGCGGGCGGGGGGTCCAAACATCCCGCGCCGACATGTTTTATGTCATTCCTAGGGTAACCACCCCATTCTGGATCCATCTGTACACTCGGATCCCTGATCCGGGACTCTGTTTAGGAGTTATCTCATTTATTTAGCATTTCCAGCGTGAACGCACTGAAAATTTAATTCCGGCCACTCCGGGGCTCGGAATTGCTCGCCGTCTGAAGGCGCTGCTCTGGAATATCATCAAGAATATTCCAAAGTCTTTCGTAGAAAAACCTGGGTTCTTACATAATCTCACTAATATTATAATGTAGGAAATCAAAATATAAACAATATAAAGAGAGTATAAAATTGATATTCTCTATAACACTCCATTTGATTTTTATTTAATGGATCATCTAACATAGAAACTTGTTTTGTGCCTCCTGGGAATAATCTATGTTATGATAAGAAATTGTTTTCATGATATCACTATGATATAATCATAACCATTAATACTCAATGAAGAAAATTGGATTGGGATAACTGAAATTCATACATAGAGAGGTAATTTATAATTTCACTTATATATATATATGACATTTTCTTCAATGGTTAGTGAATTATATTGTGTAGATTTAATTTTTTATAACATTATACATTTCTATTCCTAAAAAACATCATGAAATCATAAAAACCATACATAATAAAAGCACTTACATATCATATGTGATAGACTCGTAGATCAACGCGATATTTTATTTATTATATGTTGGTATTTTTAAAATCATAAAATATCCTTGTAATTCCTAACATATATCTATGTAGAAATATAATAAGAACCCACCAATAAACAATCACAGTGATAATTGTTAATGAAAAGATCTAGATTGAGTAATTGTGAGGCATACGAATGAAATTCTTAATTTTCAAATCCTAAAACCTAATAAATATTTTCAACTTCAAAACCACATAGTTTATGATGTTAATAACTTTTTTATATACATAAAACTAAAAAATAATAACATCATATTCACAACCATTTGGTACTAATTCCATCAAATGTTTCCATGAAATTACTTTTAATATCATAAAACTATTTATAAAAATAATTTACAAGCACTTATTATTCTGATTTTAATTTGAATAACCATTTATTTTATTACATTTAACATATATTGGTCAAAAGACTCAAAAATTCCTCTTTGAGAATTTATAATCTTTAGAATATATTTCTAATATATATAAATTATATCTAATTTTGTAAATAAGACTTCTTTCTATTTTTATAAATATTTCCAATAAAATAAATTTCATCAGTATCTATTACATTATTTTATCCCTTTGATGATCATCACGAAATGAATAAAATATTATTTAATATATTCCACAAATTTCCATTAAATCTTAATTGATCATTTGTTTTAAGACATATAAATAAACATCTTTATCCTATATAGAATATTTTTATCTAGAATCTTCTTTAATAAAATTTAATTGAACTTGAGGATTCATAAACTATGTTTTCCATCTCATATTATTCAAAAAAAATTTAACATACCTCATAAAATAATTTAAATATAATTTTAATACACATCATTTACTATTATATATATGATATTGATATATCCTGTTATGAAACAATATTTTATATAGAGACCTTTAATTTCCTAACATGCATAAAAGATACATTTTAACTCATGTACTAATTTTTGAAAAACGTAAACTAAATTATGATGTATTGTATAAATTTATTGTCATTTTTATTTCATAAGTGAAGAATTGATTTTTATAATATTTTTTTCATTCATGTAAGTTATATAGGGTTTCTAAAACATTATTTTGTATTTTTTATAATTCCATAATTTGGAAACAATGTCATTTATTCTATAATTTACCATCATGTTTCGATTATATTGGCTAACTTTTTTAAAAAATATATTTGAACTCCCTGACAAACTTTTATACATTTTGTTTGAACTTTTACCCACAAATATTATCATCATGATTTTTAAAATTCATTAAATCATATATATATTTTTTATTTTACTATATTGATGTTTCATAATAAGAGATATAATCATAGAAATTATTAAATCACAACCTATTATATATTTCCATTATAATTTTGGAAGGGGTGTTGAGTTCTCATAATACATGAACAGATTTTATTGCTTCATCGTACTATCTTATTTTTATTTTACTCCGTGAGATTTAATTATTTTTATTCATTCATATATATTGAATTATTATAATGTATTCTCTATTGGGACATAATTCTAATGTTCCATTTTATGACACCAGATAAATACTATGATAAATTAATTTAATTAGGATTATTGAGGATCACTATATAAAATGAGTATCTCCCTATTGTGGATGAAACTGTTTTAAATAATATACCATAATATTAGTTTCCCTTCGATCCTATAGATCCATTATTTATAATTAGTGCAGAAAATATCACTATTTCTAGTGTTTTGGAGTTCATAGGTTGCAAACCAGGATCCTATGGCTGGTGGATTTCCATAAGTGGTCGGAAACCACTTTTTTTACATTAGTGACTATCATCATAAATTATTAAAATAAAACAAATGATAAAAAACTTTTATTAGGGTTTATTATTACTCATTATACAATTAAAATTTTATACTTAAATATATATCAAGAAATTATATGTGCTTTTATAATTATTGAAAATCAAAAGATAATACCCCAAAATCCATTAGTGGTATCAAACCCTTCTTCTTTATGGAATTAAATGTTTCAATTCACTTTTTTCAATGAATTCATTATCATAATTTAAATACAATCAAATTTAAAAATTAAATATGTGAAAATCTTGATTTTTAATTTTCCATAATTTAATACAAATATATATTCTATGTTGTATGATATTTGAAATAATTTTATTTGAATTGTGTCATATCATTTGAGACACAATATCCTAAAATAAATATCAATCATGGGTATGTCTTAGGTTGGGTTCATAAAATAAATAGGATACACTAGATACCATAAAATATTATTTGATTTATATGATATCACATATTCAATGTTTTGATATGTGTCATAGTCCTTAATATAATTATATATCCAAGAAAATGATATATAATAGTATATAATCTATCTTATATCAATCAAATTTCTTTACTACTATTCAATTATTAAATACTATATTGTTAAAAATCTTTATAAATTTTATATATTTAATTATGGGACATATTTTTTTAAAAAAATTAAAGGTTTTATGGATTAGGAAATGAAATTTTAAATGCATAAATAAAACATGAAAAAATCATTTTAGTTTCTATTGTTTTAATAACAGTTAATGTATTTAATTATATGTTTATCCATATATTATTCATATTAATAAATTTTTTCATATTATATAATTATTTAATAATCTTAAATTAATATGATATGTTTATTCATGGAGGAATAATATTTCATTACAAAGAAGTTATGAATTCCTAGGATTTAGTTTTTCTATTATCTTGACCTGAGTCTAATTTAGTAGTTATAAAATCAATGACAGTTATGGAATATATTGTTTATATTTTAGGTTTTAGAGATATATTTAATTGAATTATATCTAGATGAAATAATCATTACGGACTAGGTCATGGGGTTATATTGTCCACTATATTAGAGGATTTTTTTTATAATAGGTGAGTAATTTGTTATAAATTCCACCATGATTACTGATTTAGATATTTTCCATTTCATGCAACTGTATATTTTTAAAAGAAAATTCCATGAACCTTATAAAAATGAATGATTTTGATATATTATTATTTATGAATTCTTTTATTTGATATTAAACAAAAACATTACGGTTGTGAAATGTGATACGCATTAATGAAGTGTTAACAAATTAATTTTGTAGATTGAATTGTATTCCAAAAAATATATTTAGAAACTTTCATACACTAATGAATAAAAAATATGATAACAATGATTTTATGAGATAACATTAGTTATATATTTTTGATATATAACATAATTTAGGGATACTTTTAAAATAAAAACCTTAAAACACTATGTCTGAGATCACTTCCAAAGAAGATCTTGTCCAGACAAAAATAATTTGGCATGGGTGACCCTAAAAACTTTCTTCTCATAAATTATAGTATATATGTAATGAAATTAATAAGATAAAACTAATGGTGAGGTTCATTGTTCTTTTTTTTACTTTTGGTTACACTTGCTACGAAATAGTAATAGTTTGATACCATAATAATTGAGTTGATTAAATCCATATTAAATGTTTGTTTAAATAATTTATCCACTTTACTAGTGGAGACAAAAATATGATATTATTAAAATTCGTTTATTATAAATCCTATATTCATGTATTATATAAAATCTATCACAAATTTAATTAATAAAGAAATATTAGTATTGGGTCACTAAATAGATATGATGTGAGAGGTCTTAAATTTTTGAGGGAATTGTTTTGCTAAAAAATACGCCATGAAATAATATAATATAGGATTATCACGCATATGTATACCCCTATTATAAGTTATATTTTAATTCATGATAATTATATTAATATCCATTATAGTTATTATATAAATAATATTCATATATTGATATCTAGGGTTGACAAGTTTTTGAAATGAGAACCATTCTAAAAATGTTACTTTGAATGTAATATAGATCAATTCCACTAACTCTGACTCATGAGTGTTATATATAATCTATGAATCAATTTTTTTCTGAAATAAATGACTAATATATAAGGGAATGTTGTTAAATATAGAGTTGGATATTTTTTAGATACATAGAATGAGTATACAAATTAAAAGTTGATAATTAGGATATTATTTCCCTCTAAATACATATATTATATATCGAAAAAATATTTCATATTTAGTTTTAATCAAACTAAACCAATCTCAAATTACAAACTAAAATACTAAAAACCAAATTTAAATTCTCCCAAATGAAAACCATTCTTCAAATAAAATTAAAATATAAACAGAAAAATATCATCCTAAAATTTAAATTTTTTGAGATGATGAAATACTATTTCAAGGTGATATTAAAACTATTGGTTAGTGTCAATCCACATAGTTTCAAAAAAATGCTTACCCTCATCACAATAGTGAATCTAACTATTTGAGGGGAACTATGATTTATATAGTCCATGTTAACACCTATATTCTCATTATTAATGACCCACCGCTCATGGAAAATCCATCATGTCTGTTGCAACTGCCTCCCAAGGTGAACAAGGAATGTTGGATGATGAGAATGACTTGAAACCCTTAGACCCAAAAATCCTCGGAACAAATGCGGAAGGTCATCAGATGTTTGGGGAGGGGGGAAAAGGGGTTTTGTTTGGGGAATAAATTAGGTAAGATGTCTCTGTGTATGCAGATTGACCACAATGCCAGAGCAGTAATATATTTGGGGAACCTTTTTCATTGTTTAGAGGTCCATAATAAACCTGTATCTCACAAGGATGATTATTCTGATGACGATGAAATTTACAGTCACCTCTTAGTAGATATCATGTTCAGAATTAAAAGTAATGTACCCCACAACCCTAGAAGTAGGAATGGGAAAAAAGTCCAGCGTGACTCGGGGAAATTCAATGTGGCTTGGGTGAAATCCCAAAGTGATGCATGGACTACTCATACATTCCTTAACCAATGGAGACTCAGTCAACCAAGAAGAGTAGAAAAAAGGAAGGTAATTATGTTCAGAATGTGGAAAGGGAAGAACCGAGTATGAATTTAAGAGAAAGGTAAGAATAATATGGGGAGTGCATAAAACATATTTTTCAATCAAAGGAAGAAATGATTGAAACTAGTGTCCAGACTTATTTCATAGGAGATGATATAAAAATAATTTATGATCATATATTTCAAGTTGATTCCAACGAAGTGCAAGAAGTGTGGATAGAAAAACAAGACCGCATATTGGACTAGGTATTCAATCAGAGAAAAATAAACACTGATGAATTTATTCACACAATGGAAAGAAAGATCAATCACATTGAAGAGATAATATGAAAGTATTTAGAAACCCATGTTTGCATGATGTAATGGGATACTTATAGAGATTTTGAGTTATGTAATCTTATCCTAGTCTATAATAATTATGTCAGCTCTTTAAGCATGTGGTGGATTTTTGTTCATGAATAATGGTTGACCATTTTTCCATAAAATGGATTTTATTTACAAAAAATTTAATTTTTGATGGGGGGAATGTCCCACCAATGAAGAAGTATTTAAAGAACCACCGTCTTTATCAATACGTCAAATCTATCATACTTTGATCTAAATAAAATATACAAAAACATAGGAAAAATAGAATGAATATAAAATTATTCAAATTTCTTTTTCCCCTATTATGAAAATAAATAACATCATTCTACAAGGCCTTCATTGAATAAATACTGATTACAACCCTACACCGGCTTAATTTATTAAAACTGTAACAATTCCATTATTATAGAGGGTGAATATATAATATTACTATAAAAAGTAGCTATAAATCCATCCACAATGAAAAATAATGTCCATATGCACAAAAAAAATAACACACTTCTATGAGACACCATAAAAAAACTCCAAACCCGAGAAATAAACCACGTGGAATGTTTCCAAACAAAAAAATCCTTTATTTGAAACATATATTACGAGAAAACACTTATAAAAACCCAATGAACCGAACAAGTCAAAAAATAAAATAAAACATGGGACATGTGTTCTAGAATTGTCATCTAATCACTCATCCAATACACAGAAACACCTTGTTCAACAATATATGAGAACAAAATGGGGTCTTTCTTAATTTTATAACAATAAAGATAGAGTTAGCGATAAATATGTTATTTGGCTGGGTATCAACTGCATGACAAAATCCTTATAGAAAAAACCCAAAACTAAAGTAGTAGAGAAAACTAATTCTCTTCACAAGAAAAAATCAAATCCACCCCAAATACAATTGATCTATACTATAAATGGGTTATATAATGATGGTAATCCTAAAAAGAGATAAAGTGGAGATAATATGGTTTGCTTACATCTTGAAATAGTAATAGAAACATGTGAATCCTCATGGAGGGAACCAAAGATCAAGTTGGACGCCAAGATTACCCCAGAATGTTGAATATTTAAAATCCATAAGAGGAGGATAATTCAATTACTATAAAAGAATATAAATTGATGGATATATTCCTTAAAAATGTGAGGAGACCCATGTATTGTTTTTTAGATGAGAGATATCTCTCCATAAGGGATTTTCACTCAATATAACAAACATGATTTATACAATATATATGAGTGAGTTTTTTATTAAATTAGGAATGTCATAAAAAATTTATATATTATATTTATTTTTATCCTATTTATAAAAGATAGTATTATAATCACAGTGAATCTAATCCTAAATACAATTGGAATTTTAATGTTGGACATATAAGTGTGGACACATCCCATGAAACAATACATTTATATTAATCCAACCATTAAAAAAGGAATCATGTAAAGAAAATTTGGATCTTTATTATTTGGGTAAATGACCAAATGAATTACTATTTAGAAAGAGTGAAATTTCTAGTGGTATATAGAGACATATACATAAAATTATATGTAGACCAATTATTAGTCTTATATGTAGTGGTTTTAGGTACTTTGATTCATTTAACAACAACATCAGTCGACAAGAATATTTTCTCTATTGGATTCATTTTGAATGTTCTGAAATGGTTAATTAGATATAAATTACATATTCTACTAGGAAATAGTATTTAAATACACCAATAAAATTTATTTATTGAAAATGTGTGAATAAAATACATAGATAATCTAGGGGGTATATGATTTGTTTTATAACTCTCTCATCATAGGGAATAAAATTGATTATAGTTTCAATAAATGGATTCAAATCATTTTCTAAATGGTTAGTGATACTTTGAGTCCATTTGGACTTCATTTTCCATTTATGGTCAACAATTAATCGATTTAAACATTTCTAATAAATAATGAGAAATTTTAAGATGTTATAAAGGAACCATATGAAATATGGATCATGAAACATTCCATTTTCCTAAATCATTTTAGAATTAAAATCATGTGTATGATATTTGGATTTTGATAATCACGAGTCAAAACATGAAGAGTGATTTTTAATATATCCCACTTAATGTGTGGGATATTATTCAAATAATCACATTGAACACAAATTTTTGATACCTTAAATTTTTATTTATATTGAGAATTGAATATATGAATTTGAGATTGTGGGAGGAAATATGAAGACAGATATATTCAATACCATCAATGATGATGTGTTATTGACTTAGAGGATAATTTTGTCACATAAATATTTTTGAAAGAAAAATTGGTTCATGTTACACTTGAACATTGATATTCATTTAGGATACAATAAGATAAAATGTGATTTGGATATATCATAGATAATGATGATGAGATAAATTTCATAGATTATGAAAGTATTACTAACATATAGGCCATTGAGAATTAAGATTTTGATAAATAGTAATTATTTATGGACTCTGAAATGGACTCTATCCACAATAACCATTCTTTGAACATGTTGGATTCCCCAGAATGGATGATAAATAGATGGTGGAAGTGTGTTATTAATAGAATAATAATATGTATGGTAAAATTTACATATATGAATCCAAAATGGTTTTAAAAGGTTAAAAATGGATTCATTAAATTGGATATAAAGAAACCCATTAACATGTTATGACGAAAGAGTCCATTCTGATATTTTATACTATAGTAGCTTCTTTTTTTTATGTGAGATGTCATAAAAATGTTAAAAAATATATACCTAATTGGTATATATTTTATTAAATGTATATGATATAACTTAATGGTTTTGGTGTTACAAATGATACATATATGTTATATTAGCTGTAATGGGAAATTTATAGAATGATGTGGGAATATCAAATTAATAATATATGGCTTGATGAAGAAATAAACTTATATGGTATTACAAAAAAAGAATGATTCATGTTAACAGAATTAGATTAGTGTGATTGTAGTCTTATTTTTTATATTTATTATATATGATATAATAGATATCATATATTATAACAAAAAACTTTTGACTATTTTTATGTAGATAGGTAAATTATTCACAAGGAAAGACACGGGTGATGATTTTAATATACTAGGTATTATGAACTATCGATATATATTTAAAAGGTCTCTTGGACACATTATGTATCCTAAATATATAAATTGATTAATATTTTTATCAAATAACAGATTAATAAGGGGTCAATACCCTTGTTTTGTGGTTCAAATCCCTGGAAAACTGAAGAGCCGTGTATGAAGTCAGAATTTGTGGATTAAAATCTATATTATTAAACTTTAGTATCTTTATGGTATTCCATTTTAAGGTTTCAAAACTATTTTATGCTCATATTGGGAACATTATTATATCATATATATGCATATTTTATGGATATTTAATAATATACATGACAATACAGACCACGAAAAATGAATTTATCTAGTCTTAATTAACAAAGATCATAGAAAACAGGAGGATGAAACTTTGAGGTTAATTTTATAGTTAATTTAATTAGAATTAAAAATACCTTATGTTGATATATTTCATTAATTTTAATATTTATCCTTTATAAATCATTCGATTTTTATCACCATCACACTACGAGTGTTTAAAGTAGGACCCCACTAGAAGTGATCCATACAATCAACTTTGATCTTGATGTGTAACTTATGGTAATTCAACAACTATTATAGTGGTACAAATCATATTTTATCAATAAACATTGATCACATGACAATACTTATGTTTTTAATGTTTTCTACATTTTCATTCATTATCATAAGTATGGAAGGAGGAGTAATAATTAACATGGTATTAAGATAATGACTAGAGATGATAATTATGGAGAAAACCCTCTTGAGAGTAGAAATGTTTGAAAATAAAACATCTAACCATATTAAATAATATAACCAGGTATTTATTAAGTTAGGTTAGAGAATTAAATAATTTCCCAATGTCCCCCATCATTCTCTAAAAATGTAGTGAATCCCATATCTAATAGTAAATTTCATTTTACTATTATATTCATTATATATGTATAAATTAAAAATAATATAAAAATAATTTTTTTTGTAATTTAATTAATATTTTTTATGATAATATTTTATATTTCATTATCACTAGACCCATTTCATCCTCATAATTTATCAATCATCCAAAAATAAATACTATTTAATTTTAAAACAAATAAATAATAGAAACTATAATGAATATAAATATTCACATTAATATTTATATCAGAAAATAATAATGAGAAATTATATGAAATCAATAAATTTGGATTAAATATTATTTCCCAATAAAGGTAATTAAAATTTATCAAAATATTATATTAAAATTTAATTAATGTGAAATCAATGAAAAAACACAATATCTGACCATTTTGGATTCTTCCACTGTGGTATTAATCGGGTTATCCTAAACTCCTATATATAATTATATAAATAGTAATGGAGTGAATATAAAATAATTTAACGATTCAATGGGGATGAGCACATATAAATAATTAATTTTTAATATAATCCACATTTCATGATATCTCATAAATTATGTTGCAAAATAATTTAATCAACCTATATGCATGATATGCCATTCCTTGACATCCTGAAATAAAATATTCAATACGACGCAGACATGGAATTTAGTTTGATAGTACCATTTCAATCAATGGGTGGATATATTTACTTCAATAAAGTAGTAAGGGACAAATAATTATTGTACTTACTCATTAATATCATATGATTTGTTATGAACCCAATATACCCTACTACCCCTAAACATATGAAATACCAATTTTTCTTTGAAATTTTTTTACAACTCATGATAGGTATTAATAATAATTTTAATGTACAAATTTCATTACAAACATTACTGTACATGAATATCGAATGACAAAAAACTTTTGTAATTCTTATATGAATGTTTATCCATGTAAACGAATATAATAAATATTACAAATTGTGAACATGATGTGATGAAGTGTCAACCATATAAAATAACATAAAAATAGAAATATTTATCCTCTCGGTTCTATTATATGATATAATATGGAAATAGGAAAGATCATTTTAGAATATCATCATAGCACTTCTAGATTCTTATCCTATTTGGAAACTACTATTAATATTTCAATTTTCTCTAGCACATTACCAAAATTATTTCTTGTGGAATAATAATAAGTATATTCTATAGTATTTACTTGATATTTAATTATATGCATATATACGAAGTATAAATTATAATGTATCTTGTAATAGGGACCAAACTAAAACTAACTACATATTTCCCCAGAGCCAACTATTAACTCACTGGTTAGTTATCACATGTAAAACATTATTGATTACAGTATAGATATAGTGGTTAGTTGTAACATATATACACCACTACGGTTGGATCAAAAATATGTATTTTTTTTAACTCTTATACTATGACCTCACTAACATGAAAAAGTCATTAAATTAGTTATATAAAATTTCATGTTATTTTCCAAAATCATAAATCATATTTCATCAGTAATACTACGTTCAATTATTATAAAAAATTATAATAGGCCTATTATTAGGTTATGCACAATCAATAAAAAATATTTGTTAAATTAATTTTTAAAATACATTGAAATATGAAATGTAGTTTTATATAATAGACTTGGAAGCAATTATTTATAATAAATTTATCTTGTACAATACCAGTATGTCACTAAAAAATTTTATTGGAAACATTTGAATTAAAAACATTGTAATATCCCCTTGAACTTTAGTATTATCATTTATCCTTTTAAAAATAACACAACTAGTTATAGTTTTCAATGAATCATTGGATAGATTAAAATACAGGTTTGGGTAGTATCACATTGATTTAATTTTGAAATTATATAACATGAATCTATAATATAATATAGAAGTCCTCAAAATTAATTTTTAGATAAATTCGTACAGATTATGATTTTAAAATTCTCTTCATAATATGCTCTTTTGACCATGAATAGTTTTAGGGAAATATTTTATACCATTTTACTTCGGAATAATGAAATATTTTCATTGTTCAACTATGTTTTTAAAAACATGATAACCATATATTCTATTACAATATTATGTGACCCCGTAGATATAACCAATTCTAAATTCTTCACAAGAAATGGGTTTTTTAATTTTAAGTCATTATTGAAGAAAAATATTTTTTTATTCATATAAATATGGAATTAATGAATATTTATTATCATATGGTATGAATATATCAATCATTGAAAACAATATTAATCCCACAAACCCTTTATAGATACATGAAAATCCCCCATTCATATTGACTATTTTATGATCAATGTTCTTAAATTTAAGCATAAATGGATATATTTATTTTCCACCTCATATTTGTATTCTTTATGGCCAATATCACTTTTTGTTATGTCATATAGGTATATTTTATAGGATCTCAACTACATAAACTATCCGTAAAATCCAAATTCATTATAAAGTGTCAATACAAGAATTCTATGACTACTGTTAATAAATTGGATTTATCACAATCAATGCAGTATGTGTTTTGTCAAAAGCTACATCATATACATCCCTTTAATCATCAAAAATGATTTATTGGTACTAAAATGTGTGAAAAAAATTCCATTTCTCTTTAATACTCACTAGTATTATCATGTTAATAAATATATAAAATATGGTATTCTTAAATTTTGGAACATGATTCCATTATTAAATTTTAATTTTAAATATTATATGGTTTCCGCTAATATATCCTTTATAAAATCGATTATTTAAATTGAATAATATGAAAAAAGACTTGGTAAACATATTGCAACATTTTGGTTATATCTTCTTCATAATTAGTATCTATTTGAAGATATCCTCGTATAAAACCCAGTGAAGTGTATACATTTTTTCTAAATCACATGCATTAGGAGCCAATAATACAATAATGTACCATATTCTCCCACTATCATGAATTTGGATGTTATACCATATAATGTTTTTTTAGTATGGAATAATAAAATTTATAAATATCATTATTTTTTAGTGAATAATTGAATGTAATTTACTTAGTGTCTCCATTGATATTCACTTGAGCATAAATCCATATTTTAACAAATGTTTATCATCATACACTAGAAGATATACCTTGTGGATTTATAATAATATTGTAATTAATATGATATCCATTAATTAATATAATTAGTAAATTGCGAATAATATTTTACTTTTTTTAAATAATGTATTAGAAATAATTTTTTTTTGTTTTTAGTACATGTAATCCTACTAATCCATCACCTTTAACTATAATCAAAATATAAATATATAATGGAATACGAGTTTGGTATTACCTTCACTCAACATATTAAAGATTAATTAATACATAGTTATGAAACACTCTGGAAATACATCCTATAATATTATGATTCTTTTAATAGATTTATTCATTTCATCTATGAACATTATGGAAATATATTAAAGAAATATCATTAAATATTTTCTCATATATTCAAGATACCCATTTTGAATAGTTTTTTTATAAACTAACTATAGTATGTTAATGGACAACCATAACTAATAAAGTATTATTTGAATAAATGATATTTAATTACTTCGTAAACCGAGTGTCTTATATCTAATGAAACAAGAACATCCATATCGATATTAAATTTTGAACTATTATTAGTTGTACATTAAAAAGAGCTCTCTATCCAAAATCAGGTATTTTATGTCTTATATTTATATAGATAATTGATTATTAAACATGAAAATATATTTTGAAACCTATTAGTTGAGTTTAAAATAACAAAAAATCATCATTACAAAAACTAATACATCACCTCATTATATGAGTTTAGAAAATGAAATTTTTCTAGTTATAATAAATATAAAATAATTATATCAAAATTTATTTGATAAATAAATAATATGTGAACATCAATAGATGAATGTATGAATCAACCTTTTTCCACATCATTAATGTTTTTTCAAAATACTTGTATTATTTATGTAGTAACATAATCCTTATATAGAAATATATAAATGTATACATGTTGTAATAAATTTAGATGAAGTAAAATAAGTGAATTCAATTGATTAATAAACCTGATGTAGAAAACTCTAGATAAATTCATTATAGTTTTTCATTGAATAACCATACGTGTGACATAGGTTGAAATAAGATATTGTTTCATTGATTTCTCTTTGATATTACTATTCTAGAGAAGTCATTATGATAACATAATTGACTTATTATAAGTCTTGTGGATATTTTATGGTCCCTTTCTCTTGTAATCCATATAAACATGAGGGTTTTTCAGCTTCATGTTCCATTCAATATGAATAAAAATAATAATGAGATATTAGATAGACATCACAATGTTTTTCATACTAAAATTTAAAAAATGGAAAAGATATAAGGGAATCTGGAAATAATGAGATTGGTGAGTCATTTATTAGGAATTCTAAACAGTAGTACATATATACGTTCAATGTGTCCAATCATCAAGGCTGTGTGATGTCCTTCCTATCATATATCTCAATGATTATACATAAATAATACATTATTGAAGTCAAAATTGTTCTATCTAGATCACTCCTGATAATGATCACAAATAGGAATATATATGTATATATATATACATAATCTCATATGAATTCATTATTTCAATAGAAAGGAAAAAAATAAACACTCATTGGACATTTATCGCATCGTCCTATTGTTTTCGAAAAAATAAAGGTTTCTTCTTCAGTCACCTCTTAAGAAATTCGATCAATAATTGAGGATTCGATCACATAGAAAATATTTTATGTAGTAATGTAGTCTATGAAAATACGTATCTAGTATGATTAATTTAAGAATATAAGGACATTTTTTGATAAAAGATTATAGTGTTTTCATGGTAATTGGACATTCTATTTTTTACCTAAATTATAAAATTATAAATACATACCTCATAACGATAACAATGATATGTGAGATGAAATAATTTTATTAACATTATTATCATCCATGTTTTTTATCATGTCTCAATACCTCTCACTGTTAAACTCAAAATATTATATTTTGTGAACATTTTATTCAATTTTATCTATATATCCCTCTTGAAAATCTAATAATCTTATTGGTCAATTATGTGAATGTACTTAGTTAGAAAATTTTCCTGCTATAGTATTTAATGTCACAGATTCATTGAATAGACTACCCAATCCTTAAATCCTCAATTATATTTCCAAAAGAAACATGCCTCTAAGGTACATTTTGTCCAATAATGATTTCTCATGATGTAATATTAGTTATGTCAACCCCAAACATTCATAAATACACCTCAATAAATTTATGTTCTCTAAAATGGGTGAACTCCACACATAGTTCTATTGTTTCTTCCTTATTTAGGTTATGAAAAGTGTTTATTTCTTAATATTTACTGGAGGAATTTTATATTTTATGTTAAATATTTTAATTTTTCCCTATTCCATACTTATTTTAATTATGTTGGGTTTATTGATGTGATTAACCATTTTTTGAAAAATTATTTATGTATAATGCTGTTATTTTATTAAATTAATATATCATTTCAATTTAATTCATTTGATTATGTGATCATGATATTCCATACATAAAATAAATAAATTAACATGCATGGGATATAATAAATATTTTTCAACTTCAAGAAATTTATCTATTTTTTTATTGGGAATAAAATAAAAACACCATTTACCAAATGGGAAAACTACTTGACATGGTATTGGTTCATGTTTAAAAATTACATAGTTATCATGTGTATTAGTAGGATTTTTTTCACCTCAACCCCATCCAGAACCACCTACCATAAAATGGGAGATCAATAACAGGATAATATTGACTAAAAAATAGTTGATTGTAACTAATTGAATAGTTATATGGTTTTCATAAAATAATATGTGGAAATGAAAGTCCTTATAAAATAAGTGGGGATAATAAAAAATAATAATTTTCATTTCATATTTAATAATTAAAACCTATTTAATAATAAAATTAAAATAAATATAACAGTTTCATAGGTTTGTGAAGATCATTATCATCCACACATGAAACAAATTCATATTTAATAAAATTTAATTACTTCTATGAATAAATAGATTAGAAAATTCCCAAAATAATTATTTTTATTAATTATCTAATTAGTTCATTGATATTAATTTTTTTTAAAAATTTCTTGAGGCTCCCATATAAGTTATTTGAAAACAACATTGATAAATTACTCATATTTAAAATTAAAAAATTATATAAAATGTACTCGGTGTTAATAGTTTGTGTACCTATTTGAGATATATGGTGCGACCCTTATCAGATATAATTCAATCACACTAAATTTATAAAACATTTCATGTTACCGAATTACAGAATGGTTACTATCAAAACAGAAAAAAAAAATTAAACTATTAAATTGCATATTGAGTTATAAATTAATTGAATGTAGTGTTAATAGAATGTAATGATAACCATAAAAGAAATATAGTTTTTAATTTAACAAAAAAATTATATCATTTCATATAATATAAACCCAATAACATGGAATATACTGTAAATTAATGACACATGAACAAATGATAATTAATCTAAATTAATAAATTTATTTTATATCTATGTCAAATTATTTTCACAGTTTATAGTGAGGCTTAGAATGTACTCTATGTGTATGGAAATAAGTTACAAATCATGCAATGATTGACATGTGTGATTTTAAAACATTTTATAGGTATATGATACATTATATTGGAAATGAAATGTATCTCATATTCAAACATTTATGTGGTATATAAAATCTAAAACAACTACAAATTGTGTGGCCATAATGATTCACAACAACCATCCCCAAGGGTCCTGTATAAATAAACGAAACATATTTTACCTTATGGTATCTATCAATTTTTTTTGGAAAACATGGCATGTAGAACTCTATGCAGAGTTTAATTAATAAATATTTATTTCATTAATGATAAGAAGAACCTAACATGTTATAAAAATTTGATATATTTGTTTCATGGAATGTTAGAATAAATTCATGGATCATCATATTTTAATTAACCTAGAAACTGAGAGTATAACATTAAGATTCACTTTATGGAATCCGTTTTTATTTGAAAATAATTATCTACACTGTAGGAATGGTTCATTTAATGTCCATCACGTGTTAATAATGTTTTTTCTCATTTAAAATAGAGTGATGAATAAGTATTGAATTTATAATTTTTTAAAGAATTTATCAAAATTTTAAATTTTAAAATAAAAAATATAAATATAAAAAATTAAATAATTATCAATTTGAACATGAATTATTTGATACCTTATGATGTTATGAGTTGAAATGGAGGCTTATAATTTGGCTATTATAAAGTGACTATTGTTATATTCAATAAAAATAAAAATTTATATGATTCATATAATTATAGGATACATTTTTCAATATCAAATTGATTAATTATGGGTTTAAAATTGATTATTCTTGATTTTTTGTAATTTATTATGACTATTTTGAGTGGGAAAATTTTATTCAATAGAAAGTGAAAAAAAAATAATAGATAACTAGATGTAGATTGATGATGTGGTTTGACCATAGAAAATTGTTATATGTAGCGGTCAATGAGTAAGAATTAATTTTCCATAAAATCAGGATCCCATTATTCTTGTAAAGAGTTTTTTCATGTAAATGTGTTTCACCACATAAATTCTATTCTGAATGTGAATCATAAGAGATCAAATTAATTTTTTCATGAATATACAATAACATTTTGAATTGGTCAATCTAGAAATCTCATGAAAATAAAGGTTAACTTTCATACCTTGAGAGGTGAATTTAGGTCATGAAATGTTCAATCATAAGTACGTAGAGGAAGAGGACAACCAATTAATTATTTGAATAATAATTCATGGTCTAAAAATTTAAAAACGAATGACATAGAGAGATAGGTCTCTACATTCACCCACTGATTTTAATTTTCAAACTGTGATCATGTACCTTCCTTGTATTTAATAGTGGATTGTATCTAGAATCCAAATATTGACCTAGATGAATTTACATTCTGAATTTATAGATATTAATGATTCTTGATGTGATATCTATAACTATAAATTAGTGGGGTTTTCACTATATAAATGGGGGATGAAGGCCAAGTCCTTTGGTGAGGTGTTGAGATATTGATGAGTCCTTAACGAGACCAAATCCACGTTTGTTTAGAGTTTTTTAGCATTTAATTCCACATGCTTGTTTCTATGTGTGGGGATTATTCCTTTTATTATAAGCTATAATTTTAGTAGTTATGGTATCGTTTAATTACTGTTTTAATTTTTTATTTATATTTATCTTCTCATTTAATCTATTTTCATTTAATTTATCTATTGATTTCATGGAATTACTATTTTATGATAATTAAATGTGTATTCTATAATGTTATCTCCTAAACTAGGAATTCTCCATGACCATTGGGAGAGTCAAATTATCTTTAAAAAAACATGGTTGCCTCTTTCACTATTAAACTATATTATATAACCATTAAAAAAGTTGAATTTATGAATGTGAGTGTAATAAAATACAATAAGGGGATACCACATATGGAATTATGATGAAACCAAGAATTATAAAATCATATTTATAAAATTATTAATATCAACTCATATTTTAAATTCATTGTATGATTTTTTTTGTTATTTTCATCCTATATTTCCCTCTAATGTATACATACTCTATAGTATATATTTCTTTTCTTTTTTCTAGTCTAGGTGTTATTTATAATTTTTTTTTTTCATTTTCCACCTTGTCCCAATAATATCTATCTCATTAGTTGTAATAATTTCTTCAAAATAATTATATATATCTACTTTTAGTTTTACACATTAGAAATTAATAAATTCATTATCCGTTACATAATTAATGATGGCGCCATTCAGTCATAATATTTCCCATGGGGTGAATTCTCATGAGCCACATCCATTGATCTCATCTTGTTTTCCACATTGAATTTAAATTAAATTTATCCTTCCATTACATGAATTAAAACATAAATAAATTGGAATGAATTATTAGGTTTCATTCAAAAAATCAATTATGTATTTGAAATTTTTTCAAATAATTAAATACATTAGTATACATTGATGAAAACCATGAGAGATGAATTTATCTAATTACCAGTGATAATGATTACCAAATCCAAAGGGATTATCTTTCATATAAAATTAAAAATTAATTTAACCAAAAGTAAAATACATTCTAGTTGAGATATTTTTCCGAGTAATATATTTATCCTTCTAAAATCATCAATATTGAATCATTGTTTCACTATTACAGTCCAATGTAAATCCATTATGATGGGGATCCACAAATTTCCCTTTAATTCACAAGAATATATTATGTTACTTTGGTTGATATTGTAATTGTATAGATCATCATGTGTTTCATTACATTTATTTCCACACAATCCATCAGGTTTAGAGGATTTATTATTTGTCTCGCATTGCAAATAGGATGGAAGCTAGTGGATTGATTATTTCATTTCTGAGACAATCTCTTGTAAATTTCTTATTTGATATAATACTATGGACAAGGGAATGTTTTGAAAAATATTTATTAAACCCTAGAATAAAATATAATCATTTATTTGTAGAGCTAGGTAATATAATAATATATTTTGATATAGGCCCTTAAAATTCACTTATTCCATACATAAAAACAAACATAATAATAATATTATTATTACTATTATTATTCTCATTACATGATTATAAAATTATGATTAAAAATAACAATTATTTAAATAAATTAATTTATATTAATTAGAATGATATTCAATATATCATTCAACCCAAACCTTTTTACCCGTTCTACCTTTTTGTTTTCACATTTTATTAATCATGATTAGTAAATGATGTCCATTAGATTAATAATTATATAATATTCACATTAAAGTGAATAAATATTAATATAAATATTCTACTCACATAAAATAATGATATATTTTATGTGATCTAAGAATTGTAAATAAGAATTATTCCTTGATCAAATTAAAAATATTATTTTAAAATAATTAAATTCATATATAATTAAATTATCATAAATGGATTTACTAAGTGTCTGACCTTGTATGCTTCTTCCCAAGTGGCATTATGCGCATTTCCCTAACGTTGGATATTATCATCTAGAAAAATATAAATGAATCTATAAATGAATAAGTTAATATAAAAATGATGAAAACAACATATGATTGATCATTGTTTAATATATTCCCTTGGTTATGATATCTCATAAAATCAGATATGTATATATTTCATCAACTTATATTGATGAAATTTATGTCATTGAAATAAAGAAGTGAAACTATGAATTCAATATGGTCACGAAATATTTTAGATAGTTTCATTTCAATAAAACTATTGATACATCAAATTCCATGAACATGGAAGGTAAAAATCATTCCTTGATATATTTATTAATAACACACCATTCACGAAACACCTGAAAAATAATGCATCATTAAGACATATTGTGTAACTATTTATTTAAATACATCAATGTACATGAGATATGGTATATATAAATTATAATCATAATGATTATGGATCATTACAGAAATTAATATATCAGAATTTAAAATAAAAAAACAAATAGTATTCTAGTGGAGGATTTATTCTCATAGACTATTATCTTTTTGAATTCTGATAGAAAACATCATGAGTTTAAATATCATATCATATGACTACAAAATAATGTTATTCAGAATCATCCATATCCCCTCAGATCATGTAATATTACTATATGAAATATGCCTTAATAATATCATATTAGTAATTATAGGGTATCATCAAATTAGTGAACTCCTATGAACTTTTCAATTTGAAACTAATCCATGTCATTGTAAAATTCATGTCGAAGAAAATAAGAATAATTTTGGGATAATTTATTTAATGATATTAATGACTATAAATAAAAACGAAATCTAATCATCAAAATAATTTTTTCTGGGTAACCAAATAGAATACCATGATGGGTAGTCAACATAATGATTCCAATATTTGTTGAATTACCAGTATATATAATTCAAATCATTATTGGATCTAAATATATATGGATGCTCAATTACATGAGGGTTGAATTGTAGGTTCAATAATATTTTCTTTTATAATTCAGGAAATCATTGTTTATGAAAGTTAAAAATGGTAAAATCTCAAACCCTCTTTGGTTCTGACTTAAAGGGATAATTAGAAGGGCCCAGGTCCAATTATAAGAATCATAACCTTAATCAAGTTAACCGTAGGGAAACATAATGAATTTTATCTTATGGAATTATTATACCTTATGGAATATAGAATATTATTTAGCAGAGTAATTATAAGTACATAAATGTATGATAAAGTTAGACATTCATTCATTAACAATATAAAACAGAAATAAAACATGTAAAAACAAAAAGTAAACAAGTATGAAATCTTTGAACCCAATGGGAAGGCCATCCAACAACCTTGGATAAAGTTCCATTGATTTATAATTTAATTAATGTTTGTCTTACACACTATATGGTAAGCTGTCAATAAGGATATCAATGTTTTTATTTCAATCATTACAAGACATTGAAATTTAATGCAGTTGGAACCTCTATTTTCTAATACCCATATGTCACAGAACAATTAGGTATTCAGAACCACTATCTACTTATTCTCAAAATCCCTCGATTGAATTTAGAAATAATCTGATTCACACAAATAAATATGAACTGGGTGTTCATGGCTAAACCAGATGTTCGTAAATTGCACATGCCCTGAGATTACGTCCTTCACTAGTAATGACTTCAAAACATGTAATATCTAGGATCATAGAACATTATTGTTCATGTTAATATTAGATCCTATTTATAGGAACTGATTCCAATAGTCAGATCCTTCCTCCACCTATCATATTTTTTGTCAAACCAGGGATGAACTTGTACATGTGTCACTCAACCAACGGGTAGTTAGAAAACAAGTGTATGACATCATTTTATGTAGGAATAATATGAGAAACAATCATTATTATTAATCAATAATGTTGTCATGTTTAATGAATTAGAATCCAATAATGTTGAAACAATATGTTTGGAAACTAGAATAATATAAACATATGTCAATTATCGGAATCATGGAAATAATGAATTCAGAGTTTGAATATATGAACAAAAGGATTTTGAAAACACGGATATTTATAGTATGAATTATTAGGAATTCGGAATCTCAATTCTGAGGAATTCAATGTCTGAATTTTAGAGAATTTGGAGTCTGAATTTTAGAGAAATATGATTCTGAATTTCAGAGAGTTCATATCCTGAATTTCAATGAATTTGGAGTCTCAATTTCAAAGAATTAGGAGTCTGAATGTGAGATAATTAAGAGTTAGAATTTTAGAGAATTTATATTTTGAATTTCAGATTTTTCAGAGTCTTATATATAGAGATTTAATAGTCTAAAATTTTGATAATTTAGTGTCTGATTTTCAAAAAATTAAAAAACTTATTTTCATGGAATTTGGTCTCAGGATTTAGAGAATTCAGTGTTTGAATTTCAGAGAATTCAGAGTATAAATTTTATATAATTTGGTGTTTTAAAATAGTAAGGCTTGGTAGAAAAAAACTATAATATTATGAGGTGTTTGTTAAGGAATTGAATTTTTATATTAATAAAAAATAGTTTGACTTGGATTTTAGAAGACATTCAATATGAAATTGAAAACAATGGTATAGATAAAATATTTCATATAGTAATAAAAGTTTCCTTCAAAAAACAATTCATAGAGAAATATAATTTTCTGAAATAAAATGTTATTGTGATTTTAAATAAATAGAGGAATGAAAAAATCATAATGAATCCTTATTAACTCAACAATATCACCTTTTTTTTGAAAACCCACACAACTATTGAAAAAAAATAAACAGAATAAGGATTTTTTTTAAATTTTCAATGAAAAACTAATCTCCCAATGCTTATGACTTATGAAGAATACGACTAATAATCCATTAGGTTTTAAAATCCCTAATAATTATATTCTAATATTTCTTAGAGAAGTTACTTCTTCATTATTAATATTTTTTTAATAACCCCCTTAATTAATATCACCATTTCATAGGTATTTTTATTATTTTATAATTATATTATTTTAATATTTCACTTCTCTACCTTTGTGATTTTCAAAAAAGGAATGGAGGTAATAAAAAAATATACCTTAAATGTTAGTGATATACAAGAAAAAATAATTAAAAAGTAAAAAATTATCATTATGATAAGGAAAATTTCTGCAAGAATAATATACAAAAATATCAGAGTTATATGAAAATAAATCATCCTTATTTTCTTTAGGTATGTGCTTTCTCATATTTCCTTTAAATTCGTTAGCCCTTTTTGAATATCCTCAAGCCACTTGAGCAACGAATCATGATCTTGATTTTTCTTTTCAAGAGACTTGATAATTTCTTCTTGAGAATTTAGAATATCCTCCTAAGACTTTACTACCACTTCTTGATGTTTGAACTTTTCTTTGAACTCTTCCCAATGTTCTTTTTCTCTCCTAAAATTTAAATAAACTGAATTGTGCATTATATTGAGGTATTTTTTCACTTGAATCTGGATTTCGTGATCATGATTCATCTTGTCGGAATGATTTTATATAAGGATATTCATGCTTTCATTTGACTTATCAAATGCATCGTTTATAGAGTCATGAATGTAATATATAATTTTTATATCAGAAATTAATGACATAGAAAATTTGGTTATTTCCATACATGATCTCATATGAGATTATTAACCAATATTAAAATTCTTGAAATATTTTTCATTCTTCATAAACTATTCCATGAGAATACTTATCGAATCTGACATATGATTAATAGAATGCAAGAGAAAATGAAATCTCGAATCAGTACATGTAAATAAGGGTATTCTGTTCACTAAATTATTCAATGATTGAAAAAAGAAATCTTCTCCCATGGAAGATAATGATTTGGATGTGGATTCCATTAAGATTTATAACACATTATCTAGCTCTTCTGATTTATTTCTGAATATTCCACTGACATATTTCATCGGTTTTTCAACCATAACATTTCTAGGTGTGTCAAAAACCACATATTTTTCTTCCTTAACATTATAAATAACATTCTCATATCTATGAGACTAGTGCTCAATATCTGATACTTGTATTAAATTATCTTTATCAAAATATTATTTCGTGGATTCTACCTTAATATCATTTAGTTGAATCAAATACGGGTTTCTTCCCTCATCATCTGAAGGATTATTGTCCACACACTATTCATCATCATCATTATATTGAGAGATTATATTATATGATTCAGCATGAGATGTTCTTATCAATAACTGGTTTGAAGGAATTTATTTCTCATGATATTCTTCCACATGTTAGATCAGATATTCACAACCTTTATCTAATTATATCCTTTATACTTTTTGAACAATCTCTTTGTCCACAATAGGTTTTATAAATGAAATTTTCATTCATGGAGTTTTTAATGGAACTGATTCTTGAAAAAAAATATTTGGTTACATGGATCTCTTTGGATGCTACCTTAGTATATTTGATCAATTCTTAGACATGTTCAGCTTTTTCAAACGTCTCCTTATGTTTCATTTTTTAGCATCTTCATCAATATCTTCATCTATCTGATTATTCAAAGCCTTTACCTCAGCAGGGCATAAACAAAATATTGAACCCCCCTATTTTTATTCTTATTATCTATAAACATTGTTACCACATCATTATAAAAATTAATATACTTTTCTACATGGGTGGAGAAAAGTGGTCTTATATAATTGGAAACATTTCTTTTTATTTCAGTTCTTTATCCTTTCTCGAATTTGATGTCTTCAGGGATGTTTATCCTTCTTATGTATTCATCGTTATAGCTTAATTACCATATTTAAAAAGTTCATAAAAATCTTCTGACATGTTGTTGAAACCAACTTTAATCATCCTGAGAATTTTTTCACACAATAACATGATTTTAAAGGATTGTAGTTTTAAACTTCAATGAATTTTAAATGATTCTAAATAGAGAAAATTGATCTTCAACAAGATCATTGGATACATAGTTTTCTGAGACCTCATGGATAAATTCTATATATTACTGATGGTTAGAAAAATGTATTTGATTAGGTTTACCTTAATAATATTTACTAATATGTCCATCATAATGATATCACTCTTTATAAGAGATTCCTTCTCTCCATTTCCCAGAATAGGAAATCCATACATCTACAATGATGGCAATCAATAGTTGGTTGTCCAAAAATTTCTATTTAGAGACATTACACCTTTGAGTTCAAGGATCTATATTCCATTTTTCATTTCAAAACACTCTTCCTTTTTAGGAATCTTATGTGAGAAAAATATTTCTTGACCTTCACAAATAATACTACGAATTTTTGGAGCCATGTTGAAGGATAATGAAAAGGTCCTCCCATATCACTTAAAGATAAATTTTTAACTTCCACCATTTTCATAAAAACATAATAAATCATAAAATTATATTTAATGATCAGCATAAACTTGAACCTGATTCTTCAGCAGGGATACACAAAGGCACTCCCAATTATTCTTCATTATAACTTTCAAAATCATCGAGTTATACTTTATAATGAAATTTGAATCTACTAACCTTCATTTTTAGATTTTATAAAATTTGATTTACTTGTTTGATGTAATTTTATATTGAGATGAAATTTCAAGTGAAATCTGGAATGTAAGGTATAAAATAAATGTTACCAACTAATTTGTAGGTTGGAAGAAACTAGGCACAAAAAAATACATATAAAGCGATGTGAGACTCGAATATTAGGAGAATTTATATAGTCTTTACAGTGGATGATTGAATTCCTAAATCAATCCAACAGTTAATTTTAGATTGATATAATTTGATGGTTGAGAGGAATTCTAAATAAGGATTTGGTAGGTTTGGTTCATTTGAGGTTTAAGGAAAAAATTAGATTTAGTGAATGTGATTCCAATAGAGATTTAATGAATCAATATATAAATACCCACAAGTAAAAAAAATAAAATTAAGAAGATTTAATAAAGGAACCATACCTTTTAGAATTCATAGTAAAAATTGATAGTATTAAATAGGTTCTTATTGAAGAATATAGATTTTGGAACATTTTATTAAGGAAAAAAATTAGGTTCATGAAATATTTGTTCTAAATTGTTTTTAAGGTAAAATTATGTTCTGAAAAAAATCAATGATTTTTTTTATATTGTGTAAAATATGTAGTTCTCTTATGAAATGAATTTTCTTAATGTAATAAGATAGGTTTCAACAATAAGTTAATATAGAATATTACCTTGTGGTCAATATTCCTATCTTTTTTTTAATGTACTCAAATCTATCAGAGGATAAATATTTTATAAAAACATCATCACGTTGATCTTGCGTTATGATAAATTGATGAATGATAACTCCTTTATGTGTGTGATCCCTACGAATTTAATTCATAACATCAATTTTTTTTGAATGAAAGTGATGTTTAGGGGATTTGAATAGGGAAATGGACCATGTATTATCACACAATATCAATGTTTTTGTAAATTTCATGCCATTGTTTATGTGTGTGTGTTGCATCCACAACACTTGAGCACAACAACATCAAGCTACTACATATTCTGCATCAGTAGTGAAAAATTCTATTGATCATTACCTATTAAATGATCAAGAAACTAATAAATCTATTATTAAATGAAAATTTCTAAATGTACATTTCTTATCCATTCTATATCCACCAAAATCAACATCTGACAATCATTGAAATACTAAATTATTTTATGAAAAATAAAAACTTCCAAAATCAATTGTTTCCATAAAATAGGGATAAATTCGTTTCACAACATTTAAATGAGTTTCATTTGGATTATATTGATATGTTTCATAGAAGCACACTAAAAACATTAATTCTAGAAGACTAGCTGTTAGGTATAACAAAATTTCTATCATACCTTTAAAAGATGTTTGATATAATCGTTTCCCAGCTTCATCATGATCATGAAAATTTGATATACCTATTTTATTATATACACTTTTAATATTTTCATGTTAATACTTTTTATGAATATATTTAATACATTTTTTTTAGATTTATAAATTCATATGGATTTTGAGAAATATGAAAACCATTAAAAATGTTAACTCACCCATCATACTCATTTAGAGGATAGATTTCTTGAGACTCACAAATGAATAAATTAATGATTTATGAGTTGATAAAATATAATGACATAAAAATAAATTTGAATAAGCAATGCCTATTTCATATAATTATTTATAAAAATATTTTGATCAGGATTTCTCTTAACAACATTGTTTTGGAAATAAAATCTTGTCAGTATGTCATACGAGGATTTATGGTCTTTTTTATGTCCATATAATGATTTAGAATGTTTGAAAACATGGCCATGAAAATTTTTTTCTTCAAATATAAGAGGTTTTCAATATATAATTCATATTGAAATATCCATTACGGAAAGAAAAGTTTATGTCCATTTTTAATGTGTTTGAAATTAAATAATGCTTTAAAGGCATGTAGAATACCAATAAATTCAAGTCTATCTACAGGGGCATAGGTTTCATCGTAGTCTATTTTTTATTTTTTATTAATGGATTTAGAAAATAATATTTCTTTATTTCATACTCTGATTCCATTTGAATCACATTTATTTGGTAAGACCCATTATACAACAATTACATATTTTTCCTTAGGTTTATCAACAATGGTCCATACATTGTTCCTTTTTAATTCATTTAACTCATCTTTCATAGCATTAATGAAACCATCATCACCTAAAGATTCATTAGTGATTTTTGGTTCAAATAATGAATGAAATGATAGATGGTATGGTTTATTTATTAAAGAACTTTTATTCAATATAGGTTGATTTAAATCACCAATTATAATATCACTGAGATGGTTCTAAAGAAAAAACTAATTTGGGTTTTGTAAAACATGTTCATCAACTTAAGGTATAAATTCTTTTGGTGAAAAAAATATCAGAAACTTTTTCTTGAGTATTTTCCTTATTAAGAGAATTGTCTATCAATGGTTGATAATGACTTTTTCAGAACACATATGTGGATGTAGGTTGGGGCTTTTTAAAAACAAATGGATCAATTTCACAAAATTTAACATGCACTATTTTTTCAACGGTACATGTATTTTTGTTAAAAACTATATACCTGTTAAAAGTAGTGTATTAGCCCCTGAAAATTAATTCATTATACTTGGGTATGAATTTATGTAAGTTATATTTAGTATTAAAGATTAAAATATTGCTTCTAAATACATTGAAATAAGAGACTCTAGGTTATCTACATGTCCATAATTCATAAGGTATTTTATTAAGAAAAGGACTAAATAAAAATACATTTATAGTGTAGAAAGATGTACTAATAGATTCAGTGAAAAAAAATTACCAATTGAATATTCACTCAACACAATTCTAGTTATAATTAGAATAATTTGATTTATTCATTCAATAAGACCATTTTGATGAGGAGTTATTGGAGCTGAGATGTTATGAGTAATGTCTTTCTTAGTGAAAAATGTTTTAAAAACTAAATTTTAAAATTTTACCCCGTGGTCAGTATGAGTAAGTATAAATGGATGGTTTTTATCATTTTTATCATTGGATAAAATTGGTTTAAAATAAGAAAAAGTTTCATATTTTTTCATGAAAATAGACCAATGTATATCTAGTGTAATGCTCAACTAAAAAACATGATTAGTATTGGTCTGTAATACATCATGTTTCAATTGGAAAGAAAATATCCATATGATCTAACTATAATGACTCATTAGTTAAGACATCACCATCATTTTAAATCTACATTTTCGTTTCACCCCATAATGACAAGGTTAAAAAACAATTGGAGAATCAAATAAATGCTCAGCTATAACCTTAACAAATCAATTCATAGAGAGTTTATATAATTTTATAAAGTTACAATGCCCTTGTATTCTATTCCATAACCATGATTGATATTCCATTACACTATGGAAAGGTATATATTGGATCCTATGGTCTTATATGATAATAGTGTAAACATTCTCTGCATATTTTCAAAAACAATAAACTCTTACTTGTAATGGAATAGTAAACATTTTTTCATCTCTAAAATTCACAAGGTAACCATGATTACATAATTATCTTATTCAGATAAATATTTTCTTAAAACCCTTATTAAATAAAAAGTTTTATATTAATGATATTCCAATAAGAACAATGTTACCTATACCAGCAATTTCCCTATGAGAATTATCTTTGAATGTCACTTTTTTCCTTTAACCATGATAATATTTTCAAAGAAGTTACTACTACCTATCATGTGTTGAGAAGATCCTCTATCCATATACAATATATTATTTTTATTTCTTCCTTTATTCATAATAATAAATGAGTTAGAATTTTTGAATCCCAAATTTCCTTGATCCAGAAATTTCAAATTGTAAAATCTTAGTAATCCACATTTTCTATGGAAAATAATCCTTATGAAAAATGAAGAGTGGGGTTTTATTTAATGAAATTTTTTTCTCCAAATGTCCACCACATTGACACATAGTGAAAAAAGGATCACTTTGGTGAAAAAATAGTTATTACTAAAAATAAGATTTGAGTAAATAAAACAAAATGCTGACCAATTCCTTAGAGAACAATGTTGTGAATACATTTTATTAAATTTCATTATACCTAAAGAAAAATTCGAAAAATGTTTCCTTAATGATTTTTTTTGGATTTTAGTCTGATAAATATAGTCTTACACTCATATTCATAAGTTTTGGAAATTTATTTGTTCTTTAAAACATATTTCTTTGAAATAAATTTTTTAAGACCCTTAGAATGTTTATGCTTCTCATACCTGAAATTAATAAGGTTATAAGAATCAATTTCAAAATTAAAAGTTTTCGGATCAAGGTCCTTAGAAAATATAATACTTCTTTTTTTAAAAGGAAATTCTTGAATTTTCATTCCCTAACTTCTTTGTTATCTTACATTTCTCATTCTCATGTAATTTTAAAAATATTGAAACTTATTCAAATGAAGGTATTGTATTGTCTTCATGATGAGGAAGATATATCATTTTAAGATTCATAATATTATTCATTATGAAAATAATAATTTAATGAAATATTGATTAATGTATCATCATTATGTACCTTATCTAGAAGATAAATATTTTCAATAAGTTCTCTGGCTATAATGCCAATATTTTTCAAACCAAAATATTAATATTCATAGGATTCGTCTATAGAGTTACCATAATTTAAACTCTAGGTTTCATTATCATTTAATACTTTCTTTGACATTGATTTAGAGTACTAATTTATGTTATTTTTAGAATTATGTTCTTTTCTATATTTTCTCTTAAGCATAGGATAGTTAGGTCTGATGTATCCATCCCCTTTTCATTCATAACATTTTAATTTAGAATCCTTCTTGTCCTTTATAAATTATTTTATATATTTTTACTGAAAATATTTCTTTCTCGTGATCTTTCTCATAATTCTATAAATACTAGATAATTTATTTTTAAAATGTTCACTATCACTTCATTCCGATATAATAATATCATTTTTATATTTTGATCTAGTTACTATATCTAATGTCATGGATTTAGATGTAGTATTAATATATACACTTCCATTACCATTGTTTTTTTAAAACAACATCTCTATTCATTCTTGTTTCATGTTGAATAAGAGTTCCAAATAACTCATTAAGAGTAATAATTGATACATTCATGTTTTCATCAATAGTTTTTTTTCGATTCCCACTCATTTTCATGATATAAAATATATTATCCATAATAAATTCATCATCAATCCCTTTCACTCCTATATATTGAAGACTATTGATGATAGTCATAAATCTTTATTGCACTCTGCAAACTTGTTCTTTATAAAGAAATAAGAATCAATGAAATTTAGCTCATAACAATGCTCTTATAGTATATATCACATAATATGTTTAGAAGTATGTAACATCATGTTTCGTCTAGATATAGTTGCAATATTGAAAAGAACATATTTTACTATATATATTCTAGGTCATAGAACCCCAAAAATTATTGTCTACATAGTAATTTAATTTATATTCTCGTTTTTATTGGTTGGTGAATGATCTGACCACTTTGTATGGAATATTATAATCACCAGTGAGCATAAACATAATTTTCTACTCATGTGTTAATGAAAAATTTTTGTATCTTACCTCTTCAATAAACACAATCATTTTTATCAATGATTCATGGTCTGGTAGGACTAAAGATGTCTATAGATTCAACATTTATACCTTCCATTCTAAACGAAATTTTTTTTCAAGAAAATTTATTATTAGTAAAAAGTTATAAATAATAAAAATTTCATGTAAAACATGATCAAGAAAAAATTAAGGAATAAACGTTAACAAAGAATACAAATATGAAAATATAAGTATTTTAAAGTCATCCTATGAAATTAATTGTAGGATCAAAAGAGATGCAAATTGTCAATTACAAGAGGGGTTAATTTTAAGTTTAAAAATTCTCTTTTAGCCTAAAACAGATATATTTTTAACTAATTTATTCAAGGTAAATTCACAAACCCTCTTTGGTTCTTACATAATGGGATAATTGAAAGGTCTCGGGTCAAATTATAAGAAATGTAATCCTATATGCGTTAAACTTATGGAAACCTAATATTGGTTATCATAACGAAATAGTTTTCCTAAATGAGTATATAATCTTATTTATCAATGTATATATATGAATAAGAAAGTATAAAAATGTTATAGGTTATTTCATTAACAAAATACAGTGGAAATAAAACTCATAACAACAAAAAGTAAAAAAGTAAGAAATATTTTAACCCAAAGATAAGGGAATTTAACAACCTTGGAAAATGGTACCTTGATTTATACATTTAAGAATGTATGTCTTACCCACACCAATCTAAGAACTCGATAAGAATATCAAAGTCTTTCATGATATCCCCACACTCCCTTGAACTTTAAAGAAGTCAACATCTATTTCTTCTTAATCTCCATCATTCCTCAAATTTTAATGTAGTCTTCTCCTCTATTTTCATATCCCTAGAAGACATTGATTTTACATAGAAATAATCAGATTCGCACAAAGAAAGCTAAGAAATATGTTAATATCCGGACAAGTTGTACATAAATCAGAAAAAGCCTGAGGTTCATTCTCTCCTTAAAAATAACCTCACAACATGAAATATCTAAGTTCATAGAACAATATTGATCTTATTAAATTGAGATCATATTTATTCACAAGGATTCCAATAGTTGGATCCCTCCACCAACAGTCATGTTTCTTTTAAATCATGGTGTGACCTGTATACGTTTCACTCACCCAAAAGTTAGTTAGAAACAAATTGTATGACATCATTTTAAGTCTAAAATTCTTGAGAAACTATAATGATTAAGAACCAATAATAATTTCATTTTTAAGGAATTAGAATCTGATAAAATTAAAAGAATATGTTATAAATTTAATGTAGCTTTAGAATATATCAATAATAAGAATCTAGAAAAAATAGAATTCAATGTCTGAATATATGAACAATCAGATTCAAGAAAAATGGATATTTGGTGTCTGGAGACTAATGAATTTAGATTCTGAATTATGAGGAATTCATTGTCTTTATTTTGAGGAACTCAGATTATAAATTCTATGGGATTTATAGTATGAATTCTGAGGAATTCAAATTTTGAATTCTGAAAAATTCAGAGTCTGAATACTGAGAAATTTAGAGTTTGAATTTTGAAAAATTCAGAGTTAGAATTTTGAAGAATTAAATGTTATAGTTTCAGATCATTTAGAGTCTAAATTTCATTGAATTATGAATTTAAATTTTAAGTAAATCAAAGTATGAAATTCAAAGTGTTTAGAGTCTGGTTTTAAGAGAAATCAGATTCTAAATTTTAGAAAATTCTATGTTTGAATTTTATAGAATTTGGAGTACAAATTTCAGAAAATTTTTAGTCTAAATTTCAATGAATATGGAGTCTGAATTACATAGAACTTGTTTTTTGGATTTCATTGAATTTAGATTCTGATTTTTAGAGAAGTAAGATTTTGAATTCTAGAGAATTTGGAGATTTAAAATAGCAAGACACGATAGCTATGTAACTATATGATTATGATGTTTTTGATAAGGATCCGAATTATTGGATTAATAAAAATGGTTATACATGGTTTTGAGAATGCAATAAATAAGACATTCAAAACCAAGATAAGGATAAAAAATTTCATTGAGTAAGAAAATTTTCCTTAAGAAAATAAATCTATAAGAAAGATATGTATCCTTAAGAAAATATGTTTTTGATTTTCCAAACATAGTGGAATGGAAAAGTCCTAGGGAAACATTGTTGACTCATTTGTCATGGTAGTAGTCACTAGATTTTTTTAAAGGAGAAATTATGTAGTAAAAAGGGACTAAGGAAATGATCTTAGGATTTTGAGAAGGGGATGAAATATTTATTAAGGGTCTCACATATATATGTTTCTAATTTTATTAATATGATATTGAATCTAAATATGTTTCATGTTTTCAATATTATTTAGATATTACTTTGAATATATCCAAAGAAGACACTATATAATACTATATAATAACAGAAAATATCAATTTTTATATCATATTTTGTGATGAAATCACCCTTGATAATCATGATTTATTCAATGAACAAGTGGTTGTCCCTATAGTTGATGAAGTAATAGAGATTTATTATGAAAATAATTAATTTATTGCTCAGGTCATGGAACCCATATCCGAGAAAATAAATAAAAACATCATTCAAAACTAGAATATCATATAATAGATCATTTCATGCAGTTAGGTTAAAATATATAAGGTGGCTAAAGATGATAATGCAGAATATCCATTGATGAATTCATTAATAGAACATGTTTTTAATAAAGAATTTATAGGGTTAATTCAATTAAAATTCTTATATATATATATATATATCATGTTATTATAATAAATGGAAACCATCCATTATTATTCATTCATCTATGTTTCATTTAACTTTAACAAGATTGTTTATTGATAATATCACCCCAAAGAAATACAAAGTTTTGTCTCTAACTGATTTTTACCGAGGATTATATTGGGTTGTGATGTTATTTTATGGTTATCATGAATATAATAATTTACTTAGTAAAATAGATTGTACATGATATACAATGAATATATTTACGACCTAGGAAGTAGAAAAATTTTAATTATACTGACCCTAAAAATTATATCTCACAAAATTTCATATAGTTAATGATAATGTATTGGGTATATTATAATTAATAGTAATAATTACCTGATGTTGGAAAGATACATATCATGATAAATATTATACATTAATACACTTATTATGAAATTATGATGACTCATATCTAACCAAGGGGTTGTTTAATAATCTTCTAATCATGTAATTATTTAGAGTATATACCGACTGGGATTTGATAACTTACATGAAGAGAAATGGAATATATATCATGATTGTATTTGTTTGAAGTAATTTGTGGACAATCTTAGTTGATTAAAATATAATTTTCTTAGATACATGGGCGAAGGACATGTGTTTTGATCATTCTCTATATTAATGACTTGTGATGTATTAATGGATTAGATCAATTGTTCTGATATTACCAAAAAAATAAAATTAAATATAATATATTTACATATTTTCTTGTATAATTTTAACTAAATTTCAGGATAAAATTAATTATTCATGTATAAATATTATTTATAAGATACATATTTTTGTTGAAACATCTTTACATCGATATGAGTATGTTTCATGGAGATCACAAAAGAACCTTTATTATCTTCAGTATCAAAGATATATTGTTATAGGATTCTATATACATATATTAATGAACTAATTATTTCGCAATTATTATCAATTATGCTAAATATAACTTATCCACAATATCCATCCTTTGGGAAAATATTATCTTATGGAAAACTTTTTATTCTAAAATAATGAATGTTTTATAAACCTTGTAAAAAATGTGTATCGGATGTATTCAGAATATGTTTAAAGTTTTTATCAAGTATATATCTTATTTTATACAAGTTGGATATCATTAAAAATGCACTAAATCCTATTAATATCAAATTTAATGACATCTATATGGAATCACAATATTTTATTACATAACTTTATATATCATTTTACAAAAGGGGGATATCTAAAAGTATAATGTCTTGGAAATTAGGTACATAATACAATAAAACCTAATATATTTTTATAGTCCTCATGTAGGGCTTTAAAATAGGTTAATAACAATTAGAATTAATGCATATCATAACTAATGGACACACATAAATGACAAGTGTGAGTTGAAGGACCAATAATCTTAAACAGGTGAATCAATTTACATGTGATGTCAATAAGAACATAATGATATATATAAAGACATACAAAATGTAAAAAGATAAATATCGTAGTAAAAATGATCATGAATAATAACTTTAATATGTGGATAAAACATTTTATTTATACATTCATAATCATATCTCCAAATTATATCCACAATGTGTCATAAAAATCACCAATGATATTCACCAAGGTATTGAAAAAATTATCATTTGTAATGATTAATTTAATTAACCAGTGAATTGAGGTTATATCATGGAGATCCCTTAATATGTAGTAATTCTCATCAGATCCACATACATATCAATAAAAAATTCATAATGAACCCTAGGGGAATAAAATAAATGGATTTCATATCTAAATCATGATGATTTAAAAAGTGCTAAAAACATTTTCATTATGTCATTTATAACCCACATAAAGGGAATAGGGGTTTTATTTATGTCAATTATAAGATCAAATACATAATTTGTATGTCATGATGATTAATCCTAAAAATGAATGCAATTTTGGGTATTCATATATATAATATAAAATAATTTCTTTATAAAAATAGAGTGATTTTGAGATGAATATTCTGCAACATAATGACTATGCCACATGGTTTTAGAAATCAATAAAAAGAGAAGGTACAAGGGTAAAACATTCCTAAAAATATTGTAATATATTATATTGTCATAATAAATTTGAAGAAGAACATGGTAAGGAATCTTTAATGACATATAACAAAAAATAGAGCATGAATGTAAAACAGATATTGAGAATTCCCTTAAGAAAATTCAATTTCCTAACAACGTCACCTACAAATTCATAAAATGAGTTAATGATAGAACAAATGTCTCTTAGATATTTGAAATAAAATGGATAGAAATATTGATATATAAGAACCTAACCCAACATAAAAAATGGAATTTAAAATGTATAAAATAAAAGCAGTATTTGGCCTAAAGAGGAGGGTGAACGGTTCCCTTTCCATGAAGAAAAACAAATAAAACTCTATGATTTGGACCTTGGTGGATTGAGGAAAACAAGGTAGGACTTTTTCGGAGGTAATTAAAATAGAACATCATTGAGAATTAATTTTCAATGAATAGAAATGAAGTAATGGTTGTGTATTTGTAGAAAAAGCAAGTCAATATTTTTTTAATTTCAAAGGACACCTCATTAGTGGCATTTTGAAAAACCATGGGATTAAACATAGTATTGGTCACATGGGATACCACTTATAATATTTTATTCTTTAATATTCTACTAAAATTATCGAATCATTATTTCATAGCTATGATGTCATTAATCATAATGAAAACTCAAAACTGTATTTTTATTATTCACTAAAAAACAATGTATTTTATTAAAATCTCATAAATTAACCGTAATCGAATATCAATGTTATGAATTCAAAAATGGTATTTATGTTGTGTTAATAATTATCTACATACAATAAATATAGCTTTTCTATATTAAAATTCTTTGTTATTAAAATTAATAACAGACAAAAAATGTATAGGGATATTTATTATAAATTTTTCATTACATAATCAAAATACAATTATTTTAGCATTTGTAAATAAAAGCGTGTGTTTTATAATTTTTTTAATAATAAAAATTATTCTTAATATTCAATTAAATATATTAATAAAAGAACTATTTTACCTAAAAATTGCATATTTCACATTCCCTCATTATTTTTAAGAAAAATAAGTATTTTTAAAATTGAGATGTTGAAATAAAATTTTATTAAAACATTTTAATTAATTTTTTATTAAATCGGTAATTTAAACATAAACCCCCATTACACCTACATACGACCTAAGGGTGTGATGTGTGATGATGATTTACACTTGGGGTGGCTCGGATAACATTGCATGAGTGGTAGTCTCCACTAAAATGAACTTCTCTTATAGTCGATTCCATTCATGCTTAATGGGTTGATGTTCAGCTAGTTCTTCGTCCATAGTGAAGCCCAATGATACCACCTCTATCCCATTCTCTATAAAATGGGATTTGTATGCCCTGATACTACAAGATTATGACAACAACATTTCATTCTATAATAACGACCATTTTAATTTCAATTTATAATAACAAATCATAACAATAAAAGTAACATTTCCAGTGCTCATATTGTATAATTAACATATAATAGTTGAACCACAATTGTCGCATTTTAATAATAATCTGGTTATTAATAAAGTAATAGAGTTTTGTTGATTACAAAATAATATGAAAAACATACTCAAGAAATAGTTATTATTAAAGAAAATGGTATTGTCATTACATTATCCCCCCTAAACAAATTTCAAACTCAAAATTTCTATTCTTACCCTTTTAAGAGATATGGTTTGGGTACATTTTCAGTATTTCTTCCTCCAGTTCACATGTGGCATCTTCATATTTGTGGTTTCTCCACAACACTATAACATGTTGCGTATTCTTGTTGCATTGAACCTTATCTATATGATCCAAAATCTATATCAGCTTCTCCTCATATGTGAGGTCATATTCCAGTAGAACCACCTCATGATTAGATACATGTCAAGGGTTAGGTATATAATTCCTCTATAGGGATATAATTAATACATCATGAAATTGATCTAGTTTGAGAGGATGTTAGATTTGATAGGACACAACTCCTATGAGATAAATGATTTATAGGGGGAATGTACATGGGGCTAAGCATCCCATTATTTCCCAAATACATGACTCTATTCTATAGAGAAATTTGAATGAATTATTTTTCAATAACATCAAACTCCATGTCCAGTATATGAAAATTAGCATAGATCTTTGGTCGACTCTTAGTTTCCTTAATGTGTAGTTGGATGACATGTTTCTTTTCAGTCATCTCTTGCTCAAGATCAGACCCAAGAAGAATTCCTTAAACAGATTCATCCCTATAAGTTGGAGTTCTACATCAATTTTCATTTAGGGCTTTATAGTGTTCCATTTGAATGCTCGAGTAAAAGTTGTTATTGAAAGAGAACTCTACTAATTGGAGGTGTTGATCCCATGAACCATTAAATTCCATTGGGCATGTTCTCAAAATTTACCAGAGTATCCAAATAGTCTTTTCAGATTTTCTGTCAGTTTGATGGAGATAAGTTGTACAAAAATTCAATTTTATACATTGATTATGTTGAAGACTTCTCTAAAATTTTGATATGATCCTTTGATAACAATAAAAATTGATTCAGTGTAGTAACCCCAATCACCGTTACAACTTCCCTCATGTAAATCCTGGTAAGTTTCTCAATGTAGAAATCATCTTAAATATAGATAAAATGGGAAGTCTTGATAAGACAATCCACTACTACCATTTCTGAATTATTTCTTTCTATTGTTCTTGGGAGACCAGTGACAATGACCATATTGATATTGTCCCACTACCATGAGTGTGTCAGTAGTGGTTGCAATAACCTTTTAGGATGTTGTCACTCTTCGTTCACTTCTTGACACACCGGGCACCTTATAGTGTAGTTAGAAATATACCTTTCTGTGTTATCTCATAAATAATGATCATGAAGGTCCCTATACATTTTCATGATTCCAGTGTGTTTAGAGAATTTAGAGCTATGGGCTTCATCCATCAACTACTTATTTATTTCCTGAATAGATGGAACACATTTTCATGTATGAAATTTAATTCCACCTTCATGATCAATATTGAACTCATGAAACTTCCCAATCATCACCGACTCCAAATTAATCTATAACAATGAATATTTTATTGTTAGTTCTTGATCTTATATAGTGAGGATGGTTTAGAAATAATCTTAGATAGGGTTGATGATTTCACTTACCTTACAATTCACATATCTTGTTTTAAATTTTCATTGATCAAAGGATCTCTTTGAATCTTGTCATTTCCATCACAACAACGTCATTCATACATAATGTAGCAACGACTTTTCTTTCTCTATCAGGATGATAATGAATTAAACAATCATAATATTTTATATATTACAACTTTCTCATAAATCTCATGTTTAATTCCTTTTGCTAGGAAATATACTTTAAATTTTAATTGGCAGTTTTTATATCACATTTCGACATATAGAGATACTGCCTTCATGTCCTCAGAGGATAAAAACTGCATCCAGCTCTATATAATGTGTAGGATAATTACACTCATGATAATTTAGATAATTATATGAATAAGAAATCATCGTGTCATTTGCATGAGGATTAACACAATACCTTTAATCGATGCATCTAAAAAATAGAGAATCCTTATCCTATTATTGTAAGGGTTAAAAAGGGTGAAAAACCGATACATTCTTCAACACTTATAAATTTTCCTCACACTCCATAATAAATATGAACATAATCCCTTTTCATGTTAGAATGATTTATGTATTAGAACGGTGTGTCATCTTTTTCCCAAACCTCCTATAATATCCTTCTAAACTATTGAATCTATAAATCTCACTTATTTTTTAGGATGAGGACTCTCCCCCAAATATTCTATCTTTGTAGGGTCAATTGATATTCCTTCATTGGTTATAATGTTTCCCAAGAAACAAACATGTAGTAACCAAAGTTCACTTTTTCTGAACATTCAATAAAATATATTGTTTTGTAAAGTTTGAAAATTAACCCTGAGATGATCTTCATGATCCTCCCATCCATTGGAATATATCATATTATCATCAATAAATACAAATACAATGTTATGAAAGAGGTCCTTAAATACTCTAATAATTAAATCCTTAAAAATAGCAAGAGCATTAGTCAAACTGAAGGTCATAATGACCAACTAATAATCCATATATCTTGATTAGAAGGTATTCCTTGGAATATATTCATTCTTCACTCTCAATTGATGATAATGAGATTTAATATCAATCTTGGAGAATAATTGAGCCCCAAATATTTGGTCAAATAAGTTATCATATCTTTAGAAGAGGGTACACGTTCTTTAATGCCATCCTATTAAGTTATCTATAATGAATTCATATCCTTATTGATCTATCCTTATTCTTTAAAAATTGAATAGGTTCTCCTGAAGAAGATACACTTTTCCAAATAAACCCCTCCCTTAACAGATCATTGAGTTTCTTCTTTAATTCCTCCATCTCCACATTCACCACTATGTACAGGCTTTTTGAAACTAGCTTGGATGTGGACTGAGTTCAATGATGAACTCTACCGCTCTTTCTAGGGGAGTTCAAGGTAACTCCTCAGGAAATATGATAATGTAATCCTGAACAATAGGGACATTCTCTATCCTAGTACATTAATTTACTTTTTTTATTAGTTTTTAATGTGTAATTGGATTAATTGTATATTATAGAATAAAATGTTTTACATTGAATGTAATTTCACATTGAAATTAGATATAAGTGCAAATCAATATTTTTATGGTTATTTCTTTTTGAAAATATAGTTTATTAACTTTACAACGTGAATTAATTTTAAATTAATTACTTAATTTTAAATAAATTTAGAGTATTTTATGCTTAAAATTGTATTAATTATAATTTTAAGCCTCTAAAATTCATTTGGTAAATGTATAAACATTAAACAAACATATTAAATCATTATATAGTAAATTCTATTCATTCCCACCAATATTATGACTAGGTGTTAACTACCATATAAAATTATAATATTATTATTTAATTGTTTTTCAGTATAACTCAACATTTTGTGCAACTTACATCCAAATAATGTAATTTGGAATAAAAAATTACACCATGTCATGGAGACGGTAAGCTGGATGTACGCTCACATGGTGATATTATTATTCATAGGATGGATAAAATGATGAATATAGTTTTTCCATGAGTATAATAACATCTTAGTATGTAGATGATATTAGATTTATTTCCTTAAAATGAAAAAACATAGAAAGGGGACACCAATGAACTCAATAAAAAAAGATATTGAAGGTGCTTCTAGAAAGAAATCGAGTCGAGATATATCTCACTGGAAGATAACTGTAGGTTTCCATTCAAGTTTACAAAGATTTCCTTTCTTATGAATTTTATAATAGTGTTGTACATTGAGCACGAGTCCATCCCTAGAATAATGTCAAATTACAACATGGTAATGACAACTATATTTTAGATATGATTGCGATCACTAATGTAAATACTAGAGTTAATAAAAACTATTGATGCTTGAATAATCCAACTTTAATTCCTAAATGATAAATATAATTTTGGTAGTTCATGAATTCATTCTATATTATTTTCGAAATTTGGGGTAATAATGGAATTCATAGAACCATAATCAGACAATGTACATACCAGCTTTTAGAAAACAACAAGAGTACCTAGAACCACAACATTTGGAGATTCAACTTTTGTTTTTATGATATTGAAGCATGACCTTTAACACGTAGACTTTCTAGAGGTCAATCGTGGTTCCCCTCCACTAACTTTAGATTTAACCAGTGATTGGAAATGTTACCATGCTTCCCACACTTTAAGAAGAGGGAATAGGGAAGATCCTACACCATATTGCCTTTGTTGTTAGTGTTGGGAAGCCAGGTTGTCACCTCACTATGATAATTCTAAGAGATATTGTCATCTCTTCCACACATGTAACACTTCTCACTCATGATCAAAAAAATTTCTGAATACTTCTTCCCACATTTATTATTGTGGGGAGTTTCACTTCCTTTCATCCCCCTCACCACTCAATTACCCACCACAAGCATGACTACATTGATATTTTCTTTTTCATTTGATTTTTTAGACCACTACCTCTCATCTATCTCATGTTTGAATATCTTGGCACTCTTCATAATCTATTCATAGCTATTATAGTCTCAATTGGATAGATTATTTCACAGATGAGGACTTATTCAACCAATTAATCTATTAACCATACCATTATGATCATTGAAAAATCATGATATGTTACGAGAATGACTAGTGATGTTCATCCCCTAGATTCCCACATATTAATTCTCCATCTTCTTTAGCTCCAGAAATTCCTTCTCCATTTTTTTACTCATTGAATGAGGGAAATACATATTGAAAAAGATCCCAATGAACTCTTCCCACTCCATAGCATCAATCTCTCATCCCGACCTCATGTTGTTAATAAGATCCCACCATTGATCATCTTCTCCCATTAGGTTGTAAACAACCATGTTGAATTTAATTTGTTATGAACTACAATATATGGAAAATATGTTATATATATATGTTTTCTTCTGATCTGCAATCAATGGATTTGTATACCCAAAAAATGTTAGTGGTCGATAACACATAAAGGACATAATAGAATATTGTTCCATTATTGGTGAAATCCGTCTGTTAGCTTGGATCACATTTTTTCCATAACTTGAGTAATTTGATTTATCATTATCATGAATTATTCCATTCCGACTTCCATTGGGTGTCCATTAGTAAATGATCATTTTTTGTCCCCATTTGCATGGATCCGACTATTTCAAGCCATTTTTTTAAAGTAGAAATCCTTTTTGAGAAACTTGTTACATTTAACAAGATTATAACACTAATATATTTTTACTTCTTAAAAAATTATTCATAAATATTTTATTCAATATCAATAACCACATTTCCTATAAATCCTTCATAATGATTAATAAAAATTGTGTAACTAACCAATAATATGTGCCAACTGTGTCAAACTAAGAGTAGAGAAAGTCATTTTTTTGAGCACCTATTCAAATTCGAGTCTATCTCATGGTGGTGTTATTGGATTTTACCCCTAGATACATCTATGCAAGTTACACATCTACATATATGTATCTAGGTAGGGATTTATTAGTTTGGAAACCACTTACTTAATATTTCACCAAAATAGCATGACGTTTCCCAATATTTAATTTTTTTTCAGGTTTCTTCTTAATGTTTTAAATTCCTAATATTTATTAATAACAAAAATAAACATTCATAATAATTATTTCATCATGGATTTATATTAAGTAGCATTACATATAAATTCACAGACATAGAAAGTTTAAAATTTTAGTGTCATGTAAATTATGTACATAATACAAAAAAACAAAAAACATAATTCAACTCCACTTTTAAGGTTTCATCATAGGATCATAATATTTATAGTTACTACATCCCATAAAAAATGGACAAAAATCCATGAAAAGAGTGATAATAAGGCCCAGTATGGGTAATTAAGGTAATCAGTTTAGTTATGATATCAATAAGAACATGATGAAATAAATAATGACATGAACAATGGAAAAAATGGAAAATAATAATACAAAACATGAATAATAACATGAATATTTTTCTACAACATTTTATTTAGACATTCATATGTATATCACCAATTTCCATCCCCAAGGTGTCATAATAATTACTAAGGTAATTATCCACGATAGCATAAAACATGCCATCTATAGAGATTAATTTCATTACCCAATGCGTTGGAGCTCTCTATTGGAACATCATTAATATGTATTTATTTCCAGGTGATCAACATAAACCATAATAAAAAATTTCATAAATAAACCAAAGAGGATAAAATAAATTCGTTTTATATAATAATCACGATGTTTTGGAAAGTGTTTAAAAACATGATCATCATGTCATTTATAACCGATGAAATTGGAATAAGGTGTTTGTGTATGAAAATTTCAAAATATAATAAATCTTTTTTATGTCACGAAGAGTAACCCTAGAAATTAAAGGTGGATGGATATTCATATAGATAAAATAAATTATATTCTTGATAACAAGAGAAAGATTTTGAGATGAAAATAATGCTTGATTGTGGCTATGCAACATTGTTTTAGAAAAAATTAAATTGATAGGGGACATGGGTCACCCATTTATAAAAGACCCATAATTTTGTATATGTATAGAATAAAATTCATGTAACAACATTGTATATAAAGTTGAATGACATACAACGTAAAAGTTAACATAAATTGAAAATAGATGATGATAATTATCTTATGAAAATTCGATAGCCTAACTTAGTCACATAAAAATTCAGAAAACGAGTTGATGGGATAAAATAAGTGACTTTCAACACGTGAAAATAAAATGGAATGAAATATGAATTTATAAGAACATACCCCAACATTAAAAAATGGAATTTAAAAGACCTTACATAAAATTATTCTTTGACTAAAAGAGGAGGTTCAAAGGTTCCCTTACCGGGAACAGTAAATTATTAAACTCCACGATCGGGTCCTCGGGGGCTTGAGGGAACCTTGGGAGGAGTAATTGGGAGGTGATGAATCCTGAATTACGTGAATAAAGATTTTAGAATGATATTTATTTTATCTAAATAAATCTATTTATATGAGAAATATAACTTTTTACTATAAAAATACTTTATTATTAAAAATAATAGCAGACACAAAATGCATTGTAAAATTCATAGTAAATTTGTTGACACATAAAACATATAAAATTATAAATAAAAAATAGTATTTGAATATAACTATTTTATTATAATAAATATTATTCATAACTACAAATTTAATATATTAATAAAATTATAATTTTACCTGAAAAATATAAATATATCAAATTCCAGAATAATTTTAATGCAAAACAATTATTAAAATTGAGATGATCAAATAAAAAATTTATTAAAACATTGGGATTAAATTTTATTTTACTAAGGAAATTAAACATAACACCTTAAAACACCTGGAAATGACCTAATGGTAAGGTGTGCGATAGTGGTTGACTCATGGGGTGGCTCGGATAATATCATCTATGTGGTAACCTCCAATAACATGAACTTCTCCCATAGGATATTCCATTCAAGATTAATGTGTTGATGCTCAGAATTAGATTGGTCAAAAATGAAGCCTAGTAAGGCCACATCCTTTCCAGGCTCTGAAAAATGGTCATCGTATTGCACGATTCTACTAGATTAGTCCATCAACTCATTTTAATACAATAATGACCATTATAATTTCTATTTAAAATCACTAATGATTACATTAGGTTTATAGTTTCCAGTGGTCATATTGACCAACAGTCACATAAAAGTCTATACCCAGGTGTATCATTTCAATTATATTCACTTAATTAATAAAGGGATCAAGTTTTTTTGATTACAAAAAAGTATGAAATAACATTCCAAGAATCAATTTTTATTTAAAAATATCAGTTCGTTACCATCCATGCATCTAAATAATCATACATATTCTTCTATTGTATCTTATGATATGATCACATCATAGGGTATTGTTGTTAAAATGATTCCATGATAATTCATTATAGAATTTGGAATATTAATCCCATTGTTGTTACTAGTTATAGCCCTTATTATATATTATTTAAGGTTTTTATATACATTGAGTTATTTCAATGGATTCCCCAATGGGATGTAATTCATAGGATCAAATTCATGACACCTGACATGTTTGAAATATTCTTAATTATGTAAGGATAATTATGTGTTCCTATAAAAAGGGAATATTTTTGTTATTTTTTTAAAATATATTTCATGAGAATAATAAAAAATCATTCCATCTTCCATCTTATATATTTTTTAGACAAAAATATATGAGGCTCTATCATCCCTCTCAGTGTATGAGATTAATTAATTTGAAAACAAGGATCCTTTAGATAGTATATTTCCTTTGAATGATGTGAATCTCATATTCCAGTTCATAGATCATCTTCAATGATTATCAAAATAATATATAGTGTAATTTAACTTATATATGTGTACATTATTCTTATTTAAACTTTTCATGTTCAAGCGTTAAATATAGAATAATAAATTATAAGGGTAGTATTTTTTGTTAAATATAATAGGGTAATCCCCCAAAACCCATCAAAATGTATTATAATAAAAGAATCACCTACCATGTTTATTACACATCAATAGTTGTTAAAATAGGGTTAAAATTCATATTATAATAACATTTCTAATCGATTTAATTCTGTTACAAGAAAAATGATTATAAAAACCAATAGTCTCTCCTTTTAATCAATAAAAATCACAATATTTATATATTACCAAAGATTAAATTTCGTTTGATAAAAAATGTTTCTTATAATTTTAAAAATAAGGATAATTTATTTTTTTCTTATTATATGTGTTTGTATTTACCCATTGAACAAATTGAACAGTTCATTTTTTCTAGAAGGTGATTTTATAGCACATATATGTTTTTATAAGATCATTTAAATTTTACCATTCTTAGGTGTTTTTTACAATAAGATTACATTTTATAAATATCTATACCTTTGTGATTTTAAATTATTTGATGTTATGAATCTAAAATAAAAAAATTTAAATAGATTTTTATCATCTTTTATAATCAGTTAATAAAAAATTATTAAATATTCTCCTGCTGAAATGATGAACCATTTTCCACTCATCATATCAATAAATAGACCACGATCCATATACCACTATTAAACGAGTCATATTTATAATTCCTCACACCACTTATTTATTTTGGTCATCCATTCAAATATTTTTATAATATATGAATCATGGATGGTTGAGTTCAAAAATCTATTCCATATCCATCATAGTGATAAATTATACACCATTTCTCTACTATTCTAACATATATGGTTTCCTAAATAACTGTAACCCATGTCTCATATCGATATTTTGTGATCTAATACACAGGTTTATCAATTTATACCATTCATTACAGAATACTATTGATCTAAATAATAATTTAGGAGAAACCAATTAGTTGAATGATCATTGTATTAACATGTTTTTTCTATGGAAGCATTCTAACACATAATGTTAAAATGGTATTCTAACTTCAATATATTTTATTGTTTTATTCCATTAAAATGTATTAAGGAATATATATGCTTAGTTTTTAATATAATCCCTTCAATAAAACAAATTTCTTCAAAATATGGTGATGTTTAACTCATTACTCAACTCATATATTGTGTCACTAACCCATATTAATATAATATTATGTTCATACATACCCATATAAATCCTGCGAATAATTTATATGATAAACATTCATGTAATGAATAAATCAATATTAACTTCCTAATTCAACATATCAACATAAAATAAGACAATGTCCAGTTAGAAGAAAACTAAATCAAACATCATTCAAAGAATGTAACTCATATAAAAATGTACAAAATTTTTGAAGATGTTTAACAATTTTAAATGAAGAAAGCATATTTTTAAAAACTAAATACTTTTTATCAATGAATAAAGGGAGTAAAATAAATAAATAAACATTTAATATATATAAATATGATAATAACTAACAATGAACGTATCATAAATAAATCTAATTATAAACACATTATATATTTCAATGTATTTCATTTCTTCCAAACATAACTAATTATACATGATTTATATTTATGTTTCAAATAAGAACACTTAAATACAATTCATTATATACCAATTTTTAGTAAATATATTATTTTAACTTATATACAAACTTTATATATTCTAACATCTATTATTTATTCAATATAAAAGATCTATGTGTCACATAGCTGATTTAATTTAAACATTGATCGAATCAATAGTCAACACTCTATTCAGTGTGGTTTAGAATATTTTTTATAAGGAAATTAATTTTTAAATTTAAAAATAATATTAGTAATAAATTAAAAAATTTAAATTTAAAATATTTTATATTTTTAATGGTTTTTAAATTTTAAACAATTTTTATACAACCCTATCAATTTAAACATAAATATATTCTATCTAAATTATAATTCATACAATATAATTGATAAAATTTATTTAAATTTTAAAATTTAAGATGAATTGAATATTTATTCAATAAATGATCTATAAACACGTAGTAATTATATTAATTGTTTTCTAGTTATTTAATTAATGAAAAATAGTGTAAATTAAAAATTATACAAAAAGTATTTCTTATATGATTTATAAAGACTATATTAAAATTATAATTAATATATTGAAAATCAAATATTTCCATTATATTGAAGGATACTATATACCAAAGATGAATATTATTATTTTGGATGTTAAATTATGAAAATAAAGGGGGTATGATTTTAGAATGATGTTAAATGATGGAATGACTTGGTATATATAGTAAAATTCAGGGAGTTTTTTTATTAATTTCTAAGGACACCTCATTTGCGGTATTTTCAAATCGAGGAGATTTATAATGGTATTTTCCCATAGTTTTAGAGGAATGAGACACCCAATATAATATTTTATACCATATGAGTGGACAATTATTTTAAATTACATATTACATAATTATGATGTCATAAAAACACTAAAAACTCAAAAACATATGTTTTAATATTCAATGAAAAACAAACCTTCTTATAAAAATATCATAAACTCACCTTAACATAATATCGACATTGTAAATTTAAAATAAAACTCTATTTGATGATTATAATTATCTAAATATTAACAATTTAATATTTTTGTAAAATCACTATTTACCTGATAAAATACTAATAATTAATTAATAATTTTAACAAATGTTATTTAGTTATTCAATTATATAATATTACCACTCATGATTCCTAAATTACATTTATACTTTCTTAGGTTATGTTACTATTCCATTGGCCAAATTACTATTCATAAGCGTTATATTACTATTCATATTTCACCAAAAATTAATTTGATCCTATCAGACTCTAAATTTCATACTGATCACAACCTTGTATGTTCATTTTTCAAAAATCCATTCACATATTAATTATTTAATTAATAACAACTATTTTAAAAAAAATTTACTTTTCATTATTCATTAATAAAATGAATCTTCTTAGAAAAAACTATAAATTCATCTAAGAATAATTTTAACATATGAAATTAAAAAATGATGGTTATTTTACCATAATAAAATCAAAAAATTTTATTTATAAAATTGGATTACACAAAGTAACTATGGCGTTGTAACATAACCACTCATAACACATACATAGGGTCTAACCTTAAGGTGTTCAATGGTGATAGAATTTTGTGGCATCTTAGACACTATTTCCTAAGTGGTGATTTCTATCAACATGAACGTCTCCCGTAGGTGATTTTGTTCAAGCCTAAAATATTGATGATCAACTTTGGCTTGGCCCATAGCAAAGCCTAGTGACACCAATTCCTTCTCAAGATCCAATAAATGGACTCATTGGGCGCGATTCTACTGGTATATGCTATCAAATCCTCGTTCAGAATTAATTTTCCACTAACAGTTCAATTTTTAATAAATAATTATAACATTATAAATTATTATTATTTACATTAGGAATATTAACCATTGTCCAATCCAAACCTGATGGTTAGATTTTAATTAAACTTATATTGTTTTATTGATTATGACATAGTAAACCAAACAGTTTCTGGAAAATAATAGTGTTTAAATGTTGGGGTCATTACATTCTTCCCCTATTATGAAATTACATCCACAAAATTTCAACTCGTATGCTCAAAATAGAAAAGGTCTTGGTAGTTTTTCCTCATATCCCCCTCGGGTTCCCATGTGGCTTATTTTTATTTTAGGTTCATGCACTACACATTACCATGGTGTCTAGTCCTATTTCATAGAACTTTTTCTCTAAAATTCATGATTTCTATCGGCTAAAACTTATAAGAGAGGTCAGGTTCGTATTGGACCACCTCTGGATTTAATAAATGTGAAGAGTTATGTATGCACTTCCGCAAGATGGATATGTGGAATACATCATGAACTTGTTCTAGATTTTGAGGATGTGAAATTTGAAATTACAATTATCCAACATGATTCAACATTTCATAGGGGCCAATGTACCTAGGTCTATGCTTCCCTTTATTCCCAAACCACATTAATCAACACTATGAATAAATTTTAAGGAATACTTTTTCAACAAAATCATTATCCATGTCCCTTTAACAATTGTCAGCATAGTATTTTTTCCACCACAGTGAAGCCTTAATGTTTTCCTAAATTTAATGAACCTTTTCTATGATCTCTTTCACAAGATTAGGTCCAATAATCTTTCAATCACCCACTTAATCCCACGAATTATGAGTTTTATATTGCTTCCCATATAGATATTCATAGGGATTTATTTTAATTCTTGAGTAGAAGATGCTATTGTAAGAGAACACCACAAAAGTGAGATGTTGATCTCATCCACCGTTAAATTCAATTGAGAATTATCTCAGTATTTACTAACATTTTTGAATATTCCTTTCAGATTGGGAATTTTTTTGGGGTGATAGTTCTTACTGAAATTAAATTTTGTAAATAGATCATGTTGAATAATTCCCCAAAATTTTGATAAGGTCCTTGGATCATGATCAGAAATGATATTAAGTGGATCTTCATGTATCCTTTCAACTTCCTTCATGAAAATCCTCGCTAGTTGATCATGAGAAAAATATTTCAAAATAAATATAAAATAGGGAGTCCAGGTGAGATGGTACACTCTAACCCTCATCACATTGTTTCATTTGGATGTTCTTGAGAGACTAGTGAAAATTTTCATAGTGATATTGTTACACTTCCTTGCTGGTACAGTTAGAGGTTACAATACCCATTTTGGATGTTGTATCTCTAACCACACTGGCTTTTATACAAGGAACCATGTAGTGTATTCAGTAATCTCCATTTTCCTATTCTCCCACTAATAATGACCACGAAGGTCCCTATATATTGTTTTTCTTAAATGATGTATAAAGAATGTACATCTATGATCTTCATCCATAATATCCTGATTTATTTTTATAAAATATGGAAGACATTTTCTTGTACGAAATTTTAGAACACCTTCTTGATCAATATTGAGCTTGGATAACATCTCATCTATCATATATTCAAACATCTTCTATAACAAAGGTTATTCATTTTGATAATTCTTTCTCATATCTATTAATGATGGTTGGGAAATCCATTTGAATATGGTTGATGATGTGCCTTCCCATACAATTCTAATTTCTTGTTTTACTAGGCCTTTGATCAAGGGATCTCCTTGAATCCCCATCATTCCATAAAAACATGGTGTTTCGTACATAATGCATCAATTTCTTTGTTTTCTCTTACATGGTGATAATTAATTGAATAGAAATGGTCTTTAATAATTTACAACCATATTCTCTATCTCACGTTCAATTTATTTTGAGTAAAAATATACTTCAAACTTCGATGGTATGTTTATTTATCAAATTTCTCCCAATAAATATAGTGCCTCCATATTTTAAGAGAAAAAAGAATCACAACCAGATGAAGATCATGCATTAGATATTTCTATTCATGTGACTTATACTATCAAGATACATAAGAAATGACGTTGTCATTTTTCATGAGGATGCAGTCAATAACATTCATAGGTGAATCTCTAAAAATAACGTATCCTTCTCCTATTGAGGTTAGTGTTAATAAGGGTTTAGTAACCAATCTCTTATTCAGCTATTGGAATCATTATTCATACTCATTATTCCATATAAACATTACCCATTTTCAAGTTAACTTGTTCAATGGATTATAATGTTGTGAAATTCTTTTCACAAACCTCCTATAATATCATTCTAAACAATGGTACACGAAAATTTCATTTACATTGTTCAGATGATGCAACTCTTCTACAACATTTTCCATTGTAGGGTCAACTGAGATTCATTCATTTTTTACAATCTTCCCCATGAAAAGAAATTATTGTAACCAAAATTCAAACTTTCTAAACATTCCAAAAATCCATTCCTTTAAAATAGATTTTAAAATAACCCTTAGATGATACTCACACTCATTGGGACTTTTATAATATATCATAATATTTTCAATAAAAACATCCCCAAAATTACTATGTTTGTCCTTAGGGACTCAATTCATCAAATCCATAAAAATAATAGGTGCATTAGTATATTCTAAGTGAATAAAAACAAAATCATAATTCCAATATCTAAAATAGATGGTAGTTTTTGGAATATTTTTTCTTCACCCCTAATTTATTATAACTAGATCAAATATTGATCATGGAGAATAATTTTACCCCAAAAAGTGAATGAAATAAGTCATCCATTCTGTGAAGATTGTATCGGTTCATCATTGTGATTCTATTCAATTCTCTATAATCATTTCATAGCCACATTGATCCACCCTTCTTCTTTACATAGATAAGATTTTCTCCCCATGGAGACACACATGGTCTGATAAACCCCTTCTCCAATAGTCCTTGGATTTTTCTATTTAATTCCATTATCTCCTCATTCACCATTCTAATTGGGCTTTTTGAAATCGTCTTGGAACCCCGAAGGACTTCAATGAATAACTATACCGATCATTTTGGGGGGAGGTCCATGTAACTCCTAAAGAGATACATCAATGTAATCCTTGAATTGGGGGACATTTTATGACATTATACTCTAATTTCCTTCTATATATTCACCTATAATCTACATAACTAAAGCTATTGAAGTTTCTTCAAGACAAAGATTGGGTTGAAAAATCTATCCTTGGAATATATCTATTAGTTTCCCATTCAAGATTACAGATATTTCATTTCTTCTACATTTTATATTTTAATTATAATTTGAGATACAGTCCATCCCAATTATAATGTTGAATTATATCATGGGAATGGATACAAGATTTGTGACAATATTGTGATAAATAATATAAATAATAGTGTTTTTATACACCGATGATACTTGTAAAAGACTACCAGGAATCTTCACTAGTAACTATACGTTTAAATACTCATGGCTTTATTATAAATTAATTCAAAACATATAGTAAATAAATTAATGTATAGAACTAAAATCAAACAATGTATATACTCTCTTTGATAGGACAACAAGAATACGTACCACCACAACATTTAGAGCTTCAACTTTAGATATCATGATTGAAAATAAACAATCTTTATCCCTTGACCTTCGCTGTGTTTAGTGGTGATTCCACTCCACTACCCAATGATTGGGAGAGTGATTAGAAATGTGCTTATGCTATCCACAAATGATGAATTGGACATTAGGTTGGGCATGCACCATCTTCCCTTTGTTGTTAGTGTTAGCAAGTTGAGGCTTCACCTCATTATGTCAATTCCGTGTGATACAGCCATCTCTTCAACACATATGTCACATCTCACTCCCAAGAATGCAGTTCCCCATTTTATTCTTATGACATTTATTACATGTGGGAAGTTTCACTTTCGTTCCTATTTGACGCTAATAAATGCTAAAACACAATCTTGGCTCAATTGATCTCATATTTTAATTGTTTTTTTGAGAAAAATGAATCTCATCGAACTCTAGTTTGACTTTCAAAACACTATGTAAGATCTCATCATACCTATCATAGTCTCGGTTGGCTATATTATTTGTCATATGAGATCTTATTCTAAAACAATTATCATACATTCCATTAGGATCCATGAAAATTCTTGAGGTGTTACTTCAAATCCAAGTGATGGTCATTTTTTAGCCTCCCAATGATTTACTATAATTCTTCTTCAGTATGAAAAATTCATCACCATTTTCATTCTCATCGAATGAGGGAAATACTTATTTATGAAGATCCATCTAAACTCTTCTGACTCCATAGCTTCAATCCCCCCACTTGGCAACATATTTTTAATCTACTCCCACCAATAATCATATTCCACTTAAAAGTGGTAAACATCTAGGGTGAATTTTTCTTATTCATAACATTAAATTATAGAAAATAACTTTTCCATAAATCTTATCCATTGTTCAACAATAAAATTTTTGATAGATCCAATAAACATTGGGTGTCATTGATGCATAATGGACTCAGTGGATTTTTTTCCTTCATAGTGAAGTAGGTCACTAATCTTGATTCACATTATTTTCCATAACATGAGTCAGTTGGTTCATCATTATCATGAATGTTTCCATTCCAGATTACATTTGAGGGTAATCAGTACATGGTCCATTAGGGCCACCAATTCCCTCAATCATCCTATTTCCTTCCATTTTCTAAAAGAATAAAACCTTAGTGATATAAAATTTTCATTTATTGAACATTTATCTATAAATGATTTTTATGTCATAAAACATCATTCTTAATAAAATTAATTTTCTATAGAAATCATTCATAATGATTCATAAAAATCACGGTATAAACCAAAAATCCTCCATGAGAGTGTCATACTGTGAGTGTATCAATGCATGTTGTCATGCACCAGTTCCCATTCGAGTTTATCTCAAAGTGGTTTTTTTGGGGTTTACCTCTAGATACTTTTGTGCCAGATCCACACCCACTGGTTAATTTCAATAAAATGAATTATTTGTTCAGAAACCACTTATATAATATTTCACCAAAATAGAAAGAATATTTCCTCTCTTTAATAAATATTATAGTTTTATTCATGTATTTTTTATATCCTAATTTTACTATCTTACTAAACTATCTGTTGAAACTAACTATGGTATCCCTTATTTTTATTACGTAATTTTTCTTTATATTTTATAAATAGAGGATTTTTAATGTTTATCTTTTTGGAAAGAAGGTACATCATAAATGAGAACATATATAATTAATCTAATATAATAGAAAATATTCTTCTTTTCATCATCCTTTGTAAAATTACTGCAAATTAAAATCTGGGGACAAATATTAAATGAATAGTTTAGAATAAGGTTCAGTAATAGAAAAATAAGTGTATCAATTTACATGTAAACATGATAGATATATATAATATCATGAGGAAGATCATAAAAAATTACAAAGAGGCATATAATAATAATAATAAAATTAATTGTAACATGTAGATGTGGATAAAAATTTTAATTTATACATTTATAAGCATATCACCCATGTCCATTCACAAGGTGTCATAAAAATAACCACGGTTATTCACCAAGGTATCATATAACATATCATCTGTAGATATCGATTTCAATTCCTAATGAATTGAATAACTATCAGTGTGAACTATTAATAGTATTTTATTTTCATGTGATCAACAATGATCATAGTCCATCATATCAAAAATAACTCATAGAGAATAAAATAAATATGGTTCATATGAAAATCATTGCATTTAAAAAATATCATAAAGATGTGATCATTATATCATTTATGACACACGGAAAGGGAATGAGCGTATTATATATGTGAATTCAAGAATAATGTAAATCCTTTTTATATATTAATGAGCACCCTTAGAAATTAATGTGGTTTCGGTGGTTACATTAAAATATAAAATAATTTCTTGAGAAAAAGGGAGTGTTTTTATATAAAATTCAACAACATAATGGGTATGAAACATAGAATTATATATCCTTAAAAATAGGTGAGATAGTGGTCACCCATTCATAAAATAATCATAATAAAGTAGACGGGATGAATAAAATAGAAATAATAACATTTTATAGAAACTTTAAATACATGAAACAAAAAGTGAACATGAAAGGAAAAGAGAATTTGGAATTTCCCTTACCATGAAGAGTAACTTTTAAAACTCTACGATCGGAAACATGAGTACTTGAGCACAACATGGGTGGAATTATTGGGAGGTAAAACTATCAGAGCATCTTGGGGGATAAAATTTAAATGAATTAAAATGAAATAATGTCTTTGTATTTACAGTAAAAAAGAGGGAGTGTTTATTAATTTATTAGGACACCTAATTAATGGTATTTGAAAACCCAATAGCTTTCCCATGTCAATTTCCAAGGGTTTGGCCACATAGGGAACCTCTAATAATAATTTAATACAAATGGGTTTAAAATAATTTTAATTTTCATATTATATCATTATGATGCCATAAAACACACTAAAAACTCAAAACTATATTTTTACTATTCACTAAAAAACAAAATGTTTTATAAATATATCAAAATTCTACCCTATTGTAATATAAATTTTCCTAATTAAAAAATGAACATGATTTAATTAAAATAATTTTCTAAATTTCATTTTTATGTAAAATTAATATTTTCAATATAAAATACAATTACTTAGCGAATAATTGATAAAAGAGTTATTTATTTAAAATATTATATCACATTATGATTCATAATTCTGAAATTGATTTTTTTCATCCATAGGTGATGTTATTATTACATTTTTCATATTAATATTTATATGTGTAATATTACTACTCATAAGATTCTATTCACTAAAAATTCAGTTGATCATATCAAACTCTAAATTTATTACTAACCACATCATGGAATGTATATTTTATGAAAATATTTTCACCGTATCAATTAATTAAATAATACAAATTATTTTAAAATATTATTTTTCAATATTCATCAATAATATTACACTTCTACGAATGAATAAAAATATTATTCCAAGATTTCATTTGACATTTGAAATTCAAATTCAATGTTTATTTAACGTTAATAATAAAGAACAATTTAATTTATACCAATAGATTACACAATTTAACTAATGCCTCATTACATAACCCCTTGTAAAAACTTCATATTACCAAAGAGTAAGGTGTGAAATTCTGATAGAATCATGGGGTGGATCAGAAAACATTTCTGGTCTGGTGATTTCAATCAACATGATCTTCTCCTGTAAGCGATTTTGTTCAAGCTTAACATATTGAAGATCAACTTGGTCTTTGTCCATATTAACTGCCAATGACACTAACTCCATCCCAAGATCTAAGAATGGTCTTTATCTGGAATAATTCTACTGGTAGAATCCATTGATACTTCATTCTACATTAATTATCTAGTATCATTTCTATTCGTAAATAATAAATATAAGAATAATTATTATTACTGATTTCGACGATCATACTAACCAAGAGTAAAATAATATAAGAATCACAATTTTTAGATTTCAATTATATATATATATTTATATATTGATTATGATAGAGTAAACCATGCAAATTTAGGAACATAAAATATTATTCAAATGTTTGGGACACTATATATAGCCTCAACACAAAATCTGATATCCATACTGCACCATAACCCTTCTTACACATGTAGAAGGCTCGCTATTGGGGCCACCATATGATCTATTGGTTTCATGACAATATGTAAATCTCATATCACCACATCAAAATACTCTCCATCCTATGGTTTTTCATGCTCACCCAGGTACTTGAGTGTTCTCTATCTCTGAAACATGTAAGGTGTTCATAGACTGTTATCCTTACCATTAGTACTACAGGTACAATGTGTTTTTCTACTGGGGGTGGTATAACTGTTTCACCTAATATATGCGATATCTACGGTACAAATCCATGTATCGATGTACCATCACCCAGCAAATCATCCTCACGATCATGTTGTGGAATCATGGTAGGGTGTCTACGTGGAGAGATATCTAAATATAACAATATGTACCATGGTAAATTGAGTGATCTTGGTTAGCTAACACAAGATGTATAAGAAGAGACACCCAAATCCTATTTTATGCATGTAAAATTGTTATTCCAAACAACTAGTGCCTCATGTACCGAGTCGAAAAGCATAATTTCGAGTCCTAGTTTATGGATATGTTGGTTGCTTCACCAAAAAAGGATTGTCTATCCTGAAAGTTGAACTAAAAACACTTAGAATTGTTTCCCCAAACCAACCTAAAACCCTCTAGGTCCTTATATAGAACCAACATACTCTAATAACACTTTTTCAAGACACATAAAATAGTTCTCATTCCATTTCTACCGAATCCCACATCCAATTGTATAGGTGTTGAATACTAGCACTGAGTAGGCATATCCCAATAATTGGAGGCATTTTTCTAATTACTTGTACACATGCACACATCTCTAAACAAAAAAATTGAAATTCAAAAACACTATGTAAACAAGAATGCATACCACTAATATACCACCAATAGAGTACGAAAGTAGAAAATAGGAATGTAAACTGGGCTAGAATACACTTCCACCCAAAACGTGTCTGCGAATTTCACTGCACATGTCCCTAAAAGTCCTCAATAGAAAACCCTACCTAATGGGAATGGTACTAGATAGATGTATGAAGCAATAGGAATAGACATCGAATATATGTTATCACTAAGAACCACCCAGCCCGGGTCCACCTAAGACCCCATCAAAGAGTCAATCATATTTCAAAGACCTGATTGGTGTGGGAAATCCTATTGAGGGTTGAGTAAATCAATACATAGTAGGGCAGCTGAAATCCATAATGGAAACTTTTCTATATAGGTAATTAAATTGGAATACCATGACAGAAGAGCCTAAAGGAAGATCATGGATGAACACGACTATGGCACATAATTTAGGAACACCACCAATGAATACCATGAATGAATGAAACTATGGAACACCATTAAGGAACTCCAAGAACAAACACCACTAAGGAACACCACAAAGGGTAACCACTGAGGAACACCATGATGGAACACCATTTTGGAACACTACAATGGATCACCATAGAGGAACACCACTACATAACACCATGAAGGAACACCACCATGCAACACAAATGTGGAACAACATGAAGGTTCAGAACAAAAGAACACCATAAAGGAAAACCACAGCAGAACACTATGAAGAAACACCAAGAAGTAACAACATGATGAAAACGCATGAAGGAATCCCACCAAGGAACACCGGTAATAAATACCTTGATGTAACACTACAAAGAAACCCCATAAAGGAACACCACAAAGGAACTTTGTAAGGACCTGACCTCAGTTTCCTGAAGCTGGTGCCTTATTTAAATATTTTGGAATATAAATAAGTAATATGCATCCTGAAGGACCAAGTTGTTTTGTATCATTGGAAAGAAGATACACACACAAGTTCTACATTACAAATGGAAACAAAAAATAACATAAAAATTACTTCGACAACATCCATAACTCCTAGGTTATTTCAACATGTCATTTATAATAAAATATTAATGACCTAAGAAAATGAAACATAATAATTGGATATATTCAAATGCCTAGAAAGGGTATTCAATATAGTGGATGATATCTTAAATATAAACATTAGGAATGGTGAATAACTTAAATACCCATTCCTTTAAAATTAATATAAACATAATAGGCTAGAAAGAAGAGTTGAATAAATAATTCCATGATAATAAATAATAATAGGTATTATACTAGTATAATAACCACATGATATATCAATATTAGTTTCATAATGATGGAATTCGTAATGTGAGACATCATAACCAAACCATTAAGGCCTCTTTCCTAGATCATAAATAAACATTTTGTCAAGGCCTTGTGTTGGGACAATAGTTTATGTCGTGAGACCTACCAATGCAACGAGAGTCTATAGTTAGCCCTAACCGACACTAAAAATGACCAATTAATCCCTAATAGGAATATTGATACACATAAACAACATATACATTCATAATGATACTAATATATGAAATTTAAATAACTTTCTTTGAATATTAATTATAAACACTAACAATTTTTATTAATCTGGTGAATGGTTTTAAGATTCCCCATCTATAGAAAAATGAATCATAAACCATTTATATAAATATGGTAGATGATATAATGAAATACTAATCCCAGTTATACAAAATAATCAACATGATTTTTTAAAATATATGAAGATACTCTTATAAAATCTTCGAGTAATTATTCAGATAAATACTATATTACTTTGAAAAGAAGAGTTCTTTTGGAATAATATTTGTATAAATCCATATGTAAAGTATTAAATTAATTTAATAATAAATTGATTGAAATAATAATGATAATGGTTTCTATAAATAGATTATATATTTCCCTTCAAAATAGTTATGAATTTGAGAAATTCCCTTGAAATAAGATTTTTTATTAGGACATATTTTTGAAAGATCATTTTAAAAAATATAACACCCCATAAAGGATGTTATGATTCAAGTTAGAAAAAATATATATAACATTCACATAAAAATAATGAAAATTTCATATCCATGAATAAGAATTTAATTTATGTATGTTCATAATAAAAGTAACCAGAATGAAAATGGAGGTTCAGGTTGAAACCCCTTACCTATGTCAGAAGGTTCCACTCTTTAATTTATGGTACAAAAATATACAATTAGACTCATTAATAAATTAATTCAGCACAAATTATACAGGAATATAGTTTATCATAATTCTTTAGTTCTAATATTTCCATCTTGATATGTAAAAATATTGAATTCCATCATTAGAGTGTGTTTGTTTTGTTGATTTTTGAAATCGGTAAACCTGTATTTAGGTAATGGGGCTCACGTGGAATGGATGTAAACCTCAAGAATTTAATTTTCTTATTATATATAATCATAATTAGTTTTTAATGGTAATTTATTTCATTTAGTTTCATGGAATTATGATTAATCATTATATGAAATATTAATGACAATCTCTAAGATTATTTTAGCGGTATTTTTATTATATTGAACTAGTTTGGTAATATGAGTTAATATTATATACTTATAAAAGTAAATTAATAATAAATAGGTTATAAGACATATACAATAGATATTATAAACCATAATAGTGGTTTCATTACCATTGTAGAATTGTAAATTGAGTAATGAATCTTCCTCGTCCACTAAGGTTGTCAATTGGCACATCATGGACAATGATTTCATTTAAAAAAGAAAAGAGTTAGAGAGAAAAGATATTGATGATGGTTAATCCATTAAAATGATATAATTACTGTATATATATGATACATGACTTATCGTGTTCATTTGGATGGAGGGTGTGCGTATAGGATAACAATAGAAATGAATTTGAAATGAAATTGAAAGAAACAGAATGTTAATTTATCTCTTGAATCATCCATCCTAGCAATCCCTTAAAGGAAATGGTTTTGGTTTTTTGTAATGAACAAGAGCTAGTGGAAGTGGGTATTGACTAGGTAATGGAATTTTTCTATAACTATGTCTATATTCATTGATTATAGGAGTGAAGAGAAGAGTGAGTGAGGGGGGTTTTATAGTGGAGTAGAGAAGGGGTTTCTAGTTATTTTACTCATTATTTAATTTTATTTCCAAATAATACCAATATTATTGATACAAATTACCACTAATAGTAATATATTCATGTTAGTTTGAACCATGTGTTCTTAAATATGCAATGAAGTTGGGAATAGTGAATTTAACTAATAGTGTATATATACAGTACATTATCGTATTTTATTATTCATAAAAAATCTAGTATTATAGGAAAATCCCAAAAATTATCCATAACCCTTTTTCGACATGTATAATTAAAAAATGAACAAAATTTTGTCGATTTTTTTTAAATATTATTAATTTAATTTTAAAAAAAATAATAATTTATTTGAAAATGTAATTATTTTTTATATATATTTCTTTTTATATCACCTTGAAAAAGTAATCAGGATCCCATTATCATATTACCTTATGAAAATGAAATAATAATATGAATTTATATTCATAAGTATAAATTTATTATAAGTATTACTATTCATATGGGTAGGTTATTGTTCACCAAATATTACGTTTTTCTTATCAGACACTACATATCTTACTGAACTCAACTGTGTATGACAATTTTTCAAAATTCAACATATTGAGGTGAAAATATTATTTTTACTAATTAGGATATAACAAAGTGGACTTTTTTATAGAATTAGTGTTTCATTAATTCAATATTAAATTTATATGCTGAATCATGGGGTGTTCCATTACCCCAACCTTACTAAAATTTTGTCCTCGAAATTAATAGAATGTTACCTCACAAAAACATTTTTATAGTTCTTCATAATAAGCTCCTCATGATCCCTTATTGCATCTTTGATTTAATTATTTTTCCAAATTATCATTACCCTTCGTGTTTTCTGATTCCTCAACACTTGTTCTTTAGTGTACAGAATCTAGATAGGCTCTTCACAGTAGGATATTTTAGGTTCCAATTATATACCTTCAGATGTGAGGACATGTGTTAGGTCTAGCAAGTTCTTTCATAGCAATATAACATAGAAACAATTTTTAACTTTAGATAGGCTAGGAGGAATATAAAAATGATATTAAACATATCCTATTCTCTAAAGAATATAAAAAGGTATTATGTACCTATGGATCAGTTTCCCTTTGCTCCCAAATCATATAACACCCTTCCATGGAGATAATTTTTTGAAAACATGATCTCTTACATGATACAATAAATCCTTCCATTGATTATCAGCATACCTTTTTTGTCTTCTTTGAGCTGCTTTGACATGACATTGAATCGTATTTACCTTCGATGTTGTTCCCTCCATATGCTCTAGTCCCACATACTTCCTTTCACCAACCTCATCCCAACTTATGGTTTTACAACATCACTTTCTATACAATTCTTTATATGGTTTCATTTGAATACTGGATTGGAATCAGTTGTTGTAGTAAAACTCTACCAAGGGTAAATACATATCCTACATACCTTGAATGTCAAGTGAGAATGATCCCTTCAAGTCTTCTATTGTATAGACCATCCTTTCGGATTTCCCATCAGTTTGTTGGTGTTAAGAAGTATTCAAACAATCCGTAGGATCCAATAATTTATAAATATGTTTCCATAATTTTTATGTATATCGAGAATTGCAATCAATCACTACTTAAAGAGGTTCTCCATGATGACTTAAAATTTGGTTGATATAGAGTCATGCATGATGCTCCCGTCGAAAATCCTTCATTATAGGGAGGAATTGTGGAGATTTTGTATGTCGATAAACAATTACAAGTATTACTTCATTCTTTCATGGAGTTTTGGGTTATACAGTGATAAAATACATAGGGATGGTATCCCATTTCAATATATAAATATATAGAAATTTCATTAATCCTTTAGGATGTTGTTGTTTTCCTTTCACTTGTTGGTAGACTAAACATCTTGATTCATAATCAGAAATTTCTCTCTTCTTGTTGTCACATGATAAATATTCCATCAAATCTCTATATATTTTGGTGATACCATAGTGTATAAAGAAATATGATCTATGAGAACCATCCAATAACCCCCTTTTATTGTTGGGTAGAGAGGGAACACATAACATCTTCCCATATTTCAGAACTCCATCTTCAAATATGATGTCAGCCAACTTCCCCTATTTCACAGCATTAATTGTTATTTGTAGGTTCTCATCATCAGGCTGAGATATTTTAATCATTCTTAATAAATATGTTTTGGAAACCTGATAAAATGAGTAGTGATGTTTCACATTCATTGATACTTCCAATATCTATCCTCACTAGATCCATGTACACATGATCCTTATCTATCCACATTTTATTATGGACTCCATGATCCTTCCTTCTAAATGAATCAACCACCTTGTTTTCCATTAATGGGTTATAGTGTGTGGTACAATCATAATCCTTAAGTAGTCTGAGCAGTTTCCTTTGCCTCATGTTGAGTTATGTCTACAAGAAGATATTTTTTAAACTCTTTTTATTGGTATATATCTCACATCTTTCACCATAGAGGTAGTGTCTCTAAATTTTTTACAGAAAATTTCACAACCTCTAAATCAAGATAATGAGTTGGATAGTTTTTTCCTGAATTTGTAACCACCTTTATGCATAGGTAATAACTCTATCATTCATCCTAAGGACACACCAATGTCCCTATATTGACACATCACTATAGATCAAAATCACATCATTCCCTGATGGTAGATATAGGATTGTATCATTCACTAATATCATCTTCAATTATTCCAAAAATTCCATACATTATATGGTCCCTACGAACATAACCCCTTTATGTGTAATATTGATCATTAGGTTGTATAAATGAGTGATGTTCTGAGCGACACATTGACAATAACCTACTAAACCAATGAAACTATGTACCTCAGTTCTGTTCATTAAAACATGTCAATCTTGAACAACCTTTGTCTTCAATGTATTAACTGATATTCCATCCTTAGATACAATGTGGCCAAAAATAGAATCTCTTTAGAGCCAAAACACAGGCTTTCTAAAAATCTCATATAATTCATTTATTCATAGATTCTTACGAATAGGGAGAATGTGATTTTCAAGATCTTCATATCTTTTGGAGTATACTAAAATATCATTAATAAATACTACCAAAATGTCATCAACATATTCCTTGAAAATTATATTCATTAGATCGATAAAAATAGATAATACATTAGTCAGTCCAAAATGCATTACTATAAACTCATAATTCTTATAGTTTGTATGAAATTCTATTATTGTAATTTCTTCCTTGGTCACAAGAAGTAGATGATATCCAAATTGATGGTCAATCATCAAGAAATATTGAGCATTATGATGTTGATCAAATAAATCATCCATGAGGGATTTGTGATACTTGTTTGGTACTGTTGTCTCATTGATATCTGTGTAGTCATTGCAAAACCTCTTAAATCCATCATTCTTCTTAATGAAAAAACATGGGATCTCATGGAGAAACACTAGGGAAGAGAAATACATTATCACTCAATTCCAATAGTTGTTTCTTCAATTACACTAATTCAACAGTTGCCATTTTATAATGGGTTTTTGATATGGGCCATGAATAAAGAATTAAGAAAATTGAAATCTCAATTTTCCAGCTTTGGATGATGTCTAGGTATGTCCTCAATAACGACATCAACATATTATTTCCCAATAGTTTATCCCTCTATTTGAACATAATTTTGCTCATGCACAATTATTGCATTCTCTTCCCCTGCAATAATTGAATTAAGTAGAACTACCGGGGGTGGATCTCGATGAGAATCATATGGTGATGTCTCTGCCCAAAAGATAAGGGATTCTATATTTTCCTCAAAAATGGTAACCTCCTTATTCATTAAATAAATTTTTGGATCATGGTTCTAAATCCAATCTATAACTAAGAATATATCAAAGCTAATCATGGGAATGGCAATAAAATTAGTAGATAGAGAACATTTTTATTTCATAATGTGGACTTCCTAATACAACATTGTTGCAATGATACATCCCTTAGGAGTTATGACTCACTACTCACTTATTGAATCAAATTGGAAATATCTAATTTTATTTCAAAGATGAGAGGATTTGAAAGAATGTGATAATTGATAATCAAATAATGAATGGGATAAGTTAGAGATAATTATTAATGAACCTACCATGACATCCTTGGGAACTTCAAACTTCACATTTGTGACCGCATAAGCTGGGCCTTACTCCATTGGACATCTTTGGGGAATTTCTCAATGATGCACAGTATTTTCATATACACAATGTCCCATATCCCTACAATTGTATCATTCTAAAATGGTAGATTATTTATTCCCGTTACAATCTTGAGGCAAGTGGCCATTTTTCAACACTTGTAACAGACTCCCATTCCCTTTAAGAAAGTCTTAGGGTGTTTCATCCAATAGTTACTAGAGGATGGATGGTCAAACCTTCCCTTATTCTCCATTTCATGATTTTTTTCCATATTTTTGGAAATCACACTTCCTCAATTATTTTTAGTTTATGTCATAAGACAAATAAAATTCATTTTCCCCCTTGATAGCACTTGAGACTATTTCTTCATATAATGGGAAACATTGGGAGACTCGTGCCCTTCAGAGGAATTGTCTTAAACCATCAAAGAATTGACCAGTTTTTCTCCTTGGATTATTTATGTAGTATGCATCATGCCTTTCCATAATTGTAAAATTGGATTCATTCATGGAAACATTTTTAATATCCATCTTATCATATTCAAGAATTTCCTCTCCATATCCGCTTGTTGTTCGTGAGGGAAGTGTTTTTCTAGGAAAATTTCCATAAAATATCTCAATTCTATCTATTCTATTTCTATATACCCCTTTGTGTTTTAGAATAATTACCACCACTAATCAGAATCTTCCAATGGATGATAAACTACAATGAAAACCTTCTATCTTTTGTTATATACTAAAACAAGAAATATCTTCTCTAGGTGAAATATTAACTACCCAGCTACAAATGGGTTTGTAGTCCCATTGAATGTTGGAGTTCATAGTCTCCTAATGAAATCTAATATGGATACCCCACATTTTGGTTCTGGATGCTCTATATGGGAATGGTTATTATTCATAATATAAGTCATATATCATAGTACAGTTATATGAAGCTCAACACCAGTCACAACACTAGAGAAAACATCATTATCTTTCATCGGAGGGAAATCCATTCATGGGACATGAGTATTCATGTCATTTCCATTTCTTCCAGTATAGACCATTTCTATATAATGGAAAACATCATATTAGGGTATGAATCGTAATTTATATTCTCAATGTAGAAAAATAATTTTCATAAATTGAAATTCTATATGTTTCTAACCACATAATCATAAACATGGTTTCATTGAGGAATAATTGGAATTTAAATACTTCATAATAGATTATAAAGTCAATGTGAATTATCATATTCATATACACAAACAGTGTCAAACTAGGTGCACAAAAAGGACCTTTTGTGTACCTGGATACCCTAGTTCAACCTTGAAACTCATTGTCGATGTTTTCACAACAATGTATATCTGTTCCGGAACAACATCCATGTGTACTATCCATACATGGATATATTTTCTTGAAAGATCCACATATTCTATTCCATACAATAAATTCCAAGATTTTCATCTATGTTTTATCCCCATAGACTATGTTAGGGGTGTGTTACCTAATCTGGGTTCTATAAATCTAGTTTTCATGTTTTCTATTAAACTTCCTTTAATACAAATTGTAAGGACCTACCATCGCTTTCCAATATATGGTTCCTTATTTAATCTCATTGCCCATATAAAAAAGGTATCCGAATCCCAAACGAAATCATAGTTTAGTATCAGTGGAATAAATATACATAAATAAGTTCATCATTGCAACTTGAAACAGAAAACAACACATAAATTCATTTGATAACATCCATAACTCCTAGGTAATTTAAACATGTCATTCATAAATAAAATCATCCACACCTGATAAAATGAATTCCTAAAAAGGGGTGTTCTCAAATTCTCATTAAGGGTAAGAAATATATCTAATTATTTCATAATCATAAACCTTAGAAATTGTGAATATCTTAAAAAATTTCCTTTAAATATTAAAATTGAGCATAATATGGAAGGAATAAGATCTGGAAAAATAATTCCATAATCAAACATAATAATGGTTACTCTACTCATAGAATGACCACATGAACTCTATATACTAGTTTATCTAGGGGTAATTCATAATGTTAGATATCGTACCCATACAGTTAAGGCTTTGTTCCAAGACCATAATTAATCATTTTTTCATGGTCATATGATATGACTATTGTTTGTCTAATGAGACCTAACGATGCACCATGGGGATATTGAGGGTCATATAGGACAATTACCTTGTCCAGTGAATTCCTCATTTGAATCGGGATAATCCAAAACAATATATATATTCATATTGAAACTAATACATGGAATGTAAATAACATTCTCTGAACATTAAGCATTAAATAACAATTCAGAGTAAATTGGGGAATGGTTTTACAATAGCTCATCCATAGCCAAAAAATTTATAAAACATTTAATTAAATATTTTATATGATACCATAAAATATCAATCCCTTTAATATATAAAAAATCATAAGAGAGTATTTAAATAGGTGAAGATACACCTATAAAATCTTTGAGTAATTGTTTAGATAAAAACAAATTTAATTTGAGAAGAAGGGTTCTTTTTGATATTTTTTCATATTAATACAAAAGTAAATAAAGTTAGTGTTTTAATAATAAAATGAGTGATATTTTAATATTTATTGCATCTGAAAACATCATATATAGTGACATTGAAAATATGTAAAAATTTCAGAAATTCCCTTGAAAGATGATTGGTTATCGGGATGGATTTTTGAAAGATCCTTCTAAAAATATAACACCGATAAATGAAGTTATGAATATAGTTTGAACACATATATATAATATTTACATTGAAATTATGAGGATTACATATCAACAAATAATAATTTAATTGAGTTCAGTAGAAATTAAATGTACCCTGAAAGAAAATGGAGGTTCAGGAAGAAAACCCTTATGTAAAGTCTGAATGATCCACTCTTGACCTTCTGGTTCTTGAATATGAAACTAGAATCATAAATTACATAATTATGAACCTATTATAAATTTATTTTTATTGTCATATTTTTTTAGTTAATTTATGTCTTTATTGTTATGTTATAATATTGAATTCTATTATTTAAGAGTTTTCATTTTCTTGATTTTGGTAATCAGTTCACTTCTTTTTTTGTAATGGAATTCATGTGGAATGGATTAAAATATATAGAATATAATTTATATATTATTTCTGAACATATATATGTTTTAATGTTAAATTATTTCATTTGGTTACATTTAATGTGGATTAATCATTAGATTAAATATTAATCAAAATCACTTCGATTATTATAGAGAAATTGATTTTATTATAAACTAGTTTTGTCATATGAGTTAAAATTATGTACATATTATTGTTTTGGAATATAAAATATGTTATAATACATATATTATATATATTTTAAACAATAAAAATGGTTTCATTACCAGTATTGAAGGTGAAATTGATGATCAAAACATCATCACCCATGAAGGTTGTAATTTGGCACCTCACGGATGATGATTTCCTTTATAAAATAAAAGAAAGAGAGAGAGTAAGAATATTGATGTTGGTTCTTAAAATAACATGATATAATTCCTGTATATATATGATACTAGATTAATCATCGATATTTTTATAGAGTAGGTAAGGATAGTACAATAATAGAAATGAACATGAAATGAAATTGAAAAAAATAAAATGTTAATTTACCAATTCAATCCAAATCCTTCAGAATCTCATTATGGGATGATGTTTTGGTATTTTGGAAAGACCAAGTGCTCTTATAAGTGGGTAGGAACATGATAATGGTATTTTGGAAGAAAATTTAGAAGCATCAATGATTATTGGAGTAAATAGAATAGGGAGTGCAGAGGGTTTTATAGTAGAGGATAGGAGGGATATCCAATTATTTTATTCATTGATTAATAATTTCCCAAAGATAAAAAATTGTAATGAATATTTTGACTAAGAAATGTAATATTTTCTTGTGAGTTCAAACCATGTGTGCTTTAATCAGCCATGATTCAAAGAATATTGAATTTAACTAATAATATATATATATATATACGTTAAATTACCATATTTTACTATTCATAAAAATTCAAATATTTCCCAACAATATGAAAAATAATCCCTAAACATTAATAAATGTTTAGAATTTATAAATGAACTCCATTTATTTAAAATAAATTTCCATATATTATTTATTTTTGTTTTAATTTCAATAAAAATTTATTTGATAACTATCAATTTTAAATTTTTATTTCATTTTATATCACCATGAAATATTAATCAAGATCTCATTATTTTATAACCTTAAGACAATAATATAATAATAATATTTATTATTCATAAATTTCATATTAATATTCATATTAATATTCATATCTATATGTTACCATTCTCCAACAATTAAGTTTGTCTTATCAGACTCCATATATATTACACAACACAACCGTGTTTGTTTGTTTTTTGAAATTCAACTCACAGATGTGGAAATTTTATTATTACCTGATATGTTATAACAAAGGGGATTTTTGTAGGGACTTTGAATTTTATGCTTTCAGTATTAAATTTATGTTCTAAATATTTTGGTGTTAAAAACACCACTAAGGAACACTATGAAGGAACACCACTAATGAATTCCAATAAAGAACACCACGGAAGAAAACCACTAATGAACACCATGAAGGATCATCATGAAGAAGAACCATAAAGGAACAACATAAAGGAACCACAAAAAAACACCAAAAAGGATGAACAATAAAAAAATGAAGGAACCACACGGAAATACATGGATTATTGTCAGCTCAGACAAGTATAATTCTAAATCACCAAGAGAGGGATGTTCAGTTATAGTCCAAAGATCACCGAGTTTCAATTACACATAGTGTATCTGTTGACACTGAAATTTGGAGAAGGGAAAAATTGGGTAGAGAGTAGAGAAATGAATGAATCTGGGATGGAAAGAGGATAGTTCAAGGACCAGGGTGAAAGGGCGCCCAAGATTCCACGGGCACGCGTATGATTCGGGGGCCGCATTCAAGGGGCCTTCCGACGTGTAGCATCTTGCGTGTTAAGCCTACGTTTCACACCCAAGGCAGTGTAAACTGTTTGTTTGTGCACCCGGCCCCCCATTTCATGTCCAAGGCAGCGTCAAATGGGTGTCTAAATTCTTGGACCCCTTCTGAACATGATGCCCCATCAACCGTGGCGTTGTGCGCCCTATCCCATTTCCACACCCAAGGCAGCGTCAAATGGATATTTGCGTTCTAGATCCGCCATCACCCACATGTTTTCACACCTGGTTCATGCACTCCTCCACGAGGACTCTGAATATAAAACTAACTGTATCCACACTATCCATGGATGGTAACCGAAGACGAAGTGACGCTCTACTACATGAAATCCCAGACTTCCACAACCACTCGAATAACCCCATGGCCTTCAGGTATTGTATTTTGCACGATAGTTCCCCCCGAGGGGGCACCCTCGGGCAGGCCCTCTGGTCCCTAAACCTCGTGATTTTTGTTTATTTGAGATGTCTTTTGCACGCAAGGGGTCCCCTTTTGCGTGAAAGTTCCCTCTATGTCATGTGCTCGTGTGCGTAACCCCTCCGTCTAGTATGTCACTTGTCCATATTGTGTGGAAACCTTTCTTATTGTGTGCCATCTATCCATCTTATGCACAAACATTCCTTGTGGTGTGAAACCCCTCTATCTTGCGTGCCACCAATCCCTCTTGTGTGCAACCCCTTCATCCAGCATGCAACCCTTGTATTTTTCACTTAGACCTGCTATCATGCCCTGGCTCATTCTCTTACATGCACTCCATGTATTGACATCACCATAAGGCCCCATGTCTAAGCCCCTTTTATGCATGACACACATGCATCATGCACTCTCATCCCATGGGGTCCTTCGGGTTTGAACAAAATTATTTCAAAGTCCCTTGGGTGATTTTCCAATTTCATTTCTTTCCCTCATGCTTCATTGCATAGGCACGCTAACAGGTATTGCTTCTTCACATAGCCACGCTAACGTGGACCCCCTAATAGATCTCTCCATAACACCCCCTCACCATGGAATTGTGGATGCCATCCTTCCCTCACAGGAAGGTAGGTATCAATTATGTATTCCCTAGGGAAGCGGAGAAAACCAACATCGTCCGAGCTGCCGGACGTTAAACTCCCATGAACCATCATCCATAGCACATGACGTTAAACTGTGACCACACCCTATGTGTCGGACTCAGGGTTCCCCCACCTTGAACATTATGCACTCACATTAGCCTCCATGGGAGTGAGATCATTCGTCACATGGAATCAGATCCTATTTATCGAAGCGGGGTCAGTCTGTGGGGAAATAGAAACTACCCTGGTGAAGCCCCAAGCTTTTCTTGCAGGAGGTAGCACCCCTACTTCTCTTCCCTTCCTTGGTTCCAAGTCCCTATAACACTGGTGTTTGTAACCATCCGGGCCTCCATCCTATAGTATGTCCCAATCTCTATATCCTCTCGCTGCTAATAGGGCATAAGCCCATGTTTACTCTCTGTGCAGATAACCACACATAAGCACCCATTCCACTTCCCACAGATGCACCTTCTGCAATGTGATTCTCAGGTCTTTGCTGCCTCTTATTTCTCACACCGAGCATGAATCACCAGTTCTTAGAGTAAGCATCGACCATGAAATCCTCTCTGGGTAGCTTAGAGAGTAAGCCCCTAACACCATTCTAAACTATGTGGAATTTGATACATTCCAAGGAAAGTTACGTAGGAGGCCTCCCTAAGGTTATGTCCCACTATCCATTGGTCCAGACCATCTTCATGTCAGTTCACCAAACCCATCCTGAGATACTAGTTCGTTGATCCCTGTCAAGGCATGGTATGTAGGAAGCCTCCCTACGGTTCAATCCCACCATCCATTGCTTCCAAATCGCTTCACATAGGATGACCTTCGTCCTGCATAATGTTAAACTGCATTTCCCATTTTTCATCAAGCAAGATGCTAAACATCATCCCCCATCCCGAACTATGTGGACATTGTTCTTGTCCTAAGAATGGTACGTAAGAAGCCTCTCCGAGGTTCATTCCCAACACCTAGAAGTCTCGACCATCTTCACATCGGTTCCCAATCCATCCCAAACTACGTTGGTTTTGATCCCTTTCTCCAGGATAAGGTACATAGGAAGCCTACCTAAGGTTCAACACCATATAGAGGTATGTCATTGTGACCCCATCCAGCTATAATCCATTGCGATCCCATCCAATGGTAAACAGTTGTTCCCCCATCCAGCGGTACAATTTTTTGACCCTATCCAGCGATAAGCTGTTATTACCCCATCCAGCAGTAATCTGTTGTGACCCGATCCAGTGTGAATCCATTGTGACCCCATTCCATGGTAATACATTTTTACCCCATCCAGAGGTAAGATGTTATGACCCATCAAGTGGGTGACCATTGTGACCCCATCCATTGGTAAGTTGTTTTGACCCCATCTAGCAATAAGCCGATTGTGACCCCATCCAACGGTAATCCTTTGCGACCCAATCCAGCAGTTAGCAGTTGAGACCCCATCCATGGTAAGTCATTTTGACCCCATCCACCAGTAATCCATTGTGACCCTATCAAATGTTAATCCATTTTCAACCCCACTCGATGTTTATCCACTGTGAGGTGAACTACGAGGACTTTGATTCCCTGCCACAGGGATATGCAGGAGGTCTCTTCAAGACTCAATCCCAACATCATTTTCATCCTTGATTCGACTCCATCTCATTATCCAACCACTTCACATAACCATCCATCATCCATTTTGATTCATAACTTGGCCTCCACATAACGATGGGATCATGCCACCTCATTCTCCATAACAACAATCAGATAGCTAACCACGCGTTAGCCCCAACATCGGTGTTCTCCCCTGGGGATTCACTCACCTGATTCACTCTAGTTATTATTACGATCAGTTTGATCCATCTCATCTAGACATTAAAATTGAGGCATACCCTAGGCTAAACATAGGATGTGGAAGAAAAAACTCAGATATGTGCCTATGGACTAAATTCCTCACATTCGATTTGAGATTCCTCGTGGTTCTGTGCCATTGAGAATCCCTATAATAAGAGGAAAAACCCATACATGCCACTATTATAGCATCCAGACATGCTAGTTATGTCCAACGTGACTACTCACTGGACCGATGGTTTCTTCCCTAACCGGACCATTTGGAATGTCCTGATAGAAGCAGTGTAATTATCGGGTGTCCCTGAAGATATGGCACTAAGAATAGTTTCATGAACAACGTCCAAATCTATAAGGGTGACCTAGATTATGATGCGAGATCTGAGGAGGAATCCATGGATGGATGAACTGACATCCCATCATCCTGTTTCGATCACAGAGAAAACATCCAAGAAAAAGGCATGGATTTCACCCGACTTTGGAAAGCAGGAATGTGGGGAAACAAACCGCTTCACCGTCCCCGAAAAGACAGACGTGCACGCCCCATCGAAATCATCGAAAACAAAGATGTCGAACCCAATGTGAATGTTGTTAACCTCAATTTGAATATTAGTAGTGTTTGATAATTTAGTGGACTAGCGTGTCCCCATATCCATCTATCCGGCACCAGGTCCCGCCATGAAAATAGCTTGCCAGGCATGAAACTCACCAGATGTTTGGGTAGTAAAAAGGTTGGACATCTCGTTCTGTGAAATTGTCAGCCTGCATCCATATTACCATCCATGGATGACGGAAAGACCTTAGGGAACTGGTTGTCAATTCCTTTCCTATCATGACTAATAGTTTAATCTCCCTATTTTTCAGCAACCAAGTTTCTCCATGAATTAGATCCCTTCCCTCCCACCAACAACGAGGAAGTGGAAATTCCAACGCGACAGTCCCACAAGGCTCCACTACTTCCGCAAAAATCTCCATGCCTAAAAACATCAGGCGCCCATGAACCATCTCCCCATCAAAATTCATCCAGTGGAGAGTGATCAACGACCTCGTATGCTAGTGCGAGGAGGGTGGGATTATCCAAACACGGGATACGGCCCACAGGAATCTATAGGGATCTACACCTCACCACCACCACTGCCCCCAAGGGCCGCGTAGGGAGCCACTGCTCCCCACTCCAATGAACTATCATTTATGATGCCCTTCCTCAAAACTCCTTGATGACTCTCTCCCCTACGCCGACATTGTAGGGGATGTTTGAACCAGCCCATTTGGGACCCCGATTTAGAGGCCACGAATGAGGAATCCCACTGGGTCGCACCAGCACTGCCATCTGGTCCAACGAGTTGAAGAGAAGGTAAGCCATGCACCCGCACCGTTGGCCTCAGACAGGTTGACCCGATGCCATCTTCGGGCCTAGGCCGAGGAGTATGCCTGCCAAGAGTTGTCAATATCCACAACTGATGTGGATCTATCCACCACCAACATATATAATACCCTTTTGTATTCAGAGTAGGGGAACATGTATACTCGGACCAAATCGAGGCCTCAATCGGCCCACGGGTAGACTAGGTCGACTCTCTCGGCTGCCAATGCAGGCAATGGTCACTGCCAGTTTGGAGGCCATCCCTATACCACCAACATGGAGAATGCAGGTCTTCCCTACTTCCAGGCTTGACATGGAGGTACACCATGTGCTACCCTCAGTCTGAATGAGCGACCTCCCCGTGATGGGGACACCCAACCCAGAATCCTCTCCCATGCTCATTAAATCGGGCATGGAGTTATCCCACCTACCACAGACTATCGGTGTGTGGATGTTTCGCATTCGGTCAATCTCCAGTGTGGGGGCTCTCCCCATGTTCTTATAGCATCAGGAAAAGGTCCTCCACATCTCAGCAACCAGAGGGATAAAGACTAGCTTTTCTTCGCCCGCACCCCCTTGTGGGTCCTACCTATGTTCAGCTCAACCAATACAAGGTCCTTCCACATGCTAATGTCACCAGGGGAAACAAGCATGGGGTTCCCACTAGTGATTTTAGGGGTTCAAGTGGATGTCCTACCCGCTCTAGCACTTCCCACAGAGTTCCTCCCCATATTCTTTTTGATATATGCCCCTGTGCACCATGCACCCTAGCTTACTTGGGCAGAAGTCCTTCCCACCACATCACCTGTATGACGGAAGGTCCTCCTCATACCAAAAATCTACCCTACTCTGAAGAACCATCCTAGGGCAGGAGTCCGGTCCATCACCGCCATAAAATGAACACTGAGAAGATTTAAACAAAGAAGAAACTGGGTTTTTCTCATATTCTAAAGCTGTATACGACCCAACGATGGAACCCTCACCTAGGACCTTAGTGTCAAGGGATATGGCAGGAACAAGGCGCATCATCCTAGTACTCCCCGATTGTGAGGTCCATCAGATTTTTTCCTTCCTCCGCAGGTATATCTAGTATAATTAAAATTTGGAAACCCCACATGTTACATCCATGAAATCACCAACATCATCTCCAAAATCACTCTCTACCTTGACTAGAGAGCATGAAGAGCTATTCTGGGGACCAATGGAGGATGAACAATAGCATGGTCCACCGCCAGCAGCCAATTCCCCCATGTCAGAATCATTTTTCATCAACCTGTATTATCGCGAAGTCATGGATAAGTCACATAACTCTTTGAAGGATAGCCCATGATATGGAGGTTTTTCTGCTCGCTCGCTGTATTCTCCATCGGCCATCCAACCATCCTCATGGACTACATAAGTACTGTTACCCATTCCCCAACTTCCATCGGTTGACTACTGGGGAAATGAAGGGCTAGAACCTGAATTTGATCCAAGAATCTTATGGAATATACTCATATAAAACAACATCCTTGAGCTGTTTTGTCTAATGGCGGTGCTGAAATTTTGCGTGCCGGAATCCCTCACCCTAGAAGAAGTTGATTTTTTTCGTCAAACCCTCGGGGAGATTCACATACGCCTCCGTAACCAGCGAGTGTCTTATTCGAAGATCCAAGAACATTTCTAGGACATTAGTGAAAAATGTAGTTTGGTTGATTTGTCTGCACTTCATGTTGCCCAACGCCCCCACTCACCTGGTCAATCTAGGGCCCTCCATCAAAGATGTTTTAAAAGCATCAGCGTAATCCACAAGATTATCAAATTGGATTCCCCCCATGTGAAATTTTTTGGATGGGGGACCTCCTCTATGAAGGCGTTACATAGCTATTGGATCTTTTGGGGAGGGTTACTCTCCAACAGAGGAGGCTTCCGAGTATTCCCGCTCCTTTAGAGGCATTAGTCCTTAGCTAGAGTCGCTGTAAGGGAATGCAACTCCTTGGAGATGTCAAGCCCTCCGAACCATCATGATTAGTGTAGAAGCCATAGGATAACCCAGTGAATGCTACGTTGCATCAGAAACTCACCAAGCATAAGAAGGTGGTCAACTATCTCCTTGCCTAATATAATGCATAGTGATTACCGGACTACTGTGATCCTAGGATGGGGCTATAGGGGTAGGCACAGATTCCCCTCAGTGAATTACCTTATGTTTTCACTGACCATCATGCCCATGAAGACAAGGTTGAGGTTGGAGATTCTGGAAAGAGGGCATGATATGTATCACAGAATCCTCCTAAACGGTGTAACAATCCTTGGGATCTAGCTCAGATTCACCCAGCTATCCCGCATGACTCTCCACCAGCTGATGTGATTCCTTATCATGTTGAAGAAACTTCCAACGCACTAGTGGTTAGGGATCCCCATCATGATAGGAATCCCTGCACAGATGATCCTAGGGCGACACACATTGCTCTTCTCGATGCCTTAGGGACGCGATAGGTGGGATTCCCACCTAATGGCAGGCCATATCCAGCATGGGTGGATGATATGCCAGCACATCTGGGTTTTAGAAATCCAACCTTTTCCACCTTCAATGGTACAGGGGTCCCGGCACAACACCTGACCGACTATATGTCAAGGTTTGGAACCATGCTAGGAACTCTGGCACTACAAGAGGCCTCTAAAATCCAATGTTTTGTGCATACATTGGAGGGTCCTGCATTTTTTTGGTACAACCAACTCCTTATTAGATCAGTAACCAGCTGCAAGGACCACCGTAATAAAATCCTCTACCAGCTCAGTTCCACCATGCGAAAGAAGAGTACTGCAGACCTCTTCAATTGCAAGCAGAGGCCTGATTAGTGTGTCGCCGACTTTGTCATCTGTTGGAAAGGACTCATGTATTCCCTTGAAAAGCCACTGAATCAAGAGAAATTGAAGACATTGTGCATAGGGAACTTAAAGATAGATATGGTCCCCTCTATGATCATCCAAAACTATACCGGGGGATTTAGAGACTTCTCTAATAAGGCCTAGTTCCTAGAGGAATCCTTAAGGGTGGACAAGTAGGCACATTCGTTTCCCACTCTGATACCCGTTAAAAGGGCAGCCATAGTCAATCTTGCTTCAGTGGCCCAAATAACATCTCCTAGGTGACTAGAGTTGTTGCCAATGGGGACGCCTCTACAGCCTCGCAGAGGCCATCTACCTCAGGCACTGCCACCGACCCAGCATTTGCCACCTCAGAATCGGTCGTTCCCCCCACGCAATGCATCGTCACCTCCTATGTGAGATAACCGAGTTCCAACTCCTAAGAAGTCTCCTCATCCCCTCGTCTGGGTTAGGATCAGTGGGACCCGTTTCCATACAAGAGAAATCAGACATAATAATTCAATGTGACACAAGTCCCTGGTTACATCTGCATTTCATTAGAGCATGAGATTTTATGTTGGCCTATGTGTAGAAGACCAGAAGAGGAAAACCTCACTGATCACCCAAATTACTTCCCCTAACACTAGATCTTGGGGCACACTATCAAAATATTCTATGAGTTCAAAGATTCGATTCATGAACAGGTAGATAATAACATAGTTTGTTTTGGACAGGCTCCGACATAAGTGTATTCGTCTTCCTAAGTCCAGGAATAATAAATGATAGCGAGGTCATGTGGCATCAGGTTTCCAGTCACATATCATAGAAGTATGACAATAAAATGGCTCTCAAGATAGTCGCTCATGCACATGATGTCATCTGAACATGACTAAATCTTCCAGTCCCTTTAAAATCTACAAAAACAATTTCTTCATTGTCGTCCCAACAAACCTCTTCCCAGATGAGGAATCACCGGTGATGCAAGGGAATGAAAAGTCCCACGTCGATTCCATCGTCATCCCGTACTCTCAGCAAATTAATGCTCCCAGAGATGGAAATCCATCCTAGAATCTGTTCAGTAGTGGAAGAACCTACGAGTGATGGTCAAAGGTGTGCCTCAGTCAACACCGTAGAGCTGGTAATTACCAACACTATTCTTGACAATGAAGAGCGCCCGATGGATCCTTCCAACGTCCCCAGTCGTCGCCAAACTCGATGGAGTCGTGGCTATATGGGCTATCATAGTACTTCGGTCAGCACTTCCAGCTAGGCTATGCATGAAATTGAAACCAAGAAATACGCTCAGCGCAGAGCTCAACATGAGAAACCATCTCATCTGGTGGCATCAGGCCCGCCTAGGCCATCGTTCGTGTTGCTGGATTAGGCAGAGCCACCGCAACATTTCCATTACCAGTAACTCCCTACTATAGGCCAGTCTTAGTCGTATGGCCCTCATCCGGTAGGCACTTTGCAAACCTCGACCAGTGGGTAGTGGGATGTGCACAATACCAGTCAGCCACCGGTCCAGTTGGCAGGGCCCACCATGCCTCCTGTCATAGAGCGACCTCTAGCAAGAAGAAGTTCACACATGCTATAGAAGTACGATGTTCTTAGGCATATTTCATGTATTCCAGCATGTCTCTCTATCAATGAGGCCCTTCTCGTGTCGTCAGATATGAATGAGGCCCTTGCTGAGAATTTATGAAGCCCCCTCCAGTACGAGATAGATGTAGAAGCTTCAGAAGCCTTTCATGGTGAAGCAGTCGAGAATGCTGAATTCTAGGCCATTATCTCATTCTTTGGAGAAGTTGAATGCTCTCCCATATAGGGGCACATTCTCCCACTCTGTATAACTGACCATTTCAATGGAGTGGAGGTTCATCAAGGTCTTATCAACCTAGGATCTAGAATTCACCTTATCCCGACTCGGACACTACAAAAGATAGTATTGTTTGAAGATGATATGATTCCCTCGATCCTAAGAATCCAAGGATATAAAAGGATGTAACAGACACTAGTTAGTATGATCCACTTTATGACCCAGCTTGGTGGCCTACTTTCTAGAAACGAATTTATGGTAGTCTCTCAGGAAACCTCCTACAATGTATTTATGGGAAATCCATGGCTCCACTTGCATACAGTGGTTCCCTAATAATATCACTAGTTCCCGAAGTACTCCCTTAATAGTCGAGTGGGCATGCCTTCTAGTGATGCTTCTCCATTTTCCTCTTGTTAAACCTTCTTCATGGATGACAACTACTACAAGAGGAAGGATATGAAGATTAAAACTAATGATGTCGAGCATTCCGGGGTTGCGACAAACCCGTGGACTGATCTAGATGACACCTATGTCTTTCTAATTCCACATTTTGAGGCTACGACCCCAAACAAGGGAAAATGCTTCTTTTTTTCTAGGAGGAGGGGGAAACACATTCCCAGGACTATGCGATGCAAGAAGATCACCTCATTCTCAAATAAAAATCAGTCTCAGGTGATCATGAAGCCTCTTACCCCCCATAAAGTATCAGGATGTATGCTCTATGGCAATAGAAATACGTCATACTTGAGTTTTCTTCTAGGATGAAATTATTCGGCTCAAGATGACATGCCACTATTTCTTCGACATCTTTAAGTGTGGTCGCTTGGGCCAAATTACATATTTTATTGGATCAACATCCTTCATCACTATGGTTGCGGCATCATAAGAGGTCTCAGATGCAGTTACCACTACCTCTTAGGATAATACTAGCCTCCCATCAGGATCATACGACTCAGAAGAAGCTCCCCCTATCAAGGATATCATCTCTATAAGCGAAGAAGAGGATTTTATGGATTCTCTTCCAACTTTTGAAGAGGGAATCTCTGCCACAGTCGATGAGTTGGTACATGTGAACTTCAGTAATGAGGTAGACCCAAAACCAACATTGATCAGCGCCATCATGCCCCTTGAGGAGAAACAATTGAATATAGGCTTCCTGAATTAACAGCATGATGTGTTCACCTATAGTTATGATGAGATTCTAGGACAATATCCCGAGGTAGCCATCCACCGCCTCAGTCACCTGAAAAATCATCATGGGTTTAAATCGCCCCCAGAATGATGCACCCTTATCACAGTGCCCTGGATGAGGCAGAAGTTGATAAGCTCATCAGAGCAAGGTTTGTTAAGGAGGTCTAGTACCCCAAATGGCTAGACAAAATTGTTCTAGTCAGGAAGAATAGCAGACAGATCTGAGTTGGCATCAACTTCTGGGATCTCAATTCTCACTATCTGATGGATGATTTTCCCCTTCCCATGATGGAGTTGTTGATTGAAGCTACAGTAGGAGTCCAATATCCCCCTTCATGGATGGGTAATATGGGTAAAACCAGATCCGAATAACCCCCATGGACAAGGAGTTCACATCCTTCAGGGCGCCACAAGGTACATTCTATTACCAAGTCATGCTCTTCAAATTAATGAATGTAGGTTCCAATAATAAGTGGACTATACATCGCATATTTATGATAATCCCCAAAAGGTTGGTCAAATGCTATGTGGGAGATCTGGTGGTCAAATCTCTCCAAGGATAAAACCAATCAATGTCCTTGATATATTTTTTGGCTTCCTCTGTTTTTGTCACCTAAAGATGATTCTATTGAAGTGTTCCTTCAGGGTCACCTCTAGGAATATTCTCAACTTCATTGTCTGATACAGGGGCATTGAGATCGACCCAGTAAATGTTAAGGCCATTATCTATATGTCCCCTCCAAGAAAAATTCGGGAGCATTGAGGTTTCCAAGGACACTTAGCCTAAATACACTGATTCCTTGCGAATCTGGCTGGAATGTGTATAAAATTTTCTCAACTCATGAATAAAGGAACCATCTATGAGTTAGATGAAGAGTGTCATATTTCTTTTGAGGAGATCGAGTTGTATATACTAAACCCTCTTTTCTTAATTCCACCTATCTTTGGAAAGCCATTGGTCTTTTATGTGACTGCCATGGAACAATCTCTCAACGCCCTTCTCAAGAAGAAGAACAATGTGGGGATGGAGAACAACCATTACAACCTTAGTTGTATGATCCTTGATATGGAGAATAGATACTCCCCCATTGAAAATAGATTCCTTGTACTGGTATTCAAAGTACAGAAATTGTAACATTACTTGTTTCACCATGAGGTATAGCTGATGTCCCGAGTTGACCCACTGAAGTACATCATGAACCGCCCAATGTAGATAGGCCATCTAGTTTGGTGGGCAGTGATTCTCTAGCTGTTAAATATTAGGTTTGTCCCTCAGAAAGTTCTTAAGGGAAAATCATTGTTATAATTCCATTCTTGACATCCACCTATTTCTGACCAATCCTTGGATCTCAATTTCCCCGAAGAGGAAATCCTCTCAGTAGACCATACCATGTCTTGCTAGAAGATTTTCTTCGATTCCGCATCCCGAACCCCCACTGGTAGGAGGCTCAATGATCTCAGACTAAATAGAGTAGGCCTGGGTATCATCTTTATTACCCTGGTACATGAAATTCATTGATACTCGTTCATACTATCAGAAGGCTCCACCAAGAATGAAGTAGAGTATAAGGATCTCATCACTGGCCTCAAGCAAGCCCTTGAGATTGTTGTACCCCATTTTCCTGTGAAAGGGGATTCTGAACTAGTCATCATGTAGATCAATAGTGACTACGCCGTTAGAAAGAGAGATCTCGTACCATTGTTGGAGCTCACTCTCCACCTGATGACCCTATTCCCATCTTGTCCAGAAGTTTCTCATTTCCCTCGACCTCATAAAGGTCGATCAGATGACCTGGCCGGACTAGCTGCATCACTTGCATAACCTAAGTAGGATGACCTGATTCTCCACGTGCCACATCAGAGATTCATTGTTCATGTCTCCCAAGATGACAACGAAGACCTGCCGGTGTGCCATCATACCACTAGAGCCTCAACGTCAGGACCCCCGGATGTAGTGGTTGAAGTGACTCCCAAATAGAGAGCCCCAATGTCTAGTATATTGAAAATGTTACCTCCTGTCTGATCAGGTCAGGCACGAGAGAATCCAATTTAGTGCATTTCATTTCACCCCCCAAGACATCCCTGTCTATGAGTATATCCTCTAAAAGTGTGGGGTTGATGTGGTTCTTCTCCATTGCATTCGAGATGTCGAGATTTATCAGGTCATGCAAGAGGATCACACTAGTTCCTGCGGGGCTCATCAGACCAGGCCAAATATATCTCCCAAGATCCAGATATTGGGGTACTTTTGGCCCTCTATGATCCATGATTTGATCGAGTTCTCCAAGATATTTCTTGCATGAAAAATTCATGCTATCTTCATGCATCGGCCGCTAGAGCCTATCCACTTCACCATGTAATCTTGGCCATTTATAGTGTGGGGACTCGATGTCATGGGACCATACCCACCGGTGACATCTCACCAGTGCAGATTCCTCCTGAAGGCTACATATTTCTTCTCCAAGTGGGAATAAAATTTTTTACTCAAGGACGTCAAGGCCCATTCCATCATTGACATTGTGAGTTCCAACACCATCTACTGATTTAGAGTTCCTCATGTTATCCTCACTGATAATGGAACGAACATCTGAGCAGTTGAGATGACGAAACGTTATGCTAAGTACATCATCCATTTTAACCATAATTCACTCTGTCATAAACATGAAAATGGAAGGATAAAAACATTCAAAAAACCTTCTCTCACATTCTACAGAAGATGGTTGGTCCAAATAAGAATATTTTCCCAGACAAGCTCCCTAATGACCTCTGGTATTATTAGATGATGACTCATATTTCAACCCAGGTGCCCCCATATTATTTGATGTATAGGACAGAGTTTGTCCTTACCATCACTTTTCAATTTCCCTCACTGCTCATAACTTTCTATGATCAGCAAGAACCAGATAATGTAGATGAAATGTATCTGGCCGAGTTTGATTCCCTTGAAGATAACAGTCTTTGTGTTCTGCACAATCAAGTATGGAATGAGAACAAGATAGCCAGAGCTTTCTATAAGATAGGTCACCTTTTCTCATTCTTGCAGGGCGACATGGTATTGGACATGAGGGCACCAATGATACCTATCAGGAAACAACCCATGTTGGAACCCAAATTGCAAGGACCTTACATCATTGACAAGGTTTACCCAATATCACATAGTCACTGGTTACATTGGATGGTGATCGTTTTACTACTCGCACCAATGCCATGTTTCTCAAGAAATATTTATCATCGGCATGTGGGTCCCACATGACTATAAACTGTATGGTCTTGCACGACCATAAACAGGATAGTCCTGCACGACCCTAAACTGCATGGCGGTCCTGCATGACCTTAAACTACACATTACTACATATCCTTAAACTATTCATCGTCCTACATGATGTTAAACTGCATATTAAGAATAACGTATGGCTTGATTCCCATCCTCATGGGGTAATTAGGAACACACAGACACCTTTTATGGAGTACAGCTTGAGTTTCCTCTTTGACTGTCTCCATCTGGGCATAGTTCTTTTGGGGGATATCACATGGAATCATGTATGCTTCTTAGGGCCCCCAAGTTAGGATTACGGTTTTGAACTATGTCCCCTCCTCCATTCATCTAATACTCCCACATCCTTATTGCATGACGCTAAACCTCATGGCCTTTTATTATTATGTGTGGCTTGTTTCCCATCCTAATTGGATACATAGAACCGCCTAGACATTCCATCCGTAGGCCCAGCCCCAACTCATTGGGACCTTCCGTTTGGACGAAAAACATGTTGTGGCACCAGGATTTTTCTTCTTTCATGTCAAGTTCATCGTGACCATACTATGTATCTCTCTCCCCGGAAGATCTCTATCCATACCACAGTCTGACTTCATTTGATATTTCATGGATGCATTCATGTTCGTCACCCCTTCATTTGGGATCCCATTATCTTCCACACCCTAAGGGACCCCAAATGGCTTAGATGTTCAGCCTAAGGGATCTCCTACCATTATGAGATAATGCTATCAATGGTTGCAAACAACTAATCGATGCAAGTCCCACATAGTAAACATGGTCAGCGGTCGATGCTCATTTTATGTGCCTATTCAGATTATGTGATATATATGATGTGGCTCGAATCAGGTCAGCAGCTATATAATGCTGTTGTCGCATTCCCTATATGTCTCAAACATGGAGTGTAACAGTTCATTCAGCCCATCCATCTCTCCATATATCGGTCTACTTCGAGATGGAGTGTAATTCCAATTTTCTAACCCTTATGTGATGGGGAGGGCCTAATCCTACACCTTTTTTCCCACACTAATCATTGCTCGCGTGGGATACGGAGTTGTGGAGGCAATGATTGTATGAGAGTTCATATGGATATAGTTGGTCTGGATGCTCAACCTCATGTCCATCGACCCCTTCGGGCCCCTACTCCATGTTCTCATTTTGGATTGTGTGGGGCGGTATGTACTCATGTCCTCATTCACATCGGGCTATATCTCCATTCCACACATATCCCCTTAAGACATGCCTCCCTTAATTTATCATCTATCCTGCAAGCATGGGCCCTGACATGCATCGCATGGCCCATCATTTGGCATTCCATCACAATCTATATCCAAAATGGCCCCTGAATGGCACGTATTACCGGCCCAAGGTCACTCCTACCATTACGGGCTAATGCCCTCGGGCATTGCGCATGACAAGTTGATAGAAGTCATGTGCTGAGAATACATTCCACGGTTGACGATAAATTGTTCTCCCCCCATCTGGTCACACATGGGTTGATACTATGTTGCATACATGGTCAACATTTATTGTTTATCATCATTGCCTATTTGTGGTCTTATATAAGAATGATGATTCTCCCTCTCTATCCCACTCATATGACACTAAACTAGGCATATACTGTCTGAGTTCTATGATCCAAAACTAATATCACCTTCATCCTCATAGCAAGACGTCAAACTGCATGCTGGCTATGACTTTTGGTCCATGGTCTGACCTTAGGCCCCTTGTCCTCTTCACACCCCTGGCCCAAATTCTCACTTAGGGTTGTATGGTGTGGTGCAGTATTATATCCTCATTCATGGAATGTTACTCATTGTTCCATACACACACTTCGTTGGGGTATCATTCCATTATTTTTATCATCCATTTATAGAGCTATGTGTGGCTTGATTCCCATACTAATGAGATACACACAATGACATGAACGTCTAGTATTTGGGTCCAGCCCCATCTCTTAGAAACCACCCTATCATTTTGGCCCATTGGGCCATGTTCTTCCAGAAGAGTGGTATACAATGTGGTATGGGTTTGTGACCCCATTCACGTCAAATTTATAACAACCATGCTGCATACCTCTCTCTCTTGAGTGGAATTCCCTCCCTTTCCATGTTTTCATCTCTTTGAGTTGGATGCCCTTAAGTCGGGTCCACCAACCCTCTTCGCTGATTCACCAATTAGCTTATGAGTACTCTGGTCTAGAACCCGAAGTGTCAGATTCTATATTGGCAAGCTTTCTCACACTATTCAAGCATTATGTTTCTCTTCATTTGGGATTCCATTATCTTTCACACCAGAACAGACCCCCAAATGGCATTGATTTTAGGCCAAATGGCTCTCAAACCATTACGGGCCAATGTCCTCAAGGGTTTCATAAAACAAATCGATACATGTACTGAGTTGTGAATATGGTCGGTGGTCGAAGCTCATTTGTTATTACCATTTCAAGCCATAGGATATGGATTCTATGATTAGAATGTGGTCAATAGTTATCCTCCATCATAATGCCAGCCCCTTCCAGCATTGAATGATGGTTACATTATTCACATTATTTTCCACCCCATAATGTCCAAATGGAATTTTGACACTTCTAGAACTATCTTTCAGTGTGCATTTTCACGTTATGAGGAAAAAATCTAAACTAAAGGCATCATTTGTGTCTTTTCACTGACTTCCCTTTGGCATGCATTCCAGGTATTTCAAAAATCTCTTCCACCATTGTTTCCCACAACGAGTTTGACTCACATGGGCTTAGTGATTTTGTTGAGGTCGGCATTTACTTGGAAGGATTTCTCTTCTCTATGCTCTATGTTCTATGGAAATAAACTATGATCTCTTTTAGGACTATGTACGACTTGATCCCCATTTCCATGGGATATATAGGGACACCCAAACATATCATATTTGAGTCCATCTCGAGGTCCACCAGTATACTTCATTAGTTATGCCTTCTTGGCTCTTAATCTTATAGGACCATGTGGAGTGGCGCATGTGGACTTCTGCCCTCATTCATGTCGGGTTTGCAATAGACACACCACATATACCACTTTCTAAGAGTTTGTTCCCCATACATCCTATCCAAGTGGACATCAAAATGTATGTTCTCTCACACAAAATTAAAATGCACCTTCAAGAACTATGTATGGCTTGATTCCAATTCCCATGGTATAGGTATGAACACCCGAACATATTTTCATCAGGTCCATATCAACTAGGGGCTAGCCTCTCCTCTCGCATATCCTCTAACCATTTATGGACCCTTGGCATGAGGTTTTCTACTTAGAATCAGGCACGGTATGATGTGGACTATGTCCTCATTCATGTCGAGTGTGCTTTATCACATCGTGCACATTATCTACTGAACTTCATCTTTCCTATATATGTCTAAGCTATATTTCTTTAAATTATGCTGAATACTTCCAAAATAATTTAAACTATTTCTTCATTACTACATGACGTAAAAGTACATGGTTGGTCCCATCACATGACCCTAAACTGTGACATTATCGTCCTGGACACACGATGAAAAACTTAACTACACTGTGATATCCTCACTTACAGGGGAATCATGTTTGGTATCAGTCACTTGTCATACCAATTGTCAATTCCGACATACATCTTGATTCTTGTGGCATACCTGGATTTTCTATCCTAGGTCAATCGCTTTAGAAAAAACACACACATTCATCCGAAAGGACAAACATGATCTATCAAATATCTTTTCTTTCGATTGAAGGGCTATACCCACACAACCTTATTATCTCTGACACAGGTATCCTATCATGTCTCATTTAAAACTATATTTGTCTTGTTTCCCATATTCATGGGATACGTAGGAATGCTCGTGCATTGCCTTGGTCCCAGCCAAACTATGTTTTTTGGTCCCTCAACCTAAAACCTTCTTAGGGAACACATGGTGATCTAGAATCCAATTCCTCGTTCGCTTTGGGTTTTATAATTACCTCACCATGTGTCACAAGCTTTCTCTACCACCTATGGTCTGATCTCAAAGACTGTAAACTATGATCTCTCCCAAAACAACATATGTTCTGATTCTCATCCTTTGGGGATATGTAGGAATACCCAGACACATTGTCTCCGAGTCCAGCCCCTTGAATCCAAAATATTGTCCCTCCTCTATCATACCCTCTTCCTGAACTCTTTTGGGAACACATAGTGTTGCGTGGACTCCTTATGTACTCATTCACGTTGGGTTTATAGCTACCACACCTCATTCTCTCTTCCTATGACGTACCCTTTCACCCTTCTTCTTATCGTATGATGATAAATTGCATGATTCTTTATGTCCTCAAAGCATGACACTAAACTGTGATTCTACACTGTACAAGTTCAAGATGCCCCATCTTAATCATGGGATGCACCAGATCCATATCCAAAGAGGTCCTTCTTGGATGTACATTTGATCCATGATCAGACAAATATTCCCACATAATGTTTCTTCATCATGGTTGCATGATTTCAAGATCATTGGACTCCATTCGAAAAACCCACCACTCCAATTCCACACTATGCATGTCCTTTATTTGGACCCTCTTCCTCTTTCACATCCAAAATATCCCCATAATCGTATTGATGCTCAACCTATAACTCACCAACTATTCGGTTCCAATGTTCTTGAAGGAAAATGGATGACATTTTGAATCAAGCCCTGCATTTCGAACATGGTCAGTGGTCAACCCTCATTTGGTCTTCCAATTTTTGGCTAACGCAAGAAGGATACTATGTTTTGAATATGGTCAACAATGATCCTTCATTGTCGTACCATCCTTACAGTGTTCTGAATTCTGTGTATCATGAGATGCACTACCCACTCCTGTATGTTTGAATCGATTCTAATGCCTCTAGTGTTACCCCGCCTATGTACTAGAGTATTTTGAGGACGTGATAGTTCGACTGTTATGAGGAATTTATTCTCTAGTCAGGTCTCCACCTTTCTTTTTTAGATGCCTAGAAGATTCATTTTTATCTCGGGTTTCTGAAGTATCATTGTCACTACCAAATTCAAATGAACTAATAACGCATGCATCCATTATTTCTCACATAGGGAGTGACCCACGTGATCTAAGGAATGAATCTATATTTACATCAGTATTTTGGTCTAAATGCATTAAAATAACAAATAAAGTTGTCCATTCATGAATTCAATTCAGAGCTGGAAGTAAAAAAGAAGGATGAGCTTATGAGGGTTGACCAAATCATGGCCCTTAAGTATCGAAATTTTGGATAGACTGCTCCAATACTGTAACCTTCCGACTTGTGGCCTCGAGCATTGCTTCTTGTTCCCTATAATCCTTCACTTCGATTGTATCAGCGGGGCACAATTCATTTGCCATGTCTTGTGCCTTAGAGAGTTCATTCTGGAGCCCAATCATTTGGATATTCTGCTGCACCATTTTCTTCTGAGCATCTGCGATCTTGGCCTTCAATTGATTGATGAGCTCAGTTTGGTTTCAATGAATTCCCCATATTTCTGCATTTGATCCTCCAAAACATGGACCTCCTGATTCTCCACCTAGAAGGCCATAGTATTATTTTAATCCTACCAGCACCGGGAAACATCAAACATCGATTGTCTTTCTTTATCATCTTCTCCATGTAATCATGGATAATTACCTAACAATGGTAAGAATCCACCACTCCAGTTTAGAGAAAGCATATCCAGTTCCGGAGTGACCCCATTAGGCTTATCCATTATGCCTATGGTAGGTTGAGGAAGTGTCTAATGCACTTCCATTCCTTGCGACGGGTCATACATATCTCCTCCACAGCATCTATATCGGAATAATCAATTTCATCAGGGTCTACATGCCTCTATTCGGGGAACGTGCAGGGGAGTTCACCAGTAGGGTCTTCTTCGGGAACCTCCTCCTCATCAGCGAAATCACTCTCATTGGGTTGTACTTCTTCCCCATCAGCATTACCATATGTCATTACGATCTACAACTCACTGAGTACTAGGGTAGGGCCTCATATAATGGTTATTCAGTAATTTTCGACGTGGTTGATGCCCATACCACTCCTGCAGATGTCCAAAACTCAATAGTTTGTCATGCCTCCAACCTTGCGATCACTGCATAATGATTCTGTATCTTGATTAGCTAAATTCTCCAGTAAAGCAGGAAAACCTATGATAAAGGACTTACAAGATCCATGTGTGGCACTTTCCAATGACTGTGTCAGGGTGAGGGTCCCTTCCCAGGGAGATCCTTCAGTGATTGTCAACTAAATTCCCGGTGTCAGCTCTTCTTGGACAATGTGGATGGAAGGAGACTCTCCTTCAATCTCATTATCGCCAAATCCATCTGAAATCGGAACCCACTATGCCTGATCCCAAGGAATTGCCCCTAATGTTGCTCTCTGGTCTCCATAGGCATACCTATGCCCCCAGTGGGCAAGGCTTCCTGGGGACCCTTTCCCATGTATTCATTAATAGGACAAGTTTTGGTTGACAGATAGAGACTATGAAACGATGAAGGCTGGTATATGTTTTAAACAATACATCAAGCTACTCATCCAGTTCTACATCGGAGCTGACAATTTCACCACTCTCCCGAGAATTTCTCTGGTTAGTGGGTGCTTCTGAAGGCCTCTCACCACCACGACCCTCAACTAGATCCTCTTATTCCTATCCCTCTTCTTCTTCTTCTTCTTCTTCTTCTTCTCCATCGCCACTCTTTCATCCTCGGATGGTAGCCTCTCTGGGTCATGCATCTGGCCATTCATTACATTGACCAAGAGATTTTTTTCTTCATGCCGCCCCATGGGAATTCGTACATATCCATGACTGTCATGTATGCATGAGGATGATGAATGTTTACCCTATTCATTATTCGGATGGGACCTATGTTTGGATGATCGATCCCAGTGCATATCATCCTCTACCACAACACTTTGGCGGGCATGTAATGTCGTAGAATTCTCCATGCAGACCATTGAAAAGGGAAGATAGCATTGTTGGAAGGCTTCATGAGGTAACTGGGTTGCTTTACTTTGAGTTCCCTTGTCAGACCCTGAGGCCCTACTCGAGACCACCCTTCCTCGGTGGGTAGTGTAATGTTCTCAGTCTAGGATTCCCCTTCCAATGAAGTACTGGCCTGCGCTACATTAGCTGCATGACCCATTATTTGCCTCACTTACCCAATGGATCCTCTTGTACATTCTTTCTCTTCGGGCTCTACACTAGTTTCATTGATCTTCTGAATGCATTTCCATGCAATCTCCTCAAGATATGTTCCCTTATATTGTTCTGTATACTCTGTTGATAGTTTGGCACTGACATCGATGGAGGGAAGAGTGATGATTTCATCGAGGCCTGCCATCATGAAGATAACCCACAACATGTGGAGAATGATGGGATTCCACTCTTCATGAACCCCTGTGTATAATTTCATGGGCATGCTATGCAAGAACCCGAATTGCCTAATGTACCCGGTCGAAACAAAGGGATCACAAGAAGATTTTTCCATTAATTTGGTCCACCAACACACCACCACGGGTGCTCTGTAGGTACTCCCTCTCCTCCAGTGGACCCCTTTCATCATCTACCATTTGGGCGTCCAGGGTTCAGAATGGGTTGTAGTCGAAGTGAGTGTGAATGATAATCTTGACCTTGATTTCGTTATCCCTGAGCATCAATGGGCCAATTCCATTGATGTTCAAGAGGGATGGTTGCATACCATTACCAGGGGAAATGGAATTTGGGTAGTCATACCCTCCACTGTGTGCTGCGACCCAGCAGTGGAGAATCTGGAATGGCCTGAATATCCTCCTGGGTGTACTTCCCCTCGAGATGCACCCTAGAATACTATATAGGCCACCTAACACTGGTAAAACTAGGTTAACCATATTCTTGGCTGCCATAATCCTATCCCACACTAGCATCCTCGAGCGGACTCCCATCCCCGTGTCCCTCACATGTAACAACCATCCGCTCAGAAATGCAGAAAGGAACACGGAATATCCCACATTCGTGTCTCAACCTTCATTAATGACAAAGTCCCACTATTGATACTCCCCTATCTCTAAAATATTCAAATATGGTCCTAATTTTACCCTCTTAGATGTGTTCAGGCATTTCGTCCCTCGTCCTGGAATCTTCATGGTCGTGTCCTAGGTTAGGAAGAGATTAAACCACCATGAATAGGGTATGTCCATTAGTATATATTTTATTCTGATTTCCTATTTATCCAGCTCCAGCATGTGGCATGACAAGATTGCGGTGCTGGTCTTATCCCCACATACATTCTACATCTGGTGGAACTCATCATACTAATATACCTCCTAGGTTATTTCCTCAATATTGTAGACATCCCACATACCGATTCCCACCTCCCCATGATAGAGGTGAAAAGGGTTGGTATCAGGTGACTAGCGACTGAATATCTCTGCTACCAAGTCCTACTATCGGTATAAGTGGAATTGAGATGTCCAAATGGCCTCAAAATGCCCAATTTCCTGCATCTCTGGCCTGAATTCCTTGCATGTATAACATACCCAGTATGCCCATGCCCATTCATTGGTAATGTTTCCCCCGGATCAGAAATCCCACTCCTGCCAGCCCTTCGTCTCATCAGTAATACTGCTTCTGAAGGTACACACATAAATAGTGGGAGATTCCTCAGGAACTGGATCACTTCCCACAACCGTCCTGGTCTTTATATTTAGGACATATATGGTTGTATTTTTCATCTCCCCAGCATTATGGACATTTTTTGTAATATGGAATTGTGGAAGACTATCCTCATGCATCACCCAAGATAGTGGTGTTTAAGTTATAAAAATGGGCATCAGTACTTCTTCTAGAAGACCTATGTTCCATAGAGTTGGCTACCAATCAAGATGTAATCATTTTGAGCCTGTATATGTATGCTGAAAAACATTTGGTTATCAGCCGCAACCCTCCTCGCACGAAGAATCTGATGGTTCGTGATCATTTGGGTTCTTCTTGTAGTAGTGGAAACATCCCTCTTGGTGTCGGTATATTGAGCAACCATTTTGTAAATATTGATGGATAAGAACGTATGAAAGAAGATTTGGCACCCAAATGTGGTGGTGACATGAAAGGTAGTTGACATGCATGGATAAAATTCGGATGGCGTGCAAAACACCGAGTCGGTCACCGAATCTTATGCGCGGATCAGTACTCTTTCACGCGCGATAGAAAAAAAAACATGTCGCACGGAAAAAGTCAAAGTAGGTTCTTGGGGGGACTTGAAATATTTATAAGGCACTGATGCGTCTTCTGTTCACACGAAAATATCTTGCGCATTCCATATTTTTTTATTGTGTGCCGTCAAAAATGGCATCGATTTTTCGGCGTTCCCTTAGAATCTGACCATCGGGGTCTCCTTCACATCCGATTATGAGGGTGGGAATTTTTTGATGATGAAATTCGAATAATGGCAGAATTGGGCGGAGAACAGGGGAATGAATGAATTATGGATAGCAAGATGAGATTTCGGGGACCGGGGGCGGGAATGCGCAAGATTCGGCACGCACACGTAAGATTCGGGGGCCACACCCAAGGTGTCTTCCAGTGAGTGGAATATTGCGTGCCCGACCCACGTTTTTCACCCTACGCAGTGTCAAATGGAAATTTGCACACCCGACCCCCTGTTCCATACCCATGGCAGCATCAAAAGGGTGTTTGCATGCCTGACCCCCCTTCAGCGCAAGAGGCTCCATCAACCACAGCGTTGTGTGCCCGAGGTAGCGTCGAATGAGTGTTTGGGCACCCGAGCTCCTTTGGACATCTGATCCACTATCATCAGCATGTTTTCACGCCCGTTCCTTGTTCACCACTCTGAGGACTCAGGCTATTAAACAAATCATATCACCGCCCTTAAGAAATGGTAATCGAAGATGAAGCGACACTCTGCTGCGTGAAAACCCCAACATCCAAGACCATGTGAAAACCCTCATGGCCTTCAAATATTGGATTTTGAGCGATAGATCCCTAGAGGGGAACCTTTTGGCAAGCCCTCTAGGGCTTGAACCTTGTGAATTCCATTTCTTCACAAAGAGTTTTTCACGCAGGGGGTCCCCTTTTGCACGCAAGTTACCATTACGCCATCAAATCTTAAGCGCAACCCCTCCATCTAGGGAACCACTTGTGCATCTTGGGTGAAAACCATCCTTCATGAGCCTCACCTATAAATATTGTGTTAAAACCTTCCTTTTTGCCTGTAACCCCTCTGTCTTGCACACCACCAGTCCCTATTGCACAAAACCCCTTCATCTTGCGCACAACCGTTGCATTTTGCACCCAAACATTCTATCTTTCCCTAACTCATTATCTTACGTGAACTCCATTTACTTCCCTCACATCAAGGCACCCTATCCGAGCCTCTTTTATACGCGACACACTTAATTCATGCTCTATCTTTCCATGGGCCCTTCAGGTTTGTAGAAAGTGATTTCAATGTCCCTTGGGTGGTGCTTCATGTTCCATTTCTTCACCTAATTCTTCTTCGCATAGGCACAATAACAGTTATTTCATTATTGCATATCCACACAAATGTGGACCCCCCGAATGGATCGTTCCATAACACCCCTTCACCTAGGCATTGCTGATTCCTTACTTCCCTCAATGTTTGGTGGGTTTTAGTTATGTAATTTCTAGTGGTGCAGAGTAAACCCACCTCGTCCGAGCTGCAGGATGTTAAACTACCAAGCACCATCATACTCAGCACATGACATTAAACTATGACCATGCCTCTTGGGTCAGACTCAGGGTTCCCCCACCTTGGACATTCTACATTCCCACTAGTCTCAAAGGGATTCAGATCATTCCTCACCTGGAATGAGATCCTCTTTATCGGAGTGTCATCTATCCATAGGGAAAGGGAAACCACCACGGTGTATGACCCTAGATTTTCTTGCTAGAGGTATCACCCCTGATTCTCCTCTCTTCCTAGGTTCCATGTATCTATCCCGCCAGGCATTGTCATAATCTATGCCTCCATCCTAGAGTAAGTTCCAATCTTATATAACCTTGGGCTGCTAACCAGGAATAATCACCTATTTCCTCTTTTAGCCACTAACCACGCATAAGGCCCCATTCCAGTTCCCATGAACGCATCTCCTACGATGTGATCTTCATGACTTTGATACCTCATGTTTCTCTCACCGAGAATGACTCACATGTTCATAGAGTAAGAATCGACCATGAAATCCTCTATGGGTAGCTTAGAGTGTTATCCCCAACCACAATTCTTAACTACGTGGACATTGATCCATTCCCAGGCAAGGTACGTTGGAGGCCTTTCTAAGGTTCAAGCCCACCATCCATTGGTCTAGAACATCCTCTCATCGGTTCACCAAACCCAACCTTAACTACATTGTCTTTGATCCTAGTCAAGGAAAGGTATTTATGAAGCCTCACTGAGGTTCTAGCGCACCATCCATGGGTTCCAACCCCCCCACCCTTCATGTCGGACAACATTCGTCCTACATGATGTTAAATTGCATTCCCCCTTTCTCATCCCATAATACGTTAAAATTCAAGCCCCATCCTGAAATATGTGTAATTTCATCCTTTACAAGGCAACATATATTGGTAGCATCCCTAAGGTTCAACCTGACACCCAGCTGTCTCGAACAACTTCACGTCGATTCCCACTCCATCCCGAACTACATGGGGTTTGTTCCTTGTCTCTTAGATAAGGTACATAGGAAGCCTTCCAGAGGTTCAACCTTATCCAGCAGTAATCTGTTGCAGCCCCATCTAGTGGTAATCCATTACGACCCCATCAAGTGGTAAGACGTTGTTCCCCCATCTAGCGGTAAGTCATTCGGACCCCATCCAGCGGTAAGCAATTGTGACCCAATTGAGTGGGAATCCATTGTGACCCCATCCAGTGGTAACCCATTGTGACCGCATCCAGTGGTAAGATATTTTGACCCCATCCTGCAGTAAGTCATTGGTACCCCATATTGTGGTAAACCGTTGTGACCCCATCTAGTGGTAAGCAATTTTGACCCCTTCTAGAAGTAAGATGATTGCGAACCCCTCCATCGGTATGTCGTTGGGACCCCATCATGTGGTAAGTCATTGCAACCCTATCCAGTGGTAATCTATTGTTATCCCCACCAGACTGTAATTCGTTGTTAGGTGAACTATGGGGACTTTGATTCCCTTCCACAGGGATATGCAGGAGGTCTCTTCGAGACTCAGGCACAACATTAATGTCTTCCCCAAGTATAATCCATCCAATTATACACACACTTCACTTAATCATCCATCATCCATTTTGATTCTTACCCAGGCCTCCACATCCTGGTAAGAGCATGCCAGCTCATTCCCCGTAAGAAGAATCAGGTAGTTAACCACACATTAGCCACACCATTTGTGTTCCCTCCGAGGGTTTCACTCACACGATCTACTCTATTCAGTGTTCCGATCAGTCCGATCTACCTCTTCTAGATGTTAAAATCCTGGCATACCTTACGATAAACATCGGTAGCTGAGGAAAATCTCAGATACGTGCCAATGGAATAAAATTCGCCACATTTGACATGGGATTCCTCTAGTTTCCACTCTCTAAAGAATCCCTATAATAAGGGGATGAAACCCAGACAAACTAGTGTTCCAGCATCCAGGAACTCTAGTGATGTCCAACGTGACTACTCCTTTGACCGAAGGTTCTTCCCTAACTAAACCCCTTGTAATGTCATGACAGATGCTGCGTAATTAACTGGTGTCCATGAAGATATGGCACTAAGAAGAGTATCGTGAACAACGTTTTAATCTATAAGGGAGACCCAGATTAGGTGACAAGTTCCATGGAGTAATCCATATAAGGGAGAACCAATATCTCAAAATTCAGTTTTGATCAAGGAGAAAATGTCCCTGAACAAGGAATGGATGCCACCTAACTTTATAAAGCGGGAATGCGGGGCAACAAACAATGTATCTGTTCCCAAACATATGATCATATGTACCCTTTTGAAAGTTTCTTAAAGAGTTTCGATGGTGATTATAGTGTTAATGCCACACTAAATGTTTCTGGTTCTTTGAGAGTTGACGGTTCATAGAGTGTTATTGTAACATGGAGAATCGGTTGTGTTGGGAGAATCGATGGAGCCCAGAGCAAAGATGTTTAACAAAGAATCAATGTAGAATATAGAATCTATCTTTAACGGAGTGTAAAAGGTTAAAAAAATTGATGGTGCATAGAGTGTCGATGGACCATGTGACATTTATGGGTCATGCAACCCCCATGTCACGTTTTCACGAAGTCACATTGAGCTGGATGATTCTGCTCATCGCGCACTTGTACTGGGAGGACATACTCGCCAAGTGCATGGGTTGTATTACATACTTGAAAAACCAAACACAAGGTTTCAATGATATGGCCATTTTTTGGAAAACGGGATGACCCTGGTATGGTTTGGGTCCTACCCGACCCCCAAACCCAATCCGAACCAGTCTGGCTGACTGAACCCAGTCTTGTTCACTGGAGTGATGGGTCCTTCCCACAGGGTTGCTGGAGAGGTATGTCTTCCCCAGACTAGAACAAGCTATGGTCCTATTTAGTCCTCTAGGTGTGTCCCAACCTAGGTGCTCCCCCTTTTCCATGTGGTCCACCATAACCGCGTGGCTCCCCCCATGTCGCCTGGTCAATGTTGAGCCATTCCACATTTTCTTTGGTTTGCCCACATCCTATGCATGCCCCAGATATTTTCAATGTGGGTTCCTCCTATGAGGCTTAAGGAAACTTCCCATATAACATTCATTTTCCCCCAATCACCACCGACAAAATATGCTTTCATGATCTCCATGTGGTCCGACAACTACTGCCAACACATATGGTCACCACCTCCATGTCCTACAGTTGTCATCGATTTCTCCCAGAGACACTGTCATGACCCCCTCCCCACAAAGTTTACCCATCCTGGGCCGAAAATGTGAAAATGGAGATAATGACCCCCGAGTCCCACCTCCAATAGGCACTGGGTTGGAGACTCGCATCGAGGGCATAATAAACACACAAATGGGAGGCATTACCCCTAAAGAGAACACATGTGGAAGAGAGAGATTAGATAGACACAAACCAAATCCAACTCAGAACTAAAATATAAAAGATACCCAACTACATATATGAAATTCCATGTAAATGAACAACAATTGGAAGGGAAAAAATCTACAAGTACCCAAAAGAAAGTAAAAAACGGCATCAACCACAATCCCGAACAGCTCCTCCAACCACAAGCTCGTAGAAACCAGCTTGATCTCCAACCCGTTTCAAGTGACCACAAAAATCTTTTATATATACATAGTGTTAGTATAATGGTATACTCAGTAGGATCCTCCCCAAAGCCTCTCGTGTGAAATTAAAGAGAGCATGCTAAAGCACAGTGAGCACTAAGTGAAACTAACTCATCACCTATGTAGGTATACTAAGTTCCCAACCTCACCTTGGAAACTCTCACCAGGTAACGCATAAAATAATATTTCATATGGTAATGAATATCAAGGGTACCCCACTACTACTTCCCCACTAGTTTTCTTCCTTGCCCCAACATCGCACGTCCTGAGCATCTCTCTCCAAAAAGGCTTTCCCGCAGACACCTGGGTGAATCACCACAATGTGCACCTTGTGCAACACAAAGGCTTGCCTACTGACACCTAGGTGAAGCACTACACCATCCTCACAACCAATAGTAACCAGGTAGATTCTGAGAGACACTACAGCTCATATAACGTGTATAATACGTTGGGTATTATACATCAAGCCATTACAAACCATACACCGAGTAAAGATCCTAAAGACACCGCATCCTATACACATTATATAACGACCCATACTTTACATACATTTTAATAATTCAAAATTGAAGCATATTTATTCCAACATATAACAAACCACGAAAGGACCGTATAGGTATAGTGTGTTTAGAAACTGGGATACATAAACAACTGGTTCTTAAAGCGTCTACACTGTCTCCCATTTATTTCATCATATCTATAGTTCCTTTTTGGAATATCATACTTAATAACCTTCTTCCTAACCTGGGGAAATAAAACATACAAAAGGGTGAGCTCAAATGCTCAGTAAGGGTAAAAAAAGAAATATCAATCACATCATATAATTAAGAACATAACTTTTTGAAATTTTTAACCTGAAAAAGAGAGCATAATTTCATAACATGGGATAAATCATAGTAGTGAAATGAAATCCCAATAATCATAACATAAAACATGAAACATTGTGGAATACACACATAATCATATAAAATCATTTCTTATTATTCAATACTCATTTCCAAGACTATCTTAGTGGACAAAGTCCATTTCTGAACCGAGTTCACTCCTCGTTTCAGTCCTGTTTCACTGAACCGGTATAACCTACCGTTCTAGCCATGTCTATCTCATGAGATATAAAATCATTACCCAATGCATTGGAGGGAGATATAGGTCCCACCCATCTCATAATGATACCATTCTTATGTGTGCCACAAAATCTCAAATCATACGTCATTTCATAACCCATGTAAGAAAAATGGAATTATTAAACATCGTGACATCATAAAACAATTCATATAAGATAAATGAATTCATAAAAATAATACCATCACAACATAATCAAATCAATGTAATTATATGGATAGAATCAGAACCCTATATTCTCTTAGATGGAAAATAATTTTGATAAAACACTTGAACTCCATTCTTGAGAGAAATATCCTTTCTACATCAAATTTTTTTTCCTTTCTTAACATCTCATACAATTTTAAACTAAAATAATTTCATTAAAAATAAACTTGAAACCTTGTAAAGGAAGCTTCTTGGAAATAATGTTAAAAAAAATCCATTCATGCCACATAAGTTAAAAAAACATTCATCTCGTACTTTTGTCGGAAAAGTCAAAAAGTACCTCGTACGAAAAACGACAAAAGATTCCTTTCATATCTTTTACTAAAAACTCACCGAAGGGTAAAATTGGATTTAAACAATTGTAGGTGGATGGAAATAATATTTCATATTGAGGAAACATGGATGTGGATGATAAAATACACCCCAGTAAATGCCAAAGTATAAACAATCTCGGATAAAAATGAGATTGTGATATTTTTCCTTACCTTTGGTCTGATATGCTTTGTACGTGTCCGAACCTCCTGTATAATGATTTAAATAATGTTATTGACTTATTACAATATCATATATGGTCATATTATTATCTTCTTAGTAGTAATATTTCATTGCTACTTGTTATTTGGGTGTTTATAACTTTTTGTTCTTATACGTGTTTTGTCGAATAAATTCATATTCTTATCTTTAGGTTATAGATACCTCATTTCCAGAATGGTATTAGTGTAATATATATCACATTATTTCATTCAATTCATTTATATAATCATTATGAAATTAAGATCATGTAGAACGAGTCGCATCACATCGTGGAGACGGTATTCCGTACGTACGCACGAGTGATGATATCGTTCCTATGATCGCAGAATTGTATTTGAGTGTATGTATACTATTTCAGAATCAGTATCAATTTATAATAGTCATATATAGTCATTATTTACACCATTATTCCCATCCAATTATGGTGGTGGTGGAAAATAGATTACACCACGGTGTGGAGATGGTATTCCGTACGTACGCACGCGCGGTGATTTCTTTTTTCCGTAGGATGGATAGATGGTGAAATAGGGTTGTTTCATACTTATAATAACATATCAGTATATGAGTGATACTGATGTTATTACTTCATAATGAAACAACTAATGAAGAAGAAGTGGAAGAAGAAATAAAGATGAAAGTATAGGTAACGGAAATTACCTCTTCTTTGAAGCGCCTCTTTGAGACCTCCTCTTAGGGCACTAAAATTAGTCTTTGAGGAAGACCAGAACCTCTAGGATGTTTCTAGGGAAGTGGAGAGGAGAAATTGGCAGGGTTTGGCCGAGCTTTAAGGATCAATGTGGTGTGAGGAAGAGGGGGAGGGGGTGCCCTTTTATAAGGGAGGAGAGGGGCACCTTTGGAATAACTAAAAAATATTATTTTATTATAAAGACAAATTCGGTTTTAAATAGCTCCAAATTAATTTATTTCTAAGATAAGGTGGGGATGGGTCTAAATAATCACATCCAATATAATTTAGACAAGTTTAGGTTCCTATTTTATCCTTATCATTTAGATTTAACATTAAGTTAAATAATTTTACTTTTACCGTGTCTTCTTGTGTTCTTATATTATAAGGTTAATAAACATACTATAAGCAGCCAAACGAACCTCAAGTTGTTTATTATTAATATATATAACCTTATCTAAGTCATTTGGAAAAACCGTAGATTTTTAGGAATAAGATAACAATTACTAATATAATATTTGTTTTAAATACTATTTTATGTCAATTTTGACACTATTTAGTAATTAATTTTTTTGAAAATCATAAAAGAATTATTAGTTAGAAAAAAGTTAATTAAATCAATACTAACATGTCATATTAATCTGTAAAATTAGTGGAATTCATTAAAAGTCTCAAATTACATTTATTTTGGTGTATATTGCATCATTTATGTCAATATTTCATTAATAAGATAATTATTGCATCATCTTTGTGTCATAAATAAATTAAATTATTTAATGTCTAAAAATTACAAATAAAATACCATTATGTAGTAAATCCTTTTATCTTTCTAATGAATATTTATAGTAGAATTTAGCTTCTGCATAACCCCATATTAAAAATGATTTACTTATTTAACATTGATTTTAACTATTTTAACACTTCTTTAAATAAATTAATAATAAATGTCCTAATCTAATCCATGTGGGCCTAAATGGTCATATTTTATTCCTAAGGTTGTTTTTGGTTGAATTACACTTGTCCAATAGAATTAGGACATGTGTTAGGGTAATAATAATATCATTTTTACCCTTAATTACCCTATTTATTTTTAACCGTGGTAAAAAAAGTAAAAAGTTACTATTCACCAAAAAAATTATTTTCATCTCATTGAACCACATTTTACTTACTGACATCAACCATGTCTCTCGGATTTTCGAAATTCCACTCACAGAAGCGGTAAAATTAAGTTTTATGTAAAATTCAGTTTTTTTAACTACCACTTAGTGGTTTCACTATTCATCAAAAATTGAATGTTTTCAAAAAAATAAAAAAAATTTACCCTAGGCTAATTTCGATATTCCGAATCCAAAAATGAAGTCCATTTTGAAAAATAAATTTTATAAAATATCAAAAAGTGGTTATTACTATTCATAACGGCTAGTTTTAATAATATTTTATTAGCATATCATTGTTTAGTGAAACTCGGTATTGCGTACGATACAAGCTATCGAGGAAGGTTGCAATTTCGTGTAAAGAAAGCCAAGAAAGTGTTGTGTGTAGAAAAAGATTCCCTTGATGATTTATATAACATAAAAGGCTCATGTGTTACATTTTACCCCCTTAAAATGAATTTTTCCCTCAAAATTCGTCACTTTGTAAAAAAAAGATGAGGATACCTCTCCCTCATCATATCCTCAAGCTCCTATGTATCTTCTTCTAATTGGTGGTTCCTCCATAAAACTTTAACCAATCGAGTGGTCTTGTTTCACAGGACTTTTTCGCTATGATCCTGAATCTCTATCGGTTGTTCTTCATAAGAAAGATCTTGCTCTAGTGGTACAACTTCTGAGCTAAGTACATGTGAAGGATCAGGTATGTACTTTCTCAGGAGAGATACATGGAACACATCGTGAACTTGAGAGAGATTCAGGGGAAGCGCCAATCGGTATGCTACCTTCCCAACACGATCCAGTATTTCGAAAGGACCGATATATCTAGGGCTCAACTTCCCCTTCTTTCCAAATCTCATGACCCTCTTCCAGGGAGATATTCGTACCAACACTTTATCACCCACTTCAAACTCTATGTCTTTTCTACGGTTGTCGGCATAACTTTTCTGTTGACTCTGAGATGCTCTTATGTGTTGTTGAATAGATCTAACATTTTCTGCCATTTCATCAACGAGATCGGGCCCTAATAGATTTCTTTCCCCAACTTCATCCCACCAAGATAGAGTCTTGCATTTCTTTCCATAGATATCTTCATAAGGATCCATATGAATACTAGAGTGAAATCTATTATTATAAGAAAATTACACCAAAGGTAGGTGTTGATCCCAACCACCTTTGTAATCCATAGAGAAAGCTCTCAACATATCATCTAGAGTTTGAATTGTTCTCTCAGACTGACCGTCTGTCTGAGGACGATAAGCAGTGCTGAAACTCAACTCTGTATCCATAGTATGATGAATACTTCGCCAGAACTTCGAAGTAAATCTCGGATCCCGGTCAGATATAATAGAAAGTGGTACTACATGTAATCTTACCACTTCCTTTAGATATATCCTGGCAAGCTGATCAAGAGAGAAATCCTCTCTAATAGCAATGAAGTGTGCAGAATTTGTAAAACGATCAACTATGACCCAGATTGCATTATTGCCTTTGGATGTTTTAGGAAGTCCTGTGACAAAGTCTATAGTGATGTTTTCCCATTTCCATTCAGGTATGGGTAATGGTTGTAACATCCCCTTAGACTTCTGTATGTCAGCTTTAACTTGTTGGAAAACCAAGCATCGAGAGACATATTCAGCAACATATCGTTTCATTCAGTCCCACCAGAAGTACTCTTTCCGGTCCCTATACATCTTCGTGCTTCCAGGATGAATAGAGAATGAAGAACTATGAGCCTCATCCAGCAGCTCATTCTTTAATTTGGGGATGGTAGGAACACAAACCGGATTCCTGAACTTTATTATCCCATCACAATCAAGGTTGAATTCAGGAACATTTCTCACCTTCTTTTATAACTCGACATCTTCTTTCTGTGCCTCTTTAATCTTCACATGTATAGATGGTTGAACATTCATTTGAGAAAGTTAAGATTTTTCCCCTTCCATTATAATTCCAAGATCCATTCTTTGTAAATCCATAAATATTGGATCTTTTGTTATCCTCATCATGGATAAAATGGCCTGGTGTTGTCGACTTAATGCATCTGCCACCTTGTTTGCTCTTCCAGGGTGGTAATGGATTGAGCATTTGTAATCCTTAATCAGCTCCAACCATCTTCTTTGGCGCATATTCAGCTCCTTTTGTGAGAAAATATACTTTAAACTTTTATTATCAGTATAAATATCACACCTTTCACCATAAAGGTAATGCCTCCAAATCTTTAATGCAAAGATTACCGCAGCTAATGCCAAATCACGAGTTGGGTAATTTTGCTCATGTATTTTCAACTGCCGTGAGGCATAAGCTATCATCATATGATTTTGCATAAGAACACACCACAATCCCTTCTTGGATGCATCACTATAGATCACAAACCTTTCTCCACTACAGGTCAGTGTGAGCACAGGTGCACCAGATAACCATATTTTCAACTCTTTGAAATTCTCTTCACATTCCTCCATCCAAACAAACTTAACTCCTTTCCGAGTCAACTTGGTGAGTGGATTAGATAATCGTGAAACACCGTTCACAAAACGTCGATAATATCCAGCCAAACCAAGAAAAATTCGGATCTCAGTTACTATTGTTGGTCTCGACCATCTTTCGATAACCTTTGTTTTTGCTGGATTCACATATATCCCCTCTTTTGAGAATATGTGACCCAAAAATGCAACTTTTTGAAGCCAAAATTCACAGTTGGGAAATTTGGCATAAAGCTTATCCTTTCTCAGGGTCTTCAATATAATTCTCAAGTGATCTTCATGTTCTTCCTTGCTCTTTGAATAGACAACAATATCGTCTATAAAGACTACCACAAACTCATCAAGATAGTCTCTAAAGACTCTATTCATTAGATCCATGAAGATAGCAGGGGAATTAGTAAGACCAAATGGCATCACTGTAAATTCATAGTATCCATACCTTGTATGGAAATCTGTCTTTGGTATATCCTCCCTTTTCACCCTTAATTAATGATACCCTGAATGAATATCAATATTGGAAAAGTATTTAGCTCCACTTAGTTGGTCAAATAGGTCATCAATGCATGGGAGAGGATATTTGTTCTTGATAGTGATCTTGTTATGTTCTCGATAATCAATGAGGAGTCTCATTGATCCATCTTTCTTCTTAACAAACAGAACAAGTGCTCCCCAAGGTGATTCACTAGGGCGTATGAACCCCTTATCAAGATTCTCTTGGAGTTGCTTCTTCAATTCCTGCAACTCAATTGGGGCCATTCTATAAGGTGTATTTGAAATAGGTAAAGCCCCCGGTACGAGTTCTATTGAAAACTCAACTTCACAATTCGGTGGAAGACCCGGTAATTCCTCCGGAAAGACATCATCAAACTCCCGTACAATGGGCATATTCTTAATCATGAGTTTCTCACCAACCATTTGAGATAAATAACCTTCATTAATTGGAGTCAAGACCCATAAGATGGAAGAAATTTCCACTGGAAGGTTATGTTCATCCTTTCATCGATAGACGATCATAGATTAATCTGGAATATGAAATGTTACATCCCTTCTTTGGAAATTGATATGAGATCCGTATAAAAAAGCCAATCCATGCCAAGAATCACATCAAATTCCACTATAGGAAGGATCAAAATATTTTCATGAATCACTTTCCCACAAACATCAATCGAGGAAGAATTATAAACTTTTGATGCGACTATTTTTCCATTAGGTGTTGTCACAGCTAACTCAACATCTAATTGTTGAGGTAATACGGTGATACCCTGAGAAAATTCTTCAGAAATAAAGGAGTGGGTGGATCCAGAATCAAATAAAACAATTGCTACTTTAGAGTGGATGGTAACTGCACCTTTCACCACATTGTTATTGTACTCCACATCGCTGATAGAAATTTCATGTGACATTCCTTTATCTTTAGCCTTAAGAGTTTGTTGACGTCGACCATCATCATCAACCCATGGATTAGGGCATTTATTGGCATACTGTCCCATCTCCTTGCACTTGAAACATTGAAGTGTAGTAGGTTCATTATGTGTATCCCTTACTTTGTTTGCATCATTAGACATATTCTTCCAATCATCGCGTCATTCAAATGCCCGATGACCTTCCTTTCCACATTTGAAACATTTACTTGTCCCTTTAAGACAGCTCCCTCCATGTTTCTTTCCACACTTTGAGCATAAGGGAAAGATCATATTCTTTTCAATGTGCTCTTTAGATTTTCCTTTGAATTCCATTTCCCTCTTCTTATCAAACCCATATGACTGATGGGTTACTCCAATCTCCATCTCAACATTGAGAGCACATCGAATGATTTCTTCATAGATATTGAAGTCCCTTATGGCTAACTCCCTTCTAAGACTTGGTTTTAAGCCACTAAAGAATCGATCGATCTTACTCTCAGGTTAGATAATAATACCAGAAGCGTACCATGCAAGTCTTGTAAAATTTGCTTCATAGGTACCAATAGATTCATCATCCTTTTACTTCAGTTCAAGAAACTCTTTCTCCATCTTTGTTTGGAGAATACGAGGGAAGTACTTATTGAAAAATAAGTTCTTGAACTCGTCCCATTCCGTGGACTCAATTTCATCCCTTTTCTTCGTATTCTTAATAAGATTCCACCATTGATCAGCATCACCTTCCAAACGATACACTACTAAGATGACCTTGTCATGCTCAGAACATTGAAGAACTGAAAATGACTTTTTAGTAGTACTAATCCATTGTTCAGCAACTAATGGATCAGTAGACCCGCTGAATGATGGTGGATGCTGTCTCATGAAGGATTCAACAGAATGTTGCTCCTTCCTTTGCTCATTTAGAAGTCCTGCATGATTCATAGATTGAGAATGTTGTGTGAGCATGGCTACAAGATTTTTCATTCCAGCTCCCATAACGTTTGGTTGCTTAGGGGGACAATCATTGCATTGCTCGTCGCATTCCGCATTAACACGATTCCTTCAGGTTCCATCCATTGACTAAAACCAAGAAGAATAGTGTGAGAAACACTAATAATAATAGGAAAACCACATAATCAAGAATAAAATTTCACACTTAAGGTCTTATCCTAGGTTATTCATGGCCATTTCTAAAACAATAAGATTGTGTTCTATGCTTAGAATTATCCTTAGGGTTCTTACTAAGGCTTTCACATCCTAGTTTCCAAAGGTTGACTATACCTTTTCTCTGATACCAACTATAACGACCCATACTTTACATACAATGTTAATACTTCAAAATTGAAGCATATTTATTACAACATATAACAAACCACGACAGGACCGTATTGGTATAGTGTCTATAGAAACTGGGATACATAAAAAACTGGTTCATAAAGCGTCTACACTGTCTCCCATTTATTTCATCATATCTATAGTCCCTTTTTGGAATATCCTACTAAATAACCTTCTTCCTGACCTTGGGAAATAAAACATACAAAAGGGTGAGCTCAAATGCTCAGTAAGGGTAAAAAAAATATCAATCACATCATATACTTAAGAACATAACTTTTTCGAAATTTTAACCTGCAAAAGAGAGCATAATTTCATAACATGGGATAAATCATAGTAGTAAAATGAAATCCCAATAATCATAACATAAAACATGAAACTTTTTGGCATACACACATAATCATAGAGAATCATTTCTTATTAGTCAAGACTCGTTTCCAAGACTATCTTAGTGGACAAAGTCCATTTCTGAACCAAGTTCACTCCTCATTTTAGTCCTGTTTCACTGAATCGGTATAACCTACCGTTCCAGCCATGTATATCTCATGAGATATAAAATCATTACCCAATGTATTGGAGGGAGATATAGGTCCTAGCAATCTCATAATGATACCATTCTTATGTGTGCCACAAAATCATAAATCATACATCATTTCATAACCCATGTCATAAAAATGGAATTCTTAAACATCGTGACATCATAAAACAATTCATATAAGATAAATGAATTAATAAAAATAATTCTATCACAACATAATCAAATCAATGTAATGACAGGGATAGAATCAGAACCCTATATTTTCTTAGATGGAAAATAATTTTGAAAAAATAGTTGAACTCCATTCTTGAGGAAAATATCCTTTCTACATCAAAAACATTTTTCATTTCTTAACATGTCATACAATTTTAAACTAAAATAAGTTTATTAAAAATAAACTTGAAAACATGTATAGTAATCTTCTTGGAAATAATGTTTTTAAAAAAATCCATTCATGCCACATAAGTTAAAAAAACATTCTTCTCGTAGTTTTGTCAGAAATGTCAAAAAGTACATCATACGTAAAACGACAAAATATTCCTTTCATATCTTTTACTAAAAACTCACTGAAGGGTAAAATTGGATTTAAACAATTGTAGGTGGATGGAAATAATATTACATATTGAGGAAACATGGATGTGGATGATAAAATATACCACAGTAAATACCAAAGTATAAACAATCTCGGATAAAAATGAGATTGTGATATTTTCCCTTACCTTTGGTCCGATATGCTTTGTACGTGTCCGAACCTCCTGTATAATGATTTAAATAATGTTATTGACTTATTACGATATCATATATGGTCATATTCTTAGCTTATTAGTAGTAATATTTCATTGCTACTTGTTATTCGGGTGTTTATATCTTTTTGTTCTTATGCGTGTTTTGTCGAATAAATTCTTATTCTTATCTTTAGGTTATAGATAACTCATTTACACAATGGTATTAGTGTAATATATATCATATTCATTCATTCGATTAATTTATATAATCATTATGAAATGAAGATCATGTAGAACGAGTCACATCACATCGTGGAGACGGTATTCCGTACATACGTACGAGTGATGATATCGTTCCTATGATCGTCGAATTGTATTGGAGTGTATGTAAACTATTTCAGAATAAATATCACTTTATAAAAGTCATATATAGTCATTATTTACACCATTATACCCATCCATGTAAGGTGGTGGTGGAAAATAGATTACACCACGGCGTGGAGACGGTATTCCGTACGTACGCACGCGCGGTGATTTCTTTTTCCGTAGATTGGATAGATGGTGAAATAGGGTTGTTTAATACTTATAATAACTTATTAGTATATGAGTGATACTGATGTTATTACTTCATAATGAAACAACTAAATAATAATAAGTGGAAGAAGAAATAAAGATGAAAGAATCGATAACGAAAATTACCTCTTCTTTGAAGCGCCTCTTTGAGACCTCCTCTTAGGGAACTAAAATTGGTATTTGAGGAAGAACAGAACCTCTAAATGTTTCTAGGGAAGTGGAGAGGAGAAATTGGCAGGGTTTGGCCGATCTTGAAGGCTCAAAGTGGTGTGAGGAAGAGGGGGAGAAGGGTGCCCTTTTATAATGGAGGAGAGAGGCACCTTTGGAATAACTAAATGATATTATTTTATTATAAAGAAAAATTCGTTTTTAAATATCTCCAAATTGATTTATTTCGAAGATAATGAGGGGATGGGTCGAAATACACTCATCAAATAGAATTTAGACAAGTTTAGGTTCCTATTTTATCCTTATCATTTAGATTTAACATTAAGTTAAATAATTTTACTTTTACCGTGTCTACTTGTGTTCTTACACTATAAGGTTAATAAACATACTATAAGCAACCAAACGAACCCGAAGTTGTTTATTATTAATATATATAACCTTATCTAAGTCATTGGGCCAAACCTTATATTTTTAGGAATAAAATTACAATTACTAATATAATATTTGTTTTAATAACTATTTTATGTCAATTTTGACACTATTTAGTAGTTACTTTTTTTTTGAAATTCATAACAGAATGATTAGTTCTAACAAAGTTACTTAAATAAATACCAACACGTCATATTAATCTAGAAAATTAGTGGAATTTATATGAAGTCTCAAATTGCATTTATTTTGGTGTTTATAACATCAATTATGTCAATATTTCATTAATAAGATAATTACTGCATCATCTTTGTGTCATAAATAAATTAAGTTATTTAATGTCTAAAAATTACAAATAAAATACCATTATGTAAGATATCCTTTTATATTTCTAAATAATATTTATAGTTGAATTTATCTTTTGTATAACCCCATATTAAAAATGTTTTACTTATTAAACTTTGAATTTAACTATTTTAACCCTTCTTTAAATAAATTAATAATAAATGTCCTAATCTAATCCAAGTGGGCCTAAATGGTCATATTTTATTCCTAAGGTTGTTTTTGGTCGAATTACACTTGTCCAGTAGAATTAGGACATGTGTTAGGGTAATAATAATATCATTTTACCCTTAATTACCCTATTTACTTTTAACCGTGGTAAAAAAAGTAAAAAGTTACTATTCACCAAAAAATTATTTTCATCCCATTGAACCACATTTTACTTACTGACATCAACCGTGTCTCTCGGATTTTTGAAATTCCACTTACAGAAGTGGTAAAATTAAGTTTTATGAAAAATTCAGTTTTTTTAACTACCACTTAGTGGTTTCACTATTCATCATAAATTGAATGTTTTCAGAAAAATACCAAAATTTCACCCTAGGATAATTTCGATATTCCGAATCCAAAAATGAAGTCCATTTTGAAAAATAAATTTTATAAAATTTCAAAAAGTGGTTATTACTATTCATAATGTAACACCCCGAGTTTCCACGATACGCTTCTCATTCAATAATGCAATAACTTGCATTGTACGCAACTTCGAGTTCTAAAACACCGCGACTAATCAAAGTAGCCGTTATGAATAGTAATAACAACTTTTTAAAATTATAGAAATTCTATATTTCAAAATGGACTTCATTTTTGTATTCGTAATATCAAAATTATCCTAAGTTGAATTTTTTGTAAACTTCCGAGAACATCCAATTTTTTTATGAATAGTGAAAAATACATAAAACAACTTTTTTAATCAAAATAATTTATTGTGATAAATTATACTATTTAGTGGTTTTATATTATAATTAGAATATATTTTTACCATTTTATCCAATGGTGGTCATTAGAATTAATTTAACATTGAAATTGGACATAAACAATTGCCAATCTTTTGATATAAATTTTTTCTTAAAAACACGCTCTTTGTTGTCACAGCGGGAATTAATTATAAAATTAATTAATTCATCTTATATGTTTGGAATTTTGTAAAATAGACATCATTTTTGAATTCGGAATATCAATTATAGCTTAGGGTGAAATTTTGGCATTCTTCTGAAAAACTTCAATTTTTGATGAATAGTGAAACCACTAAGTGGTAGTTAAATAACTGATTTTTCGTTTAAATGAAATATTACCACTTCTGTGATTTGATTTTAAAAAATCCGACATACATGGTTGTCATTAAGAAGTAAAATGTGGTTCAATGATATTAAAATAATTTTTTTGGTGAATAGTAACTTTTAAGTTCTTAATCGCGATTAGAGGTAATTAGTGTAGTTTATGGTACAAATAATGTTTTAATAATATGAGATGAGAATGACACTTGTCTTACTCCTATTGGATGAGTCATGGCCTAAAAAGAAAACCCATGGGTCAACTTGGGGACCCCATGGAGCCACTTTAGTTGGAAAATGACATTAATATATATTTATTTAATGTTAAAATTAAATTAACACAAACATGAGTTGTTTTACTAAAACAGTTTTTAAGTGGGGTTACACAAGTCCATATTTTGACTGTAAATATTCATTAGAAAGATAAAAATAGTTCCTACATCATAGTATTTTTTTTATAATTTTTAGACATTAAATAAATTAAATTATTTATGACATCATTATGATGCAACGATGACCTCATTATTTAACGATTTAAATAAAATGAGAAGATAATGAAAACTCCAAGGCTTACATTTGTCCAAAGCCTATTGGATGAGGAGATTTCTAACCATTATCACCTTAGACACGAATTAAATTTGTGTGGGACCTTTAGAATCCGAAAATAATTGTATAATAATGTAACATTTCAATCTTTCCAAAAGAGCCCCTCCTCTCCACTTATAAAAGGCCCCCACCTCTCCCACCTCATTTACACTTTCAAGCCATTTGGCTCGGCCAAACTCTGCCCAAATACTCTCCCAACTTCCCAATATTACTCCTAGAAGCCTCACTTTGGGAAGAACTCTTCCCAAGGAAGCCTTTGGCTCAAATCAAAAAGAGTTACCCGATTTTGAGGTAATGTCTTCTCTAATGTTGTTTTGTTTTGTTTTTCTTCTCCAACCCACTAAACTCTTTTTATTCATTTTTTTGTAACAACACCAGTATCCTAAATATACTAGGATGTTGTTATAAGATGGATTCTAGCTATGCTTACACACACCTACATCTAATGGTTAATGAACATGCGGTTTCTGTGGATGGCGAATTTCTGCCTCACGAAACGATGATTGTTCAACACTCATATAACACCTTCAAAGGTGGACAATAAGACGTCACTATTTTTATATATGATATATAATATGTTTATGTTTTACTTATGCTTATGTATTTCTCATTTATTTCATACTTTATGATTTCAATTATGGGTAAAATGCGATAATTTCATTTTAGGAAGTGCGGACTACCGCCCCCTCAAAGTGATTTGAATTGTTAATGCCATATGTGGGATGTATAAAGGATGGATTAAATGGTATTATACACTATATTATACTGTAATTATATTATAAATTTATATCATTATGATTTCATTCCATTAAATACGAAATAGAAATGAAAGTAGCGTTCATGCGTATGTATGGCTTACCGTCTCCATGAACGGTGCATTTCATTTCTTTCCTCTAAATGTTACATGACATTATGAATGAATGTATATACTGTATATATATGATATATATGATATCTACATCATGAATATAATTATGGAGATAATGGATATTCTACCACATAAACAACTTGTAATTATAAGAAGTTTATTGTTGACTCAAGTACCAAAGATCGACAAAATGACTGTTATTAACTTAAATAATTACATAATGTTCATATCATTTTAATAAGTGATATAAAAAGGATAATGAAATTGAAAATGGTTCTTAATAAGGTATATATTAACTCTAGTTTATTATTCAGGAGGTTAAAGAACGGTTGAGTCAAGTCAGACACGAGGTAAGGGAACATCATAACCCAATTTCCATTCTTTGGGTTAATCTCCTACTTTCAAATTATGTCATGATATTATTGTGTCCTATATGGTATTTATACTTTCTTTATGTGTAAATATAATGAATACACATAATAGATCTATTTTATTTTAAAAATTATCTTTTTAAGGACTTTGTCTCAATCTCCTTTCATTGAGGCATATTTTGTTTTATTCACAAATTTCTTTTATACGGTGTATAAACCCCTTTGACTTTTACGTTTATTCAAATAGTTTTATTTTTTAATTATGTGATTTTTAAATGATTTCAAAAAATAGATATTTCTCTCAAATATATGAAAATCCAGTGTAAATGTATACGTATTTAACGTAAGCTTAAAAATGTTTTAAGAAAACCCGACTCTCGAGTGTAGTAGACAGGAAGGGATTGGGCGTGGACCCATTATGGCCTGTAATTAGTCGAGAAGTCTCAGAATTAGTTATTTTGTTTTCAAAATCTTGCATAATGTTTTCAGAAAAACACTGGAGTATATTTGATCAATTTTAAATGTAAGTATCTTCTAAAAAAATTTCATCGGTAGGTCTCATGAGACAAACTAGTGTCTTGGAACTAGGACTTGACAGAATCTTATTTATGGTTTTGGCCGAGGCCTTAATCATTTTAGACGTCTTGGACGAGGCCTTGACAAAATGTTTCAGAATGTCTGGAATTATACATTCCCTCATTATGAAAGTGGTTATTGATATTTCATGTGATTATTCGACAAGTAGAATATCTATGTGAAGAAGTGAATGGCATTATCTCATTTTACTTTTTCCATATTACGTTGAAGTTCAAGTTTAAAAGGCTTTTGTTTTAGTTATACATTGCCTTAAATGTTAATGTTTATTTATGAAAGCTTCCGCTATATTGTTAACCTTACTGAGCATCCGAGCTCACCCCTTTCAATGTTTTAATATTTTCCAGGATGTGGAGAAGTATTTTATGAATGACCTACAGGGATAGGCAGAAGAGGATATGAGTGTGGACTATGGAGACTTTGTTATTATAGTTTTTCACTTTGTGATGTAATGTAACATTTATGAATGTATCTAGTGTTTCCAAGGCTACTAAACTAATCGGTCTTTCGAGACATGATCTTTTGTGATCATGCCAATGTTACGAAGTAATGCACCGGCTCTGGGTAGCTGGGGTCGGGGCGTTACAGTTGGTATCAGAGGCAGTTTAGTACTAACCTTGGAAGTTAGATGTAGATAAACTCTGATTAGAGCACATAGCCCAAAGATAGACTTTGAGGATTAGTATAGAATAACTTCCTAGAATTTTGGTATTATAGAGATGTTATGAGTTTTCCGAGCAATACATCCCTGTCTGGATACGAGCAGGTAGAGCCGGCTCTGGCACATATATACCTAGGGGTAAAACCCGAAAACACCGCTTTGAGCTAGACTCGAATGGGAACTGGTGCACGACAACGGGCCTTTCTGCACTCTTGGTTACGACACTCCAGGGGGATATGCTTAGGAAAATTCCCATTTTCATTACAAACCACTATGAACGGTTATGAGTATATACTTTCTCAAAGAAAACATTTTTATGGATTATATCCATAAATAGTTCAATTTATGTTAAGTATCTTACAAATATGGAATTATGTATTTTGACTTATAAACTAATATAGTTTATGCCATTGTTTAGAAATGGCGCCTAGCGGAAGGAATGGAAACCATATCAATGCACGCACTCCGTGTAGGGATTGCCCTCCTGCTCAAGATAATTATTGTGGAGCTGGATATACAACTGGTGTTGATCAACTTATTACCATACTGGGACAACTCGCTCAGGTTATGAATAATAACCTTACTCGTATGGAGCACCCTGATCCGCAACGTGGAGGATCAATGTTAGACCGCTTCATGAGGCAACAACCACAACCTTCAATGGGAGTACAAATCCTATAGTAGCTGAGCAATGGATAAATTCCTTAGAGAAAATATTCCATGCCTTGGGGAGTAGTGAAAGGGAGAAGGTTGTCATGGCAGTTTACCGCCTCACTGGAGATGCCAATCAGTGGTGGTCGCTGATTCAAAACACAAAGGAAGACGATGAAGTATCGAATATGGAATGGATGGAGTTCAAAGAGCTTTTCTTAGAAAAATACTTTCCTCGTGACCATCAAGCAGATATGGAAAGGCAATTTCTGAGTCTGAGGCAGAAGGAGGATGAGAATGTCGCAAAGTATGAGGATAACTTTACAAGGTTAGCGAGGCATGCTGCCGATTATATACGTAACCCAAGGAGTAAGATTGATCGTTTCTTTGATGGGTTAAAACCATTTCTCCGTTGATCTTTAGTATCACAATCCTTCTCATCATACGAAGATATTGTCTCGTGTGCTATCAAGACAGAAAAGGAATTCTCTAAGTCTTATGACAACAAAGTAAAGCAAGAGAAGAAGAGAACGGTGGAACAAGAGACAGATAAAGGGAAAAAGGGAAAGAATGATTTTCCATTATGTGATAATTGTGGGAAGAATCACCCTGGTACTTGTCTAAAAGGAATGATAGATTGTTATAAATGTGGAGAAAAGGGTCACCAGGCTCGTGATTGCAAGGGAAAGAAGGAGGCTATCAAAGTTGAATGCTATAATTGTATAGAAATGGGTCATTATGCAAATGAATGTCCTAAGCGTTAGGGAAACTTACCTCATAAAAGGCCAAGGGATCAAGGACAATCTTATGTTGTTACTACAGTTGAAGCAGAATTACTAATGTATTGGTGCTTTTGGACTCATGGATTATATTTTGGTTATTAGAATAATGTGATATATATATATATAAGTATTGTACTGCAGTACTTGTTGATTTCAGTAAGGTTTTAATATGATGAAGGTAATTATATTTTTAGTATGTGACAATAAGAGAAACTTTACTTTGTTTGGGGAATCTGATAAATTGATTTTGGAATTAAGAAACCTTTTAGAGAAAGTCTGGACAGAGGTATTTTGGATAACAATAATGGTTGGAGTGGATTAAGTTGATCTTTGGATAGTACTGTTTAAGTTTAAAAAATTTATGAAGATTATTTTTGGAATATTATGATACTATAGTTTTAGGAAAAGGACAACCTGTAGGGTGGGGAATAACCCGTCGCGTCGGACAAAGCTGCAGGAATCGAACCCACAACCATAGTGCGACAAGCCTTTATTTCCTACCACTAGCCTACAGGAAGTCCATGGTTATTACAAAATAATTTTACTAATCTAAATGGTATGTGTTAACATTTGGAACCTTATACAATTAGGATAAGTATAATATTTTTGATTTCTATTATCTTTTTGAGTTAAAATTGAGTTGAAGGTTGAAACTCTAATTGTCAAGTATAAATATATATATACCTATCTCTTATTCAAAGAATAAATTAATTCTTAAACTTTAGTAAAGGGATATTAAAACAAAAAAAATGCGTTATCCTAATACCTTATGTCTTGTTGAACTAATGATATTTTAAATCAACATAGATTGAAGGCTTTGAGGCCCTCAATTTGACAGTTGATTGTGATTGATGACCTCAATCACTCCCTACAAATATTTACGTTTTTCCTCCAATTATATGTCTCTAATTGCCACCAATGTTCTCCTAATCGAGATCATAATTGGGTGGTGACTTTTTCATTTCCCTTTCCCTCTTATTAAGGATAAATTTTATTAATCTTATTTCCGATGTGGGTTTTCCAGAAAGTTATTTTCTCTTTTCAACCTTTTACTTTCAAAGAAAAATTTCAAATTTTGAGGATGCAATTTATTGAAGGAGGGGAGAATGTAACACCCCGAGGTTCCACGATACGCTTCTCATTCAATAATGCAATATCTTGCATTGTACGCAACTTCGAGTTCTAAAACACCGCAACTAATCAAAGTAGCCGTTATGAATAGTGATAACCACTTTTTAAAAATTTAGAAATTTTATATTTCAAAATGGACTTCATTTTTGTATTCGTAATATCAAAATTATCCTAAGTTGAATTTTTTGTAAACTTCTGAGAACTTCCAATTTTTTTATGAATAGTGAAAAATACTTAAAACAATTTTTTTAATCAAAATAATTTATTGTGATAAATTATACTATTTAGTGGTTTTAAAGTATAATTAGAATATATTTTTACCATTTTATCTAATGTTGGTCATTAGAATTAATTTAACATTGAAATTGGACATAAACAATTGCCAATCTTTTGATATAAATTGTTTCTTAAAAACACGCTATTTGTTGTGACAGCGGGAAATAATTATAAAATTAATTAATGCAACTTATATGTTTGGAATTTTGTAAAATAGACATCATTTTTGAATTCGGAATATCAATTATATCTTAGGGTGAAATTTTGGCATTGTTCTGAAAAACATCAATTTTTGATGAATAGTGAAACCACTAAGTGGTAGTTAAATAACTGATTTTTCGTTTAAATGAAATATTACCACTTCTGTGATTTGATTTTCAAAAATCTGACATACATTGTTGTCATTAAGAAGTAAAATATTGTTCAATGAGATTAAAATAATTTTTTGGTGAATAGTAACTTTTAAGTTCTTAATCGCGATTAGAGGTAATTAGTGTAGTTTAAGGTAAAAATAATGTTTTAATAATATGAGATGAGCATGACACTTGTCCTACTCCTATTGGATGAGTCATGGCCGACCGATACAACCAATGGGTCAACTTGGGGACCCCATGGAGCCACTTTAGTTGGAAAATGACATTAATATATATTTATTTAATGTTAAAATTAAATTGACACAAACATGAGTTGATTTACTAAAACAATTTTTAAGTGGGGTTACACAAGTCCAAATTTTGACTATAAATATTCATTAGAAATCTAAAAAGATTTCCTACGTCATAGTAATTTTTTATAAATTTTAGACATTAAATAAATTAAATTATTTATGACATCATTATGATGCAACGATGACCTCATTATTTAACGATTTAAATAAAATGAGAAGATAATGCAAAATCCAAGGATTACATTTGTCCAAAGCCTATTGGATGAGGAGATTTCGAACCCTTATCACCTTAGCCACGAATTATATAAGTTTGGGACCTTTAGAATCCTAAAATCATTTTATAATAATGTAACATTTCAATCTTTCCAAAAGAGCCCCTCCTCTCCACTTATAAAAGGCCCCCACCTCTACCACCTCATTTACACTTTCAAGCCATTTGGCTCGGCCAAACTCTGCCCAAATACTCTCCAAACTTCCCCCTATTACTCCTAGAAGCCTCACTTTGGGCAGAACTCTTCCCAAGAAGCCTTTGGCTCAAATCAAAAAGACTTACCCGATTTTGAGGTAATGTCTTCTCTAATGTTGTTTTGTTTTGTTTTTCTTCTCCAACCCCCTAAGCTCTTTTTATTCATTTCTTTTGTAACAGCACCAGTATCCTCAATATACTAGGATGTTGTTATAAGATGGATTCGATCTACACTTACACACACCTACATCTAATGGTTAAAGAACATACGGTTTCTGTGGATGGCGAATTTCTGTCTCACGAAACGATGATTGTTCAACACTCATATAACACCTTGAAAGGTGGCCATTAATATGTCACTATTTTTATATATGATATATAATATGTTTATGTTTTACTTATGCTTCTGTATTTCTCATTTATGGCATACTTTATGATTTCAATTATGGGTAAAATGCGATAATTTCATTTTAGGAAGTGCGGACTACCGCCCCCTCAAAGTGATTTGAATCGTTAATGCCATATGTGGGATGTATAAAGGATGGATTAAATGGTATTATACACTATATTATACTGTAATTATATTATAAATTTATATCATTATGATTTCATTCCATTAAATACGAAATAGAAATGAAAGTAGCGTTCATGCGTACGTACGGCTTACCGTCTCCATGAACGGTGCATTTCATTTATTACCTCTAAATGTTATGTGACATTATGAATGAATGTATATAATGTATATATATGATATATATTATATATACATCATGAATATAATTATGGAGATAATGGATATTCTACCACATAAACAACTTGTAATTATAAGAAGTTTATTGTTGACTCAAGTACCAAAGATCGACAAAATGACTGTTATTAACTTAAATAATTACATAATGTTCATATCATTGTAATAAGTGATATAGAAAGGATAATGAAATTGAAAATGGTTCTTAATAAGGTATATATTAACTCTAGATTATTATTCAGGAGGTTAAAGGACGGTTGAGTCATGTCAGACACGAGGTAAGGGAACTTCATAGCCCAATTTCCATTCTTTGGGTTAATCTCCAACTTTCAAATTATGTCATGATATTATTATGTCCTATATGGTATTTATACTTTATTTATGTGTAAATATAGTGAATACACATAATAGATCTATTTTATTTTAAAATTTATCTTTTTAAGGACTTTTTCTCAATCTCCTTTCATTGAGGCATATTTTGTTTTATACACAAATTTCTTTTATACGGTGTATAAACCCCTTTGACTTTTATGTTTATTCAAATGTTTTTATTTTATATTTATGTGATTTTTAAATGATTTCAAAAAATAGATATTTCTCTCAAATATATTAAAATCCAGTGTAAATGTATACGTATTTAACATAAGCTTAAAAATGTTTTAAGAAAACCCGACTCTCGAGTGTAGTAGACATGAAGGGATTGGGCGTGGACCCATCATGGCCTGTAATTAGTCGAGCAGTCTCAGAATTAGTTATTTTGTTTTCAGAAGCTTTCATAATGTTTTTAGAAAAACACTGGAGTATATTTGATCAATATTAAATGTAAGTATCTTCTAAAAAAATTACATCGGTAGGTCTCATGAGACAAACTAGTGTCTTGGCACGAGGCCTTGACAAAATATTATTTATGGTTTTGGCCGAGGCCTTATTCATTTTAGACGTCTTGGCCGAGGCCTTGACAAAATGTTTCAGAATGTCTGGAATTATACATTCCCTCATTATGAATGTGGTTATTGATATTGCATGTGATTATTCGACCAAATGAATATCCATGTGAAGAAGTGAATGGCATTATCTCATTTTATTTTTTCCATATTATATTGAAGTTCAAGTTTAAAAAGCTTTTGTTTTAGTTATACATTTCCTTAAATGTTAATGTTTATTTATGAAAGCTTCCGCTATATTGTTAACCTTACTGAGAATCCAAGCTCACCCCTTTCAATGTATTAATATTTTCCAGGATGTGGAGAAGTATTTTATGAATGACCTACAGGGATAGGCAGAAGAGGATATGATTGTGGACTATGGAGACTTTGTTATTATAGTTTTTCACTTTGTGATGTAATGTAACATTTATGAATGTATCTAGTGTTTCCAAGGCTACTAAACTAATCGGTCTTTTGAGACTTGATCTTTTGTGATCATGCCAATGTTACGAAGTAATGCACCGGCTCTGGGTAGCTGGGGTCGGGGTGTTACAGTTGGTATCAGAGGCAGTTTAGTACTAACCTTGGAAGCTAGATGTAGATAAACTCTGATTAGAGCACATAGCCCAAAGATAGACTTTGAGGATTAGTATAGAAGAACTTCCTAGAATTTTGGTATTATAGAGATGTTATGAGTTTTCCGAGCAATACATCCCTGTCTGGATACGAGCAGGTAGAGGCGGATCTGGCACAGATGTACCTAGGGGTAAAACCAGAAAACACCGCTTTGAGCTAGACTCGAACGGGAACTGGTGCACGACAACGGGCCTTGCTGCACTCTTGGTTACGACACTCCCGGGGGATATGCTTAGGATAATCCCCATTTTCTTTACAAACCACTATGAACGATTATGAGTATATAATTCCTCAAAGAAAACATTTTTATGGATTATATCCATAAATAGTTCAATTTATGTTAAGTATCTTACAAGTATGGAATTATGTATTTTGATTTATAAACTAATATAGTTTATGCCATTGTTTAGAAATGGCGCCTAGGGGAAGGAATGGAAACCGTATCAATGCACGCACTCCGTGTAGGGATTTCCCTCCTGCTCAAGATAATTATTGTGGATATGGAGATACAACTGGTGTTGATCAACATATTACCATACTGGGACAACTCACCCAGGTTATGAATAATAACCTTACTCGTATGGAGCACCCTGATCCGCAACGTGGAGGATCAATGTTAGACCGCTTCATGAGGAAACAACCACCAACCTTCAATGGGAGTACAAATCCTATAGTAGCTGAGCAATGAATAAATTCCTTAGATAAAATATTCCATGCCTTGGGGAGTAGGGAAAGGGAGAAGGATGTCATGGCAGTTTACCGCCTCACTGGAAATGCCGATCAGTGGTGGTCGCTGATTCAAAACACAAAGGAAGATGATGACGTATCGAATATGGAATGGAGGGAGTTAAAAGAGCTTTTCTTAGAAAAATACTTTCCTCGTGACCATCGAGCAGATATGGAAAGACAATTTCTGAGTCTGAGACAGAAGGAGGATGAGAATGTCGCAAAGTATGAGGCTAACTTTACAAGGTTAGCGAGGCATACGGCCGATTATATACGTAACCCAAGGAGTAAGATTGATCGTTTCTTTGATGGGTTAAAACCATTTCTCCGTCGATCTTTAGTATCACAAACCTTCTCATCATACGAAGATATTGTCTCGTGTGCTATCAAGACAGAAAAGGAATTCTCTAAGTCTTATGACAACAAAGTAAAGAAAGAGAAGAAGAAAACGGTGGAACAAGAGACAGATAAAGGGAAAAAGGGAAAGAAGGATTTTCCATTATGTGATAATTGTGGGAAGAATCACCCTGGTACTTGTCTAAAAGGAATGGGAGTTTGTTATAAATGTGGAGAAAAGGGTCACCAGGCTCGTGATTGCAAGGGAAAGAAAGAGGCTATCAATGTTGAATACTATAATTGTAGAGAAATGGGTCATTATGCAAATGAATGTCCTTAGAGTTAGGGAAACTTACCTCAGAAAATGCCAAGGGATCAAGGACAATCTTATGCTGTTACTACAATTTAAGCAGAATAACTAATGTATTGGTGCTTTTGGACTCATGGATTATATTTTGGTTATTAGAATAACGTGATATATATATATAAGGATTGTACTGCAGTACTTGTTGATTTCAGTAAGGTTTTAATATTATGAAGGAAATTATATTTTTAGTATGTGACAATAAGAGAAACTTTACTTTGTTTGGGGAATCTGATAACTTGATTTTGGAATTAAGAGACCTTTTAGAGAAAGTCTGGACAAAGGTATTTTGGATAACAATAATGGTTGGAGTGGATTAAGTTGATCTTTGGATAGTATTGTTTAAGGTTAAAAAATTTATGAAGATTATTTTTGGAATATTATGATACTATAGTTTTAGGAAAAGGACAACCTGTAGGGTGGGGAATAACCCGTCGCGTCGGACAAAGCTGCAGGAATTGAACCCAAAACCATAGTGCGACAAGCCTTTATTTCCTACCAATAGCCTACAGGAAGTCCCTGGTTATTACAAAATAATTTTACTAATCTAAATGGTATGTGTTAACATTTGGAACCTTATACAATTAGGATAAGTATAATATTTTTGAGTTCTATTATCTTTTTGAGTGAAAGAAGAGTTGAAGGTTGAAACTCTAATTGTCAAGCATAAATATATATATACCTATCTCTTATTCAAAGAATAAATTATTTCTTAATCTTTAGTAAAGGGATATTAAAACAAAAAAAATGCGTTATCCTAATACCTTATGTCTTGTTGAACTAATGATATTTTAAATCAACATATATTGAAGGCTTTGAGGCCCTCAATTTGACAGTTGATTGTGATTGATGACCTCAATCACTCCCTACAAATATATGCGTTTTTCCTCCAATTATATGTCTCTAATTGCCACCAATGTTCTCCTAATCGAGATCATAATTGGGTGGTGACTTTTTCATTTCCCATTCCCTCTTATTAAGGATAAATTTTATTAATCTTATTTCCGATGTGGGTTTTCCAGAAAGTTGTTTTCTCTTTTCAACCTTTTACTTTCAAAGAAAAATTTCAAATTTTGAGGACGCAATTTATTGAAGGAGGGGAGAATGTAACACCCCGAGGTTCCACGACACGCTTCTCATTCAATAATGCAATAGCTTGCATTGTACGCAACTTCGAGTTCTAAAACACCGCAACTAATCAAAGTAGCCGTTATGAATAGTAATAACCACTTTTTAAAATTATAGAAATTTTATATTTCAAAATGGACTTCATTTTTGTATTCGTAATATCAAAATTATCCTATGTTGAATTTTTTGTAAACTTCTGAGAACTTCCAATTTTTTTATGAATAGTGAAAAATAATTAAAACAATTTTTTTAATCAAAATAATTTATTGTGATAAATTATACTATTTAGTGGTTTTAAAGTATAATTAGAATATATTTTTACCATTTTATCTAATGTTGGTCATTAGAATTAATTTAACATTGAAATTGGACATAAACAATTGCCAATCTTTTGATATAAATTGTTTCTTAAAAACACGCTATTTGTTGTGACAGCGGGAAATAATTATAAAATTAATTAATGCAACTTATATGTTTGGAATTTTGTAAAATAGACATCATTTTTGAATTCGGAATATCAATTATATCTTAGGGTGAAATTTTGGCATTGTTCTGAAAAACATCAATTTTTGATGAATAGTGAAACCACTAAGTGGTAGTTAAATAACTGATTTTTCGTTTAAATGAAATATTACCACTTCTGTGATTTGATTTTCAAAAATCTGACATACATGGTTGTCATTAAGAAGTAAAATATGGTTCAATGAGATTAAAATAATTTTTTGGTGAATAGTAACTTTTAAGTTCTTAATCGCGATTAGAGGTAATTAGTGTAGTTTAAGGTAAAAATAATGTTTTAATAATATGAGATGAGCATGACACTTGTCCTACTCCTATTGGATGAGTCATGGCCGACCGATACAACCAATGGGTCAACTTGGGGACCCCATGGAGCCACTTTAGTTGGAAAATGACATTAATATATATTTATTTAATGTTAAAATTAAATTGACACAAACATGAGTTGTTTTACTAAAACAGTTTTTAAGTGGGGTTACACAAGTCCAAATTTTGACTATAAATATTCATTAGAAATCTAAAAAGATTTCCTACATCATAGTAATTTTTTATAAATTTTAGACATTAAATAAATTAAATTATTTATGACATCATTATGATGCAACGATGACCTCATTATTTAACGATTTAAATAAAATGAGAAGATAATGCAAAATCCAAGGCTTACATTTGTCCAAAGCCTATTGGATGAGGAGATTTCGAACCCTTATCACCTTAGCCACTAATTATATAAGTGTGGGACCTTTAGAATCCTAAAAGCATTGTATAATAATGTAAAATTTCAATCTTTCCAAAAGAGCCCCTCCTCTCCAATTATAAAAGGCCCCCACCTCTCCCACCTCATTTACACTTTCAAGCCTTTTGGCTCGGCCAAACACTGCCCAAACACTCTCCCAACATCCCACAATTACTCATAGAAGCCTCACTTTGGGCAGAACTCTTCCCAAGGAAGCCTTTGGCTCAAATTAAAAAGAGTTACCCGATTTTGAGGTAATGTCTTCTCTAATGTTGTTTTGTTTTGTTTTTCTTCTCCAACCCCCTAAACTCTTTTTATTCATTTCTTTTGTAACAGCACCAATATCCTAAATATACTAGGATTTTGTTATAATATGGATTCGATCTACACTTACACACACCTACATCTAATGGTTAAAGAACATACGGTTTTTGTGGATGGTGAATTTCTGCCTCACGAAACGATGATTGTTCAACACTCATATAACACCTTGAAAGGTGGCCATTAAGATGTAACTATTTTTATATATGATATATAATATGTTTATGTTTTACTTATGCTTATGTATTTCTCATTTATGGCATACTTTATGATTTCAATTATGGGTAAAATGCGATAATTTCATTTTAGGAAGTGCGGACTACCGCCCCCTCAAAGTGATTTGAATCGTTAATGCCATATGTGGGATGTATAAAGGATGGATTAAATGGTATTATACAATATATTATACTGTTATTATATTATAAATTTATATCATTATGATTTCATTCCATTAAATACGAAATAGAAATGAAAGTAGCGTTCATGCGTACGTACGGCTTACCGTCTCCATGAACGGTGCATTTCATTTCTTACCTCTAAATGTTACGTGACATTATGAATAAATGTATATACTCTATATATATGATATATATGATATCTACATCATGAATATAATTCTGGAGATAATGGATATTCTACCACATAAACAACTTGTAATTATAAGAAGTTTATTGTTGACTCAAGTACCAAAGATCGACAAAACGACTGTTATTAACTTAAATAATTACATAATGTTCATATCATTGTAATAAGTGATATAAAAAGGATAATAAAATTTAAAATTGTTCTTAATAAGGTATATATTAACTCTAGTTTATTATTCAGGAGGTTAAAGAACGGTTGAGTCAAGTCAGACACGAGGTAAGGGAACTTCATAACCCAATTTCCATTCTTTGGGTTAATCTCCTACTTTCAAATTATGTCATGATATTATTATGTCCTATATGGTATTTACACTTTCTTTATGTGTAAATATAGTGAATACACATAATAGATCTATTTTATTTTAAAAATTATCTTTTTAAGGACTTCGTCTCAATCTCCTTTCATTGAGGCATATTTTGTTTTATACACAAATTTCTTTTATACAGTGTATAAACCCCTTTGACTTTTACGTTTATTCAAATGGTTTTATTTTATAATTATGTGATTTTTAAATGATTTCAAAAAATAGATATTTCTCTCAAATATATGAAAATCCAGTGTAAATGTATACGTATTTAACGTAAGATTAAAAATGTTTTAAGAAAACCCGACTCTCGAGTGTAGTAGATAGGAAGGGATTGGGCGTGGACCCATCATGGCCTGTAATTAGTCGACCAGTCTCAGAATTAGTTATTTTGTTTTCAGAAGCTTGTATAATGTTTTCAGAAAAACACTGGAGTATATTTGATCAATTTTAAATGTAAGTATCTTCTAAAAAAATTTCATCGGTAGGTCTCATGAGACAACTAGACGTGGAATTGGCTGAGGCCCTTTCAAAATTTGATTTATGGTTTTGGCCAAGGCCTTAATCATTTTAGACATCTTGGCCGAGGCCTTGACAAAATGTTTCAGAATGTCTGGAATTATACATTCCCTCATTATGAAAGTGGTTATTGATATTGCATGTGATTATTCGACCAGTAGAATATCCATGTGAAGAAGTGAATGGCATTATCTCATTTTACTTTTGCCATATTATGTTGAAGTTCAAGTTTAAAAGGCTTTTGTTTTATTTATACATTGCCTTAAATGTTAATGTTTATTTATGAAAGCTTCCGCTATATTGTTAACCTTACTGAGCATCCGAGATCACCCCTTTCAATGTTTTAATATTTTCGAGGATGTGGAGAAGTATTTTATGAATGAACTACAGGGATAGGCAGAAGAGGATATGAGTGTGGACTATGGAGACTTTGTTATTATAGTTTTTCACTTTGTGATGTAATGTAACATTTATGAATGTATCTAGTGTTTCCAAGGCTACTAAACTAATCGGTCTTTCGAGACCTGATCTTTTGTGTTCATGCCAATGTTACGAAGTAATGCACCGGCTCTGGGTAGCTGGGGTCGCGGCGTTACACATAACGACTAGTTTTAATAATATTTTATTATCATATCATTGTTTAGTGAAACTCGGTATTGCGTACGATGCAAGCTATCGAGGAAGGTTGCGATTTCGTGTAAAGCAAGACAAGCAAGTGTTGTGTGTAGAAAAAGATTCAATTGATGATTTATATAACATAAAAGTTTTGGGTGTTACCCATTTCAACTATAGTAGTCCATAGGATACTATATCCATAATATATGTGTTTGAATAATCACAAGACATTAAATCCCTCTACACACATATATGGGGAAACTAACTGTTGTTCCTGCCATCACTAGTATCTACCAAGAGAAGAGAGAGGTGCCAAAGGGGGTAGTCAACCATTCAACCTCTCTTCAGAATGTTGTGGGAAACACCCCCCAGGGCTCAGAATCCTCGGGGTGTCAGTTTCCCATACTGACAGGGTGGAGTAGCATATAGAAACAAAAAAAGTAAAAAATATATTATATCTCACAACCACACTATGGGAATAACCTAGTCCTAGACACCACTACAGCTAACGTCTCTCACACTCCGGGATGCTACTTCTATGACTAAGTATCCAATAAGCATACAACCATTTAATGAACTTTATTAGATTACTTTATTCCCTTTTTCTTTTCACTTCCATTTTATGTTAATTAATTCATTAAACATTAATTAACCATGAACAAATCCACATTATACTTCATTAGCATCACACCCAAAGTCCACTTCCCCTATAAAATTATAGCCTCATCATTATGTTCCAGTGAACTCTAACCCCAAGGGTTTACACCATTTATTCAAACACTCATTACAGAAACACTTTCCCATATTTCCATAAATTCTAGAAAACCATTCTATGCTACTAACACAAAGGGGCTCAACATGGTGAGTAGATGTACTACCAATCGAGTCTTTACTGACTATAGGAAGAGCATAGACCCATCCCCCTTGAGAATCTAAACACAGAAAGAACGTGTCTTACCCCATGTGTCTTCTCCTCTTTTCCAAGAAGGGTACGAAAGACCAGATGCCTTGAGTAGTGGAGAAAAGTAAAGCAGATAAACAACCAAATAACCAACAAGCATCCAAAAATCACATCCATCCCATTCCATCAACACTCGTGTCCTCCCTGACACTCACATGTATAAACCGATGCATCTCTCCACTCTAGGTGTCATCCGCTGCCACAACCAAAAGTCCTCTACACCCCCCACATATAACAAATATTGGGCTATGGCCCTTTAACTATCAATTATGTAACTCAAAACCCTCCAAGGAATTATCAAACAATAAAATTATTTAATCCATCTTGAATTAATGGATTTATAATCTGTTGGTTCCAACATCTGGAAACCTAACCAGAAAGCTATCTGAAATGATTAAACATTCTTACTACACAAATTTGATTAACATAAAAATTATAGTAAGAACCATATTCATATTCATGACTCTTTATCTTTATCCAAATAATTATCATTTACCCCGATTTACATTCTTTACCGATTTCCATCATGAATCAACAACTAAGCAAAGAAAGCATATATATCACAATATCTTGCAAAACAAGAGGCAATATCATAAGATTGATATCAAATTATTTATCTGGTTAAAAATATTTATTATTTCAATTACATTATCATCCATTGAGATTAAACATGGTAAAAATATAGTCGCACATAAATGAAAGATAAGCAACGAATCCCCTACCTCAAGGGATTTGGGCAAAAACCCCCACAAACGAAGAACAGACAAGAAAGTCGGGTTGATACTCTAGGAATCCTCCTTAGATAACTTCTCCTAACACAACCAAGACCAAAACTCATCATTTATGGCATCGACACACATAGATCTACCCATAACGGATGTAGATCTAAGAAACTGATAGAAGAGGGGAATTAGATTCAAGTGGTTCTATGAAATCGATCAAGAACGAAGAAGAACAAAAAGGAATGATCACATACCTCATAAAACCGGCTTTGATTCACCAAGAGAATCCTTTGGATGTCCTCCAAAACGCTCGAGAGAGGCTCTCCTACCTTTAGGGGAGGAAAATACCGAGTTATTGATGCTTAAGAGATTAAACGAGCAAGTTAGATGAAAAACGGTTGAGATCTACAATTTTAGGATCTTGCGAAAGTGCCTGAATGGTTTTCTTGTAGGGTTAGACAAATTGTGCACTAACTGTGCATTAGCCACTACCTCAAACATTAAATACGCATGATATGACCACATGTTTTAGAGAAATAATGCGCCGCCCGTGCGAATGCTAATTCCCTTTAGTTTTCCTTAATGTTTCACACAACACACCCCCAAGTCATTACTCCAAAATAAGGATAAATAGAAATATAAAAGGTACCTGAAGACGTAATGTGATGTTACAGTTCACAACTATCTACTGTTGAAATAGTTCATCAAAAAGGATTATTTAGGAAAAGAGTTGGGGATAAGTTACCTTTACCTCCCGGAACACCTCTAACAACACATTTCTACAATGTAATAGACAGGAGGGTTCCGGGCCATTACATCAGATACCTATCAAAAAATTCTCGTCCTCAATAATCCAAAACCCACATTAAGAGAAAACGAAACAGGTCTGAAAAACCACCCACCAAGATACCTCTCAAAAGAGATCAAGACACCAAAACAACAAAGGGACCCATCTCATAAACATGAAAGTTACATAACCACAAAAACTACACCGATACATGAAAATTGTTAAACATCAAACAAATCTCAGTACTGAGAATGTATTTTTGACTCACATTCACAGGTACTCTCATCCAAGAAACCATCTCGCCACAAAACACGAAGTAAAGGAATAGAATATCCATGAAACACCTTATACTTACGGTCTTGGATATTTATAGGCCTCTCCTCAAAGGTTGCATCATCATAAACCTTGATATCTCCCCAATAGACAACGTGGGAGTCATCATGAAGATAACGACAGAGCTGTGATACATGGAAAACATCATGTATGTAAATCATCTATGGGGGAATTGCTACTCGATATGCCACCACTCCAACATGACTAAAACCTTGAAAGTCCCAATAAATTGGGGGGAAGTCTTACTTCCACGACCAAACCTTCGCTGCCCTCAACTGGGAGTCTCCTTCAGAAACACATGATCCCCAACATTAAACTCTATGGGTCTCCTTCTTTGATCGGCATATGATTTCTAACGATCTTGCACTGTCTTCATCCTCTCACAAATCACTGAACCATCTCTGTTGTATTATTCACTAGTTCCGGTCCAAGAATTGCTGACTCTCTGACCCCAGTCTAGAACAACGAATAATTTCATGGCCGGCCATACAAGGATTCAAAAGACGCCATGCCGATAGTGGAGTAAAAAATATTATTGTAAGCGAACTCTGCCAAGGGTAAGTGCCTCATTCATGAACCTCCTAAATCAAGAACATAAGATCATAACATGTCTTCATGAGTCTGGATGGTTCACTCTGTCTAACCATCCGTTTGACGATGAAATGCAATGCTAAGGCATAGTTGAGAACCAAAAGCTTGTTGGAGACCTCTGCACACCCTGGACGTAAAATGAGTATCTCGGTCAAAAATGATCGTCCTTGGGACTCAATGAAGTCTCACCACCTACTCTAGATACTGTCTCGACAAAACATCCACTGATCTTCACTCCTTGATTTCTATGAAGTGGGATGATTTTGTTAAATGATCCAATACCACCCAAATAGCATCATGTCCTCCCAGAGCTCAAGGTAAACATGTTCAAAGCCTAGTGAGATGTCCTCCCACTTCCACTGGGGAATATCAAATGGTTGGATAATGCCACCATGATCAAGTTGAAGGCCTTTACCTTATGGTAGACGAAACATCAAGACACAAACTCCGCAACCGCACGCTTCAGCCCTAGCCTCCAAAACTAACTCCCTAAGGATTGGTACATCTTTGTCCTGGTAGGATGTACCGTTAAAGGTGAACTATGGGATTCTCTGAGAACCATTTCACGCATTGTCAAGGGAACAAGAAGCCTTCTATGATACAACACTTGATGTTGTTCATCTTCAGTCCATCCATCAGCGGCCTCACCACAAACAACTCGGTATCTCCAAACCTTTTCCTCTAGATCTCCCAATTGGGACTCTTCTACATTCTGCATCAGGTATGACTATACCGTCATCTGAAGAAGACAACCTCTACCCCCAAATTCTCCCATATCAAGATATACTGCTGGCAGTTCTTCCATTACTCTCCAGGAATCACCGGATTCATGCACATCATCACTACATGACTTTTGGCTCAGCGCATCTGGTACAACATTCCCCTTTCCATGTTTATACGATATTTCAATGTTTTATTACTGCAATAACTCCATCCACCGACACTATTGAAAGTTAAAGTCACACTGGGAGAAAACATACCACATATTATTATGATTGGTGAAAACCATAAAGTGCTCACCAATGATGTAATGTTTCCACAACATCAGAGAAAACACCACAGCTGCCAACTCAAGATCATGGGTGGAATAGTTGTGTTCATGGGGACGTAACTACAAAGACCCATAAGAAAAAAATGACCTATGCTGCATGAGAAAAAAGCCTAAACCCAGATGTTAAGCATCGTATAAAACATCAAACTGAACTCCTTTAGCTGGAAGAAAAAGGACTGGAAAACATACTAACTTCTTCTTTAGATACTCAAAAGCTTCCTGACACTGATCAGTCCATCTGAATGCCTGATCCTTCCTGGTCAAAGCTGTTAGAGGGGTCGCAACTAATGATAAATTATCTACAAGCCTCATGTAGTAGCCTACGAGACCGAGGAAACATCACACCTCTGACACTGTCTTGAGGGCTTCCCAAGACACAACTACTTCAATCTTCTATGGATCCATAGCTACTCCCTATTGGGACACAACATGAACCAAGAAAAGGACATATCGATCTCAAAACTCACACTTAGATAACTTCCCAAAAATCTGTTGTTGATGATGGACTCCCAAATGTCTTGTAGATGCTCTCCATGTCCCTATTCAGATGTGGAGTACACAAGGATGTCGTCAATGAAAACTATGAAGAATTTGTCCAAGAACTCTCGAAGCATAGCATTCATCAATCCCATGAATACAGCCAGATCATTTTTCATGACAAAAAACATTACAATGAACTCATAATTCTTTTGATGACAACGGAAAGCTATCTTGGGGATATCCTCATTTTTCACACGCATCTGATGATATCCTGACTACAAGTCGATCTTTGAGAACCAACATTGACCATTTAGTTGATCGAATAAGTCATAAATTTGCGGAATAGGATAGTGATTATTTATTTTCACTTTTCTTAAGCGATGATAATTGACACACAACTGCATACTACTGTCGGCCTTCTTCATGAACAAAACTAGTGCACCACAAGGTGACACACTAGGCCGATCAAAACCACACTGTAACAGACCATCAAGATTTATATGTCGCTCTCGTAACTTAGAAGGGGACATCCTATATGGAGACGTAGAGATATGAGATGCTCCTAGCTGTAGCTCAATCCCAAACTCGATCTCTCATCAATGTGGTAATGCTACAACCTATTCTGGAAAGACTTCAGGGTACTCCTCTATGACCCAAGAAAACGCTAATGGCTGAACCTCTGAAGAACTTAGAGTCATCTCTTCCATCATATATGATAAGGATGTGATGCACCTATGACCCATATGAGGGTCTCTCTCACCAACAAGCACCACTTCCTCTCCATCCGCACCAATAAAGACGACCCTTTTCCTGAAGAAATCCATGATATCCTATACTGAATACAACCAATCCATGCCGAGGATGACGTTGTATGTTTGTATTAATACACATAGGAAATCTCTTCAAGAGCGGTTTTACCCCAACACTAGATCACAGTCTCTACATACATCAAACAAGTCAGCTCGACCTCCAACTGGAATACTCAACGCCAAGGGCACTGGAAGCCTCTCTACCACAAGTCTCAATGCATGGAAAAGGGTAGGTGATATGAAGAAGTGTGTGGCTCCTGAATCAAAAAAGTCATAAACCAAGGAAGAAAACAAGCTATGAGTACCTCAAACGGCATCTGGCTCTCCTAGAGTGGGAAACACAAGAGCATTAAGCTGACCACAACCTTCTCCACGGCCTCTCTGACCCTGATGACGACCACCACCACGGCCACACTCTACTCTCTGCAGGTGGGGAGTGTCAGGGGGATGTCGTCTACCTGCCCTATCTACCATATGATGATCAAAAGCCGGTGCAACTAGCTGATGTTGCCTATCCTAGAACTGGCTCAACGGGGCAACCAGGAGCATAGCGCCCGCTGCACGACGACCACTATGTAATGTTGTACACTCCTGATATTGATGGCCATGAACACCACAAGAAAAACAAGCGCATGATCCATTGGTATTGGTTTGAGAGTTGCTGCCTCTGGAAAAACAAGATCTAAAGTGCTGGGACCTACCCCCGGCTGAACATGAACTCTTATACCTTCAAAACCATGAACCCTAGACCATAGATCTACTTTGTGAAAGATATTGACGATCCCCCTCTCGTGATGATATGGCCCTGGCCAAAGTTCTCTCGACAACCCTTGACCTCACCAACACATCAATATATGTCTTTAGCATAAATGGGTTGACCTGACGTTGGATATCTGGATTCAAAGCCTCGTCGAAATGCCTCGCCCTGGCCTCCTCATCTGGTAACAGGTCCAAAGCATATCTTAAAAGGTTCCTGAAATGGATTCCAAACTTCTCGAACAGTAGAGCTCCCCTGTAGAAGGGTAATGAGTTCCTGGCGACCGGACGCCTTCGCAGTCAAAGAAATAAACACGACTTTAAACATTCCTTGGAACTCCTCCAATGAGATCGCTGACTCCTCACGATCCTCGAGGTACAAGAAAAACTACTGCCTTGCTACTCCATGCAAGATCGTCATAGCTAAAGACACACATTTCTCCTTCTGAGCACGAATTGAACTGAATCCTATCTCAACCTCCTCCAAACAGTCCTCCATGAGTGTATCTGAAATGGAGCCCTCGTACTTCTGCAGACTCTGGCGCTGAAATTCTCAGAGTGTCTTTATCCATGTGCCTTTCTCTTGAACATCAACCCTGCGACAATCTGCTAGAACAACCTACTGGACATTTTCTTCGCAAACCTGATGAGGACATCCACCTGGAGCCATACCTGTAAAACAACAACTGTTAGAGTTCCTAAACCTGGAATATGGAACACTCAAAATAAATAAATTAATTGTTTTGTTTTATTAATTTTAGGTCAACCTATCCCAAGGTCTACCCATTCAAACATAAGAACAGAGAATAATGATGCATGATCCTTTCCTAGGTCCCTACCCTGCAACTAGTATCACCTTGTTTAGTAACGATTTTAAAATTAAATGTCCGTACATCAGATCATAGGGGGACCTAAATTCCTATGTCTTAGCTATTCTCCAGTGTTTACCTCACGTGATAAACATGAATGACACTATTCCCCTACCATCCCTTGCAACCTCATGTGTGTCTAACTCCAAACACCATCCTATCCCTCAACTATACCTCTAATACCACTCTATCGTGACCCCTACCCAAAAAGTGTACCCATCTAGGGTCAGAAATGTGAAAATGGAGATAATGACCCTCGAGTCCCGCCTCCAATAGGCCATGGGTTTGCGAATAGCACTAAGGGTGTAATAACAAACAAATGGGATGCATTACCCTCTAAGATAAGACATGCGGAAGAGGGAGAAAAGATATAACCCAACCAACTCCAACTAAGAACTGAAATATAAAAGAAACCCAAGTGCACATATGTAATGCCATGGAAAAGAACTATAACTGAAAGGGAAAAAACTACATGTATCCAATAAAATGTAAAAATAGTAGCAACCAAAATCTTGAACAGCTCCTCCAACCACATGCTTGTAGAAACCAGATTGATCTCCAACCGGCTCCAAGCGACCTGAAAAACAGTTTATATATACATAGGGTGAGTATAATGGTATACTTAGTAGGATCATCCCCAAATCCTGTCAAGTGAATGTAAAGAGATCATGTTAAATCACAATGAGAAACAAGTGAATCAATGTTCATACCGAAGCAGGTATACTAAGATCCCAACCTCACCATGGCTACTCTCACCAAGTAACACATACAAGAATATAGCATATAATAAAGAATATCAAAGGAACCCCACTACTACTTCCCCACTATTTTTTGGCATTGACACAACATTTCACATCCTAAAAATATCTCTCCAAAAAGGATTTTCTGCAGACACCTGGGCGAAGCACCACAATGTGCACCTCATGAAACACAAAGTCTTGCCCACAGAAACTTGGAAAAAACTACACCATCCTCACAACCAAAAGTAACCAGGTAGATTCTGGGAGGGTCCACAGCTCGCATAATGTGTATCACACATCAGGTGTTATACCTCAAGCCATTACAGCCCATACACTGAGTAATGATCCTCAAGACATCACATCATATACACGTCAAACCTATAGTAGTCCATATGATACTATATTAAGAATATGTGTGTGTGAATAACCACAAGCCATTACAACCCTCTACACTCATATACGGGGAAACTAACCGTTGCTCCTACCCGCACAAGTATCTACCAAGAGAAGAGAATAGGGCTAAAGGGGGGTAGTCTGCCATTCGCCCTCCCATCAGAATGTTGTGGAAAACACCCCTTAGGGCTCCGAATCACCAGGGTTTCAGTTTCCCTTACTGAAAGGGTGGAGTATCGTATAGAAACACAAAAAGTATAGAACATAATATATCTCACAACCACACTGTTGGAATAACCTAGACCTAGACACCACTACAGCTAACGTCTCTCAGACTCTGGGCTACTACTTCTAAGACTAGGTATCCTATAAGTATACAACCATTTAAACAACATTTTTAGATTACTTTATTCCCTTTTTCATTTAAGCCCCAGTTTATGTTAATTAATTCATTAAACATTAATTAACCTTGAACCATTACACATTAGACTTCATTAGCATCACACCCAATGTCCATTTCCTCTATAAAATTATAGCCTCATCACTATGTTATAGTGAACTCCAACCCCAAGGTTTTACACCATTTATTCAAAAATACATAACAGAAACTCTTTCCGATATTCCCAGGAATTATAGAAAATTAGTCTATGATACTAACACAAAGGGGATCAACACGGTGAGTATATATACTACCCGTCCAGTCTTTTATTCCTATAGAAAGAGTGTAAAAGCATCCCTCATTGAGAAGCTTGACACGGAAAGCACGTGGCATACCCCACGTGTCTTCGCCTCTCTCGGAAGTGGGGTAAGCAAGATCAGATGCCTTGAGTAGTGGGGAAAAGTAAAGAAGATAAACATCCAAAGAACCAAAAAGCATCCAATAATCACATCCATCCCATTCAATCAACCCTGGTGTCCTCCCCGACAACCACATGCATAAACCGATGCATCTTGCCACTCTAGGCGTCATCTTGTGCAACAAACAAAGGGCCTATATGCCCCCACATATCACAAAAACTGGGCTATGGCCCCTTAACAATGAGGAGGGTAACTCATAATCCTCCATGGAATTATCCAAAAATCAAATTCTTTAATCCATATTGATTTAAGAGATTTATAATATGTTGGTTCCAACAATGGTAAACCCAACAAGTAAGCTACCAGAAAAGATTAAACATGCTTACTATGCCAATTTGATTAACATCAAATTACATCAAGAACAAGATTAGAAATCACGACTCTTTATATTTGGCCAATCAATTATCAATTAACCCTAGTTTACATTCTTTACAGATTTACTTCAAGAACAAATAGATAAGAAAAGAAAGCATAGATATCACAGTATCTAGAAAAACAAGTGGCAATATCATACGATCAATAACAAATTATTTATTCAGTTCAAAATTTTTATTATGTCAATTCCATTGTCATCCAGGGGGATTAAACATGCTAACAATAATGTCACACATAAAATAAAGTCAAACAACTAATCCCCTACCTCAAGGGTTTTAATGAAAACTCCAACAAATGGAGAACGAACAAGAAATCCAGGTTAAATCTCAAAGAATCCACCTTAGTTCTATTCTCCTAACACAAACAAGTCTAAAAATCATCATTTTTTCCATTGACAAACCTAGATCATCCCATAAAATATGTAGATCTATGAAACCGAGAGAAGAGGAGAAGTAGATTCAAGTAGATCTAAGAAATCGATCAAGAACGAAGAAGAACGAAGAATAATGATCACATACCTCAAGAAACTAGCTTCGATTCGCCAAGAGAAGAATTCAGATCGCCTCCAAAATGGTTGGTATAGGTTATCCTACCTTCAAGGGAGGGTAATCCCGAGTTATGGATGCTTGGAAGCTTAAACTATCAAGTTAGAGGCAAAACAGCTGAGATCCACAATTTTAGGATCTTTTCTAAGTGCCCGCATGGTTTGATCACACTTTTAGACAAACCGTGCAGTCACTACTACCTCACTAAACACTCCTTGCACGGTTAGGACACATGGTTAGACAAACAGTGTGCTAACCGTGCATTATCCACTACCTCAAACATTAAATATGCATGGTATGGCCGCATGATTTACACAAACAATCCACAGCCCGTGTGAATGCTACTTCCCTTTAGTTTTCCTTAAATATTCACCCAATTCACCCCTAATTCACTATGCCAAAACAAGGGTAGTTAGAAACATCAAAAGTACCTAAAGACATAATGTGATATTACAGTTTTCAACTATCTACCATTGAAATGGTTAATCGAAAAGGAAGATTTTGGAAAAGCATTGGGGATAAGTTTCATTGACCTCCATGAAAACTTCTAACACCACATTTCCACAATGTAATGGACTAGAGGGGTATGGGACATTTCAGTCACCGCTGGCTATCCTAGTTCTGTTGGTCACCCCCATTGCTTTGATGCTCCATTTTTTAAAAAAAATCTACATATAAGATACTAGGGTCATAAAATCCACTACCTTGGGATTCATTCTATATTACTAGCACTCCAGGGGCCCTGTCGCATTTTGAGCCTCTAGGAATATTGTATCATGTTCATGAGGTTTCAATGGGGAGAAACGTTAATAACGGGGATTAGAAGAAGACATAAACACATGAAGAATGGACATTGTCCTTTTTCATGTTTTCCTTGATCTATTTATGTTAAGATGGTTAACGAAGAACAATAACTAATAATCACAAAAAATCTATCTCCCTTTTGAAACCCAAAAAAAATTTATCCATCCTATAAGAACAAACAAACCATGTATCAACATGTTTGTGGGATGGTCTGCATTTTTTATTTCAATCTCAAAATAGAATGGAAATCTGCAATGGATAAAACACCCTACATCGAGTTATGATCGGTAGTTGATGAGGAACGATTGTGTCGTCGTCGTTAATGAGATCCTAAAACACCATTGGCATGATGATTCGGGAACCAATCTCTGATCCATCATTGTTTCCTTGAGAGGATTTATTTTCCATGCTCTCCCCACCAACACTTCAGCATTCCCAGGGTTTCTTAGCAGACCCTGGGATTTCTGCATAAAGGATTTTTAATGTAAATCATTGATGCGAGAAAAAAGTAATTTACCATTATATTATTTAATGAAGATTATGTATTTCTTGGGGGTTTCCACATAAGAAATGATCCAACTAATGTTATGTCACACATAAAGAAAAACAACCCATAATGAACTGAACCATGATCTCAGATTTCCAATCCAGATCTCTATTAAAAAGATATTATGAATTTTAAAAAATATAATTATTCATTTAATATTTTTATTTATGTTTTTGCATAAAAACTATATTTCACACTTGGACCATGACAAGATTTTGGGATTTTCTTATGGTAAAGACACTGTTAAAAAAACCACGTGGTCATATTTATTATCCATGAATTTATTTTAGAGTTATTCCCCTGTTTCAGGAAAAAAAAGAATTCATTTAAAAACAAAAAAAAATTCAATGAACTTTTATGATCACACCAGGCCTCAGAATCGCATGATGTCTCAATTCATGGTCTCTTAATATTCCCAAATAATCGAAAAAAATTATTTTTTACAAATAATTTTCACTAAAACTCACATTATGGGGTCCTTAACTTCCCAATATGTGTCACTAACATGAGGTCACCTTGGCAAGAGGACTACAAAATCTAGATTTAAATCCTCCCATTTCAAATCTGGGACTAGTAACGGCTATAAGAAGCTTGAATGTAACTAGTGCTCAGTAATCACATATTGAAAAGTGGGAATCATATTGATAAAACCTATTATCTGATTCTCTAGATGAATATACCAATCCTTCCATCTCATATTATGATACATATTGTAGATTCCAATTTGAACATCCAACGAAGAAGAATGGGACTCTCTCATCAGTTCCTCTCTCACATCTGTAGGAACAAAATAACATCTCTGTAGACATAGTATATCGTCACATTCAAAAGACCAATCTAGAGGGAGGTCCCCACCTACTATATATGCATGAATATCCAATCCCTCAATATATGATAACAAGATTCTCTAATATATATATATATATATATATATATTTGAATAGGTATTAGTTAAGGATATTATAAAAGGATTCATGTGATTGTATTGAAACATCTAATTTATAATAGAAAAGAGGGTCATAAATTTATATTCCTAACTATAATATTTATCATCATTTTTCTATGAATTTTTTCTTAGTGCATCATCCACTATGTTTCGCATTACATGAACATTGGAAAGCCCAATGTCAAAATATTAATGCTATATTACACATATTATCTATATGATATTAAATTATTGTTGTGAAAAGATATATTTGACAAATTTTAGTTTTGAATACACTATGAACCACTCACTATTCATATAGTGTCTCTAAAAACATAAGGCATTGAACACTGGTTATTTCATTATGTAATGTGTTTGGTAATTACTCTTGTGTGGTGTTAACTATAGAGACTCATACAAAATAAATATACCTTACTATATTAGTACCACATCATATCTTATGCCTGATGCATTACATAAAACTAGAGATACTATTCCATGTTCTAGAAGAATCATAATTGGTGGTTAATTATGGCTTCCATTTAGATCTTGCATGGCCTTCTTGAATGATTTGTTTGTAGATAAACTTCACAAGACTCATTGAATGACTAATAAGAGGCTCATAATATATTGATAAGTCCTATACTAAATTCATTTAATATCCATAATACATATAAGAAACTCTAAATATCATACAGGTTCTTGGGATGCACCCATGAAACCAAAAAAATTACCTTCTCTAGGTCAAATGTTACTCCAGGTCCCATGATTATATGACCCATTATGTGGTTTATTTCATTAATGAAGTGGATCATAAATAGTTACACATAAAAGTAATTCTATCATTGAATAATAAAAGTGTACTCAACATATTTATCACAATCTATTCAATTATATGAATAAACTAAGATCTCATCCAAAAAAATTAAAAAATTATTGATAGGTGTGGAAAACATAAATATTCAAATACATGAAAATGGAAGGCATGTTTGTAAGATCAAACAACATAATGAGATACTTATATAGACAGTAAGAACTACAAAAATTTGTACGTTGTATAAATGACGGGATGACTCACACCTAATGACAGATCAATCTCAATTACATCATCGATATCACCATATCTCCTCAGGGCTAGTAAAATAGATCATTAATCATGGGAAAATGGATATAATTTCTTGACCATAATCTAGTTAAACTATTAGAAATCGACACCTAAACTAAGTGTCTCACCAAACTTATAATAAAAAATAAAGGATGAACCCCAATAGAATGTTATCAGTTAGATAAAAACATTTGATTAAAATTCATTTAACTATCAAATGAAATCCTGTAGCTCAATAGGTTCCACTATATACTCAGGAATTCATACAGAAGTCGATCATGGAAGAACCTCAATCATAAAATCTAGATCTCTCATTGTAGGTAATTTAAAAAATTCATCAAGAATGGTATCCCAAAAAAACTATACAATGGTCATAAAACTGGTTAGATCATTTCCCATATCCTTTATTAATATTCATGAAATATAAGTCCTCACTCATACTAGCCCAGGATTCCCTAGTATAGCTCGACTATCCTAGATATTCTTGTCACCCATTTTGATGAAAACAATGACCCACTAGTGAAATTAAAAATACATTGTAGTTTTAGTATTTCATATAAGAATGAAAGGTAACCACAGAGTCCATCTCAAAAAAGAAATTTAATACAGTAATCTTGAGGATGATGAGGTTCCAGAAGACTGGATTATTTCCTAATTCAATTGGATAGTCCCTCCATTGGCGTATGTCCTCTAACAACACTCCCAATGGTATGTACATGGTTATAAACCCATATATAAAATTTATTTCCATCTAGAGACTTTCTATGGCCAATAAAGAGATAATGTATTATAAAGATCCTTTATAGAAAAATGAAGATACAATAATTAAAGATACAAGAATAGTACCACATACTTTCGATGATCATACACTATTGTCCTTAGTTATTGGGTATAAATTATATAACAAGTTTTCTCTATGGCCCTATGCTACAACTATACTACCCTTAGTAGGTCCAATCTGATGCTGTTGAAAATCAGAAGTCTCTAAACTATAGCCAACATCTTCTCTAAATTTCCTAATGGGGATACTCCAACCCCCTACATAATTTATCATAACTATTCAGACTCTTGAAGGTGGAGTTGGTGCGGAAACTCCTCCACTAGAAGTAGTTGTAACGGTTTGAAATGATATCTAATGATTTTCCAAGAAGAAAAAAGCATAGTACTCATAGGGGTCTCTACCACATTAAGGCCTCATATTTACCTTTTTTCTACAATTAGGACATATAATAGATCCTACCATGTATATACTTTGGAGTCCACAAATCTAATGATAAACAAAAATGACACTCTTAATTCTATAAATAGAACAAATTCTTTTTCGTTGCACCAATCCTCATTTCATGCCACTACCGGCTATTCTAAAATAGTTCTCAGTGGTAAGAATATTATTACAAATGTCAATATATATATATATATATATAGGAAGGGAAAATAAAATTCAAGGAGATGGAATACTAGATCCCATCCTAGAAACATCATACCCACAATAATTCATAATTGATTAGAAGTTATTTATTGATTTTCATCTCATAAAAACATATCGAATGGTCTATAAAAGATGTAGCACCATAAACATGTGCATGAAATTTAATGATTGGTAATATCTTAGTTTCTGAATGAAAAATTAATTATAGAAGATATACTATTTTTCTATCTAAAACAACCTCAAATAATGACCACCCTATGTAAGCAGATTCGACATGTGTTTCATGGAATTATGAGGAATGTATGTAGAAGGATTGAACCAACTAATTAGAGGTGATATTGATCCATGTATATATAAAAAGTAGCATGGATCCTGGACTCAGCAGCCTAATGTCTATGATCCCTAGATATGATTGGAAGATGCTACTAGTAGAACTCATGAGTCAGATCACACATTGTTGGTGTAGGCCATGGAGCACACTACATATATTGCATGGGATCTTAAAAAAATCACAAAGGTGTGTTTCATTTACTTAATCTTGAAAAATAGGTGTTTCTTCATGTGGAACTACAAGAAGGATCACTTGTGGCTAGGGGCCCACCACCTCTAGATCTTGAACATCTCTAATCTCTTATTTCATCACTAGAGGATACCATGGTGGAAAATCTATTCATATTAAATTAAAAATCCGTAAAACATATTTGAAATGGATAGAATCATTATAGGAAGATGATATTAAATAAAAGGATCACTCCCCATGTTATATTACTTCATATACATTATTATATGTCATTGTTATTGGTATGTCTAGAATCATAATTTGCATGGGTTCTAGTGGGTGAAGGGTCAAATCCACTTATCCTCATAAATTATTAGAAATCATTTCATTTTATAAAGCAATACATACATATAATGTTTTCATTTTATCACATACATTTATCATGTTTTGAATAAACAGATCGTTATTCCATGATAAAAAAGGCCCATAAACATTATAACTAAAATTAACACCCATTTAATTTTCATTTATAAATGTTACATTTAGTTTTATAATTTATTGTGTAATATATGATGGATTGTTTTATTAAATTAAAAATTATAATCCACATGGGAACATTGACATCATTACATGAAATTTTTAGTTACTCAATCGCAACCAATTCCCATCTCATGTTACTAGATTAAAACTTCTTATATGTGTAAAAACTAGTTATTTATGATTCCACCATTAACCTATATAGGAATACACTATTTATATTGTTGAAGACACTTTAAATAACCAACTTTAATACCCTATTAAATAATTTTTCATTATATTAATATATAATAAACATCGATTACTCAAATACCATAGGAAACACAGGAAATGAAATCATTGAAATGAATGTCTATCGCATGGTATATGATTTTCATGAGAATTATAAGTTCCTATAATGATGCATGAAACAATGATCCTTTACCTACCAAATAAATTTGAATATAATAAATGAAGATAAAAACACTAAACTCAATCTCATCAAAAATTGGTTAATTATTGTCAAATTTAATAAGATAAATAAAGAATAAAAATACCACATCCCAACAAAACGTGGTATTTACACCAAAAAGGGTAATCGACTCCAACAAAATGGTTATATCTGCGTTAAAATATATTCCTAACATTTATTCTATAATCCTAGTCAATTAAACAGAAAAAAATAAATAAAAAGGCATCTAATTCCATTTTTTGACATCTTAAATTGGGTTCTACTAAAATGTTCCTCGATCTAGTGGGCGACATGGACTCAAGCATGCCTCACTATATGAAAGAGGCTACTAACTAGCACTAAGGGACTATAGTGTGTTTAAGGGATGACTATTCCCTTATGTCAAAGTGGATCACAGTGGGTATATACATAAGAAACATATGAATACAAAATAGGAGTGATTATAATGACTAAAAAAATATGACGAAGAAAATAATAATAATAAACCAGATAATAATAATCAAATATATATATGATAGTTGTATCATATAAAAAATTATAACACCATTTAATGTCTCTAAAAAAACTAAAAAAATGGGTATATAACAACTAGTAATACATGTTATACACAAGAATAAACAATAATCCAAAAAACTCTCCAAACATCCTGATATCCATATTTTCTATATAGTAAAAATATTTATCCTATGAAAGAAATCAAGCCATGTTTCCAAAGAGGTATTCTTCACGATATCAACACCTAAGTATATATAATCTACCCAGGTAAAATCAGCATCTCAAATATGGTTAATGATAAATATTTATAGGATACCACCAATAAATACTATATAGTCCTGTCTAGGAATACAAATTGATATTGTGCAGGTATATATACGATGGAAAATCTAGTATATAAATCTAAATAGACCACACCAACTTCAGCTTCACCTAGTTTCTAAACATGTATCATTTATTTAATTATGTTCCATTTTATGTTATGTATAAATTGTAATATATATGATAATGATAATGTAGGTGGGTCTACGATGTTACCAAGAAAACCAATAATGATCATAATAATGAAATAGGATTCAAGGTGTAACTAAGGCATTATTGACCTTAGGGATCATTCTAACTCTATAATAACATCCATTCAAGAAAAGAAAAATATGTGTAATCCAAGTGGAATTTTCTATGGGATTACCCTAAAAATGATTCTAACATATTCCAAGGATCATGTCTAATGTAAACATAGGATAATAATTACTGATACCAATGGGGTTAATCTAAGACCCCATATGTCCAAAAAATGAAGTTGGACCCAATGAGTGTATCTGGAAAATCCTTTGATCGATAAGATAGTAAAGGAATCCTATGCCTTCATCTCAAGAATCCATAATAAGACAATAACCATGTTCTATGGTTGATATCTACCTTATAGAAAATATAATCGAATAATCATTGTTTCATATGAGTGCCCAATTCAATCTATTGAAAATATATGGCTAGATCATGTCTATAAAATATTTTCAAGATTAGAAGGTTATTATGAAATAGGGACATTATACATAATTCATTATAAATAATTGTCTAGGTAATAATCATTCAATTTGATAATTTAGTTGGTTCATTCCATTTTCTTTTATACTAATTAAAATGGATGAATAGAATATGCAACCAATTAAATTCATTATAAGAATTGGGGCCAAGTTTTTTCTGTAAAAATACACATTCCAATTAATAATTAATTATTCTCGTCAATTACCTTTTATCCAAGGTATCAAGGATAGATATGGAAGGAAATAAATATCAAATTCAACAATATATCTATTTATTAGGTTCTCAACATTTCCATAAATTTATGTTGACGAGATTATTTAATTTCATCAAAATAATTGGAATTTAATTTATAATTTAACTATGCGAAGTGATATATAAAATTGTATATTAAATATTCACTAAAAATTTAAAATACTATCCTTATCATGTTTAAGTCATGCACATAAGAATGGGGCTGGAGATAAACCCAATATAAGTTACCAAGGAAAAAATAATGAAACACCCTACATGGGGTGGATGGTGTTGATGCACTAATGGCGGTCAATTTGATGAACTTATATGAACATGGTTATAGAATAGAGAATCCAACTTAACATAAATGTATACTATATCATTTTAAATGAATATTAAGAACATTAAAAAAGTACATTCGAAGGAACATAATATTTTTGTGTCTCTGGAAACTAGGAATACATTCTTTTTATTAGGTGAGAGATCTTAAACATCCCCAAAAAAAAGATCTCGACCTTCAATGACACTAATTTATACATTTCTTAAAAAACATGATGATAGGAATCATAGTAATGTATGAGAACATATGGTTAATAAGTTTTAAAATAAAGGACATATGTATGAATAAAAGAAACATAAGAGTATGATAACATGAGAATAACATTTGAAGATCTTTCCTTGCATATCAGATATCATAACCATGAGTCTTGGAATACATGTTGGTAGTTAATAATATAGAAAACATATGTTAATAAATGATAAAGAGTATTGGTATCATATCATTATAATAGGATATATAACATTGTAATTCGCATAAGAATATAAAATCATTTGCTATAAATCAAGGCTCATTTCCAAAACATATCAAGTCACTTCATGGGGGATCCACCTACTTGGCATGACACACCAAATTACCCAATTAGAAACCTTTATATATAATGGATCAAGTTACACCTTCTTCCAATTTTTGGTCATAATCATCAACTTGTTTACTATATTAGTTGTTAGGGTTCAATCAAAATACCATCTTAGTTGTAAATGTTAAATCCTATGTCTGTCTTAGTAGACATGGTTCAATCTGAATACCATATTTGTAGATAGAGTTCACTCCCAAGACAATATTAGTAGAAAATGTTCCACACTGAACTGGGTTCACTCTATATCTCATCCACAAATATATCCTGACATATGAATAATTACCTAATGCAATGGATGGAGATAGAGTTCCAATTCATCTCAGAATAAAATCTAATAGAGATGTTCCACAGGATCTTAATCAACCATATCATAACCCTTAAAATAAAATTGGTATCAGAAAGATGTTTTAATATAAAATGAGGTATAAAAAATATAGGTATATAATAATTACAACAATAAATAACCTATGAAAATAATTGGGCATCATAAACACATAACTTATCAAAAAGAACCACTTTTCATAAACATATATCATATTAAATTGAAATGGGTGTATTAACAACATGACATCAACATAGATACCATTCAAAGATAGATTAAGTTTGTAAACCTTGAATAATATTATAAAAAAGTAATCATTAACACCAAAATATATCATATTACATGGAAAACAAATTTAAAATATATTTAATTTGAAAAATACTTTTAATAACATTAAATAATTTTAAAAAATAGTTTCATTGAAAATAAAATTGAGGTCATAATGGGAAAAATTGAAAAAAATAAATATTTTTCCATCATTTGTATTTGAATATTTCTTAAAGAGATATTTTTTGAACATTTTTTTTGGAAAAAATTATTCAAAACAAGGTTATTTTTAATTTACAAAATTTCTGAAAAAAGGAGAAATAATGTTATTTTTTCATTAAAAAGCTTAATTATCATAAGTACCAATGAATGGAAAATAGTTACTATTCATTAAGATGTCATGTATAATAATTGGATATAAAGAATTCATGAATATTCTTGAGGTATGTACCATAAGATTCAATTAAAGTTAACATAATTGGGAAAAATAATGATAATAGATGAGATTGTAGTAACATACAATTTTATAGTCGTAACATTTACTCATAATAAAAATTATATAACAACATTAAATGAATATTAAAATATCATTAAATAAGTATATTCATTATAAAATTTTTAAAAGGGCATAATATACACATCATAATATAATTCACCTACATAAGATACCATGCATCTCAGAGAAGAACAATTGAGAAGTAATTACATTATAATTTGTAACATTTGAATTGTATAACACATAAAATAGAGATCATATAATTGTTATTTAAATATGAATAATATTAAGGATATGAACCATATATTACATTTATGGGATTTTATACACTCTATAAATAATATATATTGTGATCAATGCTTAAGTCTCACCGAAATAAACGTGACACTAGAAATCCTCTTATAACATGAGTAACTTTTTTTGAATTTCTTGATAGATGATGGAATTACATCAATTGAAACATTTAATATAATGAAATAATGTAAAATACTTATATAGCATGTTATAGGGATGTATACACACCACCCAAAAAGAATATGTTTTTAATGTAGCATATATATCATAGAAATTAATGTAAGTTGAGAAAACCCTCAACATAAGTCGTGAAATTTTATATACATGTCAAGAATTAAATTATAATATGTGTAATATTGTTATAAATAAATAAATAAAAATATTATAATATATAATACCATATATTATTTAATTATCACTTTAAATTACCTTTTTATATACAATTCCATGTTAATGTTATGATTCAAGTAATAACTACTTTGTTTTACATATAAGTTTTGACTTGTTATTTTTTATCCTATTATGTAGAACCTGACATGAGTACATAAATAATGTAAAAAATATATAAATATAATATTTTTTTAATATTTGTATTTATAATAACCTTTAAATTTTTTAAATATGAAATGGAATACATTGTTCATGTATATTGTAGGTCGTGCATACGCATTAACCTAATTTCCATTTTTTATTACATATTAATAGAAAGTAAGTAAATGATATATATATATATATATATATATATTATAGTGCCATTATTATTTCATATATATATCATATAATTATTATAACTACATCATTAATACATTCAATGTAATGTGTGAATGGATCATATCGCATTGAGGAGGCGTAGTCCACACTCCCACAAACATATTTATTATATTCAAAAAATGGACATTTTAAAGTTTTGGTTATATAATACTTAAAAAGTTACAAATAAATCATAAATATAATATATATATTATATAAAATAGTATTTAAATCATTATTATCGAACTTGAAAGGTGGTATTGTAAGAACTAATGACACCAGTTCGTGAGACGGTAGCCTTTTGTAGAGATAAATGGTGACTATGTATCCTATATGATTGGATTTTTTTGAATGTGGGTAAAACCCATTAATTAAAAACATAAAAACATGATTATTAAATTTATATTAGATAATAATTAGTTCATATTAATAATTTATGGTGTGTTGATATAAATGAAAAAAAAATTCTTTTTGAATGATGTTACATATTCTTTTTGTAATTCCTTTTGGTTTGCACCAAAATACTATCATGTATTTGTTTATTCCCAAATTGATTATCCTTGTATGATAGGATGTAATTTGAGATATTCTTTGGAATGTTTTTGTATGATCCAAATTTATTTATATGTATGAATATGTGAGTGAGGGGGGGGGGGGTGAGTTTGCATTTATAGTTGAAGATGAGTGTCATTCTTGTAAATATAATATAGTAACAACTATTTAGAGGTCTGAATTAGATTGTATTACTTAAATAATGGTTAATATTCTCATTAATGGTGTGTATGGTCTATATTTTTTCATCCCATAACTTTATGAAATGTGTCTAGGGTAGTTATACCCTTATGTAAATGTTTAACCACTATGTAAACTCATTCTCAACTTAATCACTATAACTTATATTAATTAATTTAACTAATATATTTGGTCAAAAATGATTTGAAAATAATAGAAAATATATATTAATCTTATTCAAATTATAAAATCCATTTTTTCGAATTATAGAAACATAATTGGTAGTGATTAATTTAAAAATAATCTCATTGATGGGATGAGAAAATGATTTTATAAAGAGAATATTTTAAAATGATTGAGTAGTTTTTATATCAAAAAACAATGTGAAATTGGTTAAAATTAAATAAATTAGATTAATTGATATATTATTAATCTATAAATTCTTTATAATAATTAATAAATACTTTATCTTTATAAATTTATGAGACTAAAATTCCATTTTTAATTAAAATTCAATGGTTCTCACAATTCATCAAAAAATGAAACATTACAAAAAACATAACTAAAATCAACACTAAGATAAACATGCTGTTTTGAATTAAAAAATGATGTTTATTTTTTCAAATTAATTATATAATTCTGATAATTTATATTTAAAATAGGTTCTTAATATATATGTGATAAAATTGAATTTTAGAAAAACATTATTCATAGGTGTACAATTGGTTGTATTTTTATATGGTTCCTATAAAAAATTAATATGAACATTAATTTTTGAATAAAAATATTAAAAAAATATATCATTAGAATAATTCTCAGAATGCAGTTTAATTAATTTATTTAGGTAAAACATGTTGGATTGCATATATATAGTATTAAATATAAATATTTCTTATATTTTCAAAAGTGCGTTATTTTCATTTATAATTAATGGGTCAGTGAATATTTTTTATTATATACATTTCTTAACAAAAATTTCATAATTTAAATATTATTATTCAAAAACTCTATTATAATTTCTATGGAACAACCTTAGTAATATTTTAACATTAATATGAATAGTAAAAAGTTATTTTTTGAAACTATGTCTTGTGTTTCATTAATGTTAATGATTGAATATATAATCATTTGATAAAAAAAGATAGTGTTGTGTGTATTGAATTCTAATATAATTGTTTAATGTCGTGAAATGTCAATTTTGTTTTGTATACAATGAAAAAATAACAAGGTTCTCTGATATAACACAAACCATATTTAGTGTTTTGTAAAATTAAAAATATCATAAATATTAAATTAATTCCAAAAATAAATTTCACAAAATCTCATGGTGTAAAATTTTAATCCATATAAAACAACATTATCCCTCAAAATTACATTGGTTTATCAATGGTTTAATACTTGAATGTTCTATTCTTAAAAACCCACATCGTAAAAATGAATTTTAAAACTCCCTTCAAAAGGTATTTGAAAATATTGTAGTTACCCAAAGTAACTCAAACACTACGTTTCCAATTATGAGATAATGGGATAGAAGATATCTCTTTTTCATATAATTTAAATAGAACTATCATGTTCTGATGGAAGGTGAAATAGAACATGGTCAAGAGAAATTTAATAATTATAAATCTATAATTCTATGATGATAGAAGGGGGACTTTGATTCATCTAAAAAAAGTGTCATAGGGGAAAACATTTAGTGTCAATACCCTTTACCAAGATGTGTATAATTTATCACAAGAATATATAATTTATTTGTATCATTCTATTTGATATGTGTAAGCTCAAACTTGTGTTATGCCTTCATCAATTCCCACTTCATCTCTTACTCTCAAGAATGAAGTTGAATTTTTCATTCCTGAAGAAAAAATACATCGTGAGATCCATAAATATAATGATAATTTACTATATTTTTGATTTTTTAACATCAATTAAAAAATGATATAATACTTTATCTAATATAAATAAATCCTCATACGTTGTGACAATACATTTATATTTATAATATGACCAAAATTTAACTAGAACCAATATATATATGGTTAAGCACGTATCCATTCCAAAATATAAAAGTTAAAAGATTTAGAAATAATGTCACTAAATTTCCCAAAAATTTCTTCACATCGATATCAAAATATCATTTAGAATCTCTTTGTTGTCATATTATGAACATGTCAATTCCTTTATCGAGTATTCCTTTAAAATAAGGTAATAACATGAATTACAATAAACCACATAGAAAATTTTCATTATTTCTTATTAAAAAATTTATTGGATATATTAAATAAATATAAAATGTTTGATGATTCAACCCTAATAACAAGGACCATGTATTCAACAAATCAATAATTAGTTCCAGGGTAATCAATATTATCAATTTTACTTTATCCATATCAATAATCTCTTTATCAATGGTAACCAAAATTTTCTAATCCTTAGTGGAAAATTAAGGGTTACCTTACCTTAAGAAGAAACCACCATTTTATAAATAAAATTTATAGTTCATCATAACCATTCAACATATTTTCGGAAATCCTTAATGTAAAAATTAGACATCATATTGAATAATTCTATAATTCCTATAAATATACAAATCAATCAACCAAATTTATTCTTAAAAATTTACTTAGGATTCATCATCTTATTCATTAATACCCGTTTTCTAGATTAGTAAATATGAAACATTTCTTCTGGTTCCAAAACCTCAATTTAATCTTTCATTAACATTTAATGTAACAAATCTCTTAGAATATCACATTTCATTATCATTTCATTTTTTCTCTCTTTATTCGCAGCTGTATAACCATTAATAATACCTCAATAATAAATAATTTTAATGATATTTACACATAGTAAATATACTTGTATCATCCCAATACATTCCACTTTTGACACATTCAATGTTAACCCAGTTCCTTCAAGATCATACTATTAAATATGACTAAAATCATAGTCTGAGAAACACATATCATAATAGAAAACCACATATTCATGAAAGATTACTTATTTGATGCCTAAAGCATGACACATAATTTAAAAACCTTAAAAAAATTTCCTATATTTATAGAAATACTTATAAAAAATCATAAAAATATAAATAGATATATCAAAAAATATATCCCATTATATATTATAAATCTACACTTAAAATTTCATTTTGATACCAAATATATAGAAAAAGGCTTATCAGGCATGGATATAACATCAATTCGGATGAATATTCATCACATTACAAAAGTAAAGGCTTGAGGCCCATAATAGTTCTATTTTATGGATATGGGAACACATTATTATAATTTGGTGAACGATCATCAATATATCCCATAAATGTCTTCCCATTTAGTAATACTACTTAAAACCATTATTCAAAACAATGGGAAAGTAATCATAATAAATGTTTAGATTAGATACAATTTATGGGTAAAATAAATGATATACATGATCATAACATAAAAATAAATGTATGAGATCATGATCATAAAATTTTATGATCATTAACTGCATATCAAAGATCATAATCATGAGTCAATGAATAGTGGTTGGTTGATCATAAGACATGAATCACAAGGAAATAAACGAGTATGGGTAAAAAGAGAATATCCCTTCCATAATACATACATTTTTGGAAAAAAAGGGACATATAAATTCATTACCTATAAGTTATTTCTAATTACAAACACATTTCATTGAATTTCATACAGGATACACCTACTAAGCCTGACCCACCCTAATCCCCAATCATTTCCCTTTACATATATTGTATCATGTCACACCTTCATGCCATTGTGGTCAATCCCATTGACATGTATACCTTATTATTAATCAAGTTTCACTTCCAATAGTATATTTGTAGTTTTGGTTCAATAAAAATACCATATTAGTAGTTATTAATCTCCCCCAATAACATATTAGTAGTCAAGGTTTAGTCTTACGACTATTTGAGCAAACATAGTCCATTTTGGAATTGGGTTTAGTCCCCATTTCATACATTTCTTTCTCATGATACATAAATATATACCAACTATATCAAATATATATATATATATATATATATATATATATATATATTCCAACCTTATCATAAGGAAATCAAACATGTGTGTGATAGAGGATCATAAAAAATCATATAATAACCAATGACATGAAAAGGGAGCCATAAACATGTCATCATATTGTCTCATATATAATACAGTCCAGTTTAATAATAGTTTCAATAAATCCTAACCTATGAAATGAAGTGGGAGACATAGGTAGACAAACTATTTTTGCATAACATGTTTCATAAAAATATACCCTGTTAAAGACTAATGGTTTTTATAAAAATCATTTAACCAAAATAGAACCCATTCATAAAAAATAATATTATTAGAACAACAAGATATAATTCTCATAATTTAATTAATAACACAAATGTAAGTCATCATAAATTGAAGGTAATTTTGAAAAATGATTTGAAAAAAAAATCTACAAGAAGAAATCCTTTCTTCTTTGAAATAATCTTTGTAAAATAGAAAAGATATTTCTTAAATCATTTTCCATGAAACATTATTTCAAAACCATAACCCAATTGAATTAAATATTTCCTTTAAAATGATCATAAAATATAATTATGGAAATAGAAATTGTATACATTTTGGAAGGAATAATTGTTATTCAATAATTTTAGTTTCTTACTGAAGGATTAAATTTGGTAATATTTTATTTTAAATAATTTATTAATTATTTTTAGAATCAACGAGTAAAATATGGTACCAATAAAATATTTTTTAATGAATAAATTTATGTATGACACATTTCTCAGTGTTCTGGAGTTATGTATCGTAATATTTCATCAATGAACACATAATTGTAAACAATATCGATAAATGATTTGATTGTAAGAATAAACTACTACCAATTTGGTAAATTTGTTTCGTAATCCACATTAGAGAAATAATTAGATGAAGCATAAAATATCATGAAATAAGTATATTCCTGATACATGATGTCAATGTTTAGTAAATAATCTTCTTAAAATAATGTAGGTTCATAACAACACTTTTCTTACAAATACTGAAAATTGTGAAAAACATAAAATATGATTTGGTAACATTTTAACTATTAACCACATGAAATTGAGATTATAATATAGATATTTAATTTCAAATAAATTGAAATATAATAATCCAAAAATGCATTAATATTCAGTATATACACCATAAAAAATAAACCGGTTGTGAATAAGGTATAAGTATTGTAGAAATAAAAATGAGACAATAAATCCCATTAATAAGTGAGTTACTTATAAATCTTGAGATCCATGAATGAATGAAATCATATTAGTCATTTCAAATCATTACATGAAGTTAATTAATTATATAGAATATATCCCCTAGAAATAAATGTGAGATGATAAAACCCTTACCATGCATTTTATACTTTTGTAAAACACGTTCATACAAACAATATAATAAATATAATATTATTATAAATAAATGAAAAGATAGTATTATTATATATAACTCCATATATAATTTGAATATTTTTTATATTTCCTGTTTATTATCAATTAAATGTTAATGTTTTGATTTGGGTAAAAATATTTTGTTTTTTAATAAGTTTTGATATGTTATTCATTATCATAATACATAGATAATGATTTATTTATTTAAAAAAAATTAAACTAGGAATAAATATCTTACATATTAAGATCATAATTATTTATAAAAATCAATAAAATATATAAATATAAAGTATAATACATTGTTCATAGAGATGGAAATTCGTACTTAAGCATGAATGTTGTTTCCATTTTTATATCATACTGAATGAATGAAATTAAATTATATATATATATATAATCATAAAAATATAATTCGTATTTAATATATATCATATAGTTTAACTATACCCTTCACTAATACATTTCCATGTAATTTCTGAATGAATGACATCACTTTCAGTCGGTGGTAGTCCACACATCCACAAAAAAGATATCATATTCCAAAAAAATATAAACCATTAAGGTATGTATTATATAATAATTCCATAATAATAAATTAATTATATATATATATATATATATATCATATTTATCATATAAAAAACCAATTCCAAAATTATTTCCAACCACGAATTGTGTTAATGTATGAATGAACGACATTGGTTCACGATGTGTTCTTCCTTCTTACACATGAATGCAATTTTTGTATCCCATTTATAAAAAAATTGGGTGGGTATTGGTCAAATCATTAATATAAAATAGCCTATGTATTTTTAGTATATAGAGGTTATTATATAATCAAGGATTAATTTTAATTGTGGTTGTGTAGAAATAAATTAATCAAAATGGCTTGTTGAAGGATGTCACCTCTTCTTTAGGTAATTCCTTTTGGTTTTCACAATAGACTAAATTTTTTTATTCACAGAATAATTTTTCTTACAGAAAAAAATTTGAAAAGTTTTATGATTATTTTTTTGGTTTTTATTGATCGAAATTGAATTATAGCTGTGAATATGTAAGGGAGTGACTTCCCATTTATAGTAGAGGTGGAGTGTCATTCTAGTAAATATAAAAAGGTAAAAACTATTCATAGGTTTACCATATACTGTGTTCCTCAAAAAATGTTCCATTTTTATTAAAATGGAACATATAATAGATATATGGATATAAAATTTATTTTTGGACATGTTAATAGGTTATTTTATCCTAAATTTAATGTTTAACCACTATGTATATTCATTTTTACCTTAATCGTTGTAATTAATTATAAATATGTTCTATTATTTTTTTGAGGGAAAATTAAATTTTCTATAATAGAAAATATACAATATTTTGATTCCAATTAAGTAATTAATTTTTAAAATTTATAAAAAAAAATTTAGTATATTAACATACTTTAAATTTTGTCTTGTAGATGGGAGAAGGGACCATGTTTTCGAAGTAAAATTATTCATACTATTGAAATGTTTTTATAACCAATTTCAATGTGAAATTGGTCCAAATTAAATAAAATGGATTAAATGATGTATAATTTATATAGTTATTATGAATAAATATAATATAATTTATCTATATTAATTAATTAGACCAAAGTATATTTTTTAATTAAAATCCATTTTTTTTTCAATATTCATCTAAATATTAAACATGACAGAAAAAAAATTGCTATAATAAAATTTTGACATCATTATTTAAAAAAAAGATTATTTCATTAATTATAATTTATAAATTTTTAACAATTTTTTTTTAATATTGGTCAGCCATTATAAAGCGATAAAATTAAATTTTAGAAAAATATATAACATTTTGTGTAAAATTGATATTATTATTATATCTTGTATTGAAATAATAGAAAATAAAAATTAATTAGGTTAATAAATGTAAACATATATATATCATTAAAATAGTTAATAAGATGTTCTTTAATTAATTTATTGATGTAAAATAATTTTTATTGCATAAATATAGTTTTCCTGTATATTAGATCCTATATTTTATAAATGATGATATTTTAATTTCAATACAAATTACTATAAAATAATAATTATTATATAAATATATAAACCATATTATCATAATTTAATTACAATTATTCATAATGTATATTCCAATTGCTATGTGACATCTATAATATTATTTTAATAATATTGTTTTTATTACAATGTATTGTGGTAAAAATAGGCCACCCTTGTCATGAAAGATATCCAAGGAACAAAAAATCATGTGTAACAAAATACAAATATATTTTTGTGGGTTCTGCAAGATAATAAAAGTGTTGTTAATTTCATATTATCTATATGGTGTTTTTTAAAATAAATAATAACTTTGATCTTTCATATACCAAAAGATATATTCGGTTTTTTGCAAAACTAAAAATATTAAAAAGAGTAGATTATTTCATGAAAAATATTTTACAAAATCTTGGGGTGCTTAATCTTGACCACAAGTTCAATGAAAATAATTGTGGAATATAAATTTATCTAGTATCTTCTTTTGAAACTGCCTGATGAAAATTGAAAGGGTTTATAATCAATGAGAAATTGATGGATGAGAAACAGAACATAGAAAAAATTATTTTATGACATGTATCATCTACTATTAGCCCATAAATTAGCTTGGATTAAAGTAAAATTAATGAACTGGTCAATACCCATAAAATTGGTCAGATGATCCTACATCAAAATAACACCATAGAGAGAAAGTAAAATAATGTATTGAGCCTATGGAGTGACAAACATTCTAAGATTAATCTAATAAGATGATTGAATAATGAATAAGAATTCATACTGTTAATCAAAATAAATACCTATAATGAGGGGATTATAAGATCATCTGAGAGAAGAATAATAGGCTCCACTGTGGGAAATAAGTCAATTATAGGGTGTGTTTAATTTTAATGAATTTAATTTAAATTTCTAAATTATTCCCAAATACCATTGGGCCACATAGTAAGGATAAACTATCGCCCAAAATGTGCACCAAAAGTGTTCAACAATCTTCCTCAATATTAGAACCACATACATATGTTGTATTGTTTGAGAAACCACGAACCAACCTTGTGATATCACCATGATAAAATTACAGAGCACCCACATAGGTGTTCCGACCTCGGCATATAGTAAGGGAAGGTCATGTTTCATTCACATACATATAAAACCCCCCAGATAGTTAGGAAAACATTTTCTAGATATATCACATGGTATTATCTAACCTTGCAGCCTAGTACTTTTATCCTACATTAATAATTTTTACCTCTGAACAAGGCCCACAAATCCTCAAAACCACCAGGAACTATTTTATAATCCATATATGGTCCAATTAAAACATTTAGAGAGAAATTAATATAATATATACCCCATATAATGTTGTTTAACTTACAATAATTTTTATTGAGTTAATATAAAATCATTTTTTATCATAACAAATAGACTTATTGAATAATCAATTTTTCTTCACTCTTGTAAGTTTAATTTTTAGTAATATTTCTCCATATAGGTGAACTGATTTTTTTTGAAATTAAAAACAAATTTTAAATAAATATATTCTTTTTAATATAATAATTCATATTTCATTTTTACCAAATTCAATACTGAAAATAGTTAAAATAATTTCCCCTAGTCAAGGTGAAAAATAGGTTACTGGGGGTTTAAATAAAATTAAAATGTAGATAATTTGTTAAAAACATGGAAAATATTCATTTTATTGAAAATTTAAAACATATAATATATATTTCTCAAAACATGTCCATTTTTTAGCTTTTTGACATGTGTTAGATTTGGGTAAACTTTTTCTTATTGAAATTACAATTATGTCACTCAATTCACTTATTAAACTACACCAATATCTTATATTTTTCGTACCATCATGTAATATTTTGTTATAAAATAACATAATATGTATTAATTATTTCTATACCCCCATAATATATCCTATATTTTTTATACTACATTTATCATATAAAGACTTTTGCAGCTTTGCTCAAGATGTTTTCTGAATAAGAGTTATTATTCTCAACTGAGAATCATTATTTTATATATTATTTCACTTACATAAATTATTATTGACCTTTTATTATATTATAAAAACATGTATGTAAAATATAATAATATTTTCTAATATTAATTTAATAAATTAAATAAATATCCTCTTCCATCCAATGGGATATAAAATCACCATTCATCTAAATAATAGAGTACTGTCGCGTGAACCAATGTTATCAATTTTCCATCATTTCCTTTTATAGGTTTGTATAAGGATGTATTAAAAGTATATATATGTTAATTGTAACATATTTATTCATAAAAAAATTTATATCATATATCGATTTTTTAATCTCTAACTCATGGGGGATAATATAATTTCACTCATGTTTGGGACTGACTACCACTTTATGATGTGACGGGATTGGTATTTTTTCTAGCATTTAAATTTTTTTGTAATATCATAATTTTAGTTAATATTTGAGAATTACATAGATAATAATTATAATAATGAAATTTTTACCATTTTATAATCATTTTATACTGTATTATTTTTTACACTGAAAACTAATAATGTTATTCGTGGAGAAATGTTGAATACCACCTTCACAAAGTGATGCGGCTATTTTAGTATCACTATGAAACATGGATTATATATAAAAGTATATTTAGAGAAATAATATGTTATTAATGATATGATTATAATTATATCATGGTAAAATATAACATTCATTATTTTTATAATGTTCATTATAAAATAATAACATTACTGAAGCGTACATGGGGCCCACCTTCTCCATATAGGTAGCATAGTTAATTTTTCATAACAATCATTTTCAATGTTTTTTAATGTATTAGATACCATTAAATTTTAAAATTATATAACAATAATTTTTATGTAGAAGTTTAAATAATGAAATCCTTCACCGCAGTCTACACACAAAATAATTTTTAAAACAACGAACCAAACATCAACTAAACACCAAATATGGACATAAAAGATTATATAGGTGGATATGTAATTAAAAAAATAAATTAAATTATTTGAGTATAAAATATTTAATCTAGAATTTATTCATTTGAAATAACCAATATTATTTATGTATATTTTAAATGATTTAGAGTACAAATATGTAATGTATGGACTTGATGTAAGGGATTTTTAATGTCTCTTTCACTTCAATGAGGCACATTCCATATTCAGAATTTGTTTTTATTACGAGGGGTATATAATATAATTGAAAATATATTAATATTATTTATATGAATTTGTTTGGGATTTAGAAATTCATATGTGGTTCCCCCTTTCATTACCTTTTGATCCATATATCATAATGCACTACAAGACTTCAACTCAATTTTCCATCATTAAGACATATATTAATTTTTTGAACCTAATATCATTATTAAAGCCTATATTCATCTTCTATTACATAAATATATTAAATAATTCATAAATAATGTAATTTTATATTTTATATTGAATTAATTCAAATTAGGGGATTTGAGTTGAATGTTACCATGATGTAACATATTTTATAACACAATTTGTTTCTAGATAATTTTATTACATTTTAATTTTACTATATATTATTTGATTATTTTTGTTATGACTTTTGATTCTATACTGTATTATTTTACAATTTTTAGGTTGATTTACATTTCTCACAATTAATTTATTAGTTCAATAATTCTTAAATTCAATGTTATGATTTTTTGAACGTTATTCATCTCAAATTATCTTTCTTTGAGACATATGTTTATGTTATAAACCTATATTAAATTTTGAGTTTTTTATAAAACCCATTCACATGTTGTATAAAAATATTTCTTAGGTCAACAATATTTATTTTATTGTTTTATGTAATTATTTCATTGGGGTTATGATTAAAGAGTTACCAAAGTGGATAAGGCTTTAAATTAAAATATCCATTCATTTCAGACTATTTATGTTCAATATTATAATAAATCAAAAAAAATTATCTTATTCTAATAATCATTATCTCCTTTTTATCAAATAAATATGAATTTAGTTAACAGTGTTTATTTTTTTCTCAATCATTTATTATGAAATATAAGGAATGTTTTCTATAAATTATATTAAACTAGTATTTCATTTTAGATCATTATATGTTATCTTTCATACCCATATTTTCTAAAATGTATTGAAAATTTTAATTTTATAAAAATAAATGATTCTTTCATTCCATTATATGTGATATTTTACCACTTCTAAAATTTTCTTGAAAATTAAATTTATTAATTTTTTCTAAATGAGTATTTTACACAATCTTTTAATGATTTTTTTTAATAATGTCTATTTTAAGAATTAATGACATGAAATTATTTTATTACAATAGTTTTAATAATTTTTCTTCAGTTTTTTATTTTGTTTATTCAATTTTCATTTCAAAGAAATTTATTTTCATAATATTTTGTGAATGTTTATTTTTTAAAATATATTTTCGTAAAGGAAATGCTATTTTACTCAAAAACAATTAAATGATATTTTCAAGTAATTTTCATACATTAATGTCAACATCTATATTTTATAATATTTTTAGAATGATTATATTTTTTAATTATTCTATTTTAAATCATTCCCTTGATGGATTATACTTTTAAGGATATTTTTGTAGGACCTATTAATATTTTTTGGTTTATATTTGTTATGAATGGAATCATGATTGTTTTATAACTTTTATGATGATGTGTTAGATCTATTTTAAGAATTTATGACCTAGAAACTTTTCTTATAATAGTTCTAGTTATGTTTCTTCATGTGTTCATTTTATTTATTCAATGGTCATTTCGAAGAATAGTTTTCCCATAATATTTTGTGAATGTTTAGTTTTTCAATTGTATATTAATAATGAATAAGATATTTTACTCAAAAATGGATTCAATTATTTTTTCATGGATAAATCATTCATCAATGCCAAAAAAACTTTAATCACTTTCCTATTTGGATATTTTCTAATTATACTATTTTTTTTTTCTATTTATGGATTATAAGAATTGTAATGATAATTTGGTGAATCCAAATAATTATTCCTTATTTGATCATGTTATGAAGGGAATAATTATTGTTTTATTACTTTTATGATGATGTGTATGATATATCCTAATAATTTATGACATAAAATAATTTTCATATAATAGTTTCAATTATTTTCCATAATATTTACATTATATTTGTAAAATGTTTATTTCAAAGAAAAGTATTTTCATAATATTTTGTGAATGTATAGATTTTATAATAAATTTTCATAATGAAAATTTTATTTAACACTAAAAAGTATTCATTTATATTTTCATGTAATATTCAATCATTAATATGAACATCCATTGTTGTTAATCATATTCAAATGTTTATATTTTGTAATGATACTATCCTAAATATTTCCCATGATATATTATATTACAATTAAGGATATTTTTTGTGGAACCAATTTGTTTTTTCAGGGATTAATCGAGGTTTTAATTGAATCATTATTTGTTTATGATTTTTATGGAAATGTGTAAGATCTATGTTTTTTATTTGTGTTTATTAAAAAATTTTATTTTAAAAATGCATCCATATATCTTTAGGTGTTCCTGATATATCTAATAATATGTGTGCCCCAAGATAGCACTACAGTGTATTGGGTAATGATTAGGTTATTTGGATAATGGTATGAATAGAATATTTTATAGTTATTCCAACATTAATGGTTCTTTATGTGTTATATGAAAATAAATTATGTCTGTAGCAATACAATTTCATTATTTATTCTATGGTTATAAATATTATTTTTGATCAAGATTGGTATCACATGGCTAGTTATTATTGACTCTGATGAACTATTTCTTTTGGAAAGTAATATTCCATGTTTTTTTTCTGATGATCTTGGTACAGATTGGTAGTAATATTCTAATTTTATTCCTGTGGAATTTTATTATGTCAACACACCACTATGCTCTTCATATTCTCATTGATAGAATTAAATTATGAATGTATTGTTTTACCACTACTATGAATTTTATCTTATCCTTATTTTTTTCCTTTTCCCCAATGTTATCAAGAATAATATTAAATGAATTATTTCTTTAAGGGATTAATATCTATGTTGAAAATGAAATAATGCGAAATAAGAATTTATAGGTTATATGATAGAATTGACCAATTGAAGGCATGAAGATTGTTTATGTTAGATTTTTCATTAATTATATAAAATCATAAACCTATAAGGTCATTTATAATTTTTTTGATTCAAGATTTACTGATGAAATTTCTTATTTTTAATTTGTATAATAGGGTCACCTACATCAGTACTAAATCAAAAAATGAAACTTTTAGGATTTCAACTCTTAATCTTGGAGTGATGAATTGGGGCCTTTATTAATAGTTCCAAGTAATGTTTTACATAACATTTTATTTTATAATGATTTGGTATATGGGTTTCTTATCATTTATGGATAACATAAAATAAATATATGATTATGTTTAATCATATGTTAAATTTCATAGAAACACCATTACAGGTTTTTAGTGTGAGATCATAAATTTAATAAGGAAACTTTAATACATATTATATCAGGTTTATGTATATGAAATGTTTTAGTTTAGTATTTTGTGTCCCATTACATATTTTAGAATTATGTTCTAATGAATTGATAAATGTTTGGGTTTATATTATCATGCATATTGAGTTGGTTTTTGGAATATGTATTATATCTTATATATGAAAATGTGATTCCAAATTTATTTATTTAGACAGTGATAATTGTAATGTTTGAATATGACAACTATATTTTTGGTTTTGTAAATTGAAATGTATGATATCAAAATTGTGGTTAAAAATATCATTAAAGTTGTGGTTATTATAGTTTTTTGGATATATGTTGATTTATATATATAATTATTTATTATTAACATTTGATATTGGTGTAGAATTTTATTAACTAATGTTATATTTCATTATATGATAGATTATTGATTTTTTGTAATATTTTACAATGTTCTAGCCACATTTGATTTATTTAATATATAAATATAAATTTAATATTTATATTATACGTTTTAAGATTATATGGTCTTTTACGTTTTGGATTTTGTAATTTAGGAATGAAAAGTGTATATTGAATTCTGATCATTTTAAGAATAAAATAATATTGTTGATCAAATACATTAAATTAACGAATTTCAACTTATAAAGTAACTATATTTCATAATTTCCTTAGTCTATATGGTATGGATTTCCAAAATCTGATGTAAAGGATATTGAAACACCAAGTTGTTATATCACCATCATTTCCAATGATATTAATAACCTTTTTAACACCTCTATGGTTTTTCGTATTTTTGTTGTTAGATTTCTCTTGATCAATAACATTATTTTGACTAATGATATCTATCACCCTCTCTCTTTATTTATAAAACATATTTTTTCATGTAAATATCATCACGTAAAACCTGAGTTATCCTATTTGAAAAACTAGTATGCATTACTCTATATTTACGTCTAATTCCTTTTTTCTATTATCAATATTATATTGTAAACCCCTTTCTTCTTTTTGTAATTCCTACATAGGAATTTTATCTCAACTATAAAACATGTTCTCACATAGTATTAGCTCATCATGAGAATTTGTAATATTTACAAGGGATGGATTATGTAATTCACAAATATTTTAAATGAAGACAATTATGTTCTATATTTTATTAAAAAAAAGATCAACATTCTTAAACGAACCAAGAAATGTATAATCGAAATAAAAAAACTATAAAATTAGATGATATGAATAATATTAAATTCCAAATGATATATATATATATATATTTACACAACATATATGAATGATAAATTATTATTATATTAGGTTCTTGGGGTATAATTACATTAAAACTCACCCATGTTGCACACACATAATCCGGATAGGCAAGTCACAGCCCCAAATGGATATGCCACCCAATGAACTGCATTATTACATCATATATATTTTTATATTGAGGAAAAATTGTGTATAAACCCCATTACATATCCCATATTCCCACCATTGGATGAATTGGTGGTCCCCAAATCATGCCAACATCACCTCCCGCATGTCATTCCTAGGTTGCTGCCCTATTGATAGCCCTGATGTCCCACTGGCCAAAAATCCTAAATAGGATGAACTATAATACTACAATAGTACCCATGTATTGTACCTAAAATACCTATGGAAATTCACTTCCACCAAGATGTGCAAATGGTGGTTCATATCACCCTATGGAATAAACTAATCAACATACAATTTTATTTCATTTTATTTATTTTTCACCATGTCCTAGTGGGCATTATGGCCATTATATGACATATAGTCCCAAAAATTAGCATAATAGGAAATTTATTTAATAGTATTTGTATAGTACATGGGCTGTTTTAATACATTCTTCATTACTACCATCACTAAAAAAATCTCTATTATACCTTCTATTTCTACAGTGATGCCCTCCACTGTTACAACAACACCGATGCTAAAATACAATGTGCTACTATTTTACTGATACATAACCCCTAATAAAGTATTTATCATGTTCTTTCAATCCTAGTTATTTGGACCCCAACCATAAATGTAATATAATGGGGTTCTTACCAAAAATCCAAATACCAACTATACTAATTAATATTTAGTAAATAATGAACCATTTATCCGTAAAATAACATTATTCCTCAAAATCATGTTTTTCTCCAAAAATGATTTTTATTTTTATTTATAAGAATAAATTATAAATAAACTGTCAAAATTATAGAAAATTAATTTGAAAAATTAAAAATATATTTTAAATCGTAATATTAATATATAGATAAGATTAAATTTATGAAATTCTCAAAAAATGTATTTTTCAATGACTAGTTATAATACTATTTTTTGTAAAAAAACGCATTTCTTTTCAATAAATTACATAATTTAAATATAATATTGTGTTATTATTATTAATTAATGTAAAAAATTTACTATTTATTGATATTTAATCTATATAATTACATATTAATCAAATTTAAGTGGGATTTTTTATATGTTTACTATTTGGATTAAAAAATGAATTTTTATGAAAACTGTTTTATAGTGCATATTGTTTATCATATTTAATTACATAATATAATATTTAATGAGGATTTTTTTAATTAATTTTATTGATTTTTTATTAATAAAAATAAAAATACACTAATTCAATGGTTATTACTAATCATAGTATTGGTATAAATTTATTGTTTTTGTGACAAATACATTTCTTGAAACACCTCTTATTCATCGTGTTAGCGGGATTAATTTTAAATTAAAATATTCCAATTATATGAAATTAAATTTCTTAAATGAATTTTATAATTTTAATAATAATAATTTATAATTTATAATAATTTCAACTTAAATTAGGAAATAAAATTAACAATGAAAAGTGTAAAAATTAATTTCTACGATTTAGGTGAAAACTAGTTTACTAGGGGTAATACTAAAAAAGTAATATTCAAAATGGCCTAAAAAATGTATAAAATTGATTTAATGTCCATTTTGAGAATTTATAAAATCATATTCAAGTTAATAGTCTATTTAGGATACTTTTTTGTAATGTTAAAATATGGATATAACTTTATCTTTTCAAAAATTACAAGTGTGCCCCTCACCTTATTTCTAAGAGGTCACCCATATCCTCTCTTATTGAAACCTTGAAGAATATTTTATATGGAAATGATCTACCAAAATGATATCCTCAATTATATGAAAAGAACATATATATCTTATTTCGATCCTAAATCCATCATTAGAGTCCTTTTGGTTCTTACATAATGTGGTTTTCCGAAGAAGAGGTATTGTGGTTAACAATGTGTAATTTTAATTTATTCTTTAAACTGATTAATAAATTCATAATTTATGATTATCTAATAACAATATGATTTAAAATATTCTGATATGTTAATATGGTAACTTTTTAACCTAAATATTTCACCTCATCTATAAACTAGGATACCAAATCATCATTTGTGTGAACTGATGACTACAACTTCAAGAACATATATCATCCATTTCCCATAGATTACTCTCATGGATTGGTATAATTATGAGTTAAATGTAAATATAAATATGAAATATATTTAAATCATTATTATACTTCCTAATGTATTATGTCACATATAAATTTTTAATTTCATTTTATTTTGTGGTATGATGAAGTCGCTCATTTGTACGGTGGAATACCACCTCACGAAGTAATGTGATTCATTCTTCACTAATACATTACATGGAAGGTAATAAGGATAAATTTAATTAATATATTTGATATACATGAAAAATATATATTAGTAATGAAAATTTTATTATTTTTAATCTGTATTATATAATTTTATTTAATAAATAAAAAATGACAATGTTGTTTGTGAGTACGTGTGAACTACCACCTCCCTGAAGCCATGTGAAAATATTTTCATCACTATACACATGGTTGATGTATATTAGGAAATTTAAATCACTATTTTTTAATTTAGGATATGAATATAATTATTCCATGATAACATATTTATTTCTTTATTTTCATAATTATATTTGAAAAATGGTAACATTACTCAAGCATATGTAAGGCCCATCGTCTCTATGATCACAACATAGTTCATTTATTTTAAACATAATTCATGATTTGTTTGAAAATAATACTTTAATAATAAATATTATAATTATATGATGATTATTATTTTGGATATTTTTTTTAATAGTGCCTTATTTAACTACAATCACCTCATTGAGGTTGTATTGAAATAATTTACCAAATACCCACAAAACTCTCAACGTAGACTTAATTGATTATATAGGATAATAAGTTATTAAATAGAAAAAAATTAATAATTTAATATTAAGTTATTAAAAATTGAAAATGATATTATTAAATAAAATAATTTATTTAATCTTATTATATAGGATTTAAATCATATAAAAGGATGTCTAAAATTTAGTTCTGTGTTTTGTCATCTAGTTTTCACTTCTCAGAGATATTTCCCCTGTTCACAAAATTTTTTTTAATTTTTTTATAAAAATACCTAGAATGTATAATTCTCTTCATTATAGGAATATTATTTGGATTTACAAATCCAAATGATGTTCTCCCTTTAATGAGGTTTTGATCGAGGGATCACGATATAGATCCGATATTAGCCTTACATTTCCTTTATTTAGTCATATGTTATTATTTGGTACCTAAATTATTATTTATGGAATTTAAAATGAAAATTTTACATTTAATAACATTAATTATTCTTATATATTTGTATTTTATGTTTCATTTTAAATTATTTATTCCAATGGGAGTTGAATTTAATCATTACAGGTAGTAAAATATACCATAAATCTATTTTTTTCATTTTGGTTTATTACTTTTTAATTTTATTTGATGTAAAGTGGTTATGTTTGAAATTAATTTTGATTAAATATTTTTTTCATTTACACTTTTTTTATTTGTGTTTACATTTTAAATGCATAATCTATACATTTATTAGTTCTGAAATAAAATGTTATACTTTTTAATGGTTATTTATCTCATATTCCCTTTCATTGAGACATATGTTTGAGATATGAACAAATATTGAATTTTTTGTGTGTTTATATATTAAAATTTGAAATTTTATATAGTTAGAATAATTATTTTTATGTTATTTTAGGTATCCCTTTATGTTACTCTTTCATTGGGATTCTGATTCAGGAGTACCCAGGAGAAAAAGAATTTATGTTACTATCTCTTTATGTTGGACATTGTTTATGTTCATGGATAGTTTTGAGTAAAACAAGTGATATTATTTTAAAGAAAAAATTATATTTCTTAAAAATAGGTTGAAAATGTGGTTAATATTTTTTATTTCAATTTCATCCCTTATTTGTTTGAAAAATTTCATAAAAGCCAATTATAAGTGATATTGATTAGGTCTTACCTTTTAGATCAGATATCCATCTCTTCTATATCAATTTTTTATAAAATGTTTTCATGATTTTTATTTTTATAAATATAAATTACTTATTAAATCCATTTTACTGGTTTCTTTATATTATTTTAAAAAATTAAAATTAAATTTTTTTAATGTTTCCCAAATTGGATCACATTTGACTCTCGTTTTATAATGTTTTGGAAAAAAATTATTTTTATCTTTTATGAGATGATATTATTTTTCAATATTAATTTCCAATATTTTATTTAATTATTTTATTATATATTTCTATGTCTATTTTAAAAAATATATTCTCAAAATATTTTGTGACATTTTAATTTTTTAAAGCCATTTTAAAAATGAATGTTTTGTTTTCATAAAAAATATTTGTAATGATCATTTAATTGTATTTATAATTATAAATATCAATATCAATCCTTATTAGTTATACTTTAATAGGAATATTATGTAATTATAACTTACTAATTCTTTACCTAGATAGATTTTCATTGCTTCATACATATTTTCATGTATCCTATTTCTTTTCTATCAGTTAACTATATCAAGGAAGAAATAATGATATTTTTTTATGATTTTCTTCAATGAATTGTATGTTATATGCATATAATTAATAGTTCGTGTGTATTTTAATATTATGGATGTTCCATGATTGCACCTAGTGAGCATGACATAGCTTATATGATGGGTATACACAAATATCACTCAAATGCATTGGGTAATAATTTTCTTCTTGGGAGGATTGTATTATAATCTATCAATAGAGTTATTATATTTTTATGGGTCATATAAAAGATCTATAAAGGTAATTTCATATGATTAATTTTTTTTAATTATGCTTTCTAAGGTTATAAATGCAACCATTTACTAGTATCTATATCACATGGATCAAGATTATTATTTTGGATGACATTTGACTTTATGAAATCCTTAATCAATGATTTCATATTAGATTATCCAGGTGAAAATGGGTATAAAATTCGTTATGTAATGACCATTTACATTGATTATGTCATCATGCAATTATTATCAGGTTATGATCACTAATGAAATTAAATTTTTAATGGATATGGTTACTTGTATAGAGAATTTGAGTTCATCATTCTTATATTTATTTTTCCCTCTATTACCATGAGTAATTTTGAATGAATTATTTATTGGATGGTTTTATAGGGATTGTGAAAATGACTATATGATAATATATATTATTGATGGGAGATATTATAATTTAAAGACACATGTATTACAGATGTAAGTTATTATCCATATTCTATAAAATAAGAAACCTAAAATTTCTTTGAGAATGTATGTGATCCAATATTTACAATGGATATTGTATGTTTTGGATGATGAATGTTTGGTCATCGTCATAGGTATCAATGATACAAATTTGATGATTGTGATTTCATCTCTAGATATAGGATTACTGGTTTATATCCAATATAAATTTATTATTATATATTTTTTGGTAAAACATTAAATTCAAATATTTTTAATATTATTATAAATGAAAAAATATATTACAAACACTAAAATTAGAAATACATAAGAAAAAATATTAAGGACCAATAATGTATAAAACCCATTTTTTAAATAAACATTTATTTATTTATTATTTATGTTTTTCATTTAAAATATATGTTTATATGTAATTGAATTCTAATTTTAAAAAATAATATTAATTTTTGAAATTCATAATATTAATATAACATATGTTAAATTGTTTATATTATTCTATTCATTTGATTTTAAGGTGATTAGTCTGAAAATAAATATTCCTCTATTATGAAACATTATTATGTAAATGATGTTCTTGAATACATTTTTATAAAATATACATATATATATAACATAAAATAAAAAACTTAATAAATCACATATAAAAATCAGTAATATTTTAATCACATGAATATAATTTTAGAAAATTCAGAAATATTTTATTAAAATACTTTTCTTACTGTTCATGAAATTATTAATACGTATAGAGAAATAAGGTTTTTGATTTATTTTAATTTCACAATACTCTTATTTTAATAGTAAAAATCCTTACTATGTTATTATAATTAATTGAACTTATAAAAATTATTCAATATATAAAATTTATATTTAGAAATTCATTATATCTAAAATAGGTTTTTACCTGTTATGTACGCGAATACTTATATATTTTTTTATATATCAGAAAAGTATAAATAATAAAATAATAAAATTATATAAAATTACAATGGTAAATGGTTTAAAACATTTCATTTTAAAATATTCCCTGTAAAACATGTTTTTTTGGGTGAATGTGGAGTTACCCCAATAAGGGTAAATTAGTTTAAAATTATTTTATAATATTAAATTATTTGAAACAAATAAATATCATGATTAATATTGAATAGTGGGGGACTAATTTGACTTATCTATTTCCACATATCATTATCGGATAATTTGTTTTATTTTTTAATTTGATAACGGAGGGATATTTATGAGAAATAATTATTTTTTATGAAATTCAACTTTTATTCCACTAAAAAAAGTCACCACCTCCCCCCAATTTCGGCACTCATTCCAAATATTTTTTTCAGATATAAATATATTAGAGTATCTATAAAATTACATCATGTTAACTTAAAAAAAGTTTCTCTCTAAAAGAGTAATACATGGAGACATTTTGAGATACCCATTAGAGAATATAAAATACAGGGGAATTTATAAGCATGATTAAAGAGCTTTCAGACTCAATGTAAAGGGTTTTGCCTCAAAATTTCAATCATTGATACCCATCATAGTTTTTTGACCTAACATGATTTAAATGTTATGGGAAATATCCATTATATATTTAATATCATCTAAACTTCTAATTCATATAATTTTTAATTCAATTTAAATTTCCTTCCCTTTTGATGAGTTTTAATTATTTAGTTTTTTAATCAATAGGGGATCATCCAGAAGAACCTCATTACCATATGGTTACACATTATAAATAATTTAGTTAATTGTGATTTATCTTATTCTAAACTAAATCATCTATATTTTATACATATATGTTTTATATATATACCTAGTTTACATAAACATTATTTATTTGTAATGTACATTTTTTAGTTACCTTCTAATTTTGATCTTTTATGTAAAAATTATTTATTGTAACATAGAGATTTATTTTATCTTATCATGTATATCCTCCTCAATTGAATTTTTATTATCATGTGGATTTTATAAAATCCCACATTATGTTGGGAAAATTTATTTTTAGTAAAATTATTATTTTTTAAAAAAAATATGTATTTAAATATCCTTTTCTCATTCTGAAAATCATAACCTAATCGGAAAATTTGTATTTTTATGATTAAATTTTTGTTATGAATTATTCTGTTAATTAATTTCCACTTTTATAACCTACTCTTTATTTTTAAATAAACATATTTAATTTTTTGATTCATTTATTGTAAATCTATATCATATAACATTTAGTTAAGCATATAGAAAAAAATTTGAAATCCAAATCATTATAATTAGTTATATAATTATTATGATTTAGGTGTGTATTATATTTCTATTATTGATAATATATACATGTATATATTATTATTTGATGTATGGGTCTGTTAATTCACTCCAATGTATTGGGTAATGTCAATGAATCATGAGATTTATTTATGGTTCACATGTAGTTAAACTAATAAAATTTTCTATAATGTATGATTGGATAGAGTTTGAATAAAATAATATGATGGAGTTTATCCCTAGTATATAGTTATGATGATAGAAGATAGCCTATTTTTTTTTGATTTAATACATGACATATAATTAGTATGTGATACATTATATTTTTGGAACCAAATATATGGTTCAATTATATTATATTTTAATTTCCTTATGAAATGTTTTCGCACTTATGATCGTTCTCTTTCTAATTTCATGTTTGGGCTCTTGAAACTGAAGTAATTTTTTATTAATTTTTTTTCCATTAATATGTGTTTCAAGATTACATTTTTCTAAATGTATTTTCGCCATGCTATCCATTTATTTTTCATAAGATCTATGGGATTTAGGTGAAATATGTGAAGATATAGATAAATATATATTTTTTTAAAATTTATGATGATGTATTTATGTATCATGTCTTCAAAATATTCTATAACTCGAGAACTTTGGAATTTTGTTGGAATAAATATGTTGATAATAATGGTATAGTATTTGTTTAAAACATTGATTATTTTAATAGGTATCAATTTTAGTTATTTTTTCAAATTTGGATAAAAAACCATTGTGAAGTCCATATTTAAAATGATTATGTCATGATAACAATCATTACGTAATGTAATAATTTTAAACTATATATCACATTATTATAATCCTCAGGATCTTTTCAGTTTAGAGTAATAGATAATTACCAAAATATATTTCTTAGTATAACGATATTTTAAAATTAGGACATTTTATCATAGTATCCATGTTTAGACAAGAAATCATTAAAATAAAATATGATTTCCTTTCCTAATCAATCATTATAAATTTTATATTGACCTCATATATGTACCAAAACTTCCATAAACACTATGATAAACATTTCAAAACATATGATGAGAACAAATTTCGTAGTATGCGTTATAAAAGATGAAATCCCTTATACTAGTGAAAAATAAAATAACAAATGAAATAATCACTTTTATCCCAATTTTCATTTAAAAATTGAAATAATTACTTGTTCAAATTGAAAGACACGTACTTTTATTTCCATGAAATTTATCAAGACCCTTAATATAAAAAAGATTATAATTTTTACAAATATACAAAATGAAATTTATTAAATAATATAAAAACACTTTAATTTGGAAAAACCATTCTACTAAATTCATATATAGTTAGAACCAAATAATATATATATATATTAATGGAAACTGGTTAGTTAAATTTGGAAGTTATTCTGACCATATAAAATTATATCTATTTTATATTATAATATGTATATATATTAGATATAAAATATGAAATATGTTATAATATACCAATAAAAATCTTATTAAACCATAATTTAATTTTTATGGTCATCCATGATGTCGGTAATGCCAAAAAAGATCTAATATTCATTAAATCTTTTTACAGTCAAAATTTTTACAGTTGTTTCATTTGTTTAAATAAGAAGTAACAATAAAAAGGATGGATGTATTATATTCTATTATCAATATTAAATTACATTGTATAAATGATACTGTATTTATTATTCTATTATGGATTAAGTATATGACGATAGGTTAGGACATGAAATGAGATTAAGAGTACCGGTTTGAGAAAGTTGCCTCTATTATATCCCATCTTTGAATGACCCCTCAAGGATATTGGAATTTTTATTTTGTTGATAATAATTAAACATGGAATTGGTTATATTGGGGAGGATATTTTTAGGTAATTGAATATAATCATGTCTATTATGATAAATGGAAGGGTGAGAGGTTGTATTTATACTTGAGGAGAGGTGGCGTTAAGTGAATAAATAATGATTATTAAATATTTAAGTCAAAAATATTTGGGTTATGTTAATTCCAATTAATTATAATAATAAATAATTTTCAAAATTCAGCCTTTTATTAACCCATCACTCACCCTTTTATTTATTTTAGTTTTTAGGTGTTTTAGGCTTTTACCTTTTTTATTATACTTAATACATTATTTGACCTTTAGTTGTGTACATATTTTTTTACGACTGTAAATTTTTACTTATAAAAAAGTAAATGTACATAATACCTAATTTAGAAATTATGATTAACATTATATATTGAATTTGAACAAATTAGACTCATTTAATTTTAAAGATAAAATTTAATCATAACATATAGATTCGACAAGAAAAATAGTTTTCAAGAAGTGTATCTTAAAAAAAAGATAATTTTATATTAACTCATTGAATATTAATAATCATTTTATGAATCATAATAAATATATAATATAATTTAAGATATAACATTTAATTTGAAAATACAATATAAGGAATTATATAAATTAATTAAAAAGGGAAAACATTATGTTCGTTAAAACACTTTTCATAAAAATAATAATTTTATAACAAAAACAAACATTTTCTAAAACAAAATATAAAGTTAATTAAAAATAATTTATGTGGTATAAGCATAAATTAATAATACTTATGATTCATGAAATAAAATTAAATGCATTATTTTACATTTAAATTGAATAAATGATTGAAAATAAATGAAATTTTTATAAAGAAATTATATTTCTCACTATTCTCTGAGAACAAATTACTTGTCAACAAATCAAACAATTCACTCCAATAAAAAAATTGAAATTATTATTTTAAATCTTAATTTATTTTATGGAAATAATTTCCTAAAACTTCCAAAAATACTAATAATATTCACCAAAAAAATCAAGTAAAACCCATTTTCTAAAGGAAATACCTTTTATTGAAATATAAAATAAATTTACTAAAAAATTTCGTTATTATTTTAAAAAATAATTATTACATCATAAATGAGTATGGACATTATATATTGCATTATTAACATAATATTATTAATTAAATCTAATTCAATGTATAGGTTATAAATTTAACATTTATATAGAATGATTCAGGTTTTTAGATCAAATTTACTTATCTTATATGAAATCGAACATAGAATTTTATTATTAAAAATATTGGGATGTTATACAATTCCCCAACCCTTTAATAAATATTTTACATGAAATTTGAATTTAGGATATAAATATGGTGTTTTTACATTACAAAAATACCTTTTTTGAAATCCCACACAGTAAAAAAATATCAATAAAATTTTAACATAAAAATTTAGAGAGGAATGTGTGAAGCTCATCGAGAATAACACATACTAGGTTTCGATGTAGAGAATTATGCTCAAGTAGTCATAAGGAGTGATATAGTACATTTTAATGATAATTTTAACAAATTTAAATATTAATTTCAATGACATATTTATTTTCTATAGATATCTTGGTAATAAAATTAAATAAATATCATTTTTTTAAAAACCATTTTTCTAGAGTTGTGTAATTATTTTAATACCAAGACAAAGAATATAAAGAAATTTATTTACGTTAAATGTATAATTTCAACTGGATGTTTATTCTTCATTATGAGCAATCAAGATAATTTTGTAATACCTGAAGAATCTGAATGATGTTCTATAACATTTAGAGTTTGTAAAAGGAAACATTATGTTCAATAGCGTATATTATATGGCACATTGTGTTTAAGAGAGAAAATAAATAATATTTATGTGTTACCATCAAAATTAAGATGTTAGAATGAAGTGAATGAACAATATTAATTTAATTACGAACATATAGATTATACATGTATATGTAATAAATTATTTAGTGAAAAAATAATTATAATAGAATGTAACCCCATTTTTAAAAAAATAAAAGGAATTTTAAAAAAAACAATTTAAATGGGGTCAGCTGTGTTTTATAAAAAATAAAAAAAACTCTAATTGAATTATATTAATTAAATATTTATGTACTATATTAATTATTATGAATAAAATTCTTATGTATTGTTTTCAGAACATTCTACGAAAACAAATCCAATTTACACATATATTATGTTTTTCTCAAAAGTGTATGTTTTGTCACCTTTTTATGGTGCACCTATTTTAATTCTAGCTTTTCACACATTTAGATGTAATATCATATTAAATAATTTTCTTACATGTATTGAGTAAATCAAAATTTACATTTTTATTTATTTTTCTAATAATTTCATTTTGTGATGAATAGTAAAACAATAATGCATTTTAATTGAAAACTATTTTTCATTAGATATATTAACAATGTTAAATGTTATTTTAATGGTATTAAATTGTAATTAGATCATGTATTATTAATTTAATCTAGTATATTATATAGTAATTTGTTTGAAAATTAATGTAGATATATGAACTATGTGAACTTTTGAATGGATTACATTAAAAACATGTTTTCTAATTCCATCAATTAGGATAATTTAAAAATAATCACTAAAAATTAATTATTTTTAATTCAAAATAATGGATTCAATAATTTGAATCAAAACATCCATATTATGTTAGATGGTCCCTTTTATTTTTAACATTATGAATAAAATCTTTATAAATAAATTCTATTACCCCGTTAATTGCTAAATTGGGTAATTACAGATAATATTTATATTATAGATATTCAAATTTTCCCAATCACTTTAATAAATTAATTGTATGTTTGTTATCAGAAAAATAGAATATTAGGGTCAATATTTTGGATCACATAGAGCAACTGGGATGATGTCAATAAATTTATAATATTATATTCAATGAAAATCCATTTATTACACTTTTTTATCAAGTAATGTATTTTTAATACACTATGTTATATGAGTTATATTAAAATATAAATAGTTATTAGAGATATAAAATACTAACCAATTCATGTTAATTTATTTATAATTTTTAGTAAATAAATAATTAAATTAAATAGTGACAAAATAATGATGCATCAATTGCTTCATTAATTGATTGATCAAATAAATGATATTAAAAACATTAGAATAAATACACTTTATATAAGTTTTGTTATCAATGAATTTTATATATTTTTATGATTTTTTAGTTATGATATAAAACATATTTTATGACTATATCATGAAGTTATGGTATATTAAAAAGTCCATAAATGAATAGTTTCAAAATTATGAATAATGATCTTTTAAAAAATAAATTTTTTCATTAAATGCGATAAATTTTATAAACAAACAATTTTTTTAAAAAATTTCCAGATAATTCCTAAAATATTTTAAATTATTATTTTATTTTTTATTTGGATTTTTATGGTTAGTATATTTACAATCAAAGTGTAAATTACTTAATAATGTGGTAATAGTTAAAAAGGGTTAAAGAAAAAGGATAATAATTATAAAATATTCACACATTGTATAATTTTTTTGGGTTGAATGGATTTAAATTCATAATTATCCCATATTGTAATTAAATATAATTGGTCCAATTTTAATAGAAAATAAATTTTCATTAATTTAATATTTTGACAAATTCTAAGAGTTCACCTCCTCTATCTTAAAATGGTCTTCACATATTATCATTTCTTCAAAAATAAAAACCATGATTAGTTAGAAAATATCTACAAAACACCATTTCTATATTCCCTCCCCACATTCTGGATTCTCGGGTGTAGGAAGATCACCCTCCATTTAGTTTATATACTTTGAATCAACAATGATCGACCAAAGGAAATATATCATTTTTAATCAAGCGTTTTTATTTTATTTCTTCTTCCACGTCATTAAAATACTATTATACAATGAAGATTTAATGACATAGGTATCCTAAATATAATGAGATGTTATTATGTTAATATCATCACATAAATTAATTTCACCTTCCATCAAATTGAAAAATTGTTAATCATTTGTGCATATAAGAAAACTATCAAAACCATGATCAAAAGTAATTCAGCTTCCATTAACATATTTCAAGAATTGTTAAAATGAGGTCATTAATGTTTATATATGATATAATGGAATATTTATAATTATAATAGAATAATATATGAAATATTTTCTAAATTTTCATGCACATAAAAATTATAACTTTGTTCATGTGTGCCTATAAACTATCAGCTTGACAAAGTGATGTAATTCATTTTTAATCATGAAATCATGTTGATAACATATATTAGTATTTTTAAAAATTTATATGATTTAAATAATCAAATTATTAAAATTAAGGTTAAAATACTGTTGACCTTCTTTCTGTAATGAACATTGATAAATGAGACCTCTACTCTGGCGTAGATAAGGTATACATTGTCTATGATTATAACGTTGTTCCTTTTTCATATCCATATTTAATAAATGTATATAAAAAGATTGTTTTGTCTCATTAATATTATTTTTTATATGATATAATAATGACCACTTTGATCATATTCAACTTAAGAAGTCATTTTGGAATCAAGCACTGAATATGATCATAATGTCTAACGTGAACATAAATAGATAAAAAAATTTAAAAATTAAATGAAATTATATACAAGGAATAATATAAATTAAAAATGTTATAAATATATTAAAAAATTAACATTAATTTATTATTTTTGAAGATAATGTACTAAAGAGATTAATCAATGAATTACAACTTGTATTTTTATTACTAATAAATGAAGGACAAAACAAACAACATTCAAGGTGGTTGGAAATGGTGGATGCGAAGTGAGTCTTCCATAAAAATGAGATTAATTTCTATAGGATTATAGCCTTACCTAATTTAAATTGATATCATATCTCTAGGAACACTTCTACTAGCTATGATATCTTCTATAATGTTACCATCCCTTTATGTGTTCCTAACCTTCACACCTCGGTTCAACATCGTCCTTCGAAATTATAATAAATAAGGAAAGCTCCCATGTGGGAGGGACCCAACCTTTCATCATACCTACATGAGTTTTTGAGTCTTTTTCTACATATGAGAGAATATTGATGTATAATATAATGACCCATACTTTACATACATTGTTATTACTTCAGAATTGAACCACACTTATTAGAACATATAACAAAACCAGGAAAGGACCGTATAGGTATAGAGTCTTTATAAACTGGGAAACATAAATAACTGGTTCATAAATAATCTAATTTGCCTCTCATTTATTTCATCATATCTAGAGTCCCTTTTGGCATATCCTACTTAATAACCTTCTTCCTGACCCGGGGAAAGAAAAATACAAAAGGGTGAGCTCAAATGCTCAGTAAGGGTAAACAAAAAAATATCAATCACATCATATACATAAGAACATAACATTTTGGAAATCTTAACCTGCCGTTCCAGCCATGTCTATCTCATGAGATATAAAATCTTTACCCAATGAATTTGAGGGAGATATAGGTCCCACCCATCTTATAATGATATTATTCTTATGTGTGCCACATAATCATAAACCATACATCATAGCATAACACATGTAATAAAAATGGGAATCGTAAACATCGTGACATCATAAAACAATTCATATAAGATAAATGAATTTATAAAAATAATTCCATCACAACATAATCATATCAATTTATTATTAGGGATAGAAACATAACCATATATTATCTTAGAAGGAAAATAATTTTGATAAAACACTTGAACTCCATTCTTGAGGAAAATATCCTTTCTACTTCAAAAACATTTTCCTTTATTAACATGTCTTAAAATTTTAAAATAAAAGAAGTTGATTAAAAATAAACATGAAAACTTGTAAAAGAAGGTTCTTGGAAATAATGTTTTAAAAATCCATTCATGCCGTATAAGTTAAAAAAACATTCTTCTCGTACTTTTGTCAGAAAAGTCAAAAAGTACCTCGTACGAAAAACGAAAAATGATTCCTTTCATATGTTTTACTAAAAACTCACCGAAGGGTAAAATTGGATTTAAAAAATTATAGTTGGATGGAAATAATATTAAATATTTTGGAAACATGGATGTGGATGATAAAATACTCCCCATTAAACACCAAAGTATAAACAATCTCGGATAAAAATGAGATTGTTATATTTTCCATTACCTTTGGTCCGATTTGCTTCATAAGTGTCCAAACCTCCTGTATAATGATTTAAATAATGTTATTGACTTATTATAGAATCATACTTATTTTTATGATATCATATATGGTCATATTCTTAACTTCCTATTAGTAATATTTCATTACTACTTTTTATTCGGGTGTTTATAACTTTTTGTTCTTATGCGTGTTTTGTAGAATAAATTCTTAATTTTTTTTAGGATATAGATACCTCATTTCCATAATGGTATTAGTGTAATACATATCATGTTCATTCATTAAATTCATTTATATAATCATTATTCAATGAAGATCATGTAGAACGAGTCGCATCACATCGTGGAGACATTATTCTGTACGTAAGCACGAGCAATGATATCGTTCCCATGATCGTGGAATTGTATTTAAGTGTATGTATACTATTTAAGAATAAATATCCCTTTTAAATAATCATATATAGTCATTATTTACACCATTATACCCATCCATGTAAGGGGGTGGTTGAAAATAGTTTACACCACGGCGTGGAGACGGTATTCCGTACGTACGCACGCACAGTGATTTCGTTTTCCGTGGGATGGATAGATGGTGTAATAGGGTTGTTTCATACTTATAATAACATATCAGTATATGAGTGATACTTGTGTTATTAATTTATAATGAAACAACTAAAGAAGAAGTAGTTGAAGCAGAAATAAATTTGAACGAATCGGTAACGAACATTACCTCTTCTTTGAAGCGCTTCTTTGAGACATCCTTTTAGGGCACTAAAATTGGTCTTTAAAGAACACCTGGACCTCTAGGATGTCTATAGAGAAGTATATAGGAGAAATTGGTAGGGGTTGTCTGAGCGTGAAGGCTCAATGTGGTGTGAGGAAGAGGGGGAGGAGGTGCCCTTTTATAAGGGAGGAGAGGGGCACCTTTGGAAAAACTAAAAATATTATTTTATTATAAATCCATATTCAGTTTTAAATATCTCCAAATTTATTTATTTATATGCTAAGGTAGGGATGGGTCTAAATCCTCTCATACAATAGAATTTGGACAAGGTTAGTTTACTATTTTAACCTTATCATTTAGATTTAACTTTAATTTAGATAATTTTACTTTTACCGTGTCTTTTTGTGTTCTTACACTATAAGGTTAATTAACATACTATAACAAGCCAAAAGAACCCCATGTTGTTTATTATTAATATATATAACCTTATCTAAGTTATTTGGCGAAACCTATGATTTGTAGGAATAAACCAACAATTAATAATATAATATTTGTTTTAAAAACTATTTTATGTCAATTTTGACACTATTTAGTAATTGATTTTTGTGAAAATCATAACAGAATGATTAGTTAGAACAAAGTTCATTAAATAAATACTAACATGTCATATTAACCTAGAAAATTAGTGGAATTCATAAAAAGTCTCAAATTACATCAATTATGTCAATATTTCATTAATAAGATAAATACTGCATCATCTTTGTGTCATAAATAAATTAAATTATTTAATATCTAAAAATTACAAATAAAATACCATTATGTAGGAAATATTATTATATTTTTAATTAATATTTATAGTCGAATTTATCTTATGTATAACCCTATATTAAAAATTCTTTAGTTATTACACTTTGATTTTAACTATTTTAACCCTTCTTTTAATAAATTGATAATAAATGTCCTAATCTAATCCATGTGGGCCTAAATGGTAATATTTTATTCCTAAGGTTGTTTCTGGTCTAATTACACATATCCAATAGAATTAGGACATGTGTTAGGGTAATAATAATATCATTTTTACCCTTAATTAACCAATTTACTTATAACGGTGGTAAAAAAAGTAAAAAGTTATTATTCACCAAAAATTATTTTCATCTCATTGAACCATATTTAAGTCCATTATATTAACCGTGTCTCTCGGATTTTCCAAATTCCACTCACAGAAGTGGTAAAATTAATTTTATGAAAAAATTCAGTTTTTTTAAGTACCACTTAGTGGTTTCACTATTCATCAAAAAATGAAAGTTTTGAGAAAAATACCAAAAATCAGGGCTAAGCTATATTTGATATTATGAATTCAAAAATGATTTCTATTTTACCAAATTCAAAACCCATCAGTTTCATTAATTTATTTAAAAAATTAATTCTCGTCGTTATAACAAATAGCGTGTTTTGAAGAGATAATAACTATCAAAAGATTGACACTTGTTTATGTTTGGTTTAAATGTAAAATTACATTAAATGACCAAAATTGTATTAAATGGTAAAAATATATTCTAAATATACTTTGAATCCACTAAAATTAATATTATATAACTATTAATTATTTCAATTAAAAAAGTTCTTTTTAATTAAAATTTAGTAATTTTCACTATTCATCAGAATATGAAAGTTATCCGAAAAGTACCAAAATTTCACACTAAGCTAATTTCGATATTCCGAATCCAAAAATAAAGTCTATTTTGAAAAATAAAATTTACAAAATTTTAAAAGGTGGTTATTAATATTCATAACAGCTAGGTTTAATAATATTTTATTAGCATATCGTTGTTTAGTGAAACTCGGTATTGCGTACAACGCAAGCTATTGAGGAAGGCCGTGGTTGCGTGTAAAGCAAGCCAAGATAGTGTTTTGTTTAGTGAAATATTCCTTTTATAATTTATATAACAAAATATTTCTCATAAAAGTCTCGAGCGTTACATTCTACCCCCCTTAAAATGAATTTCTCCCTCGAAATTTGTCACATTGTAACAAACAGATGAGGTTACCTTTCCCTCATCATACCCTCAAGCTCGCATGTAGATTCTTCTAATTGGTGGTTCCTCCATAAAAGTTTCACCAATCGAGTGGTCTTTTTTCTTAGGACTTTTTCACTACGTTCCAGAATCTCTATCGGCTGTTCTTCATAAGAAAGATCTTGCTCTAGCGGTACAACTTCTAAGTTGAGTACATGTGAAAGATCAGGTATGTACTTTCTCAGGAGAGATACATGGAACACCTCGTGACCTTGAGAGAGATTTGGTGCAAGCACCAATCGGTAAGCTACCTTCCCAACACGATCTAGTATTTCGAAAGGACCGATATATCTAGGGCTCAACTTCCCCTTCTTTCCAAATCTCATGACCGTCTTCCAGGGAGATATTCGTAAGAACACTTTATCACCCACTTCAAACTATAGGTCTTTTCTTCGGTCATCGGCATAACTTTTTTGTCAACTCTGAGCTGCTCTTATGTGTTGTTGAATAGATAGGACCTTTTCTTCCATCTCATCAACAATATCAGGTCCAAATAGATTTCTTTCCCCAACTTCATCCCAACAAGTTAGAGTCTGGAATTTCTTTCCATAGAGAGCTTCATAAGGAGACATCTAAATACTAGAGTGAAATCTATTATTATAAGAAAAAAACACCAAAGGTAGGTGTTGATCCCAACCACATTTGAAATCCATAGAGCAATCTCTCAACATATCTTCTAGAGTTTGAATTGTTCTCTCAGACTGACCGTCTGTCTGAGGATGATAATCAGTGATGAAACTCAACTCTATATCCAGAGTATGATGAAGACATCGCTAGAACATTGAGGTAAACCTCAGATACCGATCAGATATAATATAAAGTGGTACTCCATGAAATCATTCAACTTCCTTTACATATATCCTGGCAAGCTGATTTAGAGTGAAATCCTCTCTAATAGGAATGAAGTGTGCAGACTTTGTAAGAAGATCAACTATGACCCAGATAGCATTATTTCCTTTGGATGTTTTAGGAAGTCATGTGACAAAGTCCATAGTGATGATTTCCCATTTCCATTCTGGTATGGGTAATGGTTGCAACATCCCCTTAGACTTCTATCTCTCAACTTTAACTTGCTGACAAACCAATCATCGAGAGACATATTCAGCAACATCTCTTTTCATGCCAGCCCACCAGAAGTACTCTTTCAGATCCCTGTACATCTTCGTGCTTCCAGGATGAATAGAGAATGAAGAACTATGATCCTCATCTAGCAGCTCCTTCTTTAATTCTGGGATGGGAGGAACACAAACCCGATTCTTGAACTTTATTATCCCATCACAATCAAGGTTGAATTCTGGTACATTTCTCACCTTCTTTTGTAACTCTACATCTTCTTTCTGTGCCTCTTTAATCATCACATGTATAGATGGTTGAACATTCATTTGAGAAAGATAAGATTTTCCCCCTTCCATTATAATTCCAAGATCCCTCCTTTGTAAATCCATAAATATTGGATATTTTGTGATCCTCATCATGGATAAACTGGCATGGTCTTGTCGACTTAATGCATCCGCCACCTTGTTTGCTTTCCCAGGGTGGTAATGGATTGAGCAGTCGTAATCCTTAATCAGCTCCAACCATCTTCTTTGGCGCATATTCAACTCCTTTTGCGTGAAAATATACATTATACTTTTATGATTAGTATAAATGTCAGAACTTTCTCCATAAAGATAATTCCTCCAAATCTCTAATGTAATGATTACCGCAGCTAACTCTAAATCATGAGTTGGGTAATTTTTCTCATGGATTTTCAACTGTCATGAGGCATAATCTATCACCATATCATTTTTCATAAGAACACACCCCAATCCCTTCTTGGATTCATCATTATAGATCACAAACCATTCTCCACTACAAGGCAGTGTGAGCATAGGTGCACTGGATAACCTTCTTTTCAACTCCTTGAAATTCTATTCACATTCCTCCTTCCAAACAAACTTAACTCCTTTCCGAGTCATCCTGGTGAGTGGATTAGATAATCGTGAAAAATCATTCACAAAACGTCGACAATATTCAGCCAAACCATGAAAACATCAAATCTTAGTTACTTCTTTTGTTCTCGACCATCTTTCGATAACCTCTGTTTTTGCTAGATCCACACATATCCCCTGATTTGAGATTATGTGACCCAAAAATGAAACTTTTTGAAGCCAAAATTCACACATGGTAAATTTGGAATACATATTCTCCTTTCTCAGGGTCTTCAATATAATTCTCAAGAGATCTTCATGTTCTCCCATTCTCTTTGAATATACAAGAATATCATCTATAAAGACTACCACAAACTGATCAAGATAGTCTCTAAAGACTCTATTCATCAGATCCATGAAGATAGAAGGGGCATTAGTAAGACCAAATGGCATCACTATAAATTCATTGTGTCCATACCTTGTACAGAAAGCCGTCTTTGGTATATCCTCCCTTTTGACCCTTAATTGATAAAACCCTGAACAAAGAGCAATCTTGGAATAGTATTGAGCTCCGTGTAGTTGGTCAAATAAGTCATCAATGCATGGGAGATGATATTTTTTCTTAATAGTGATCTTGTTAAGTTGTCGATAATCAATGAAGAGTCTCATTGATCCATATTTCTTCTTTAACAAACAGAACAGGTGATCCCCAAGGTGATGCACTAGGGCATATGAATCCCTTATCAAGATTCTCTTGGAGTTTCTTCTTCAATTCCTGCAACTCAATTGGGGCCATTCTATAAGGTTTCTACGAAATAGGTAAAGCACCCGGTACGAGTTCTATTGGAAGCTCAACTTCACGATTTGGTGGAAGTCCCGGAAATTCCTCCGGAAATACATCATCAAACTCCTTTACAATGGGAATATTCTTAATCGTGAGTTTCTCACCAACCATTTGAGATAAATAACCTTCATTTAGTGGAATCAAGACCCATAAGATGGATGAAATTTCCACTGGAAGGCTATGTTCATCTTTTCATCGATAGACGATCATTGATTGATCTGGAATATAAAATGTGACATCCCTTATTTGGAAATTGATATGAGCTCCATATAGAGAAATCCAATCCATGCCAAGAATCACATCGAATTCCACTATAGGAAGGATCACAAGATTTGCAGGAAGCACTTTCCCACAAACTTCAATCGGAGAAGAATTAAAAACTTTTGATGTGACTTTTGTGCTAGTAGGGGTTGTCACTGCTAACTCAGCATCTAATTGTTGAGGTTATACGATGATACACTTAAAAAATTCTTCAGAAATAAAAGAGTGGGTGGATCCAGAATCCAATAAAACATTTCCTACTTTAGAGTGGATGGTAAGTGTACCTTTCACCACTTCGTTATCGTACTCCACATCGCTTATAGAAATTGCATGTGACATTCCTTTTTCTTTAGCCTTAAGAGTTTGTTGAAGTCGACCATCATCATCAACCCTTGGATTTGGGCATTGATTGGAATAATGCCCCATCTCCTTACACTTGAAACATTGAAGTGTAGTAGGTTCATTCTATGTATCCCTTCCTTTGTTTGCATCATTAGACATCTTCTTACCATCATTGCGGCATTCAAATTCCTGATGACCTTCCTTTCCACATTTGAAACATTTACTTGTCCCTTTAAGACAACTCCCTCCATGTTTCTTTCCACACTTTGATCATAAGGGAAATCTCATCTCCTTTTCAGTGTGCTCTTTTTATTTTCCATTGAATTCAATTTTCCTCTTCTTATCAAACCCATATTACTTATGGGTTCCTCCAATATCCATATCAACTTTGAGAGCACATCAAATGATTTCCTCGTAGCTATTGAAGTCCCTTAGGGCTAACGACCTTCGAAGACTTGGTTTTAAGCCACTAAAGAATCGATCGATCTTACTATCAGGTTGGATAATAATACCAAAAGCGTACCTTGTAAGTCTTGTAAAATTTTCTTCATAGGTACCGATAGATTCATCATCCTTTTACATCAGTTCAAGAAACTCTTTCTCGATCTTTTTTCAGAGAATACGAGGGAAGTACTTTTTGAAAAATAAGTTCTTGAACTCGTCCCATTCCATGGACTCAATTTCACCCCTTTTCCTCATATTCTTAATAAGATTCCACCATTGATCAACATCTCCTTCCAAATGATACACTGCTAGGATGACTTTACCATGTTTAGAATATTGAAGAACTGAATATATCTTTTTAGTAGTACTAATCCATTGTTCAGCAACTAATGGATCAGTAGACCCGCTGAATGAAGGTGGACGCTGCCTCATGAATGATTCAACAGAATGATGCTCCTTCCTTTGCTCATTTGGATGTCATGCATGATTCATAGCTTGACAAAGTTGCGTGAGCATGGTTACAAGATTTTTCATTCCAGCTCCCATAACGTTTGGTGGCTTAGGGGGACAATCATTGCATTTCCCGTTGCATTCCGCATTAACACGATTCCTTCAGGTTCCAGCCATTGACTAAAACCAAGAAGAATAGTGTGAGAAACACTATTCATAATAGGAAAAACACATAATACAGAATAAAATTTCACACTTAAGGTCTTATCCTAGGTTATTCATGGCCATTTCTAAAACACTAAGATTGTGGCCTATGCATAGACTGATCCTTAGGGTTCTTACTAAGGCTTTCACAGCCTAGTTTCCGAAGGATTACTATACCTTTCCTCTGATACCAACTATAACGAACCATAACTTACATAAATTATTATTACTTCAGAATTGAAGCACAATTATTACAACGTATAACAAAACTAGGAAAGGAACGTATAGGTATAGAGTCTTTAGAAACTGGGAAACATAAACAACTAGTTCATAAAGCATCTACTTTTCCTCCCATTTATTTCATCATATCTAGAGTCCCTTTTGGTATATCCTACTTAATAACCTTCTTCCTGACCTGGGGAAAGAAAACATACAAAAGGGTGAGCTCAAATATCTCAGTAAGGGTAAACAAAAGAAATATCAATCACATCATATACATAAGAACATAACTTTTGGAAATATCAACCTGCAAAAGAGATCATAATTTCATAACATGGGATAAATCATAGTAGTGAAATGTAATCCCAATAATCATAACATAAAACATTAAACTTTGTGGCATACACACATAATCATAGAGAATCATTTCTTATTAGTCAAGACTCATTTCCAAGACTGTCTTAGTTGACAAAGTCCATTTCTGAACCGAGTTCACTCCTCGTTTCAGTCCTGTTTCACTGAATCGGTTTAACCTGCCGTTCCAGCCATGTCTATCTCATGAGATATATTATCTTTTCCCTAATTCATTTGAGGGAGATATAGGTCCCACACATCTCATAATGATACCATTATTATGTGTGCCACAAAATTATAAACCATACATTATAGAATAACCCATGTAATAAAAATGGGAATCTTAATCATCGTGACATCATAAAAAAATTCATATAAGATAATGGAATTCATAAAAATAATTCCATCACAACATAATCAAATCAATTTAATAATATGGATAGAAACATAACCCTATATTATCTTAGATGGAAAATAATTTTGATAAAACACATGAACTCCATTCTTGAGGAAAATAACCTTTCTACTTAAAAAACATTTTCCTTTATTAACATGCCTTACAATTTTAAAATAAAAGAAGTTGATTAAAAATAAACTTGAAAACTTGTCAAGGAAGCTTCTTGGAAATAATTTTTAAAAAATCCATTCATGCAGTATAAGTTAAAAAAAACATTCTTCTCGTACTTTTGTTGGAAAAGTCAAAAAGTACCTCGTACAAAAAACGACAAATGATTCTTTTCATATATTTCACTAAAAAAACACCGAAGGGAAAAATTGGATTTAAAAAATTATAGGTGGATGGAAATAATATAAAATATTTATGAAACAAGGATGTGGATGATAAAATACACCCTAGTAAATACCAATGTATAAACAATCTCGGATAAAAATGGGATTGTGATATTTTCCCTTACCTTACTTCCGATTTGCTTCGTAGGTGTCTGAACATCCTATATAATGATTTAAATAATGTTATTGAATTATTCCAGAATCATACTTATTTCTATGATATCATATATGGTCATATTCTTAGCTTCTTATTAGTAATATTTCATTACTACTTGTTATTCGGCTGTTTATTACTTTTTGTTCTTATGCGTGTTTTGTCTAATAAATTTTTATTTTTTTAGGATATAGATACCTCATTTATAGAATGGAATTAGAGTAATATATATCATATTAATTCATTCAATTCATTTATACAATCATTATGCAATGAAGATCATGTAGAACGAGTCCCATCACATCGTGGTGACGGTATTCCGTACGTACGCACGAGCGATGATAACGTTCCCATGATCGTGGAATTGTATTGGAGTGTATTTATACTATTTTAGAATCAATATACCTTTACAATAATCATATAAATTCATTATTTACACCATTATACCCATCCAAGTAAGGTGGTGGTGGAAAATAGTTTACACCATGGCGTGGAGACGGTATTCCGTACGTACGCACGCGCGGTGATTTCGTTTTCCGTAGGATGGATAGACGGTGAAATAGGGTTGTTTCATACTTATAATAAAATATTAGTATATGAGAGATACTGATGTTATTACTACATAATTAAACAACTAAAGAAGAAGAAGTGGAAGAAGAAATAAAGATTAATGACTCGGTAACGGACATTATCTCTTCTTTGAAGCGCTTCTTTGAGACCTCCTTTTAGGGCACTAAAATTGGTCTTTGAGGAAGACCAGGACCTCTAGGATGTCTCTAGGGAAGTGGAGTGGATAAAGTGGCAGGGTTTGTCCGATCTTGAAGGCTCAATGTGGTGTGAGGAAGAGGGGGAGGAGGTGCCTTTTTATAAGGTAGGAGAGGGGCACCTTTGGAAAAACTAAAAATATTATTTTATAATAAAGCCATATTCGGTTTTAAATAGCTCCAAATTGATTTATTTCTAAGATAAGGTGGGGATGGGTCAAAATAATCTCATACAATAGAATTTGGACAAGTTTAGTTTACTATATTAACCTTATCATTTAGTTTTAACTTTAATTTAGATAATTTTACTTTTACCATGTCTTTTTGTGTTCTTACACTATAAGGTTAATGAACATACTATAACAAGACAAACTAACCCCAAGTTGTTTATTATTAATATATATAACCTTATCTATGTCATTTGGCCAATCGTTAGATTTTTAGGAATAAACTAACTATTAATAATATAATATTTGTTTTAAAAACTATTTTTTGTCAATCTTGACACTATTTAGTAACTGATTTTTGTGAAAATCATAACAGAATGATTAGTTCGAAAAAAGTTAATTAAATCAATACTAACATGTCATATTAACCTAGAAAATTAGTGGAATTCATAAAACGTCTCAAATTACATCAATTATGTCAATATTTCATTAATAAGATAATTATTGCATCATCTTTGTGTCATAAATAAATTAAATTATTTAATGTCTAAAAATTACAAATAAAACACCATTATGTATAAAATATTTTTATCTTTCTAATGAATATTTATAGTCGAATTTATCTTATGTATAACCCTATATTAAAAATGCATTAGTTATTAAACTTTGATTTTAACTGTTTTAACCCTTCATTAAATAAATTGATAATAAATGTCCTAATCTAATCCATGTGGGACTAAATGGTCATATTTTATTCCTAAGGTTGTTTTTTGTCGAATTACACTTATCCAATATAATTAGGTCATGTGTTAGGGTAATAATAATATCATTTTTACCCTTAATTACCCTATTTACTTTTAACCGTGGTAAAAAAAAGTTAAAAGTTAATAGTCACCAAAAATTATTTTCATCTCATTGAACCACATTTAAGTACTTGATATTAACCGTGTCTCTCAGATATTCGAAATTCCACTCACAGAAGCGATAAAATTATGTTTTATGAAAAAATTCATTTTTTAACTACCACTTAGTGGTTTAACTATTCATCAAAAAATGAAAGTTTCTAGAAAAATACCAAAAATTAGGCCTAAGCTACATTTGATATTATGAATTCAAAAATGATTTCTATTTTACCAAATTCAAAACACATTAGTTGCATTAATTTATTTAAAAAAATTAATTCTCGTCGTTAAAACAAATAGCGTGTTTTTAAGAGATAATAACTATCAAAGGATTGACACTTGTTTATGTTTGGTCTAAATAGGAAATTACATTAAATGACCAAAGATGTATTAAATGGTAAAAATATATTCTAAATATACTTCAAAACCACTCAAATTAATAATCTATCACTATTAATTATTTCTATTAAAAAATTTGTTTTTAATTAAAATTTAGTAATTTTCACTATTCATCCGAACATTAAAGTTATCCGAAAAGTACCAAAATTTAACCCTAAGCTAATTTTGATATTCCGAATCCAAAAATGATTTCCATTTTGAAAAATAAAATTTAAAAAATTTTAAAAGGTGGTTATTACTATTCATAACGGCTAGTTTTAATAATATTTTAATAGCATATCGTTGTTTACTGAAACTCGATATTACGTACGATGCAAGCTATTGAGGAAGGCCGCGGTTGCATGTAAGGAAAGACAAGATAGTGTTGTGTGTAGTGAAATATTCCTTTGATGATTTATATAACAAAATATTTCTCATAAAAGTTTCGGGCATTACATATAATATTCATAGTTTTATGCCTCTAACTATCTCCCTGACTTGAGCATGAAGAGTGTTACCAGCTCTGTAGAAGGCCCTAAATTACAAACGGCGATATCCCCTTCCATCCCATAGAATCTCCCCACCTCTCATGAGGACCCCATTAAATGATAAATAAACAATAAGATTCATTCTACTTATAGGAATAATCCAAATCCTCCACACCCCCTTGATTATCAATGCCTTCCTTTTAGTCAATATGGACACCCATGGGATGAGCCTCCCCAGAAATGGAGTGATATAGCCACTGGGAAGAAGAACACCAAGTTCATCTACCATTATGAGAATATGAACTCAAATAAAATCATGGGAGTATAAAATTGATTCCCTATATTTATTGTAGGCTTCTTAAAAGATCCAACATTCTGAGGAGAATATCAGTCTATGTTATTTATCATCATATTTGTTGGGATCCATCCCCCTGAACCACACTGATAATAAGTCCACCAACAATTCCATTCCTTCTGTAACTCCCATATAATCTTCATAGGTAGACTATATCCTCCATGAAACATCACTATTGACGAAAATATTCCTAAATTATTTAAATCTATGTGAGGAGAAGCACTGACATTGGGATTCCAGTGTGATTTTTGTTTTAAAATTGTTATAATCAGTCGATAGTGCATGGTTTTTTATCCACCAAATTAAGATGTTCATCTTCATTGGAAACACTTTTCCATATTAGGTACTCTATCATTAATTATTTTTATTCCTTATATGAAAACTCTTATATAGGTTTCTTCCACTAAATTCCCTTTACATAATGAAAGATAGAACAAATTTATTTTGTTCTTACACCAACAATATATTCTAAAATAGCACATGTTCCTCATACTAAAGAATAGAATTTATAATGACCATGTAATTAGAGGAATTCTTGAATAGGATATATGGGGTAGGGAATGGTGAGTAGAAAATGGGGATAAAACACATGTTATCCTTTGAGAAACTTATCTCAAATGATCACACAATCTATCAAATTTAATCATTAATGACCTCTAAGTGGTCACCCCTGATTTGATCTAGCTTCTATAGATTCCAAGGGAAAAAATCTGACTGACTATAGTCTTGCACATATATATTCCTAATAAACCTCCCCCAAAGGATCTTCCATTCTATTAATTCACATTCAAATATGGGTTGTATGGATTACATTGTCCCTGGGATATCTTGATGGTAGATACCCCATTCCTCTATTGTTCTTTCCATTCCTTTCCATCTCACACATTGAAATATTCTGTTTTTGTTGGAATCCCATAGATGTTTTTTCATTATCATATACAAATAATCAATGATTTTTTAGTATCACTGATGAGAAAGAGGACATATATCTCCATGGAGGAGAGAACACTGTTTATCTTGGTAAAACATGCACTAAATGATTTATTTGAATGAAAATAACTATTTTGGAGTGAAATACTTAAAATTGTAATCTTTTATGTGTTATTATTATATAATGGTACATAGAAATTTGAAATGTGGTTATGTTATAAAACATGTATGGCTGGTACCATGATAATCCAAGGAAATGTGGTTTGATTATATGAAGTAATGCATTGGGTATATATGTCAGTCATATAGTTATTATATTTGTATAAGTGACATGTATAGAATTCATTTTTATTCTTATTCTATTTAAATGAGTTACTTGTATGGAAGACAAATGCGTGGTTATTAAATTTTAATATGATTATAACCCATGTTACCTACTAATATATTATTTTTTTCCAATGATATCAAATGGAAGTAATTTATTTTAAATATTAAATATAACAATCTCTTTGAGATGAGTATCTATTTATCTGGTTCAAAAGCTAAGTTTTATTTTAAGTAAATGTTTTACTGGGTTTCATTATAATGATGAATTTTATTTTTTATATAACTTATATCTTTGTGCTCGTCATAAGTTATAAAAAATTTCACTTGTATTATGATTTTTAAGGGAAATTTATATGTCATCATGAATGTATTGAAGATATTTCTTGAAAATAAATCATGTTTTATGTTAAAAGGGTTTCCTTTGGTGAAAAAATTGATAGTATGTATAAGTGTCCATATGAAATGTATGGGTCATCATTTTAATACTTTTTACAAATTAATTAAAAATATAAACTGAAGAGATCATCTAATTCTATTTATTGTTCCAAAATAGTAGCATAAATTAAAATATACAATATTTTATTAAATGATAAAAAATATAAAAAAATAAAATATTTTCCCCAATAGATTTTATAATTCCTAAAATGATAGAAATGGCTATTTTATTGGTCTTTTGACAAGTTATGCTATGTATTGTTACCCTCAGGCTATAATTTACCTAATAAAACAGTATGATTTTAAAAGATTTAAAACAAATAGATAAGGATTATAAAATAATCAAAACCATTATTATTTATATTGGATGATTTTTTATATACTAATAATAATCATATATAAAAAATGAACCAATTTTTACACATTTAAATAAATTATTAATTTATTATTTGAAAAAATTATAGGAGTTCCCATCTCATAGTTTATAAAGGGGAATTACATCATATTATTTCTTCAGAATAAAAATCATTTTAGATCATCCAAAATATACTAAATTATCATTTTATAATCTCAAACCACATTTTTGAGGCATTATTTTTATGTATTACACCCTCTATTGAGGTGTTAAAGTGTGAATCAAAGGTGATTGTCCAAAAAAAAAGGTATCATTTTTAATCACGTAATTTTGAGTGATTTCTTTTTCCACTTTCTTTGAGTTATCTGAAATAATGTAGATATAATAATAGTAGTTTCCTAAACATACTGAGATGTTATTATGTAAACATAATCACAATGATCAATCTCAACTTCCATCAAATGTAAATATAATTAATCATATGTGCATTTGTGTGAACTATAACCCCCACGAACCGATAAAATTTGTTTTCTATTATTGTGTTTCATGAATGGTTATAATGATGGAATTAAGATTAATTCTAGACATTCATGACATATAATCATTATAAGATAATTATAGAACAATTATGTTCTTAATTACCATGTACACAAATGTTATAATGTCAGTCACACGTGCGTGTGCACTATCACCTCCACGAGGTGATGAGATTAATTTTTAATAACCACATAATTTGGATAAAATATATAAGTATAATAAAATTATATATATTATATAAATTATATTATTATCTTTATCAATAGATTAGATATTATATTCCTTCTTTTCATAATGATCATTGAAAAATGAAAACGTTTCTCATGAGTATATATGGCTTACCATCTCCTTGATTGTATGATTATTCATTTTTCATATCAATATTTAACAAATTGATTTAAAAGAATATATTATATATAAAATTGATTATTATTTAAAGAATAGTATCCTAGATATGATTTACTAATGACCAATTTTACCAAATTTGACTTAACGTTTTCATTTTGGACTCAAGCACCAAATATCATCTAAACATCCAACATGAACTTAAATAATTAATTAATTATTATGATTTGGAAATAAGTTGAATAAAATGAACAATACACATGAAAATATTTTCAATAATGTTAATAATTTTTTTATGTTTATTTTTCAAGAATATAAAGAACATATGTGATGAATCATACTAGAGGTAAGTGACATCATCTCAATCTCATTTCATTGAGGAATATTTTGATATTATTAAGCAACTTATTTCATGAGGTCTATAAAAAGACCTTTTGACATTTAATACCATTCAAAGGGTTTAAATTTAAAATTTTAGAGTAAAATGATGAAAATTGAATTCTTTTATGTGTAATGATTATATAATAGTACTTGGACATTCGAATGGTTGTTATCTGACAATCCAAGGTGGGGCAGTTACATGGTAATCTATTTTTGGGTGGTTATAGTATATCTTCCAATGAATTGGGCATGGTATTAGGTTATATTGAAATTTAATTTGTATTAACCACATGTATGGATGTCTATATTATGGTAATCCCATTTGTTAGAGTGACATGTATAAAATTCCTATGTATGGTAATTATATTTTAGTATAATTATTTACCTAGATAAATAATTATATATTATGTGTTTGAATATTAGATTTTAGGAAAATTATGGATTTTGAAAATGTAAGATGATGTTCTTTTGAAGGTGGTGATCTCTTTTTTAGGTTGAAAAGTATGTTTTCTTAAGGAACTTATTATGGGTTTTCAGTGGACTAATGATTTTACTTTATTATTTCCCATACATTTCTTTTTGTGATCATCCCATATTTTAAAATTGTTTCTCCAGTCTAATTAATGTTAAGGTTAATATATATATCATGATGAAATCATTGATGGTGTAAACATAAAATAAATCATTATTTATTTTGAAAGGGTTTCCATTGGTGAAAAAATGGATTCTATGTATAAGTGACCACATGCAATGTTCAGGTATTTTTTAAATAGTTTTTCCAAATTATGTATAAATATAATATGAAAGGATACATGAATGTTAATTCTTGTTAAAAAACAATATAATATATTTTGTTTATGGCCAGGTCCATACAAATTCTAAAGATCAAAAAATACAATGTATTATAACTATATATTCATCCGGTATTTTATAATTAACCAAAACCAAAATAATTAGTAATTGATAATGTAAATTTACAAATATAACCAGCCTTTATATATTAAAAATAATAATCTAATCTCTATAATTTCTCAGTAGTACACACATTTCAAAATAGATTATTCAAAAAAAATATCTATATCCCTGAAATTCATCAGAATTTCATAGTAACAAATTGAAACAAAAATATAAGATGTATATAGTGACATTGTATTAAAAGATAAATTTAATATTTATCTTCAATTAATATCAATCACACCTAATCTCTCAATTCAAAATATAATTTTCATTGCCACATAATCTTCTACATGTATTAATAAATTCTATAAATAATCTGTGTCAGCAAAAATCATTTCCCCAATGTTATTTAATCATTTCATTCTCAAAAAATATAACATAGTTTTATAATTATCATAATCACATAATGGTCCATAAATATCAAACATCTTCTGAAATAACATTAATCACTTACTTATAAATTAATCTTATCCAGTACCATGGTTTCTAAAATGATAAAACATAGATTCCCAAAATAAAAATATTATTCGTTGATCAAATAATTTTTGTAAAAAGAAAAATATCATAATAAATGGGACATCATGAAAGCCAGTGGTATGTGATGCAAAGTTTTTTCCCTTCAGGTGTAGATTTGAGGTCTATGGCCATCCCAGATATTTTGGGTTGTTACACATTCTATGGAATATCCTTTTATAAAAATAAATTAAAATAAAACTTATAAAATTCTCGATATCTAAGAAAAAATTTCAAAAATATCATTAATATATTATACCTGAATGGTTTTATCAAACATTTAATTTTTCTTCCCAAAAAATTAACAACCCATCATTGCCTCTAATTCTATTATCATTTCAACAAAAAATACTTCCAATACCATTAAAAATGTTTCCACTAAAATTAAAGTTATTTTTTAAAATTAAACGTTGTAATATCATAAAATAAACCGTTACTTGCACTATATAAATTATAACATTTCCACTTTTTAATGGTATCGATTCCATCTAATATATATTTCCATGTTTATGAGAAAAAACAAATTACTAAAAAATCGATATAAATCAATGATTATCATTATATTCTTAAAATACAAATATATCATAATAATAAAATTGAATACATAAAAAAATTCATTTAACATCCTTCTTAAAATATTAATCATGTTTTCTCATCTTATAACTTAATATTTAATTCCTTGAAGTAAACATTTGAATTATATTATTATGATTAATCTCTAACAAACAAATAATGTAGTATAGCTTGAAAAATTAAAATTAATTCATACCATATATCCAGACCACATACATTATTTGATATCATATTTATATTCTAAGTTGATTATCATTTTCATGAAACTAAATGGTAATGTCCTTTTTAGGATTTCACTTTTTAGTAGATTTTGTATAGTTATGATCATGAAATTAAAAATAAAAATATAACATGACACATAATGTTTTCCATGAAAATAAATTTTTTTAGATAAATCAAAAAAAATATTGTAGTTGATTTAAATGCTCAAAAAATTAATTTGAGCAATAATATTCAATAGAAGTGGTAATAAAATAATCATTAAAGCATAATAAGGCTATGAAAGATCAATCATCATATATCATGATAAATGATCCAATATATATAGAATATTAATAAATCATGAAATGAATTATTACATGTCAACAATTAAAATAGACGATTTAATTATAATACCCATAAAAGCATTATAATAATTTGACCTTCATAGTATTTATCTATTAATTTATTACCATTATAAATAAATTCTCAAAAAGTATAATTATTCACCTAAAAATCCATCACTTTTAAAAAAATAATGTTTTACTATGACTTTAATGTTATAATCATCCTCAATCTTGTAAACCCTTGATGATATCCCGAACTATTAATAAAACCGTACAATGAATGATCATACTCTCCAATTTTGTCTATAATCCACTACGATACCAATTCAAAGGACATATTTTTAGGAAATACCTAATATAGTGATTTTACGATATATTCACATTGTTATAATTATGAGGATATTTTTATTTTAAATTTTTAATTAATTATGAAAAAACTCATATATAGTCAAATTATATATTAATATAGGAAATTTCAACCCAGAACGTATTTTTTCTAGCAAACATAGCATTAAAAGAAAAAAAAAAATTCTATCATAATGGATATATTCAATTTTCATCTTCAACTCATCCTTCTCCCTATTCTTAAAAAACCGTATGAAAAAAAATTAATCTTTGAATAACCATAAAAGCTTAGTAAGGGGCATGAATAGCGGAAATACCTTTGTCCAGTGAAAAACCCAAAAACACCTAAAATATTTACCTTAATCAAAAATTTCATTGAGAAAATTAAAAAATTCACATTTATATGAAAATACATACACAATTATTGCAAATAAAATGATTAAAACCCATCAGAAAAATACCATTCTAGAAACAAAGAACATCATATTCATAAAATTAATTCAAAATAATTTTAAGTAGAATGAACCAAGATCCAACTTCCAATATAACCATTTACTGATTTATTGGAGAGATATAACGGGATAATTTATTAAAATATGCTATATTAGGTTCATCCAAATGATATTATTTAGCTCAAACCATTGTACAAGCTATATCGCGCTTACTCATTTTTATGAGCTATAATGGGTCTAACACCTTCATATAATATATATTAGGCTAAAAAATGAGTAATAATCTTAACTCTTTAAATAAAAGGATTAGAAAATATGGTCAAATTTTATATCCATAAAAACCCATAAATTTAAGGTTATAATGCAACCACACATCCTTGGTTTATCAAAGAACATCTCCTCAATGGTTAATAATGTTACCAACTGTCCTAGGTTTATCATGAAACCACCCAAAATTGGTTTATAAAAGAATCAACCATCATCACAAAAAACCTAAGAAATTTTTTTTAACATAAATAAGTAATTCATTTATCATTAAAACAATATTTAAACAACAATAAAACTTCATATTGAAATAACTTATTTTCAAAGACTATACACATGAAATGAAAAAAAGTTCTTTTATAGTTACCATATTTAATGTAATCTAATATTCAAAATATGAAGAATAATTTATGGAAGGAAATTATAATAAAAAATTATAATTAGATAAAATCTTGTAGACTTTTGTCAAATTAAACATTAATATAATATATTTTTAGAAGAAAAACCCATACATAAAACTTTTAAATTATCCATTTCTGAGGAAAATTTAGATAAACTAATAAAAATAATTTCAAAAATTAATTTACATAAAAATACATTCATAACAATAATTTTTTAAAAATTAAAATTAAAGAAAATAATTTCTAAAATAAATCATTTAAACATTTGAAATGATGTTTTTTAGTTAAAGTGTCACTTACCATAAATCTAAAAATTATGAAATTTGTCTTAATATAATAGATAATAAGATTATATTTATTAATACTTTAAATAAGATATTTTTTCATATATATTATATTTATTATAATTTTATTATGTTCATTGATGTACAATTTCATATTTTAAAAAGATCAATTTTATCATTCAGTTAGTATTTTTACAAAGGTTTCATGGATGGTTCACATGATTATAATTATTGATGTTTATGAAAATTGGTGATAAATGTCAAGAAGTTTAATTTAAAGGTATTAATAAAAGTTCATCTTTATAAATTATTCTATATATAATTTTTCTGCAAATTATATGAATGATTAATTTTATTAAAATGATATAGATAAAGGGCTTGTTTATATTTGGGATTTGTTTGACCATCACAAAATAGTTTTGTTTTATTTAATAGTATCCACATATATTTGATACATAAAATTAAATTATTTATAACATACCTATTAAAATATTTTATTACTAGAATACTAGGTTTATGACATTCCAACAAGGTGGTAATGGAAAACAAAAACTCATTATCTATGGAGATAGTTAACCACTATAATTTGGACACTGGTTACGTTTATGTGAATAATAATACATAATAATGGAGATGGATATGAGTTATTTAATTAAAAATATATCAATAAATTATATAAATGTTACTAGATTTTTTATTCCTGTATAGATGTAGGATTTTCGGAGAATTAATATAATGACAACAAATTAAGTTTGGCTGTTTGAGAATGTTAACTCTGGAACATCACTTCATTGAACAACCCCTTTGGGCACTTTGAGATAGAATTTTGGTGACACCATAAAATCATTGAAATATAGAGAGTGCGTAGGATAATTTGTTTTCAAATATTTTATCATGTTTATGGATTTTGATGCGAATTTTTGGTGAGTAGAGGAATTTATATATTAGGGTTGGTTTTATGTAATTAGATAATGATTATTTAGTATTTAAAGTCAACAACAATTTGGTGGAATTTATTATAAAGAATTATATTTATAAATAATATTTTAATTCAATTTTATGGTCAATAGAAACATCAAAATCACATGTAATGTTTTAGTTTTTATGTATTTTATGATTTTACCTTTTACCATTAACGTGATTCATTATTTAACCTATACTAAGGTTATTTGTTTACCATGGTTGGTTTTATATAAATTAAAATGAACATGATATTAACACCAAATTTTTAAATTATAATTTCAAATATTTAGTTCTGATTACCAAATTTAATTCACTTAATTACAAAAATTAAATATAAAAAGAAACCCACAAATGCAATAAAAAAGCTGTTTTTCAACAATTGTATTTTTCAATTAAAATATTGTTTTATATTTACTCTATGGATTATAATAATAATTTTATTAATTAAAATTAATAATTATTTATATAAAATGTAATAATTTCAATGCAAATATTTCAAATTAGATATTATTTTAATTAATTAAAAATGAGAAACATTGTTTCCTTTAAAATAGTTACAATACAAATTTTCTTTTGTAAACCTCAAAATTATCTCATTCTAAATACTATATAAATTGATTAAAAATAATTGTAGTTGACTAAATTTCAATAAATAATTGTTATGTTACTTGAAACAAAATTCAAAATACAATAATACATCTAATATGATTAATTTATTGAAATAATGAATTTTTTTTTGAAATGTCTGTATCTTTTCACTATTCATTAGAAACCAAATATTTTCTGGAAAATACCAACATATCACCCAATGTAAAATATTAAATTCATATTTCAAAAATTATGTTTGTTTATTTAAATTATTATTTTAAAAATTCATATATTTGAAAATATAATTCAATCTTAAATTAATATAAAACAAATATTTTTGAAAACTATGTATTTTTGGAAAATTAAAATGACATCACAAAAAACATCCTTCACTATTTTTATGGAATTAATTAATACATTAAAATTTAATATTAAATTTATATATTTTATAATTATAATAATATTATTCATTCTACCCTATTTATGTCATAGGTTATAATGATCAACGTTAAATAATAAGATTCTATTTTTTAAATTAAACTCAGAATTATATATTTTGTACCCGATTCAAAATATTATTTTATTTTAAAAACAATAAATATGTTAAAAATGTTATAATAGTTAAACAAATATAAAAAAATTCTATAACATTGGTAAGATATTTATTTTTTGGTTTTAAAAACATTTGCAACCATATTTGGATATTAAAAACTGGAAACTAGAACTAGAGTAGTTATAGTAAGTAGTAATAACAATGATGCAATATTTATGGGTATTGACTCAATCCTGACTTGGTTCATGAAAAATATTCTTAAATTAACGCATATATAGATACATCCATAGGATATGTTTTTTTAATCATATTCTATTTTCAAATAATTATGAAGGATTTACATATCTTCCCACTTTTCGTGATTAGATTTAGAAGTACATGAGAACGTAAAATAATGTAACCTAGGAATATCCAATAAATATATTTGATCAAAAATGAATTAAAAAGGTAGAACTAATGTAAAATATTTTTTCTCTATTTTTTTAGTAATGAAAACATCAGAGGATTGGGATTTCACATTCATATAATATAATAATTTTTGATAATATGATATCCATTTTGGTTTTAGAAATTTTATGAAATAAGATCATGATGATGAATTAGATAATGGTATGTATCTATGAAACTATTATTTATATCTATGTAAGTGATTGCAGAAAAATGGTTTTGATTCATTGCATAATCCTATAGTGATATGAAATGTCCAATTCCGTTTCTTACCTAAGAAAAGGATGTTGTTAACATAATATAAATTAATCTAAATTATTTTCATTATTGAGTTATATTTTTAAACATTATTTGGATATAATATATATTTTATAAGTATTATGTTACTAATATAAGTATTATTATTGAAAATTATTGATCTAATTGAATTGAAACATATATTAAACAATTTCAATGACATTTATAAATGACTTGATGATGATGATAAATTTTTGGGGTCAAATATTGACAAACACATAATTAAGGAATGCATTACTCTTAGGATTAATTTATTCTTGATATTTAGAGAATATAGGGGTTTTTAAATTGAAAGGAATGAAAATAAATTATTACAACCCCTGGTATTTATAATTAATTAATGATATACTAGGTGAGATTTATCTCATTTATCGGATTATGTTATAAATATACAGACTATTGTGTGACATTATAAACCATTAGAATAATATATGGGTTAAATATTTAAGGAAAATATTATTTCACTATGTTATAATTACATATAGATTCAAACTTTATTTATAAAGGTATGTTTTGGAGAAGATATGATTATTACTTGAAATTATAAGGGTAATTGATTATATGAAATATTTGTGTTGTTTGAGGAATGATTATTAACAAGGTATTTCCATTGAAACTAAGGTGGATGTTATTTTATATGTTATATCCATAATTAGTAAACTGTTGATAATTCACTCAAATATAATCATATGTTATGAGTAATGAAAATTTGTGAAAATGCAGCTTGTTTAATTGGAGGTATTGTATAAGGCCCTATGTTTTTTGGAATCATACCCCTTTTATAAAAATATGTTTATAATTTTAATACATTTTTCCTCGAAATAAAATTTATTATGACATAAGTTATATAAGAAGTAAATTAAACAACTATCACATTATTAATTCACAAATGGATCATTACAAAATCAAATAAAACTTATATTACACATTAGGGACAATGACTCAACATATATTATGTATATCCAATTCAATGTTATAAATTAATAAAGGAAGTATAAAAATGGAAAAAAATTTACACCACTATAATATATCTTATATCATTATAAATATTGAGAATCACTTATATCCATTCAAATTAGGTAATGAGGATGTTCACTATAGAAGGAGAAATAATTGTACACAATTTATAAAAATATAAATGAACAGTTCCTTACTAACAAAAAATTAAATGATTTATTGATTTATTATGTCTAAATATGTTAATGAATTAAGGACCATACAAATAATTCTTTTGAAAATATGGTCATTGCAATTATGGTCATTAAAATTATGGTTTTTGGTTGTATATCAAATATATGTAATAATTTTCTTTATAAAAAATGTAACTTAAAATGAACCATTCATTTTTACATTGAACAATGAATTGTCACATCATAACATTAATTTTATTTAATAAATTTTTGGGTTGTGGGTTGGATCTCCAACTATTTATCAAAAAATTTTACTCTCGATAATATAAATCACAATGAAATAAAAAAAAGATATTAATATATTACAAATGTATATATTTATATGTTACATATAAATATTTTAATTTTTTTAATATATTAGAGTATATATATATATAATTTGACAAATAAATCTAATATAAATTGATTAATAAAATAAAAATTTAAAATATAAATAACTAATTAATGTTGTTTTTAAGAGTATCTAGTGTAAAATGTAATAATTTTTTCAAAGAAATTCCTTATAATGTATTTTCATTTTATCGATATCAATTAAATTTAAAATTTGAAAATATTATTGTATATGAATAAATATATTTCAAAAAATAAAATATAAATAAACATGATACAATATTAAAAAAATTGTTTAAAAATCATTTTTTCAAATAAATATTATTTATTTATAACATCTATTAACCATTTATAATATAAAAATTAAATTTTGGAATATATTTTTTTAAAAAAATTAATTTTTTATTCCTTATTTATAAAATAGATTAATTTTATATATTTGGTTTTTTGTAAAATAATTGAATTTTAATGAATATTAAATTAAATTGAGTTTTCTAATAGACTCAAATTTATATGAATTTTATATTTTTGAATTATTTTAAATATTAATATATATATAAATTTATAAAATATAATTTATAATTTTGAAATTCCATGTTCAATTTTTAAAATAGATGAATATAATTTTAGAAAATAATTATTCGTTTGTTCTATTAAATAAATTTTTTTCACATGGGATTTTTTTCAATTTATTTTAATTTTACATAAATCTTCATTATACAATAATAATATTCTTAATATCATTTCAATTAATATATTTGATAATTTTTATCAATAAAATAATTTATTCCTAAAAATAAATTTATAAAAATCGATGTTCTTACATGTTATGCGAGATAATACTAAAATAAATTTCTATAATTACTTAATTTGTTAATTTTTTTTTATATGTCAAATAAAAAAATTAAAAAATTAAAAAAGGTTAAAAAATAATTTTTAAATTTAATTTAGTATCCACAGAAGATAGTAAAATTACTATGACAAGGTCAAATCAGTCCAAACATCATTTAACATAGTAAAAAAGGTTTCAACAAGTAAAAAATGGGGTTGAAATTATATGTTGTAAGTATTATTAGCATTATAGATTTCCCCACACAATTTTTTCAAGTTATTGTAAATTTTATCCACGAATAAGTGTGTTATATTATTAATAAATATATATACTTTACATATGTTCCATTTCTATCAATCAAAAAAAGACAGGACATCGTCCCTATTTCTCCACTAATTAAAGTGATTTGGTTCGTCCAAAAAAACTATGCAAGTATATCATTAATTCCCCCCCAATGACTTTGAAGCCTTGTTATTACTAATACACCAAGCTAACAAGCCATAACAATTTATCCTATTGAAAAATTCTAATGCAGAGGAAGTTATGTAAATGTATTGAGTGCTTTCTAACCCATTGTAGGGGTTTCATCTCAAAATGTCCTTATTTGAGAAATATATCCTTTTATACACATAATTTTTTGAAAAACATTATCTCATTCAATTTACTATTTAGTATCTTTTATATTCTTTTTTCATATTTTTTATTATAAATAGTAGACTCTCTTTCTTTTAATGTTTTTATTAGAATTGTTTACATTTTATAAGGGATCTTCCAAACCACACTTGTAAACATTTGGTCACATATTATCTTTATTTATCCCATTATCCTTTATATAAATCACAATAAAATATTTCATATTATAAATATACTCATAAAAATATATCTAGTTTATCTTAACAATATTTTTTGGGGGAAATACCATTTTATGATCCATAAATAATTTTATCCTTTAAGTGAACTCTATTTTAATGAATATCCTTATGCCATATTTAAGTTCAAGTATATCCCAAAAATTCATTTCATATAATTTATATTTATTAAAACCCATCATTAGTTTATTAAAATCGTTTTTGGTACAATTATGATTTTTACCGGAAAAAATATGAATATAAATAATTATTTATTATTTTAAAAGGATTGACTGATGTTGCACATTATTATTTTTACAACTCCATTTCTCATATTAATTTTTTTTCAATGGAACTCCATGTTCAATGAGTATGTTCTTTTAAAAAAGTTAACTTCCCTAATGATTCATTTCCTTCTTTTCATCAGAATATATATCATACAACATTGTCTTTTTATTAAGACAAGATTATAAAACCAACACCCTTTTTTGGGATATATTGTTCTTATAATTTATATAGGGATTTATTTTCCCTTATCCAATAGATTAGAGTATATGGATTAATATGTTTTGGGCAGTACTATTATAGACTTTAGATGCATTGGCTAATGAAAATGTCGTATGAGATACCACATATGGTGCATCGGTGGTTATCATAAGCAAATTATGTATCATGTGTGAGATGATAACATAATAACACTATGTTATGACCACTATTAGTCTAACAAAATGATTATTATGATGTTGGTTATCCTTTATTACGATTTCATTGAAATTTTATTTTTTATACTCTTATCATTCCATGCTTTATCATGTTTACAAATATTAAATTATTCCCGGATCTTAATCTATGAATTTTATTCTATGAATTAATTTATATGATCATTCTATTTATGATATATTTTTATACATGTTTCTCTCTTGTTATGATTTATTTCCATGCTTATTCTCATACACATATTATTGGATCATTCATTTCATTATGTGTTTCCCCAGGGTATCCTATGTGATTTTAAATGATCTATGTTAGTTTGGATATCTATGTTTTGTTTTAAATAAATATTTTGTTATTATATATAAGATGAAATAATTATATATTTAATCCTATGAAGACACATGACAGCTTGATCCTTGTCAAGTACTAATACGAAATGTATTTGAACAATCATGGTGAACTATGTGTTTAAGTATTGGTTTTTATATAAATGATATCGATATAAATAACTAAAATACAAATCACTTAATATACTCATCATATACTATGAAATAGAACAAAAATTAAATGATATATCTAAAAAGTGTATGGAAAACAATGATTGGGGTATGATAATATGAGTACTCAGTAGGATCAGCCTTATAAATATATCAACATCCAGGTTAAAAAATATGCATTAATATTCATGATCAAAAGACTAACAAATAATTTACTTGTAAAAAATATTAAGCACAGAATATTGAGCAGGATCTTATCAAACATGGTGAAATCAATTAATGGGACATTGATTCCACTTCAATTTAATAACACCCTCTAAATTCTCCCACAAATTGGGAATCACATATGAATAACCATTTTGGAAAATATTTATATAAAATGTCACCCAACCCATCATTCCAACAAAAACCTCATACCTAGGACCGAGATACATCCTCTCTATAGTCAACTACCAATTGTGTTATTTTTCCTCTAGGTGGTAGCTACTTGGTAGGATGACCTCTCTCTATTTAGTAGGTTGTGAGAGGGGACCAAAATCATCCCTGTAACCTCAAAATGTGATATTAACAAATAAAATCTGATGTGGGTTAAGAGTGCACCCTTACCAACCCTATCAAACATCAGTAAAAATATTTTATGCATTAATCTTCCAATATCCTCTAACTTATTACCATAATTGTTCCATAATATTTCCACATCAAATCACTTTTCATTCATAAGTTTGTTGTGTAGTATAAACATGAAGGTTATCAACCTTGTTCCTTCCTCCATATACATAAATATTCATCTTATAACCACCATAACCACAAAATCCCCATTACATTAGGGTATCGTGTCCTGTAGATCATCTACCTTATTCCCACCCCCTATCATGAAAGACCCTAACCATACAGAACTATAATCATTATCAACTAGAATGTATATTCTCCCCCAAATATACTTATATTCATGCATATCTACAAACTGTGTGTCCCCCACCCTTCAGAGTTTTCTGAATAATTTCTATAGTCATTTAATCATTCCATTTACCATGCCAATACAAATATTTATTTATTTCACAAAATAATAAGAAAAAATTTAAAATAATGTATAAATAAAAATAAAAAAATAAAGGAAATTAATCAAAACTCAATCCAAGAGTTCTATTTACCATGCTTATTGTTTTCATTATGTCATTTATTGACCCACTACATAACATCCCTTACAAAAAAGAACCATTGTACAAAATATAAACTATTATTTTAAATATAAATCAATCAATTATTTAACCCTTTCTATATTACAGTTCATAAAAAAAATTCGTTCACATCTTCTTTTTATTTTTTCATAACAAGTCCAACAATCCCATCCTCATTCATAAACATATTTAAATTTAATCTAATATATTGTGTTATTGATAAATCTGGTAATTAATCATTTGAGACATCACAATAGAAATGGTTCTTCCATGATTACCTAATTACAAATTTATCATATCCCACTCCCTTGTTCTTTAATTTTCAGATATCAACCCCAGTTCCACATAATTTTGAACATATGAATTTTTTTTAAAAATGGTTATTAATTAATTCACAAAAAAAGAATATAAATAAACAATAATTACAAGAACTAAATTTATAGATACCATCCAATCCAATTATCATAATTATATTTGTGTGGAAATCCAATTTGTATAGTGATAATTTTATCGGTGACTACCAAACCAATGTAATTACAACATCCACATATCAAACAGTCAAAACTAGACTCATATTTTGAAATCTATAAACATAAATAGAAACACATATATTTATTTATACATCATATATTCTTAACATAAAACATATAGAATTGGGTGCTACACATTATTTCCTTGAGCCATCATGTTTCATGAACTCTAGTGTGTGTCATCATATACGAGAGTCTATCGAAAAATAGGAATGGTTTGATATAACGATTGGGGATACTATAGCCTATTTACAATTTTAATTCAAAAAATGGAAATAAGTTATAATAGCCTAATGAAATAACCAATAAATAAAACAAACCAGTATCAAATGATGGACCAAATAAGAAATAATATATTTAAAAGTAATTGTACATATATCATTCCAAATATGCTCCATGTGTCAATATGAAATACTAAAAATAAAAAATATAGTGAAAAATCACATGTGAGTCTTAAATCTCAACTAGTTACCTCATGCATGCTCTATCCGATCTCAACCATCTATCATTGGGCTCTTAGCGATATCATGTTTGGAAAACAATATGTCTATTCTTTTACCGATCTGGAAGCCAATGTTGTTTTTGAAAATAACACTGCAGGACACAACCAATAGTGTATAAAACAATATTTAATCAATAAAATTGTATGATGTTTTAAAAAATGATAATATATAATTCATAAACTAAACAATTATCATATTTTAATATTCTTTAATTAGATAAATAAATACTCGGGTTTTTTATGCACATGAACCATAAATTCCTACATCATCCATTGTCAATGTCTCTACCATATAAAAAATTAAACCAAAATTCATTATAACATGCTGGGTCATTATAAAATTCATTTAGTTTCACATAACGATCATTTGGAAAGATATACCAATGAAGATATCATAAACAGAGAATATCATTTCTAACACCTCGTGGGTATTTACATACTCTGTCCTTATCCAACACCTCTGAGGCATATAATTATATAGAGCCTTAGTCCCTATCCAACACCTATTATAACATATGGGTATTCAGAGCCTCAATGAACATCCCACACTCATTTACCACACAGAGGAATATGAATCATAAGACCCTATGTAATACTCATAATCTCATATGGTTATTTGGAACCTCAGTTTGTTTCCCACAATTTTATACAAATACATCACACTTATATCACATATATCACCAATCTTGTTTAATCAACATTACCCCTCTTATTTCATTTCATATCATGGTATATAATTTCAACTCTCGAAACCCATCATGAATCAATAATTTAATCACTTGTAGTAATATTAATAATTCTAAATTATACTATTTTTAAAATATTTAATTCAAATAACCCATTAAGGTGAATTCAACCATCTCCATATTCTCATCATTAATAAATTCAAAACCTAATTAACTTACATGTTACATTATATCTATTTTTAATCAATTACATAATCCCCAAATTCAATTAATTAATTATCTAATCAATTAATCAAATTTCATCAATTTCATAATCACATGCTCCAAATTAAATTCTCCCATATTCAAATCATTTCTTAATCAGAGGTAAATTCAATTAACCAATTCCATGATTCCATAAATTGATTAAACAATTAATTTTTTCAATTGATTTTTAAATATTGAAACATTCCAGTATATATTTCACAACATATACACATAATTGGAATTCAAGACTATATAAATTTAAGTATGACCACAAACCTCTAAATTGTTGATGAAATATAGGCAATAGAAATCCCAAATTTAAGAGATAAGACCAACGTCAAGATGATGAATGCGATAAAGATAAAATTTTGGTAGAGGTGAAGATATTCAAAATGGGATTCTTAACATCGATAACAGAGTTTGAAAGGCCTCAAAATCCATTTGGGAATCTTTATAAGTGATATAAAATGTTTATGGGTCTAGTTTAGTGTACTTTGGGTGATTTCTGGACGGTTTGGTTAAATGTTAGCTTATTTTCAGGGGTTAAAAATCCCACATCACTACTACAAAAACTGGAATGGGAAGCGCTACCCCTTTATCAGTGCTAAGAAATGAACTGATAAAGGGGGGATTTATCAGCACATTTTCCTACCGGTGATAAATATTCTGTTTTAAAAAAATCAAGAAAAATACATTATTTTTATATAAGTATATTCATATTGATATAAATATTATATATATATATATTTTAAATAAGTTTTAGATACGTATAAATGTTATATTATATTTAATATATAAGAAATTTAATGAAAATGGTTTTAAAATATTTTACAAAATATTATTAATTAATAATTTTCTAATTATTAATAATTAAAAATCATTTAATTACAATTTGCAGACACAAAAAAACCAAAAAAATTAATAAAAGATCTAAAATAATTTGAAAATGTATCTCAAACTTCAAACGGCCAATACATTTCATCTGGGTGTCCGTTTGAGCTCTACAACATATCAAATCGATACCTGCAACGAGCTCTATGGGGTAATGACCGAGGCAAAGCCTCTGTCATATTTTTTAGGTCAGAAAAGCCTTATAAAGCCTCCAAAACTATGTTTTTAGTTGGGATACACCGATTTGTTATCATTCAAACATGTATAACATCTGATCCGGATGTCCGTTATCCCTGTGCCACATATCATATCAAGAATTGTTTCATTTTATTAGATTTGATTGGTTGTGGAGTAGAAAAGGGATTCTCTATTATAATTTATTGTCTTATTAACATTCTATGGCTTTTCAAATACACACATATATGTATTTATTCATAAATATATATGTTTCTCTATGTGTGTTGTATATATGTATGTATTTATTTATTTATTACATTATAAACATACATAAAAAACATATTTCATAAATGTATTTAAAACTAATATCATAAGTATATATTAATATACAAATAAATATATAGATAAAAAATTATAACTAAAAATTTATATATAAATAAATAAATATAAATATATATTAATATACAAATTAATATATATATATACTAATATATGAATAAATATATGTATATTAATATGAATCTATATCAATATAACAATAAATATATATATATATATATATATAAATATATATATTATTATATAAGATAAAACAAAATAGCATAGTAGTAATGGTTCAGCCACAAAAGGGGGAGGTTGTGGGTTTGAGTCTGGGTGGAAGCAAAGGGTTTCCCACGTGTGAGAATGTGCGGGAAGGGCAGTGCGTGGGAAACCTCCTTGTGATGATAAAGGGGGGGGGGGGGGGTCAAGCACTGTTAAATGATCTCCCCACATTATTTAAATATTTTTTTAATTTATTTACCTTTATCAGCGCTTTTTAAAAAGTGCTGATAAAGGTCCCTTTTATCAGTCCTAAGAAAACACTAATGAAGGGGTCTTTTGTTAACACTTGTTTTTGAGCTGATAAAAGGGGAATTTATGATTGATTTTCAGAGCGTTGATAAAAGGACCCCACATATAATAGAGATGAGCTTTATAACACTTTTTTAGCACTCTTAAATCCAGTGTTGAGGGCTGATATATGCCATTTTTATAGTAGTGCTTGCACGATATCCTTATAAGGTTTAATGGTTTACCCTAACTGTGTGCTCAACTATGTGAATCCTACTATGAGGAAAAAGGTTTTTCAAAACCATTCATGAACCATATAATTAATCTTTGTCCTAGGTTAAGGAGTTTACTAGGGCAGGGCACACCATTTGGGAAAACTATGCAGAAATTGTGAACTTCCCAAAACTGCTCCCCAAACATCCAAATTTCACCCAAGCAAACCCAAGATAAATCCCAATCAATATATACTAATAAATATAAAATATAATATCTTGAAACAATAATATGAAATTCTCTAAAAACTTCATCATCTTAAAATCTACACAACATATAACATTGTTCCTTTAGCAATACTTTAAAGAATATATATTATTCTATGTCAAAAAGATCAGGCCAATGATACATCATATACTCCTATATCTCCCATGATTCATATTGAGCACATTTATGTTACCATAATATTCATACCATAGTCATGGCCTTCCATCATAATAAATTCTCAATATTATCCAACACACATATCAGATGATCGTAAAAGGACACATCATTCTCAAGGTCATCAGAATCACGATCATTCAAACAATTTTGGTATGGGTTCTACTTCCAATGTTATAACAGAATAAAAAACATTTTATATCATAATAACTTTATGGAAGAGCCAATAGGTATGTCATCTGCCTAATTCTATCCCCATCCTCAAGCTGCCAAACAAACCATACTTCCAACATTATATGTCTCCATAGAAGGTGGGGACCCAATATCGGAAACACATAAAGGAACACACTGTCACTCTCTACAAGATCTAGTGGTAATCAAGATCAACCATATTATAAAATCTATCTTATAGGATTTATATCCATACACGTCTAATGTAGATGAACATGTTTAGACTTATAATATATGATACAAGGTCTCTATAGCTATATCTTACGTACCTCCATCTGACATAGAGGTGATCTAAAATTATTACAATTAATATCATTTTTTGGTTCCTTATAAATTGATCCTTAATAATTATTTATTTGCGATCTCCACAAAAGATAAGGGCTTCTACCATAACCCACAAAAGTATAACACAGTTACCAAATCATATCCTCATAAACTTGTATTGTACATTCCAAATCTCTATATGTCTATAATAGGATGGATATACACAATGATAACTACCAACATGAACTTTCATAAATCCTTCTTAGAAACATGTTGTAAACAATGAGTCACAATATGAAACTATACTCTGTGGAACCACATATATATAGACTATCTGTGAAAGGTACATATACCTCAAATGATCCATTTATAATTGATATTTTATATACCAAAAATGTTCTACATTCATTAGTTAGTTTGAAATTAACAAAATAAAATATCTTTTCTAAGGAATTCCCATGGGACCCCAACATAATCGATATTAACTTCTTACCACTTCAATTAAACAATAGTAAATTGTTGTTGTAAACCATATTGTAATTGATGCTTAGCCTTCAGTTTTTACTTGGTGTAGCAATGTCTCACAAACCCTACTATACAATTTTTCATGCCCATACACTGATATTGTTATCATGGGTCATGATACATTTTTGTCACTCCATGATTCACCTCCTCCCTTATACTCATAGGCTCAACTATACAATAACTGACACAAATTCTATCATCCTTTAATATAGATTGATTTAATATGAAAGCCCACATTTATGGATTTTTTTCAAGGATAAATATTCTAATTCATTATACATCATTTCCCTAGTCTGACAAAAAAGGTGTAAACACCAGTGAAATAGATATAATAGTCTAATAAATTGGGCCCTCTTGAATTAAAACATGTATCACTTCAATTAATATCATAATATTTGGCACATCCCTTGACTGTTGAGCTAAAAATGTTTGAGTTTTCTTTGTTAAAGCATCAACTACACTTCTTCCTTTTTCAGGCGTATATTCATGTGAAAAATCAATTGACTACATATTCTTAACCTACCTCTATTATCATATATTAAAATCTTATTTGGAAAATATATAATTTAAGATATTGTGATTGGTATACAGTGTAAAATCCATTCCCAATAGATAATTCCATCAATACTATTATGGATAAAGCACTACAGCTAATTTAAGTTCGTATTTAGGGTAAGATTGTTCTTGTGGGATCAACATATAAGATCCTTATTCCACAACATGATCTACCTACACAAAAATTTCACTAATAGATATCCTATAAGTGTCAAAAAACACCATATAATCATTCCCTAAATCAGGTAAAATCATTATATGTGCCTAGACATGCACTTCATCAACTATTGAAAGTGATTATTATATGATTTTGAAAAATATAAATTATCTCCCTTCTTTTTGAAAACATAAAAATTAGAGTTATTAAGAGGGAAATATCCTTGATGAACCTTGTATATTAGCATAAAAATACCTAAAATCATTGGATATGAAAAACATTATTGGGATACTCCCAAAAAATAACAACATATACCTTCTCTATATACACTAAAACCCCTTCTTATGAGGTGATGTTTTATAATAAATTCAACTGATCACTCCAAAAAAATCACATAGATAAGTTTCACAATAACTAATTATTTCTCAACGTGCTTAGGATAATGTCATGTTTTTCCATGATCATCTCGAGTCTTCAAGAACAACCAGTTTTTATCAACTAATACACTCATAAACAAATAAAGGTACTGTAAAAAGAATCAATTCATTTATGATATAAACACTACCGAATAAATTGTCAAAAAAACCCATCCTAAAAAAATCATAAAGGAAATACATACTTCAAAATGTAGTATATGGTATATCAAAAGGTTTATATTTAATTGATGATATCCAAGTAAAATTTTCATCTTGGAAATGAGACAATTTCTCCACAACCATTCAAATATATCATCAATATCTAGAACATGATATAATTTTTCATTGAAGTTTTTTTCAACATTCGGTAATCTATACACAGGTGTAGAGTCTCATCAACATTCATGGGAAAAAATTAGAAACTCCAATATGATGTGCTCAGTTGTATAAACCCAATATATATAAACTCATTCAGTTGAGCCTTATTCTCTAGAAGCTTTGTTGGTTCAATTATTTATGGGTGAATAAAAATGTCGCATATCCCCAAACATGAGCATTATCATAAATTCAAAATCTCCCTATTGTGATGTCCCCATGATGTCCTTATGAAACATGTCACATAACCTATCCACTATAGTTGGAAAGAGATCCTACACTACACCCTCATAATCTACAAATAGACTGACAACCTAGGAGGTGATCTCTCATGTTTTTATGAACTATTCCGGAACAACCAACCAAAATATATCACTGTCTACAATGAATATAATTTTCATACATTGGATATTTAAAAGTTAGTCTCATGTGGTAATAACCAATGTGTGTCTAGAATTATATAAAAAATTTCATAAACATTATTTTGTTTATTGCATGAAATATTCGGAATGTTAGGTCCCCATTGAAATGAATACTCCCCAACCTCAAAAGAACTACCTTTTCATTAATATATGTCACACAAACATACTACAAAATTCATATCGATCATCATCACCTATATAAAAACATCAAACTATAGACTCAACACATTCTAATTTTTTGTAAATAAAAAATAATGAGAGGCACCATTATCAAATAAGGAACTATCTATCATTGAAACAATATGAATAAAGAACAAAAATGATGACTGTCTAGAAACAAAATCTACCAGTGTAGGCCAAACAAAATGGAATTTTACTTTACCTATTCTATGGGATGTAGTCATGTTCCCCTTGGTAGAACCTATCTTTATATTTGGGTTACCATTCCAAGAATAACCACATCACACATCCACTAACACAATGTAAATTATAACTACAAATTCAAAATTGATATAGTATCAGAGATCCCCTTCCCACACTTTGGTTCTCCCAAACTGCTCAATCACTACCCATCTATCATGGGTTTTGAAAGGACTTTGGTTGGTGTCCCATATTGCTATATTCTCGACAATATAGTAGTGGTAACTTCTAATTCCTCTGAATTTTGTTAAACTACACTGCTGAAAAGTACTTTTTGTGATATTAGTAAATTGATCCTTCATGCGAGAACTCTTCTTTCCAATGCTCTGGTCAACATTATTATAGTTCTTCTTCCTACCCTCAAAATAGGTACAACATGATAATCTAGTAGAAACAACTTATCATCCAATAAAATCATCCTTCATGTTCCACTAATATATGTGAACCTAATATAAAAGTATGGAAAACAAATCATTCATAATATAATTACTTGGGACATATTCTAACCATTAAGAATATCCTAGAAACACATTTTTATTAATTTATCCTCCCATAATTGTGATGCAACCAATCATTTAATGTTATTAATATGAACAATATACTACATCACAAACATGCTCTCTTTAGTAAACTACATGAACATGGCTTTTATATCAAGATTAAATGTCATTGGATAGATGTTCTTCAGTAACTTTTCTAAAAATTCCTTCCATATAATAAAATATACCTGCTCTATCTGAGTCCGAACATACCATTGATGATTCCCTAAACATAAAACGATAGAAACATCCAAATTGTTCATATTATTAGTAGGATTATCTAAATGGTCACATATATTCTGGATAGACTCAATCTATAACTCAAATCTACATGTCCACCATCGTTGGGGAAAGTATGAAGTTACTATAACTAAAACTCCCATGTCAAGTAAAGCCTAATCTTAAAGAAATGGTCACAGACTCACTCCAAAAATTTCATAAAGCTAGAATATAATTCAATGAAATTCCTACCTTCTCCTTCACCTGATATTATTGGTCCCATAGGTTCTACTGATAGAGGATCATTTTCTACAATATTCATATCTCTTCATATCAAAAAAGTCGGTCATAGAAGCATATCTATAAAATTATAGAAACACATCATAAGAATCATTTGAGAACATTAACCCAGTTCCCAAGAGGGATTCAAACAATTGCATAATAGGTTATAACCCCCTTTCCACCCCATTGTCCAAACTGATTCACTATCAATACCCTTAAACATGCTACATATATGTCCTTTTTTAAAAAGGCTAAAATCATTATCAATTTTCCATTTCACATCATACACCTATTTATTCCCATTTTTATCATTTTCTAACATTAAATTTCATATAATGAAACATTTTCAATTCAATTACATAGTCAAAAAAAATTTGAGTTTCAACAACTTACATAAAAACATTTTTCCCATAGATTCCTACAAAGAGGAATGTCACATAATAATAATATTTAATTGAATTATGAATTCATAGTTAGCTATTGTTCCATACTGGGCCACGAATCCATAATCTAGAAAATATCAAAAAACTAATAATCTCTCCACAAAACATGTGCATGAATGTATGTTAAATGGAATCCAACTACTAAAACACACATAAATAACTATAATCCCACATTAGGTCCTTGGATTTTATTATCATACATAGGTAATATAATCCCATGTATAAGCTCTTAACCAGGGCCCGACTCAATCTATTATCCCATATACCTTTTACTAATATCATGTCAAAGGAATAGAGAATTAGACCACCATGGATACCACATTATAATATCTCGACAATGATGGCACACACTGGTTCCCGGAGTCGGTCCATTAAATGATGTCTATAATGCCTCATCATATGTTAAATGTTGTAGACTAGAAATGATGATATGATATGAGACATGGGGGGACAATAAACTCTTTTTCAATGAAAGAAAATATCATATATAACAAAAGAACCCAATGATATTAACAATTACCAAACCAAAAAATTATCTTATGATGACCAAAATAAGAAGTACAACATACTAAAAGAGTAAATAAATTCAAAGTTCAAAATGACAAACCCAAAATAAATAATGACACTAATGTCTCTCATGAGGGTCTTGGATCATGTTCTCTTTCCTAATATATCCTCTATCCCTTCACAAATATCTCACATAGGGTTCCTTCCCTTATCCTGTTTTGTAAACGTTATGTCTATTCATGTTCTGATCATGAAACTCGATAAGGGAGTGTGTATAACACATTTTTTTCACCACCAATGTCCTATAAAAAAATTGAGTCAATAATAGTGTATGTTTTCATATAAAAACATACAATGAATAAGGTAATCAATTATACAATATCTTTATTACTTAATTATCCGCGTAAACCCTTAGGTCCTCAAGGACTCCCGAACCCTCAATACGTTCTTCTATACAGTCCAGAGTCTAAACTATATCATAATTGGAATTCAAAATTCATTATTACACATGGGATTTAATGTTCCATTCCATTCCATTTAATATCATGGTCATTTAAAACCATAGTCCATCTCTAAAATCAATTGCATAAAATGTTTTTTCAAACACATCGTGGGTATTTGGAGCCTCTTCCCTATACCACACCTCAAATTAATATGATTATGTGGATCCCCAATCCATGTCCCACACATATTATCACATATGGGTATTTGGATCCTTAGTCCTTGTCCCATGACTAATTATTATACATGGTTATTTGTTGCCTTAGTCATTACCCCACCCACAATATCTCATATTTTTATTTGAATCCTCAGTCCATGTCCCACATTCATATAGAAATACATCACACATACATCACATATATCATATCAGTAATTTTTTATCAACCTTAACGCTCTTGACACATTTTATATATTGGTATACTATTTCGACACTTTGAACATGTTATGATTCAATATATTAATCAAATGGAATAACATAAATTTTTTTACAATAAACCCTTGGAAAAATGTTATTCATATAACCCATTAACTAACTATGGTCAACTCAATCATATAATAATTATAAATGTAAATTAATTCTTAACCACGTTAATTAACCAATTACACAATCTTTATTTCAAATCAATTACATAATTTAACATTCCATTAATTAAATAATAAATTATTTAATACAATTTTATAAATTATTGAATCACAATTTCTAAATTCAACTTTACTATATTGAAATTATTTCATAATCACAATGAAATTAAGTTAGTCAAGTAAATGATTCCCTAAATAAATAAATTGATTTATCTATTTGATGGAAAATTCTATTGTCAAATGCTCTAATTAATATTTCACAAAACATACATGAAATTGTAAATAATGAATGTGGGAATTAAATTTGAAACAAAAATCACAAATTTGATGAAGAATGATCACTAAGGGAAATCCAAAATTTATGAAAGAAACCAATATCATGATGAAGAATGAGATCTAGATATGAAATTGGGAAATGTAAAAATCATCTATATGGGTTTTGAATCATCAATAATTTTGGTCTCGAGGCCTTTGAATCCATCCAATAACATCCAATAATTAGATAAAACATTTATTATTTAGTTCATTCAATTTTGTTGATGTTTTGGGTGTTCAAAAATTTTTAACATAACTTTTAGGGGATTAAAATCCCATGTGCATTGTTTTCTGCTTGGGGCATATGATTACCCCTAACAGTGAACCTAATCATGAACCTCCTCAAAGGGATCCACCCTGTTACTATGAATAGGGTTTATGGTTTTCCTAATCATGAACCAATATTTCAATCCATATATATTGATGGTTGAATGATTTTCATGGTTAGGGTACAAATTTTTTGAAAATCATTCCACGACCATGCTCTACCCAACCCCCAAAAAATCAAATTTCAACCAAAAAACAACCCATATAAAACAATAATATGTAATAATAAAAAATAAAAAAATACATTAAAATCCTGATACATCTCTAGAAATATTCAGTATGTCATATAACTGGTTGAGGTACTCATTAGATTTTATCCATTAACAATAATGTTTCCATTGTGATATTCCCACATAAAAAAATGAATAATTAAATTTCATATCGTATGATAAGATGATGGTATATTTACTAAAGAAAAATAATATAAATTATGTCAAAATATACTATTTTATAGGACAGAATTCATGTTTCGAAATCAGTTATATCAACCATCGCATTGCAACTTCCATGAATATTAATAGATAGATGACAAATCAAATGTCCACCTAACATAATAAATTTAATAGAATCCCAAAATGATATTGATCATATATATATCTCATAAACTATGATTGAATCCATAAAAAATATTCTATAAGGAATAATAGAATGTTAATGAAGGAGAAAAAGAATAACATGCATCATGCCTCAAGAATTCAACCTTGGAATGCCAGAAACAAAAGTCACAATATAGGGGATAAAATACCTCATAAAATTTTCTTAATGACTCAAAAAGACTATGATAAAAGTGAAAATGATAATGATATAAAAATGAATTTAAAATTTTTATACCAGATGGAAAATAAGTATTCATGGCCTGACAACAGATTTCATTCTATGATAAGTAAATGTAAAACCATCCAAGAAAAACTACATATCCTTTAAAGATAGAAATATATTCATTTTAAGTGATTAAATTAACATATTAAATTAAATCATTATAATAACCTCTAGAACCCAAGAATAATCACCAAGTACCACATTTATGAAAAAACCTCCCCATGAATCATATTATCCTTTCATGAACCAAGAAATCTCATATAGAATTCAGCTTGTAGTTGACATTTCAGCTGCACTAGCTCCCCTATCCCATCAAATTCAATAGAATTCCACCGAAATCATTAACCGACAATGATATAGTTTGGGAATGTTCTGTCCATAAATATTTTGTTCCTCAATCTTATATATTATATAAAGGTAATTAAAATAATGATGGTAGGGTGGACAAAACTAACACAAATGAATCAATTTTCATTATATTTCAAAATTTATGACTATAATTTAATTTCATTATATAAATAATTTTATCATATTTTTTAGTAAAAAATATTTTTATAATGAAACATGAATTTACTAACCCTTCATTTTTATTTTAAAAGAAAATATTGAATTTTTTTACTTTCCCATTATCTATTAGGTTTTGATTTTTATAATGATTGGAAAAAAATTATATATCATAATCTTACAATATAAATTGGACTAATCCACTCAATATCCATTTTTTACACAAAATAATTTTTTAAATTTAATATCATTTTTCATTTAGAATCTATTTTTCTTATATTAATAAGGATCTCTAAGGTGGAATGATACAAAATTATATTTTCTATTTGGATCCTTCATCTATATGAAAAACAATTTGAAATTTATGATGGATTATAAAGGTATAGTAATGGATATAAAACTAAAATATTGACAGTAGTCCATATAGGATATCATATAATTCTTATATAACATTCCATTTATATAATTGTACATGTAATCAATTTAATAATTTAATTACTCAAGAAATAATATTTAATTCCCAAAGAATTTTATAAATTGTTTACATAAAAGTTTGAATAAAAATTAATAATCATTGTGGTTTCATGTAAAACATGATTACATATGTGTGAGTTCACATAAAAAGAATACCTCCCAAAATTATAAGGGGTATAAATATTCTATAAAACATAAGATCATTATATTACATTATGTAAACCAATCATTTCCTAAAAATAAAATATAATCTTTGAAAATTCATGTAGGTACCATGGGAAATCAACTTCACATTACTCTTATGAGAACATATAATTGATTAACTCAAATACAAATTACCAATTGAAGAAAATCATTCCCCAACGAATTTGAGATCTTTATCCATAATTCTTATCATTATGAAAATTTTATGAAAACATAAACATTGAAAACAAATAATATATTGGATTTATATAACAAATTTTATTAATTATTCTTCATAACACATATATAGAAGAAATTTCTAAATTCAAAATAAAATTTATATAAAACTAACTTTTCTTTGAATATAGTTATAAAATTACCATTATATTTGAATGAGTATATTACATGAAAACACTAAATATATTTAGTGGTGATTCTTAAGTATTAGTGTTCATGATGAAAGAATGTTATATTCAACCAAGGATGATTTAAAAATAATTATTTTCCCTTTCCCATAGGGCATAGCTAAGTTTGTTAAAGGTGGCAGCGTCTTAACCCTGAGGTTCCGGGTTCGAGTCCTCGCAAGGCGACACACACTGTTTGCTTACAAAACTCTTGTGGGTCTATCTTCCCCATTGGGAACTGGCCTAATCCCAAGGGTGGTCCACCTTGACCCTTATTGGGGATGTGCGGTGTGTAGGTGGGGATGAAACCCCAATACCTCGTTACCCAACAAATCATTTTGTAGTTAGTGTTTGGAATTGGGGTAAGCACCTTGAAATGCTACTTGAAAAATGGGGGTTCAAAACCCATGGGGCACTTGTTCTGTAGAATACTATAGAGTCCTGGAGAATCGGATGGCACTATAACAGCGATGGTCACTCTAGCGATGGTATGTCACTACAGCGGCAGCAGGGTACTGTAGCTGTAACGGGGACTATGCAGTACTGTAGTAAGCGGGTACTGTAGCAGTATTATTCACAGAATGGGACTTAGGCCAATAATTTGGGCCTACGGGCCATGTAATGGGCTATATGCCGACTAGGCCTTCAGGCTATGTAATGGGTCTCCCTCTACCCTATTAAAAGAGGTCTTCAATTTGCTTTAATAATAAATGAGGCGTTGGCATCAACCTTTAAGAAAATTTATTCTTTTCCCACATTTTCTAAAATAACATTTATTTGAGATTTTAAAATGATACAATTTTAATATACAACAATGGATGAAAATTAAAGATTAAAATGGAATTTCCAAAACCATTTGAGTATAATAACAACATTCTTAAAACATCTTATGTAACATGAATATGGGAAAAAGGTTTCTAAAATATATTTTAAAAAAAATAAACATTGTTCTAATGTAAAAACCATAAGATATTAGTAACTTTTGAATCAAAATTATAATTTGGGAGATAATATGAAAAACAAATTGTGTACTACTTGTATTTAAATAATGTTATGTTAAAATAATTCCATGTTTATAATGACCCAATATTCTCTTAACAAGATATTACATCATTGGTTTGTTAAAAATTAAATATATTAGAAAAATAGATTCATGAGGACCATGAAGGTATAGTTTGTCTGGATACATTGAATCCTAAAAAATTGGTTCATAAGTGAATGAATTCTTCTCCCACTAATATATTAAAAAATATATTTTTTTTATAAAAATCATACAACATAAATTTATTAACCACTTGGGGAAGTGAAACATAAGAAAGAGTGAGATCAAATTCTCAAAAAGGTTATACAAGCGATATACATAAACATAGTACATGAAGTTGAGTTTGAGAACATGAGAATAAAAATTTAAAAACATACACATGATATCCAGGATTGTAATCATAGGTCATGGAGTTCTGAGTTATAGTTAAAAAGTCAAGAATCATATGTGAATAAATTAATATCATGCATGGGAGCATAAAAATGAAAAAATACATGGAATTTTGGAATAATTATAAGAATATACAATTATTTGAATAGTTGTTTAAGGATCATTGATAAAAAAATTTAATGGGTTCACTCCAAATATCATTGTAGTAATCATGGTTCACACCAAATACAATCATATTGGATAAATTCCCTTACTAAACCTCTCTCACTACCCATTCCAGTCATCATTATCTCAGGAGATATTAATCATTACCCAATGCATAGGTGGAAAATATTGGTCCCAAATATTATATACAGAAAATAAACAAGTTTAATAATCAAATCATGATTTCATCAAACCATATCCAATGAAAAAAGAACTGGGTTTAATAAGAAATTTCCATGGTGTAATCCATGGAATAATAATGAGTTTCATAAAACTCATTCCATTTTAAAGATAAAACATCAATAAAATAATAAATAGGGTATCATTTGATTATATACCAATAAATTACTGTGTAATATTAAAATATGTCATATTATATTGAAAATTATTTTTGAAAAAAAATCATTTAGAACGTTTTAGTATGAATATATAATTTATTTAAAAATAGACTTTTAAAATATTAAAATTAATAAAATATTGTAGTCATAATTTTTTCAATATAACATAGAAAACATATAATGGATTCTATAAATAAAATAATTTTTAGGATGTTATGATTTTTTTTTTGATGTTTTACACATAAAACAGATATCCCATTCACATTTTTTGCAAAAGGCATATTGGGTTTCTTTTGGAAGAACACATAGTAATTCATTTAAATTATTTTAAAATTAAAACATAGAAAAAATGAAATTTAATAAATAATTTTTAGATTATAAAAATATTTTTTAATTATATTTTTGAAATAAATGGTTTGGAATAAAAATTGTTTTCGATTGAGTAGCTATATCAAATAGTTTTTTCATGAAAGATCTGTTTTTGTCTCTTAAGTACATAAAGAGTGAAAAATTAACAGTAAACAAGTATTTTACATATATATAACTATATATATAGAAAATAAATATATCTAGAGATATATAGATCATGATATTTCATCATTGGTGGCATAATCAGAAGGAATCCTGATAAATGAGTAAATTGTAACATAAAACCCTTACTAATTTCATAACATTTAATAGTAAGACCCATAAAATAAATTTAATGATATTTATAATATCATTATATTAATTATATTCAGGATATAATATGTATAATAGGATTTATATAAACATTATAAGTTAATATATGTTCATTACTTAACATATGCCCCATATAAAGAAAATTGGTATAAAAATTCATTACCATAAGTCTAGTCATTCATCCTACACATTCAAAAAACCAATATAATAAATATAATTTGATTATAAATATATTAAATATATATATATATATCAATATATATATATATTTTGACCATTTATTACTGCTTTATTTACAATTCCATGTGGATGTAATGTTTTTAGAAATTATTCATTATTTTTTTCGTGAATGTTTTTGTTTATTATCATTGTGACCTCTTGATTTTATCCTGGAAAAATAATATATATAATGTAAAAAATTATATATATATTATATATATATATTCATTACATATATTTATTAATTTTAATCTATGAATATTAGATATAAAAAATAAAAAGCATTGTTCATAGACACAATAAACTACACTTATGCATGAAAACTATTTCCATTTCCTGGAATATTAAAGGATAAAAAAAGAATAAATAATATATTTTCTTCAAATAAAAAAATATATTTCATAAAAATAACATGTGTTAATTAAATTTATTCTTTATTATCTTCCATGTAAAACTTAACTAAAAATGTAATACATCCCTTCACAAGATGTTTGTCTGTCGTAATGTTGATCAACGTTATCATTTCCCATTCGAGTGAATATAAGATGGATTTAAAACATTAAATTAAAATAATAACATCTATGTAAATTTAATATACTAATTTTATTATATAAAAATGATTAAATATTAATTGAAGGATGTATGTGGAGAATAAATTAAAAACTCTCCTGGAAAAAGGTTTTTTATTTCTTAGGTAACCACATTGGGGTTGCAACATAAAAAATGAAAATGAGGGATTTATGATTAAAGTAAGGAATAAATATGATATTAGGTATGTAATTATGATATTGTTTATTTATTATAGGATAAATATTTTATGGATGTGTGAAGAGGAGAGGAGAAGGGGTGAGGTTTTATAGTTGAGATGAATGGAACCCTTGTAATATTTATGAAGATAAAAAATATCCCAATTTTTCCCATGGGGAAAGGAAGTAAAACTTAAATGTATATATATCAGATGATATAAAGTATAAATATTTACATTAAATTGGTGTTCTAAAATTTTTATGGTAATTTTCACCATTATCATTATTATATCATCCCTTTGAAATCCCATTTTACCTTACCTCCAGAAAATAATATTTAGAGTTTTTACATATCATTAAGGTAAAAAATTAAGTTGAACCAAATATATAAAATAAAATATTTTTATTCCATATATAGAATACATTTTTTAAAATTACATTCTCAAAATTTCAACTATTATATTTAAAATTAATCCCACATTTACGACGAGAAAGGGGTTTTCAAAAGAGAAAAATAGATAAAACATCAACAAAATTTTATATCAATATTAAATATAAAAATGAATTAAATAATATTGTCTTAATATATGTATTATTAAAAAAAATTACTCTTAAAAAATTATATATAAATAAACCTTATAAACCTATTGAAAATAGATATTTTTAAGAAAAAATAATATTTTCACGATTAATTGAGAAATTAATATTTTCAGAAAAAATATCCATAAGACAATTTTGAGATGATAATTTATAATATTTATCTCTATTTTATCAAATAAATTTTATAATACTCTAAATATGCAATTTTACAATTTTTCACCAATGTAATATTATAATTTTTTAGAAAAATAATATTTTCAAAACATATGAAGAATTTACCAAAAATAATGAAAATTTATGGTGATATTTTTCCTTTAAAGAATTAAATTTTTTTAAAAAATTGATATCTAATTACCCATTCCTCAAAATTTAAAAAATATGTAATGAAATGAATTTTTAAAATGTAATATTAAATTTTTTTGTGTATAACACAAGCTATTAGGAAAATATAATTTATCAAAAATTAAAAGTAAATAAAAAATTAGGGGAATCAGAATATTTAAAAATGTTCACCACAAATAATCAAACATACGGGGAAATATAGAATGTGTCTCAATTGATAGAAATGTAGATGAGAAATCCCTTACCTCAAGTCTGGGTCACCATGTAGATTATTTAACTCAAATATAATTAAATTATTTTAATTATTAATTTATTTAATAATAATTGTATGGTTTTTTACTTATCATGATAAAATTTATTTCTACTAATATAGTGTCATATATAGTCACTATATCATTTATGTTCATGTTGATCCTTTTTAAGACATTCAATTCATAATCCCAAAACAACTATGGTGAGATGATAATGTTCTAAGGATCCATTTTCCCATCATCTATAGACTATAAATGAAGAAATAATTAAAATTTTTATACATAAATATAGTTTAATAACCATCCATGAATACCATTAATGTATAATAAATCTCTCCTCTTTGTAGAGAAGGTAGGTGATTTCTAAACATTAGCTTCACAATCAGTTTCCAATGGATAGAAGTGTAATATTCTATGTTATTTAATTTTATACCATAATAATAATTTTGTTATCGGTAATATAATTACTTATTTAATACATCATTGTTACCATCAATTTAAGGAGGTGATGAAAAATGAATCATATCACTTAATTTGGATGGTTTCCCACCCATGCACATGAGAGATGTTTCTATTTATCATTGGATCAAAAATAATATTAACAAAGGGTTTTAACATAAGATAATAAAATTAAATTAAATTAAATATATTTATTTTATTAAATGAAAATGTTTATTATATGTTTTACGGTGTTTTAAGAGTAAATAAACATGATGGAAAATTGTAAAGATCTGTACCTCCAATTTTGATATGCATCACTTGATTGAGCATAATGCTACTAAAAGAGTTGTATATGGTGACTTTAGGGTCATGGGGAAATTGTAATTTGAATTTTGAGATTAATTTGGGAATATATTTTAGATAAAATAATATTCATATATTCTATTATAATGAATATATTGATTCCCATTTTATTGGTCAAAATCAATTGTATTTCTGAAATTGATTAATCATTAATGGCCTTGAATGTAATTTTAATTTTGAAAAGTGGAACATAAATGCACCATAAATTATACGATATATTATTTCACATTCAATTTATTAACAAAATTTTTTCTTAATTAATATTTTTTGAAAATAGTTTTTATTCTTAAAAACAATTCATGTTAACTGAATTGATTAATATAAAATTTAACCTGAAGCATTTAAAAAATGGAATTCAAATTCAAACACATATATTATCACTTATCCTTAATAATTAAATTTCTCATTAATTGAATAAATTAAAGAATATGAATGTTATTACACATCATTTCAATAAAATAATTTAATTTATATTTCTCTTGATTATATAAACACGGAGTATGAGTTTTAGACAATAATACAATTTCAATATTTCAAAAACAATTTATTTAAATAAATATAATTTATTAAAATTCATAATAGTGAAATATTTTTTATAATTTATATTTATTCTTTTACATTCAATGAAAAATATTTATAATATTAAATTAGATAAATTGACAATTTTGTAAATATATGTTTTTCATAAAAAATTGGATGTCGTAGTAAAGTCAATGGGATCTAAAATTGATATCAATCGGTTAGAAATAATGGATTCCTTGAGAAATACTAATCCACCAGTATTGAGATATTATTTTTTGATATTATCACATTATTTAAACCTTAATAATAATGTTTTACCCCTTAACATGGAAGCTACTTTTAATATAAGATACTATTCATTATATATAAAAATGAAGTTAATATAATTAAAAAATTATAACCTAATGATTTCATATTTTAAATATATTTTTAAATATAGAATTTATATATGTGATGGAAATTATTTTTCATCATTCACACCCCATATTTAGATAATCGTTTATTTTATACTTTTCTTGGTCTTGAGACTTTTGATTGAGGTTCGTGTTTGATTCCTAGTAGAAATGATTGAGTTTTTTAGAGTTTTAATTGTTTTTCGATTGAGAAAGGGCACTATAATGTTGGTAGAAACCATATGGATCAGCCTACGTACACATGTAGCCTCTTCTGGATTACAATAGAAGATTCCCAATGGTTTTCACTTGGTAACTAAAATAGTGTGGTTTAATCATGCAATCACTCTTTTAGGGATAGCAGCTATCACACAATTGATGTAGGGATTGACAAACCATGTGGCCAAACCATGTGATCTACCCATAAATATTAATATTTGAAATCCATATTATTTCGTCCCGTTATTTTACCCTAACATAGGCCCTCCTCCTCCATAGCTGACTAAGATGTAGGATGGAATCTCCATAGGCACCCCTCCACGATTCTTCTACCTCCACGTAAGATTCAACTTCGACTTCTTTCTATGTTTTATGGTTATTAGTAAATTTTATATTTTTATCTCTCCCCTATCTTTTTATGTGTTCTCTTTTTGTAGGCCCCTTTTGTCCGAACCCTAGATACCATGATTGATGTATAGATTATTTTTCTTTTTGTTTAGGGTCTGCATTTTGCACATTGAGGTATATTATCTTTTTATTGAATGATTTATAGAACTTTCATATCATAAAGGTAGGTTAATTCTTGTTTTTCTTTTTTGTTTTATTTTGTTGATACCGGTGTTCTTTCAATTATTTGTTTAACATTATTCACATGTTTTTGTTTTATTTTGTCATCTTATTGTATTTTTTTTATGGTGGAATAATTTATTAAAAATAATTTTTATGAGATTATACAATATTCCTATTCCATATACACAAATAGTGTTTAATAAATTGAAAAATCTTGTTTAAATGATTTTTAAATATGATTTTAACCTTTATAACACATATATTTAGTTATTTGTAGTGTTTTCTTGGAGATATTATTTGAAAAATAGGTTTTTAGGTGATTCATTATTTATGCCTATGTGAATTTATATGAAATGGGTGTGATAAAGTGCTAATTGTGTTTTATAGGAAAATAATATGTCGATTTAGTTGATCTTTATTCGTTGGGATATTTTATAAAATATGTTGGATGTAGTCTTGGAATTATGTGTGGCGAGGAAGTTATTTTTGAAAGGGTTCAATATATGTTTAGTTTTAAAGTGGAATTTTTATATGGAATTGGGTGTACTATTTGGTTAAACTCTTTTTTTGCTATTTTAAAATGCTTTTGAAATAGTTTAAATGATTTATTAAATTATTCATGTGATGAAAATAATTTTATGAGATTGTTTTTGTCTGTGTTTTATTTTAAAAGGGGATTTTGGGTTTGTTATTTGTGAAATTTCTTTGGCTTCATGGACCTGTTTTATTAATTGTTTATATGAATTTTTATATTATGTAAGACATGTAAGTCGTGTCTGGTACATGTTTGGGGTATGCATGTTTGATCACGGTGGGTAAGGTGAGTCATGTGTGCAAGGTCCTCCTATATACATTGTATTACTATTACAAGGTGTTCATGGTTGTCTTTTAGAGGATCGGGTGATTGTTGTTGATCAACCCCGATTATACTAGACGGTACCCCCTGATTTGTTTGTTAATTCACATGGTTTGTGCCACTATTAAGGATTGTTTATAGTTGCATGTTTGTTATAGACATAGGGGCTTTACCATAAGACGTTAGGTGGTTTTGAACCATAAATGTATAGGGGTCTTCTATGGAAGATTATAAAAGACATTGGATACTATCTATGTTTTCTTTTATTTATTTTTTAGGATGTTGTTTTATACTATAATTTTTTTATTTTCTTCACATCCCTATTATTATTTTTTGTCTTGGGATTTGATTATAAAATGGTAATAATTTGAAAATGGAATGTGGTGTGTGTTTCTTTTTAAAATGGATGGAAATTTTTGTTTAATGAAATGTGAAAAACCCTATTCTTATAAATATATTTCAATTATTGATAATGGGTTGTTTTAGGAAAGGAAACACGTGGATTCATTGGTGATTTCATACTGAGATGTCTAGATGACACCATACTTGTGCCACCCGATGTTGGTATACCCATGATTTTTATGGTTTGACTTATTATGTTTAGATTTAAATTATTTGAGGAGGATTTTATAGTGTTTAATTCTTGGTTTAGTTGTAAAATTATTTTCACAAGGATATCATACTAGTTGCAGTTTAGCTTATATTGGTCTTGTTTTGCTTCATAGTAATTTTATTTTTTGTAACAATAACATTTCATATATTTTTACATGATCCGTTATTATTTTATAATTATTGTCCAGTTTATTTTATTCATTCAAGTATTTTTGGATTTATTCATTAACATTTTGATTGTTTATTGAATCCTAACACATGTTGTCTTCTTCTGTGTATCAGGAATGACCTTCAGTCTATATTCAAAACTAGATTGGGAGTCAGGTTGGATGAAATTATGGTAGGTTTGTGAAAAACAAGGTATCAAAGGAAATAAATTATTATTTCTTGTGTCATGTAGTTTGATATTGGGACTATTGAGACTCAGGAGGTTGGTACAAGGAGTGCGTCGAAAACTCTTCCACATTCTAAACCTCGAGTTGCAAGGGAATATATAGGTATCAAGTCACTAGTCATTGAATTTTGTTTGGGTGATTAATATGTAGATGATATAGTGTCAGTTCATGATCCCACACGGGGTAGTGACCCATGAGGAGTCAATGTACATGGTATAATCACCTCCAAGATATAATTTCCTATAAGTTCCATGCTTCACTTTGATGTCACTAGTTTAGTCATGAATAATAGATTATCATTATGATGTTTTATTTCTATTTGAGTTTTATTTTGGTTCTAGTAAAATTTATTATGATTTTAAAATGAATATGGTTTTTAAATGGGAAATTATTTCATTCAAATGGTTTTGAAATTAGTATAAGGTTTTCAAAAAGATATTGTATTATTTCAGTTTGGAAAATTTGGTTTATGATTGGATTTTACAAGGAAAAGAGTGTTTGACCCTTGGTAATAATTATAGAAGGTTTCATGTTTGTGGGTATGTATATAATGTTCAATGATGAAATTTTAAAAGGATTATGTAGGTGTAATTGGATGGATGCACATGTGATGTTTCATAAGATGTCATGGGTGGGTGATTGAAATCAATGTCCAAGACTTGTTTTTCTATAAAGTGATCCTGAATGAGGAAAATATTTGACAAATGTAATTTGGATTAAAATATGGTTTCCAATATTGGTGAAGTGTACCTGTAATAATTTTATTTTGAGAATTAAAATGGAAAATATTTTTTTTAAATAGTATTTTGTGTTTTTTTATTTCTTTTTCTTTTGAGAAGGTTGCTTTGGATTGAGAGTTTTTTCTTAATTGTGTTTATGTCTGATATTAATTTTTGGCTTTGATTTTTGATGTTGTTTAGAATATTATACCTTGAAATTTCCCCATTTATTCTGTTGAGTCATGCCCATTTTATGGTCTTTCATAGTTTTTACCTTTTTATCTTGGTGATCAAGGTTAGTTAGAGGAAGTAGAGTGGATTAAGGAAGTCATGAATGTCTTCATATCACTGGGATCTCATGAGGCCGTTAGTGTTCAGGTTGTTCTTGGTTTTTTCAATGGTCCGTATTTGGATGAGTGAGAGATCTTTTATCCACCATCGATGTAGTTCATGATGATTTTGGTTGTGTTTAAATCCTTATTTGATCGATTATTTATTCGTGAGGATATAAAGACTGAGAAAAGGGAAGAGCTCATGTGTGTTCTCAAAGGCTAGTAAATGGTAAACCACACATTTACCATTTCAAAGAGATAGTTTTTTAACTCCATAGGAAACACCATAGGACCTATTGGAGGATTATTTTTTCTATGGTGGTCTTAGTTGAGAGATCAAGGTGTGTGTCCCCTATTTTAAGGACATTTATTTCATCAAGATAATGAATGAATCCTTTCTATATGAGTTAGTTTTTGGAGTTTATGATGTTTTAATTATTGTGTATCTCATTGTTCATGAGGGTTCCCTATCGAGTGAGGATTGCATGCTGGTGGAACCTATCTTTAAGAAGTCTTACTCTTTGATTATATAATCTAGTTATTTGGGAAATTATATTATGTTAACTTAGTGGGGGTCAATTAGGGTATTCAATGCCTTCCTATGGAAACCCTCCCAAGGTGTTCCATCACTGCTGCTATCTGGGTCATCTAGAGAATTTTTGTAGGAGGCCTCACATAAAGAAGATGTTATGGACAGAGGATTATTGTGTCTAACTATAAGGTTGGAGATTCTTCATCCATGAGAGCCCAAGCCTAAAAACACATGGTAAAGCTCACTCACATTAAGGAGTTTCTATGGTTTGAGAAACCAGGATCCAGTTTCATTCTAAGAATTGAGATTGATGTACCTAAAGCCTCTTTTTTGGTATTATTTTCATTGTGAGTTCATATTCTCATATTGAAAGTGTGGAGAACATGACGTTTAACAATATAAATTGTTGTGTTTATCAAAATGTGTCTTATTTGAGTAGTTAGTTATCTTTAATGGATGATAATCCCTTTGGTGTGATGGTTTTGGATTTAGTGGAACTCGTATACGGATGTGAGTTCTCGTTTTTTTTGGGGAGTACTAAATGGTGTATCTACTTTTATATTGGTTAATATCATGGGAATACCCTAGTGTTCGGGGCTCATCTTGTAGAGGAAATTTCTAAATTTTCCAGTGGTGTTGTTTTTATAGTGCTATGATAACTGGATTACATCATGTTGGGAATTCCCTAGTTCCCAAACATGTTAAGGGTTTTGTTTCAATGATGAGTAGAATTCGGGTTAACTCTCAGGACCCGGTCTTCTAGGTCATACTATAGTGGGTTTCCCAATTAAATCAAAGTGGTTTCTTTTAAATTCATCCATTTTAGTTGAATTATTGTGGTTTTGAGAACCCTCCAGTGTTCTCTCCCCTTCTTTGGGATGCGGTTTCTTTTTGATTGGTTGGCTATGAATTGTGGAGAGAATATTTACCCGGTGTTCTGTTTTCCTTTTTGGTTTTGTTTGCGAATGGAGTCATGAGTTTATTAATTTTTTACATGGTGGATTTCTGTGGGAATAATTTCTCTATACTAGGAATAATTTTCACCCCCATACATTTGAAACACATTTTTTAAATAATTTACTTGGCCTCAGGTCTTTCGGTGGAGGATCTGGAATGAGTCAATGTTGAAATTCTTAATTTTTTGAGATTTTTGGTGATTTATTGTTGTATCACGGGGATCACACGGTTAATAGAAACCAAGTGGATAATCCTAGGTATCCATATATCCTCTTATGGATTGGGATAGAAGCTAATACATTAGTTTTACATAATCACTAAAACCATCTAGTTTATTCATGTGGTCTCTCCCTTCTTAGACAATAGCTACTACATAGTTTATGCAGAGTTTGATAAATTTTGTGCTCAATCATAAGAGAAAAATATAAAATATAAATTTTAAAATCCGTACTCAACCCTCTTCTTATTTTACCCTTACCTTAGCCCCCACATTCTTAGATATCCAAGACGCCTAAAAGGATCTCATTAAACCCACATCCATAATTCATCCTCCCCCATTGGTGAATCGTATTCAATTTCAAGGGGATTTTTTAGGGTTTTAGTCAATTTTATCCACATTTTCTCTTCCACCTATCTATTTCTCATGTCTCCTTTGGTAGGTCCCCTATTTCCCAAACCCTAGATACTAGGGTTGATACAATGATTTTTTGTCTTGATGATTAAGGTGTAAGCTTTTCTCATAGTGGTGTATTCTCCCTTCTCTGAGTGATTCATTGTGTTCGCATACAACCAAGGTAGGTGAATACATGTTTCTCTTTTATGATGCATTATTTTGATAATTGTGTTCTTTTAATTAATTTTGAAACATGATTCTCATGCTTTTGGTTTATTTTGTGATCTTATTATAGTGTTTTTGTGGATGTAGACATTATTAAAAATATTTTTTTTATTTTATTCTACTATTTTTCTTAATAATTGTATAGAAAGAGTGATTTCTAAAATTCTAAATATTTTTCTGTTATATTTTAAATATTATTAGATACTCGATAATACATATGTCATTTTTGTTATCATGTTTTCAGGTTGATAAGGAATGATAATTTTTTTAAGATATTCTTGTTTTATTTCTATTTGATTTTATATGAAATGAGTGTGAAAAAGTGACAATTGTGTTTTATTTTAAAAAATTTGGTGGTTTAGTTAATATCTATTCATTAGGAGATTTTATAAAATTGGTTGGATTGTGGCATTGGCATAATGTGTGTTGTAGATATAGTTTTTTAAAGTGTTAAATATGAGTTTGGTTTTAATGTTGGAGTTATTTATAGAATTTGATGTATTTTTTGTTGAAACCCATGTTGTGATATTTAGATATGTTTTATAAATATTTTAAATGTTTAGTTAAATTATACTAATTATTCAAATCATTTTATATGATGGATTTTGTGTCTCTTTGATATTAAAAGAGAACATTTGGTTTGTTTTTTTCTATAAAGCCTTGTTGAGATTTATTAAATAGTTTTATAAATTATTTAAATGATTTTTTAAACTATTTAAGAGGTATAAATCATGTTTGGGAGATGTTTGGTGTTACCGAAATAATTATTTTCTTTTAAATGAAAAGGAATCTCTTTAGCATTAATTATGTGAATTGGGTGTCCTCGTTTTATTTTTAGATAAAGTAGAATTTGAAATATTGTTTGGTTTGGAATTTAATTCTATAAATTTTTCATTCATGTGGAATTTGAATTTGTTTTTGAATTTACTGATTGGTTATACTATGTGATATACTGGTTGGATCCTTTAAGGATTTGATATATATCTCTCTCTCTCTCTCTGTGTGTGTGTGTGTGTATGGAACCCCTATAATTGGGATATCTCTTTATGGGTTATCATATTGGGTGTATGTCATTGGGATAGGCATGTGGGGTAATGAATGTATGTTGAGTCATTCATGCGAGGGCCTCCTATATACACTCTATTACAGTTACCATGGATTCATGTACTTGTTTTAGAGGATTGAGAAATAGTTTCTGATCAAGCACGATTAGACGGGTTGGTACCCTAGGATTTGATGTTAGACTAGGTGGGTTGTGTCATAGGTGAGTCTAGTGTTGATAAACCAATTGGATAAAGACTTAGGTTCTTCAGCATACACCTATAGGTGGTTTTTAATTAAGTATGTCCATTAATATTCTAGGGATTTTTAGGAAATCCCATGGTTACTATCTATTTTCTCTTGTTTTTATTTTTCTACATTTAGATTTCAACTCAAACTACTTATTTATTTATGAACAACACACCCCTATTATTATTATATTTTTGGATTTGAATATAAAATGGTAATCTATGGAAAATGGAATGTTTCAAGAATTGGTTTTTAAATAAGATGGAAATGATTGTTTAATAAAATTTGAAAAAACTAATTTTTATAACAATATTTCATACTATTGTTAATGGGTTGTTTTACATAGGGAAACACATGGATTTTTTTGGTGATTTCCCATTTGCGACACTCAGTGTTTTTAGACCGTAGTTTTTTCTAATGTTCATCTTTTTTTAGTTTATGTTTATCTTGCTCAAGAGGGATCTAGTAGAAATTTCGTCATGGGGTGGTGGTGACATTGCGGTCACATGGAGAACAAGGTAGTAGTAGTTTATTTTAGTTTTGTTTTGATTCACTCATATGTTGTTGTATTATTGTAACCATATTATTTAGTGTGTTTTTATGTGATTAGTTATTAGTTTCTTCTTATTTTCAATTTCATTCTATTAATCTTTGTATATGGGCTTTAATAATTTTCATTGGTTTAGTGTTTTGATTCCAGACACTAGTTTCTAACCCATGGGGATCTAGAAAACCCTTTGGGCAATGTCGCAGACCAGGTTGGGTGTCAGGTCGGATGACATTCCAGGTTAGTTCATGAAAAATTATATGTATGTAAAATGAAATGATAACATTATTTTAGAAAAATTTAGTTTTGAGAAAAAAATTATTTGACATGAATATTTTTTATAGTGATGATTCTAATAATTTTTTGATATATGAATAATAAAATGATACATTATTTATTTTAAAAAGAAAAAATGGGGTTTCTAAATTACTTTTTCTAAGAAACGAAAATAAATGTTTGGAAAAAATCATTATTTTTTAGTCATTCCGAAATAAAAATTTTTTCAAAAAAATCCAAAAAATCATTCTATGAATAAATTGAAAATATGAATTAAATTTTTTAATAATTTTATCAAATAAAAAATCTATAATAGGATTATATTAGTTACAATATCCATGCACCAAATTTGTAAATATTATTTTTAGAATAAATGTATTTTCAAATCATAAAATGAATTTATTATCATTATTTTCCAAATAAAAACTCTTATATGAATGTTAATTTTATGATTGAATATTTTATCATTAAATATAATAAATATTTTAAATAAAAAAAATTAATTTAACTAATTTTGATTAGTATTCATTGTCTTCATTAAAAATAGTTTTGGGTAGATATCTCATTTACCTTCATATGATTTTACTTTATTTCAAACTAGATGATAATAAATATATGAACTAATCTGTAATTTCATAATAAAAAAATCATATATATTTTTTATTAAATGGTTACTTCTATTCCAACCCATCAGTTCAAGTGATTGGTTATAGATTTTATATTCAAATAATAATATTTTAATATTATATTTTAGTTCAGTTTATGATCAATGGTGAGTGTGGTAAAAGAAATCGAACATGGAATTTTTTAAATGGAATATAATATAAAATATTTCAATGTTACATTCTAAACCATTAATGAAATATTTTCATTGATTTTTTATCATATTTTAAAAAAGGGATTAATAAATTTTATAGTAAATCAAATGGTATGGTATATTAATATACATAAAAGGATATAAAAAACTTTTAATCCATATTGATAACATTTCATTTTGAATATAAAATAAAATATTAGGTTTATACTCCGAAATAAATCACCCCCATGTATTTATTAAATCATAAATTGGTTCTAATAAGACTCATTATATCGAACGACTTATATATAGAAAACCATCATAGTCAATCTGTATTTTCCCAAAATGAATCGATAGAATTATCTTCTACGTGAATTAGTTGGGTAATTATTTATTCATTTAGATATATAATAATATAAACTATTACATAATAGACATCACTCCAAACCATAAATTTAATTTCATACTTCATTTATGTTTCATGCAATTTTACATAACTGTTTTAACTCATATTCCAAATAGAAAAAACATTTTGAATTTTACTTTATGAGGTAGAAAATTAACATATAATGGATTATAATATCCAATAAAGTATAATATGTTTTACCTCTTATATATATACATTTAAATAAACTATAATGGTTATTTTATGTTAAGATATTATCTTAGTTTTATAGTCCATCATACTAAGAAATAAAACATTAATATCCAAACCCTCAATAGTGAAACCAAATGTTAAATATTAAACATTAAATATATAAATGACCCTAATAATAAATAAATTACCCTATAATATAATTGAATCCTAAAAAACCACAATATTTGATATCATATTATTCTAAGATGAACATAACTTGTAGCTTCAAACTGCATCTATCACTCCTAAACTCACATATTAAAAATGGTAGGCCACAATTATTTAATATTTAACAATTTTCACATTTTAGATTATATAAAAAAATATTCATAAAAAAGATTACATTATATTTATTAATAAAATAAATTGAAATTGTAGAACTAGTTTTATATTTTATATAATCATATAATGTTCCCAACAATAAGATATCATGTTATCCAAACTTGTTATATTTTCCTCATCATTAATGAACTTTTTAACCCTAATAGTAATCAACAAAATTTATTCCCAATATATTTATATTAATACCTAATATCATTTTTAGACCACATGTTAATCCAAATGATTATATATACCTCTATCTTCAATTTAAAAGCAATAAAACATATTCTAGAATATCATTGAACACTATAAAGTATATTAACATAATTCGTTAAAATGTATTATATACCATTAATATTATGAAAAACAACAGAAAATTTAACCCATAATAACATCCATGACATCTAAATTATCCACAACCAATAATAACTCACATTTTATGTCATATAATCCCTTTCTCTAATAATAAATTGAATTACTAATTCCTCACTAAATCCATAATTAATTTTTTAATAGGAATGATTGAATTTTTAAAAATTACTATAATCATATATTTTTAGAGTAATAGATAAGTAGGAAGAATACATTATATATCAAACACTTAATATACAATTTTGCCTATTTCATTCAATGTATAATTTTTTCATTCTAATTGGATTCTTAATTTAAAATCAGTATTCATTAAAACCCCATTCTCTTCTTTTAAAAAAACTTTACAGTGGAATGATATAGGATTATATAGTTTCTAATAATCCATAATTCATATGAAAAAATTTATATGTTTGGTATGATGATAAATAAATCAGTAAAGAATATAAAAAAAATCACTCTATTTCGAATATCAAAAAATATCATTGAAAATATTTTTTTTCATACTTAACCATGAGCTCCAAATGATTAGTTATTTAATTCATAAATCAATTTAAATTCCCAAAAAGTTTCATAAAACATCATCTAAAATGGTTAAATGAAAATTCATAGTCATTATAGTTTATATTAATTCCCGATAACTCAAGAAAACATTGTCCAAAAACCATGACTCTCACCCTTAAAATGGATGAAATCATTTCTTTAAATAAAATCTCTTTATCTTAAATTATGAAAAAAATACATCTATGAAAACTAATTAGAATGAATGTAAAATTCATTTGGGTATTTTTTATAAATTATATATATATCAGTCACATTATAACTATTATAATCACACCCCCAAACACTTTTACATATGGAATAACCTACTCGGTTAATTCCGTCATTTATTCTTTAAAGTAAAAAATATTTACCTATTTCATTGGAGAGATATATCCTAACCCCCATTCATTATTAGCAATCAAATAGGAAAATAACATATATATAAAATATAATCATTCATTTTATTCAATGAATATCATTAAATGTTCTATTTAACATGTATGCAACATTCTAGCTTGATGTAAACATATAGAGAGTTATTATTTTTCATTTAAAAATAATTGATACTAAAAATATTCCATATATTAAGATATATAATATTAATTTCAAAACCATGAAATATTATATTGTAATCTTCATATTAATTAACACTAATGAGGGTAGAAAAATATTATTGGGAATAATAAATTTAATATATATTATATTCTAAAAAATTCAAAAATAACACATTTATAAATTGATAGAAAATATAACTTATTGTTAAGTCAAAAGTCATCTTTTGACTTTTATATCATGTTTTGGAAATCATATATCTAGTTTCTTATCATACTGACTATGATTATTGTACTGACTATGTTTATCGTACTGACTATGTTTATCATACTGACTTTGTTTATTGTAGTGACTAAGTTTATCGTACTGACTATGATTATCGTACTGATTATGTTTATCATACTCACTGTGTTTATTGTACTGACTATATTTATCATTGTTACTATTCTTATCGTATTGACTATTTTTATCATACTGAATATGCTTATCGTACTGCTTATGTTTATCGTAATAACTATCCCATTGGTACTGACTATTGTGCATCATACTCACTTTGCATCATATCAATACAGTGCACTAGGTAATACTGATTGTACTCATTTTTTTCTTCTATCACATGTTTTTTGTTAAAAAACATGTTTTTTATCAATTATACTCCTGATTATAATTTTCATATATCATTTTTTTGAACAAAACAATTCTGTAAAGATAGTTATAAATTAATAAAAATGTTGTCGTGTCTTCTATTTCAATATGACTGTTATAATGCGAGGTGTCCAAGTCCCTCTGAGTTTTCAGGGGAAACATGACCATTGGAGGAAATATGACTGTTGGAAACTGAGGCTTATATGTATGTTTTGATGAAGATTCAAAGAACTTTGTTAAAGATGTAGAAGTAGAATCATCACCAAATCAATCGGAACCTATGCCAATCGATGAAAATCCAATTGTTGTTGCTCCTCAAAAGTCAGAGCCACAAATCAGTACTAAACCAACAATGGACAAAATATATAGGAAAGATGTTGTGGCCAAGTAGAGTAAAGATAGATAATAATGAAAATAAGGTGATCCTAAGTTTGGCCTTTATCCACCTGACGCCTTAGCTGGGAAAATAACGGTATAAAATACTATACAAGCTCAGAAGAAAAATACGACTCTCTTGAAAAAGAAAGATCAAGATTTTGTTGTCACTAAAATCTTGAAAGGAATTGAGTTGGAAAGCACTCAATTAACAGAAGAAGTGAAATAAGAACCAATCGTACATAGTATTCCAGAGTAAGATAAAGGGAATCAATTATTGGAAAAAGTTCATGATGTTGATGAAGAGGAAGAAAATTTTCTTTTTGAATTTCTTTGGAGTTCTAAAAAGTGTAGGGAATAATATTTTCAAAAGAAAAGTGAAGGTACTTAGAAAGATCCTTCTTAAATTAAGAAAGATGCTCAGTCTTATCATACTGAAAAAGTAATTGTTATTAGTGACAAAGTGGAAGAAGAAAGAAAGGAAAAAAGATAAGGAAAATGGAAAACTGCTAGTTGAAGACTCAAAGACGATCAAATGAACTAGATTCCTACGACGATGATACTAATTTAGAACACACAATTTCTCTCAATTAAAGTGATTAAATTCTTCATGTTTTGAGGAGAATTGTTAAGACTATTCCTTATGTTCCTATAATTGATGTGAAATTTTATTTCAACACATACAATCAAAGGAAGAAGTTTGGTTCTGTAATGGAACTTAGAAAGAGAGTGTTGTCAATAGATATTGACTTAAAAGTGTTGTATGAATGTTCAGTTTCCCATACGAAGGCATGTAATAAGATAACTAAATGGTTATACAAAAATAAAAGCTCAGTGGATGAAAATGAGTTTTCAATTGAAGAGTTAAGGAGGCTTTCGAATGATCTTGATTTTGTTTTTAATACGCTTGATAATGGATCTTTTGATAGGATGAATCAGAAAAAGAAAGGGAAAACAAATAAATGTTTTATTCTATTATTATTTATTTATTCTCTTTTCAAATTCTATAGACTTTTTTATCTCAAAATGTGTTATGTTCTCTTTTCCATCGCCCTTTATTTTTTTTCACTCTAACTTTTTCAAGAAACTCAGGATTACCCCGTTATTTTTGTAAATCACAATAGTGGAGAATGTTTAATAAGGGGAATAATGTTTTAATCAAATTCTACAAAATCAAGGAAAATATATGAGAAATATCCTTAGGAATTTGTATACCAAAAGTGGAGTTACTTTTATATAATCTCATTTTCAGAAGAGTTTTCATAATTCAGGGGGATATAAGTATTTATTTCTTAGTTTTACATTAAGTTTTGTTCTTTCCAAAAAGGGGGAGATTGTTATGTCAATAAACCTCTTTTGAATTTTATGTCTTGTTTTGGAAATAAAAAATCCAGTTTCTTATCGTACTAACTGTGATTATCATACTGACTATGCTTATCATACTGACTATGTTTATCATACTGACTATGCTTATCGTACTGACTATGTTAATCATACTGACAATGTTTATCGAACTGACTATGCTTATCGTACTAATTATGTTTATCGTAGTAAATATGCTAATCATACTGAATATGATTATCATACTGACTATTATAATTTTACTGAATATGTTTATTGAAATGACTATGAATATTGTACTAATTATGTTTATCGTACTAACTATGCTTATCTTTCCAAATTTTGTGCATCATACTCACTTTGCATGATATCAATAAATTTCACTAATTAATACTAATTGTACTCATTTTTTTCTACGATAACATGTATTTTAGATAAAACCCATGTTTTATATCAATTATACTCATGATTATCATTTTCATATATCCTTTGTTTCGACCAAAACGATGTCGTGGAGTTAGTTATAAAAAAATCTAAACGATGTCATGTCTTCTGTTTCAATATGACTGTTATAATGCCAGGTGTCCATGTCTCTCCGAGTTCTCTAGAGAAACATGACCGTTTGAGGAAATATAACCATTGGAACCTGAGGCTTATAGATATAAGGTCATTTGAATCTAATAACTGAACTTAGAGACTTTGATCATTCTTTTCTTCTATCAAGTTCTAGAGATAGATGATGTTTATTCTCTCTTTCTTTGTGAGAAAGTCTTGAAATTAAAAAAAATGAATCACTCATTCTTAGTTTTTTATTTTAGTAAATTATTTGTTTTAATTTCTATGAATGATCAGGTGATAATGATCTAGGGCTGCTGCGGATTGATAGACAGTGCTACTGATCTTCATATTGAGGGCTTTTAAGTGTTTGAAAGACAGAAGTTCAGATTACCTGCCAAATCGAGGGCTTGTGGGGATAGTATGACAAACATACCGATAATTGTATCAATGTCTAACCAAGGTGGTGGTATGATAGACCTCTTATCCTAGGTGAAAGGATACCCTTCTATTTGGGATAAAATAATTGTAATACTTTTACATTTCCACTGCTATTTGTATTAGAAAAGAAATTGTATTGTTTCCTTTCTTCATTTCATATTCAATAGTAATTGTTTCAATTATGATTATACTATCACATATTGTATTAATGGATTCTATACGCTTTAAGTTAGAATCATTCACTATTGTATTACTCTGATTATTCAATTCATTTTAAAATAAAATTGGTTGACATTACTTATAGTATTACATTGTATCGTACCTTTTATATCCATGTCTATTGTGGTAAATTGTATATGTTGTGAATTGTATTAGTTTAAGACCATTTAATCTAATTTCTTAAGTGATTAAACAAAATGTTTTTAAACCTACAATTCACCCCCCTCTTGTATTGTTCCATCTAATATACATCTATATATCGATCTAAAAATTTGTATCAAAGGTGGTTTCTACGGATTTGTATTACTTTCTCTATTTAATATAAAAAATAGGTGTTGTTATTACAAATTTTTATTTTCAACTACTTATTGTAATAATGTGTGGAGTGGAAATGATTTTTTTGTTTTATTAAATGGAAATAATTAATATTGTTTAAATTGACAATCTATGTTCAACTAGACCACCTATCTTTGATGGGAATGATTATGAGTACTGGAGAGGTTGAATGAATACATTTTTTATTAATACTAATGTAGCCAATTTTATTCTGCTTACTGGAGGTTACAAAATCCCTGACAATGAAGTTAGTAATTTCACCAATCAAGAGAAGCAAGAATATCAAATGAATTACAAGGTACACAATACAATGTTGTGTTCTATGACCAGAAATACATATAGTTAGATATGATCTTGTAAAGTAGCCAACTGTATTTGGAATAAATTAGAAGTATCCCATTTTGGTACATCTAAGGTTATAGAAACAAGAAGAGAAATGCTTCAAACAGAGTATCATGGATTTCTTTTTCTTTATGGAGAGTTAGTATGTAAGGTGCTATAATCATTTGTGGAAATTTTCAACAGTTTAAAATCTATCAGAGAAAAAGGTCTTGTTGATGAAGCTCTTGTAGAAAAGATTATTTATATAATGCCAAACGAATGGGAATAAAAAAGGACAACAAATGATGAAAAAAGAAGAGTTTCTCAGATTACTCTTGATAAACATTTTGGAACACTCCTACAGCACACGACAAGAATGAAAAGAGATGCTAATTTTAATAAAATGATAAATGGAAATGGAAGTATAGAATTTAGTACAATGTCTAAAGCTAAAACACCTGAAAGGATAACAAGATCCAATTATAAGAATATTTTTTTGTCTGAATCAAGTGATAGTGATCACTCAGATAATGAGTTAGAAAATATTTCTTGAACTATGAACACGATTGTGGGAAAGAAATCCTTTCAATACAGATTCAGAAAGAAAGATAAGAAGGATATGAGTGATTAAGATGTAACTTTTTATGAATTTAATAAATCAGGTCATATAATACTAGATTTTTGTTTACTAAAAAGACAATATATAAAGGATTAACATTCTGAAAAAAATAAGAAAATGTGTTACAAGATAAATACAAATAAAGTTTGAAGAAAAATAATTATTTGAGTGCATGCAGTGGTGATTCATCAGATGATTCTTCAGAATATGAATCTTTATGACAAAGGAATATTGGAGTTATAGGTAGACTACCAATTGAAGATCATTGTTTCATGGCTAAGGTACACAACTCTAAGGATATTACAAATCTGTCCTGGAATTCAAATTTTACTGATAATAAATAATATGAATCTTCAAAGGACGAATCTTCATCATCAAAAGATAATACATTATCATCTTTTGAAGATGTGTCTTGGTTTTCAAAACTAATTGAGAATGAAAATTCTAAACTCAATAAAAAGAATTATAATTCAAATTATAGAATTTCTATTTTAACTAATGATATATCAGATCTTTGTAATGATATTGATATGAAAACATTTGATTTTGAATGATTTTTAAAAACCCTTGAGAATGTCAAATCTTATAAAGGAAAACATTCTAAGGATCTTGAAAATGTAAATTCTAAGAAAAATGTTTTATAGAAAAACTCTAGTTCCAATAATATTGTTTACAAGGATTAAAACATAGTTTTAAAAATAATGTCAGAAATATATTCCTTGAAGAATTGTTGGTCAAACATTACCTATGAAAAGGAAAACCTTTATAAAATATATTCTCAATGTATATCATTAAGGAATCATTCTGGTTTAGGTTATAATAATCCTAAAACTATTTTTAGTAATGACTATTTTGTTCAAAAAATTACCCCATTTTTAATAAATTTCAATGTGGTGGACACTGGGAAATAAATTGTTCTCTTAATAGAACTTAGTCTTTTGGATTTCATAAAGCTCATTTTGCAAAACAAATGTGGATTCCTAAAATTCTATTATATAATCCTTCTGGATCCAAACAAGTTTGGATCCCAAAAACTAATTATTCATTTTTTCAAGAAAATAAGAAGTGTACCAACAACAAGAACATTTTGTACATGGATAGCGGTTTTTCTCGACACATGACTAGAAACAAGGAATTAATTGAAAATATGATCGAAACAAAAGGTGGAAATGTTACCTTCAAATATCATGCTCAAGGAAAGATTGTTGGAATATATAATATTACTTTTCATGGAAAATTTTTAATATAAAATGTTGTGTTTTTTAAAGGTCATACGCACAATATCATCATTATAAGTCAATTATGTGATGAAGGATACCTTGTGAATTTTAGAAATGATAAGGAATTAGTTCAAAATTCCAAGGATGAAATCATTTTATCTACCCATAGGCAAGATAATGCATACACTATTAACGTAAAAGACATTAGGAGCCAAAATTTACCCTGATTACGTAAAAATAGAATACCAATCATGGTTATGCCATAGACTATAAGGACACTTTAACCTAATAAAACATTGTAAACTTCCAAAAAAAGACATGTAAAAGATCTAATGGATCTTAGATATGATTCTTCAAAGTTCTGCGATCCTTATCAATTTGGAAAAGCAACACAAAATATCTTTAAATCAATCACTGAGCTTTTAAATTTCAATGTATTATAGCTAGTTCACATTGATATTTTTGGTCCTTCACAAACTGGAAGCATTGGAGGAAAATTCAATGCATTTTTTTAGTTGATGACTTTACTAGATTTACAAGGGTCTATTTTCTAACAAAGAAATCAGAAGACATTTTTTATTTCAAATTTTTCAGAGCCTGAGTTAAAAATTATAAAAACCTACCATTAATAACTATCCACAGTGATAATGTTGGTGAATTTCAAAATTCATATTTTGAAAAAAAAATTATTAAGAAACTTATTACTCAAAACTTCTCAACTCCATGAAATCCAAAGCAAAATGGTGTTATTGAGAGAAGAAATTGTATTATTCAAGAAATGATAAGAACCATATTAAGTGAATTCTCAATTACTAATAATTATTGGGCTGAAGGTGTTAGTACTGCTTGTTATTTTAAAAATTATGTTTTAACTAGACATTTTATTAATAAAACACATTATGAAATTCGGACTGGGTGAAAACATAAAGTTTAATATATAAATGTTTTTGGATTCAAAGTCTTCATATAGAATACAAAAGTAAAACTACATTAATTTTCACCCAAATCAGTTGATGTAATCTTTCCAGACAATTCTACAACTTTTATGGTTTATAGAGATTTCAACAAAAAATCATGTACTGCGGAAGAAATAGTTCATGTTAAATATGATGAGACTAATACCTTTGTTTTTAAACAACCTCAACCTAAATCATTAGATGTGTTTTAAAAAACTGATTGTCCTCCCAAGATAGAAAATCATTATAATAATGAAAATGTTCAAGAATGTATTTCTAAAACATTTAACCCAAAAGATTTGCTACCATATGTTTATTAATAGGTCTTACAAAACCTAAATCAATTGTTTCTTAGAAATAATTCCAGTGATAATATCATTGGGGATGTAAATCAACTTGTAAGAACCAAAAATTCCTTGAGAAATGAAATAGAACACCATGCTTTTCCTTCCCAATTTGAACATAAAAGTCTAAGTGAGGCCTTATGTGATAATGATTGGATTAAAGAAATGCAATATGAACTAGATGAATTTGAAAGGAATCAAGTCTGAACAGTAGTTGAAAATCTTAAAGACACAACTATTATTGGTTTAAAAAGGGTCTTCAGAAATAAATGTGATGAAAATGGAATCGTTGTAAGAAATAAAGAATGACATGTAGCTAAGGTCTATAATCAATAAGAGGGAATATACTATGAAAAAACTTATACTCCGGTAGCTATACATGAATCTATTCGTATTCTATTAGCCTTTGCAGCATTCTTTAATTTAATTTTTTTTAAAATGGATGTTAAATGTTCTTTTCTAAATGGTTTTATTCAAAAAGATGATTTTTTCAAAAAACCAACTGGGTTTATAGATTCAAAATATCCTAAACATGTTTTTAAACATACCAAAGCATTATATGTCCTTAAAAAGTCCATTAGTGCATGGTATGATACCCTTATAGGATTTATTTTACAAAAAAATTGTGCAAAAAGTACATCAGATCAAACACATTTTATAAAAATGGAAAATAAATTTTTTTTAGTGGTAAACTTTATGTTGATGAAATCATATTTGGGTTATGTAAAAAATTTCTAACTGATTCTTTTGTGAATCTAATGAAATATAATTTTGAAATGAGCATGATGGGTGAATTAACATTCTTTGTTGGAATTAAAATTTCATAAAAACCAGATGGATCATATATGTCATAACATAATTATATCAAAGAATTACTCAAAAATTATGGATATGACAATACTAAAAGTATTATCACTCCAATTGGTACCTCAAATACACTTGATCTTAGTAAAACTGGGAATGCAGTAGATCAAACAACATATAGAGGTATGATAGGCAGTTTTTTATACTTGACAACTAGTCAACCAGACTTAATGGTTTCTATGTGCTTATGTGCAAGATACAAATCAAATCAAAAAGAGTGTCATTTAAATTATGTTAATTGAATGTTTTGGTATTTAAAAGGGATTTGGATTTAGGTGTTTTCTATTACATTGAAAATGATTTTATTTTAAAAATTACTTAAGATGCTTACTTTGGTGGTTGTAAAATCAATAGAAAATGTAAATCAGGAAGAATCCATTTCTTATGAGATTCCTTAGTTTCTTGGTCATGAAAGAAACAACACTCAGTTGCACTTTCCACGGTTGAATCTAAATATGTAGTAGCTGGATGTCGTTGTACTCAAGTGTGGTGGATGCAACAAACAACCACTAATTATGGTTTGATATTTTCAAGAACTCCAATTCTATGTGATTATACTAGTTCCATATATCTTAGTAAAAATCCAAAACAACACTCTAATGAAAAACACATTGATATTAGGCATCAATTCCTTAGGGACCACACACAAAAATAAGATATCATCGAAAAATTCATCAAAACGTAAAAACAACTTGATGATCTTTTCACAAAACCATTATCATCCGATAGATTTGAATTCATTAAACAAAATCTAGGAATGACTACACTAAAATAATCATTTATATCCAATTCATGTTTTAAAAGTATCCTTAAAATAAAAAACTTATCGCAAAAGGGGGAGAATTTTTTTCACTTGATGTTTTTATGACTTTATGTATCTATTGATTGGTTTTTCTACCTGTATATTTTTCATCTTGATAGTTTGATAATCATTATATATTTTTATTTATCACCAAGTCTGCCTAGTTACCATTTTGATCTATGTTTTCCATCGGTATGTCAACCTGTGGTAACAACGTTTTTTTCCATTGGCACGTCAACCAATGGTAACAAGTTTGTTTTCCATCGGCATGTATACCTATAGTAAATTTATTTTCCATTGGCACATTACCCTATGGTAACAAAATTGTTTTCCATTGGCACAACATCATGTGGTAACAACATTGTTTTCTATCAGAATGATAACCTGTGGTAATTACATTTTTTCCATCAGCATGTCAACCTGTGGTAACCACTTTGTTTTCCATCAGCACTTCTACCTCTTGTAACAAATCTGTTTTCCATTGGAATGTCATCATCTAGTAACAACATTTTTTCCCTTCGGCACGTCAACCTATGGTAACAAATTTGTGTTCCATCAGTTTTACAATCCATGGTAACAATTTTTTTCCCATCAGTTTGACAATCCATGGTTATAATTTTTTTCATTTGGTTTTACAATCCATGGTAACATCTTTATTTTCCATCAGTTTTACAATCCATGGTATCACTTTTTCATCATTAGTTTGACAATCCAAGGAAACAAATTAGTATTCCATATAAATGACAACCTATGTTAATGAATTTGATATCCATCAATTTGAAAATCTATGGTAATGACTTTGTTTTACACCGGTCGCACAACTGATCATTTTCATATACCCTTGTATTTTCTTTTATAATATGTTATTACAATGAAACCAACAACTTCCTTAGAATCCCCAACAGGTACATTATTTCATTAATTTTTTTGTTTTGTTTATTCATTTTTTCAAAAAGAAAAAAATCTGCACTTTATATTCCCAACATTGGATTATTTTTGATTAATCTCCACTATAGAAGACCAAATTTCATATTTCTTCACATATAAATAGATAACACCCCTCCCAAACCCCACGCTAGTTTTTCAGAATACTTTTCAAAGCACTACCTCTTTGTTTTATGACTACGTACGATCTTCTTTCTGGTAAACCTTTATGTATCAGTCCTCCACCAACACTCCTGTCGAAATTTCTTCAATGACGTTTTTAGAGAAATATTTCATTAGAGAAAGGTTAGTTTATCAGGACTTCTTTATCACATTTGATTCAAAAATCAAGAGGATTATTTTATTTCAAAGATGGGAACATATTTTTGTTGAGAAAATCATATCTCAAGACCCAATTCTTGTTGAAGATGTTAGTCAATTCTAAAAAATGGTGTCTTTTGAAAAAAATATAATGATCATTATTTTCTGTGTATGATAGAAAAATTTTAATATATGTGAAATAAGATACTCACATTCTCAATGTTTCAAAGGTAAGGTAATTATTTTTCTCCATCTCATAAACTACCATAGGATGTTAGTATGTTTAATATAGAGAGATATGAAAAATAATTATTTCTTATAAATGAAGATAAGATAAAATAACACATTTATCTCTAGATAATAGGTTCGTCGGTGCTTTGGATGCAAGGATTTCTTATCCCATGGAATTTGGAAAGAGAAACCCTTAATGTCTCTAGAATTTTTATGCTAGAGTATCTTGTAAACATTAGAAAGGTAAATCTCATAGGGTACATTTTTGAAACAATCAAGAATTTCATGTCAGTAGTGATAAAAGCTCATTTAATTATATATCCCTTAATTCATACTATGTTTAATCTTGAAAGCATGATGTTTTGTAATATTCCTTAGAAAAGGCAGTTGAAAGAACTAAAACCATCTTTGAAAAGTAATAATTCGATTAAAAAGTTTTATGTATGTTTTGATGAAGATTAAATGCTCTTTTTTAATGATGTTGAAGCTAAATCAGCACCAAATCAATCGGCACCTATGACAATCGAAGAAAATACAACTTTTGTTTCTCCTCAAAAGATAGATCCTCAAACCAGTACTAAACCGATGAAGAAAATAAAATTTATCAAGGAGGTTATGGCTATGTGGATGAAAGATTGAGAACAATGAAAATAAGGATATCTTATGTTCGACCTTGATCTATATGAAGCCTTAAATATGAAAATAAGGGAATAAAATACTCTACATGCTGAGAAGAAAAAGATGACTCTCATAAAAAAGAATTCTCAAGATTTTGATGTCACTAAAATTTAGAAAGGAATTGAGTTGGAATGTTCTCAATTAACAGAATAAGTGAATCAAGGACCAGTCGTACAGATTGTTTCACAAAAAGAGATAGGGAAACAATTATTGGAAATTTCTTAAGAAGTTAAAGAAGAGGAAGAATATTTTCTTTTAGAATTTCGTTAGAGTTCTAAAAATAGTAGAGAAGAATCCTTTCAAAGGAAAAGTGATGGTACTCAGCAAGTTCCTTCTCAAATGAAGTGAGGTGCTCAATCTTCATATATCAAAAAGGTAATCGTTATCAGTGAGAAAGTGGAATAAGAAATAAAGGAAAAAGAGAAGGAAAAAGGAAATCCTCAAGTTGAAGACATAAAGCAGATCAAATGAACTAGATTCATACAACAAAGATACTGATATAGACCACACAATTTCTCTCAAGAAAATTGACTACATTGTTCATGTGTTGAGGAGAATTGAGAATACTATTCCTTATTTCCAAATAATTGAAGGGAAAATTGACTTTGTTACATAAAATCAATGGAATAAGTTTGGTTGTATATGGGAACATTGAAAGAGAGAACTATCAATAGAATTTGATATAAATTTTTTGTCTAAAAGTTTGGTTTCCCATAACAAGGCCTGCAATAATATGACTAAATGGTAATACAAAACTGAACTCTTAGTGAATAAACATGAGTTATCATTTGAAGAATTAAGGAGGCTTTCGAATGATCTTGTTGTTTCTTTTAATACGCTTGGAAAAGAAACTTTTGGAAGGCTGAATCAGATGTCAAATACTCCTGGAGCCGATAATCCTTCAATAAATGTGCTACAAGTGTGAATGAATGCTTTCCAGTCAGTGTTTTCAAATGTTTCATCTTTCAAAGATGAAATAGTTTTGTTGAATTAGAAAAATTTTGTGTTATCTCAAGACAATAAGAACTTGCAAGACATAATTAATACTCATGAAGAAGTGATAAATATTCAAGAAGAGACTATCAAGAATCAATATCATCTTTTTTCCAATCAACAAGAGCTTCTCAAATACCAAGGAGATTCTATTTTAGAAGAAAAGAAAGAGAAAAAGATGATGAAAGTTGTACTCCATGAACTGATCAAGAAAGAAAAATAAAGAGAAAATAAATAAATGTTTTATTCTATTATTCATTAGTTATTAACGTTTTGAAATATATAGACTTTTGTTATCTCAAAAAATTTTATGTTCTCTTTTCTATTACATTATATTTTTATTTCTCTCCAAATATTACATGCAACTCATGTTTACCCTGTTCTATTTGTAAATCACAAAGGTGGATAATGTTTAATAGGGGTAATAATGTTTAAGTCAAATTCTTCTAAATCAAGGAAAATCAAATAAACCATTCCTTAGGAAAGTATACACATAAGGGGGAGTTAGTTGTATTCAATCTAATTTTCAGAAGAGATTTTATAATTCATGGGGAGATAAGAATTTATTTCTTAGTTTTACTTTATGTTATGTTATTTCCAAAAAAGGGGAGATTGTTAAGTCAGAAGTCCTCTTTTGACTTCTATGTCTTGTTGTTGGAATCACAAATCTAGATACTTATCATACTGACTATGTTTATCATACTAACTATGCTCATCGTTCTGGCTATGATTATCGTACTATCTATGCTTGTCATGCTGAATATCTTTATCTTACTGACTATGTTTATCATACTGACTATGCTTGTCGTACTGATTATGTTTATCATACTGACTAAGAAAATCGTACTGACTATGGTTATCATACTGACTATTCTTATCATACAAAATATGTTTAACATACTAAATATTCTTATCATACTGATTTTGTTCATCATACTAACTATGCTTATCATACTGACTTTTGTGCATCATACTCACTTTGCATCATATAAATACAATATAATAAGTAATGCTGATTGTACTCATTTTTTTCTTCTATAACATGTTTTTTTTGTTAAAACACATGTTTTATATCAATCATAGTCATGATTATCATTTTAATATATCCTTTTTTTTACCAAAATGATGTCATGGAGTTATTTATAAACTAATCAAAATGATGTCATGTCTTCTATTTCAATATAACAGTTATAATTCCAGGTGTCCAAGTACCTCTGAGTTTTCTGGAGAAACATGATCATTGGAGGAAATATGACCGTTAGAAGCTGAGGCTTATATATAAAAGGTCATTTGAAGATGAGAAAAGACCTGAGAGACATTGATCATTAATTTCCTCTATCAAGTTCTATAGAGAGACTTTGTGACTTCTCTCTTGCTTTGTGCGAAAGCCTTGAAATTACAAAACATGAATGGATCATTTTAGGTTTTGTATTTCAATAACCGAGTTGTTTTTATTTGTGAGACTGATCATCTGATAAAGATCGAGGGCTACTGAGGATTGGAAGACAGTTCTATAGATCTTTGTATCAAGGTCTTTTAAGTGTTTGAAAGACAGAGGTTCTGATTACCTGCAAAATCGAGAGCTTGTAGGGATAACATGACAGACATATCATTCATCGTATCGAAGGCTTACAAAGGTGGTGGTAAGATAGGCCTCTTATCCAAGGTGAAAGTATACCCTTCTATTTGGGATAAAATAATTGTAATAAAATTTACATTTCCACGACAGTTTGTATTCGAAAGTAAATTGTCTTGTTTATTTTCGTCATTTCATTTTCTATTGTAATTGTTTCAATTATGATTATATTATTACATATTGTATTAAGGGATTCTATCCTCTTTATGCTATAATCGTTCACTATTTTATTACTCGGATTATTGTATTCATTTTTAAATATAATTGATTCACATTACATGTACTATTACATCTTATCATACCTTCTATCTCGAAGTCAATTGTGGTTAATTGTATCTGTTGTGAATTTTATTAGTATAAGATCATTTAAAATAATTTATTAAGTGGTTAAACACAAATTTTTTAAACCTAAAATTCACCCCTATTGTATTGTTCCATCTAATATACATCTTTATATCCATTAAACACTTATTAATCAATATAAATAATGTAAAATAAAGATATAAAATAAAATTAAAAAATTTTATTGTAATATTAAAATTATTTAAACATTAAAAGAAAAATGTTTATTATGGATATATTTTATAAAAGTAAATGTATAAAAAATTTTAAACAAGATATTAAATAAAATCAATAATGAATTTTGTTACAATTGAATAAAAATAAACATGAAGGAGAAGGCATAAAATATATTTCTAAGCATACAAATTTTTATTACATTAATGATTAAAAAATATATATGTTGGTATATACTAAATAATAAATATATAATTTGGTGGAAAATTAATGGATTCTCGATGAAATAAAATTGGGATTATAAATACCTTACTTCAGGTTTCACTCATCACCTACATTATTTTACTCTAGTATATTTTAAAGATATTAACTATATAATTGCTTAATAACCATTTTTTGGTTTATTTAATAACGATATTCCATTTTATTTCATTTATTACCATGTATTATATAATTTCTAAATCATTTCAGTTCATATTCGTCATTTTGACGACATTCATTTAATAATAAAAACATTATTGGTTTGTTAAACATGGTTAAATGGTCATTTTTCCATAATATCATTAAAATTAACGCGAATACTATTGTCCAAATATAGATTAAATAATATATTTTTCAAATATCTATGAATGGGGGCAACAAAAAATGAATCCAACCGCCTTGTGCAAGTGATTTTCTACACATATGCACAAGTGATGTTACAATTTTCTAATAGGAGAAAATGATAAAATTTAAGTAACATGTTATCTTTTAAGAATCACTGTTATTTTATAAATATTATATATGGTAATTGAATCTCTCATAATAAACATCCATGTTAGGTGATGATGAAAACACACACCACATTATATTGGTGGTAGTCCACTTGTACATATGAGTGATGTTTTCATTTATTATAGGATATGAAATGAGATTAATATATGTTATAAACTACCAATAATAAAATATTATTATGTATAATATTATGATGTCATTATATCATCGTATTTTTTGGTCTGAATGAGGTATTAGAAAAAAAATCATGAAATAATTTGACTAATACTTATAAATCAATTTTTATATCAACCATTTGATTGATCTTAAGGTAATTAAAATAGTGTTTTATGATCACTCTATTTGAATAGGGGATTGGTTATGGAAATTCATATATGAATTTTAGTTTATTTTCAGAATTCAATACTCAGATGGTAACATACCATAGTTTTCAAAAGATTAATCCTCCTTATTATTAAGTCATATAATAACCTGAATTCAGAACTTGATGAAATACTTAGTACTATGTGACCATTGAACATAATTTTGAAACTTCTGTTTTTTAAATTTCGAAAAAATAACATACACGGTTGTGATCAGTAAGTTATTTGGAATCTAATATGAAAAACAAAAATTTTATTGACTTGTACCATATCCTTGAGAATAGTAATTTTACCCTTATATATAGTGAAATACCATAATTAATAGTAACCTTCCATATGATTTTATATAAATAAGATTCAATGAGGATGTACGATATACAAATATATCAGATTACGAATTTTTTTTTTCAAATTGTTATTTTTCATGTAAATTGTGATTTTATTTAAAAATTATATTAATTATATTTAGGAAATGGTTTTTGATAAATGGAGTTCAGTTATGGATTGTACACATAAGAAAATAGTTAGGGTTAATATTTTGGGTTTTTCAAAAATACTTGAATTTTGGGTGAATAGTAAAATACAGTAGTTTTAATTTAAATCCTCTATTCTATATATCTTAAGTAATGTAAGCACACAAATCTCAAAATCAGATGAACTTATAAATATTCTTGGTCATGTAATATTCATTATATCATGTCTTATTGAAAAAATAATAAACCAATGATTATAATATTATGAAAACCCTCATCTCTTCCACTAAAAATACCAATCATCCTTATCAGTTCTCCTCACTCCTCTCAATACATGTTCCTTGACTATATTCTACCTAAATAACTCTCCAAGATCATTTAAAACATCCAATATCCATTGATATCCTAATAATGATAAATCTTCACCCTTTAAGTGTCTCTTAAGGTAGATTGAATCAATTGGTAAATTCCCTGTTTCATTTCATTGTTTTTCTTTTCATGTTCATTAGTTTTATGTTCTATCCTTACCACTCGTCATCAAAATGTTATGAATGTTATGGTTCCAAAAAAGTACTGGAATTTTGTTTTTATAAGGAAATAATTTATTATCATCTATCTTTTACACTTCATTTATTTTTGTATTGTAGACACCATCCATGATGTGTTAATATACCACATTCAAGGCTGATGGGTTTTCAATTTCTGTTACAATATTCAATTATGTTTAGGAAACCATGTTCATAATTAATCCACACCATAATATATTTATTATTATTTATCTATGATTTTGAAATCATTTTGTACACATGTTTTTTGATTATAAAACAAAATGTTTTCTTTGTAGTCAAAACCCTCAAATTAGCCCAAAATTTAGCCAATAATATTTTATATAATGATTCAAATTTACACCAAGGAACCAAATAAAATTTTAAACCAATTACCCATATGTATTTTCAATAATAAAATATAGCTTCAATTCGGTACAACCACTTTCATCATATATGTTTATCCAAACAAGAACTGATCATTAAAACCAAGAATTAAAACAGACCCGAACAATGAAATTGAACATCATAACCAATAAAAATGGATATAAATAAACATGAAAAGATTATAATTAATATTTTACATATTTAATAAGTTCTGTATTTATAAATTAATGATCTTAATTTGATTATTATGGTCAATAAGTTCGAGCAAGGATCACCATCAGATTTAAGGAAAGGGATACACTCCATTTCAAATTTATTCAAGAATGTCCTCTATATTATTCAATTTTATGTGGAATACCTATTGATGGGGTTTGAATGTGAACCTCCCCCCTAATGTCTAAATCATTTTTAAATGACGATAAAACCATATCTATATCATTAATCCCTATTAACTACACATGATTCCATGCCTATATTCATTGAGGTATTCAACCCAAAAAACCTTTTTTCTTCAGGTTTCATTAACATTATTTTTGCCAAAATGAGATTATATATTTTTCTTGTGATCATATTATAAAGGATATGTGATTTTTCTAAACACATTTAACAATTTCCCTTAATAATTATCATTCTTGATAAGCAAACCTATTTTATGGAGTTAAAAAATAGACTGATCACTACACCAGTACTCACACTCGCAACAAGTGGAGAACTCCTTGGGGTATATAGTTATGATTAAAAAAATGTATTTGTATATTTTCTAATGAAAAATTATAATTTGATAGTTTACACCTCAAGGAAGATAAAAATTCTTGAGCAAAACTATCCCACACATAATCTGGAGTTGGTTGTTGTGATTTTTCTTTGAAAATCCTGCTGCATTATATCTATGAGAAGAAATATGAGATATATAATGATCACAAGAGTCTATAATAAATATTCACATAGATATAGAATAATATTTACCAACTAATATTGATAGATCACATCAAATATTGTGTCTTCTAAATCCACTTCCATCCTAGTAAGGCAAACAAGTTGGTAATTTCTCTAAGTAAAATGGATCCTGCATCTTTTTCAATGATTAAAACTGAAAAGGATTTTATATTCATAGATTTTTAAGGGATTAACATGGTAATTGTTAAGGTATGAACATCATCAATCCTTTTTCAAATGACTTCCCAACCATCCTTGATATAGATAGTAATGGATTCTCAAAGAAAAGATGTTGAACTTAAGAAAAGGGTGGAATCCATTAGAAATGGGAAATATTATGTGATCATGATGGATAGGGAAGTAATTGTATGATTTGAGTCACGATTATGTGTACCATATGATCCAAATATAAATAAGGAGCTTCTGAATGATGCACATTGCACATCTGTGTCAATTCACCCAGGGAACACATAGATGTATCAATATTTCCAAGAGAAAATTTGGACGTACAATACGAATAATGTGATTTCTAAATATACATCAATGTTCCTAGTAAATAAAAAATTGAATGAAGAAAGAAAAAATTATAAGGGGGTGATTCATTCCCTACCCATATGATCAAGGATGCGGGTGAACATCACCATAAACATTCTCGTTGCACATCCAAGGTTATCCAGAAAAAACATGCTATATGCATAATTGTGGATCATCTTACAAAGACATCTCACTTTATCATGATTCATGTGGACTTCTCATTGGAGAAACTTGCACAGATATATATCTATTAAGTGGTAAGGATTAAGGAATTATAACTATTTATATTATTTGGTAGAGATCTGAGATTCACCTCAAAGTTTTGGAATGTCTCTAAATCTACTAAGCACACAGCAGAACATCATTATGGACTATCATCCTAAAAATAGTGGCCAATATGATAGAACTATTCAGACACTGGAATATATGTTGAGAGCGTGCTCTATGGACTTCAATAAAGGATGGGACTAACACCTTTTACCCGTCAAACTCTTCTACAAAAGTATTTTCCACTCGAGCATCCAAATGGGACCATACAAAGTCGTTTATGGGAAAAGGTGAAGAACATAGGCATGTTGGGATGAATTCGGTGAGAGTAAGATGCTTAGATATGATATGGTTGATGAAATGTTGGAGAAGTTGAAAAACATTCAGTAGAACATAATGAAAGGCCAATGTCAACAAAAGAGTTATAAAGGCAACCATCGATGAGACCTTTTATTCAAAGTGGGAGACATGGTATTTTTCCACACATCTCCATGGAATAATGTCATGAGATTTTAAAAGGAGGGGAATCTACATCCCCTGTAGATCGGCCCCTTATATAGTCTTGATCATATTTATTCTATGAATTATTGTCTAGAACATCGACCAACCGTGTCCTATGTACAATATTCCCTCAATGTATCCCATATAAAAAAATTTATACACGGTCCTTCACAAGTAATATCTTTAGAGGTGGTATAGAGGGAGTATGACCTATCTTACAAGGAGCAGCCAAGGAAGATCTTGGTTAATAGAGATAATGTTATATATAACAAGATTACTCACCAGGTCAATATACTGTGGTAGAACCAGTAGTACAAAAAGGAAACATGGGAATTGGATGAGGCAAATATGGACAAGTATCCACACCTATTAATTGCATAGAATGTAAAATGAAATTTTGAGGGAAAAATTTCATAAAGGGGGATAATGCAATGACCCAAATTTTCAATGGAAAATTCCTTCTAATTATTATGTCATATAATCACATGAAATCATTATACAATGAAATGCTAATTATTATGTGCCCTTTTAACATATTTTTGACACATCTTTGTTTTGAATTTCAAAAATCTGACATACACTCTGGTAATTGGTATGTTATCTGGAGTAAAATATGACTAACATAATTTTTAGTGAATAATAAAATACCCTTATGAATAGTAATTTTACCAATAATAATAGTTATATACACCAATGAATAGTAACCTTGCATGTGATATTATATAATTATGATTCAATGTTTAAGTACGATATACCTATATCTAGAAATATCAAAATAAATGGTTTTAAATTGTTATTTTTCGAGTAAATTAAAATTTTAATTAAAAATTTTATTAATCATATTATGAAAAATATTTTTTAAAAATATAGTTTATTTTTTGATTCTACACATCGAAAATTAGTGTGGCTGAATTTTTGGGATATTTCTGAAATACTGATATTTTTTGTGAATAGTAAAATACATTTATTATAATTTAAATTCTCTATTCCTAACATCATAAATGATTTAAGAACCCCAAAAATTGAAATAAAAATCTCTAATTTTGTTTTTAGGTCATTAAATCATCAATATTTCTTGCAATATGTAAATATAATAAATTAATTACTATAATATTAAAAAAAAAACCTCCTCCCATCCACTATAAATACTACCCCTCCTTACCTCTTCTCATCATTTTTCTCAAGCCTTGTGATGTTCCTATATGCTACCCAAATAACTCCAAATTTCCTCCCCCATTTTCAAAATCCATGGTTCTCCCCATAAGACCAAATCCTCTCCCATTTTTAGGCTCTCAAGGATGATTGAATCAAGAGGTAAATTCTGTTTTCTTTTTCTTTCTTTTTCTTTTCAAGTACATTTTTATTCTTTTCAATCCATAAATATCATAATTAAATTTTCTTGAAAATTCCATTACCATACATGTACTTTAATTTTTTTATGATAATGGAATAATTTATTGTCATCTCTCATATGATCTTAAATTATTTCTATAATAAAGACATCATCTAAGATGTTTTAATTTAACAAATTCAAGGAAGATTGGTTTTCAAAATAATTTATTGTATTAAATTATGGACATGAATCCATTTACATGGTTGAAAGAGATCATAATATATGTATTATGACTCATCGATGTCCATTTAATCCTTTTTTACACATGGTTTTGGTTAATAAAACAAAACATGTTCTTTGTGGTCAAAACCACCAAATATCCCACAAGCTTGTCACCAGCGTTTTATATAATGATTAAAAATCAATCCAAGTATCCAAATAAAATATTAAAACATGAAAACTTCCAGATATAAAATAATTATATATGAATTCAATTTTTTACAACCACCATCATCATACATGTTAATCAAAACTCGAACCGATCATTAAAACCAAGCAATCAAAAAGACCCAAACAATGAATGTGAACCTCCTAACCAATAAAAATGGTTATATATGAACATAAAAAATCTATAATAAATATTTTAAATATATAATAGTTTCTTAAATTATTAATTAATAAACCTAATTTGATTATTCTGGTCATTATGTTCAACCAAGGATCACCATCAGATTTAATGGAAGGGATCCTCTCTATTTTACATTTATTCAAGAATGAGATCTATGCTATGCAATTTTATGTGTAATACCTTAAGATGTAGTATGATTAAAAAATTCACCCATACATTCATAAGGATGAGTAAATGATTTTAAATTTATTTCTCTATCATTAATCCCTCATAATTAAACAGGATACCATGCTGATATTCTGTGAGGGATTCAACCCGAACCTCCATTATTACATCATGTTATTTGCCATTATTTTTACCTAAATAAGGTTATATATTCATACTATTTTTATCATATACATGGTATTTGAATTTTCTATAATCATTTAAAATTTTCAATTCATCGTTCTATTTTGGGGATATACATGTTTTAAAGTGATTCCCTCTTCAATACTTCCCTATAAGCAAAACTGTTTTGATGAAGCATCCCAAATTCTTACCTGATTCCAAGTTCACCTTATGTTTTATTTTAATAATCCATTGTCTTTATATAATAATATTTTTTACTAAGAAAACCATACTGTTTCATAACAGGTTTAGTATAAATGATTTTTCCCTTTTCATTATTAATGTTTGTATAGTAATTTAATTAAAACTACATGAAAATTTTTTTAGGCACACAATTTTTGACTACTTTTCTTGAATGTTATCAATTATACATGATATAAATCACTAAATTACATTTATATTTTCCCTTATAAATTTCCATGTACACTTTTGTTCCTTTCATTCAGGGACACAATTTTGTTACACTCATCTGTTACGAATTGTGTCTTGATTTTGGTATGAAATTATTTACATGGGTAATCCTTGGGATTTGGTAATATTGATTATGTATGATTATTTATTTGGAAAACATATTCATGAATATTTAAGATGGGTGCAACCATATAGAACTCTAGTGCATTGGGTAAATTTATATCTCATGAAGTGTTATGTGTGATGGACTTCTCAGTTAGCCTTGGCATGTTCTACTATGTTAAACAATCATGGCGGTTATCATTGACATGTGCTAAAGTCATGTTTTTTGTTTATTACACATTTATATGACTCCATGATTATATGATTCTTGGATTATATGTTATGGTTCCATATGTTAAATCACATTTTATATCATTATGTCATGCCATCTATTCCATGTTCCAATGCTTAGTTCTTATAGAAATTCCCTTTCTGAGATATTTATCTCATCCTTTTGTTTGTGTGTTCCCCATGGTAAGCTATGAAGATGTATGAGCATAATGGACGTTCAGATATCAATTATAAGATTAAATAAATCAGTTATTTTCTATCTCTTGATTTTAGATTTATGTACCTAGTCTATGAAGACACTAGACATCACGATTATTGGCTTGTACTCTAATGTATAATTATTCTTAAAATCATTTAATGCCTTTTGTAAATAGATATGGTCTATATACATTTGTTCCATTGGTAATAATTTATTGAGTCCATTTTTACAGGTAAAAATCAGTGTAATTTTTACAATTTTTAATTTTAAAATCAATAAGGTAATTAAAAAGATTCCATGTTGAGAATAAAAGAACCATGAATGATAGGATAACAATTTATAAACCATTTTAGTAAAAATATGATTTTTATGGGATTCTAAAAATATAAATATAATATTTATAATTTAAATACATTTAATCTATTTTTTGATATTGTTCCCAAAATTTAGAATTAAATATTTCAGGAGAACAATATAGTTGTAATTAAAAATAAAATATAATCACATAAAAAAATATCTATAAATTTTATTTTATTTCTTAAACTATTGAAATATTATCACATTTCATTTCATAAAAATAGGTTATATTGTTTTTCTTCTTTTAATAAACATTTTTTTATTGTGGGGTAAGAATTTTAAAAAATTATGATATGTTTATAAATTAAAAACAATTTATAAACCTTGATATTAATTTTTAACCATAATAATAGAAATTTATATTTATGAATAATGCATATTTATTCATAATTTTAAAATGATAAAATATTTTTATATTAGATTATAGAATTTGATATTTTGTAAATACATATTTATTTATTTAAGAATAGGTGTTATAGTCAGGTAATGTGGACCAAAAATGGAAAACAAATTCAAAGAGATATTGGATTATAGATGAAATAAAAATCCAAACATGTTTATATAAAAATTTATCATCTTATTTTATAATATTTTCATTAGTTATTATGTTATCCCTTTTACTGTGTTGAATACATTACTATCATGGTTACAATTCATTATGATGAAAAATTTAATTTCCTATATTACAAGACTTTATCCTCAAGATTATAAATATAAAAATTCATATTCCAATATTAAATTTCTTGAAGTTGAAGAAATTATATATTATATAATTATGGAAACCTCAATGAAAAATAGCTTTTTATTAAAATAATATTTTTAATCATAAAAATGTTATTATAGAAAAATATTTATAAGGATTTTTCCCATAAAATTAAACAATTTATTATTAAAAAAATGATACTTAAATTATATTAAAACCAAAAAAAATATAATTTCAAATTTAAATACCTTCATTTAATGAAATTTGTTAATGGTTTTCTAAATATCAATATTTTTAGAAATTTACTAAAAAAGTAAATATTCATGGAAAAAACATAAAATATATGCTAATACTATTTTAAAATAATTAATTTAAAAATGATTTTTATCAATTTAATTGTAAATTTTTTAAAATTTATATATATATTTTTAAAATAATTTATTATATCATTCCACAAAATGGGTAAAACCCATTTGTTGAAAAAATGGATTATGGAATCATAAAATGATTTTATTATCATCACATATCTTGTAAAAAAATTAATATCACTATATTTTGTTGAATAATTTAATAATAAATTTCAAAAATATTAATAATAAATAGTGGTACCATTAATTTGTTAAAAATAATTCATTTTATAATGATTTCCAAAAAATATCACATTTACAGTCAAATGCCATTATATTGTTTTCTATTCAATTATTTATCAATGTATGAATTATTAATCAATTTAATAAGATAAGTATTTCCACAAATATTTCATGTTGTAGTTACTCAGATTCATACATGTGAATTCAAAAACAATGTTATTAGAGTGATATTAAAAAAATAGTTTTTTAATAGTATAACAATCTAGGTTTTAAGCTTGTTACTATATGTGATAAAAAAATAGAAATATTTATAAATGAAGATAAAATAATGAAAATGGGTGTTACAATTACATTATATAATGAACATGATGCATTTGTAGAATAAAAACCTAACAATATGGTCATGGAGGATCATTGTCAGCAATTATAAGTATATGAGCTTCAATTCTGGGTGAAATATTATCTTGGGAAGATGATTATATAGTCCAAAAATAGGTCATCTATTAGAAATTTTTTAAATAGGGGACTTGGTATAGTTATATAGAAATATATTAATGTTAAAATGGAATAATATACATGGAAATATGTGGAGAAAAAAATTATTTTCAATCATTTAATAATGAAAGTCATGTATAACCATTCATCTTCATTTCCACTAGAGAGTTATGAAGGAATTGATACATGTTGGATGATGATGAATTTTATTTGTAATGGTTTCTCTACTCCTACTGCTGATTTTAGATTTTTACCATGCTGTTATTTTCACCAATGATGGTTTTGAAGAATATGTGAGATATGGTGATGGTGTTTTAATAAAACATGTTGAAGAGGAGGATGTTAGTGGTGGTGATAGATATGTTTCTAACCATAAGATAAAAATTTTGAGAATTATTTTTCATTTTATTTTTTATTTTTTGTATTATAATTTTTTTTATGATATTTTTTTATTATTATTTTTTTGATTGTTTATATTTGTTTTGTAAAATAACAACATTAATATTTAAAAATCCTTGAAACACGAATCCACGAGAATACATATTGGCTATAATAATGACTATTCTACCCATAAAACTATATATTTGACCATGGGAGGTTCCCATGTAATACACCTATATACATAATCCCCCCCATGGATCAAAAATATGAACAATTACAACCCATATGTGGAAGTAAATATATATCCATGTGCACCGTACATGGATACTTAATGTCACCTATTTATATATAAATAGTTTCCAAAATAATAGTGTCCATTTAAATATGTTATATCCATATTCATCTTGGATATCAACTTGTTTTATGACTATTCCTATAACCAAATTTTAGATTATGGATTGTTTGATTCTGTTGTATTTATCCATTAGGTATTTAAAAATATTGAGATTTTTTTGAGATTTTTTCACTTTCTATAAAAAATTATAAATTTATTTACATATTAATATATATATTACAAGTATCATTTATGTATAGGTTCTCCATTTTAACATATATATATTACATTAAATTTTATAAATATTTTATAAATAGATGAACCAAGGAATATTTTCCATAGAATGCTTAATATATGCAATTTTACGTTTATAACAGACATATTTTTTTGCTAATAAATAATTTAAACACTACACAATAGTTTCCCAAAATTAGTGAATTGGATAATCTATTGTGTTGAGTGGATGTTATTTTTTGTTGGATATAATATCTAAACAGAGTCATAAAAATGCATTCCCTCAATAGAGTAGAACATGTGACAATTGAAAAAATAGAATCAATTGTTGGGATACATGACCGCATCTGTCATGTTACGGACCCCAATCCTATTATCCTAATATCTATTGAGGGGATACATAATATAATTTATAATATCATGGACATTCATAAATTTAAACAACTAATCAATTAGTTGGATAAATATTTATGTTATTTTACCTTAATCTATAAACTTGGAAACGATGAACCCTATCACAGGGGATGAGTTTTTTCGAGAACAATTCTATTGGTGTTTGTATAATATATTGTTATTTTTAAAATATACGATTATCTATCAAGGGTATCACAACAAAAAATTCATCAAAACTTATTTGGGAGGAAAAAAAATTGATAACATTTATTAGCATCTACGTCCGTGATTACAATTCAATTTTTCTATTTCTTCATTATCATAAATAACATTGTCATGGTATCATATCATATTTACTCATATTTAAAGTTCAGTATTTTCCTCATTGATATCAATTCCATACGAGAATAAAATAAGTAGGTTATCCCCTATTTTCTCATAAGATATTCCACCAAATGATTAGTCATTCAATTTAATTAAGATTCTAGTTTTCCCATTAATGTATATATAAGAACACTATATAACTCACACCATAACATAAATTCATGTTTACATCGGTCATTGGCCATAAAATTTCCCACATCAGACCAAAACACTCATATGGGTTTTTCTCAATGAAACCGCCATAAATTTACTATTATTATTCATTTTTATTAATTATTAAAAATAAATAAAAATCATGTTTAATCACTAATAAAAAAATGCAATGTTAATATAAATGATTCTGTTTCCCATTTAGTTCTCATTGGGTAACATAAATAACATGACTATCAATGAACTACATGATCATACATCAAAGTCAAAAATGAGTTTTTGAAAAATATTAATTTTGATACTACAAATGAACTATGAAAATAATCATTTTTTCTATTTTCAAACATGAAATCATTTACTCTTATATTTTTTTATTCAGATAATATATCATCAAATTAAGAATAATGATATTTAAAATTAGATAAAACACACATATATAATTTTCAATTTTTTTTTCAAAACTACACTATCATGTTATATGTAGAAAATACGTAAATGTACTATTAGTTTTCCTAAAATGAATACTTACATAAAAAAATTCATTTAAATTTTGATCTAAAATAAGGTTTTTTATTTAATTATGTGAGATATATAAAGGGAAGTGAGTTTTTGGGTCTCATACATCTAGTCTTCCTGTCACTACCTAGTTTGGGTTTTATTTTCCCACCCCAGTGACGTCCTTCTAGTGAATCTGAATGATAGATATACTATATCGGGTTATGTACAATCAATGAATATTTTCATGATCCACATCTCAACCACCATAATGGGATATTTTTCATTGAACATGTCACCCCATCCCATTAGCATCATTGGTTTTGATTATCATTGGTCCAAATTAAGGCCTATTGTATATCCATTCAATTGAAATAAAATATTGTTGACTAATTAAAACCAAGATCCCCTACATCACTACCCATAACCATTATACACATACCTATTCACGATGCACTAAATTTTGTTTATCACATCCATACCACCTTCTCATAAAATCCCACAAATTCAAGACCATCCTGTATTAATTTTTAAAATGGTTATATATCTTTTCATCATCAATCATATATACATATAATAAAATAGAGGGGGATTTGGGAGGGAGACGATGCTTCTACTAAATAGCGATAAGTATAATTTTATATGTTGGTTGATGTAAAATGAAAATTAAAACCCCTAGAGCTATGGGTAACAATGAATAATGTTTCACATAAAAAATTTATTTAGAAATTTTTTTTTACAAAATAAATATATATAATAAATATGAAAAATAATATATAAAAACATTTTAATCTGATGATATATTCTAAAAAATATATATACATGTAATTGAAATTATTATAAATACGTTTATACATAGAAATAAAAATAAATATCTATTGTCAAAAATTGATAATTTTAGAAAATTTTTTTACATTTAAATGAATAAAAGATTGAAAAATTGGTAATAAATTAACATTAAATATTTTTAATAAATCATAATGAATATAGTCAATAACAAAAAATTATAAATGTGGGTCTTAGATTGATGATGTTGTTGAAATACATATATAAAAAGGAAGGGTGTGGGGTTGGGATCATTGGGGTTGGGGAAGTTCACAATTCACTAAAATTGAGTAGGGAGAAGTGATAAGGAAGATAAAGAAAAATATATGTCTACATTTGAGTAAAAATTAGCGGTTGGTAGACATCAGGGGACACATTCTACCAAGGGTTTCTTTTAATTGGTGGATTATTGCCATCAGGTATGGATAAATTGAGGTCCACTCTACAACATTGAATACATATTGAATGAGATTTGGATTATATTATGGAACAATTTAAATTTAGTTAAATATATCTTTTCATCACCATCATTAATGGTGAAATGAAATATGCCATTTCATTTTCACCTCCACAAGAGAATCACTATATATAAGATAAAATTTCACACACAGAAGTAACCGTCATGAGGTCATACATCCATTATAATGGTGGATGTTCTGTTTTCTTTAAGAGGCTATAGTGAGCCAAAAATTGGTCATGCTAGTTTTTCAGGGTGGTCAAAGTTAGGGACCATTACAATGCCAATTTTCATGGGGTTAAACATTCCCAAAATCTAGAGATTATTTCAATAAAACATAATGATATTTTGTTCTAAAATATCAATCATACAATAAAAATTCACCCGAATGTATTATAATACATAAACAATTTAACGTTTGGGTTCAACAATACTATAATTTCATGTTTTCCAAATTGTCACAAAATCGTCCTCAACCACATCATGTCAATATTCTCCTTGAAGAACACGAAATATAGGGATTATGGTGAGATAAATTACTATTTATATAAATTAAGGATTCTGAAATGAATGGAGATATCATCAAAATTATATCACCACAAAATAGAACATTTTGTCTAATATGATACCATATTGATTGAATTATAAATTGTGGTATCACCTTAATGTTGTTTTTTCCTATTATGGTTCCCTTGTCCATGTAAAACATAATCATTAATACATTTTCATTCAAATTATATATATAATATTTAAATAACTAATAATAATAGTTTAACAAATATTGGATGTAAATATAAAATTGAATTGAAATTGATTTTATGTTTTGAATATGAGACTAGTCATTTCCATGTTGAAGTTGATTAATTATATTCAATGACTAATTTCATTTTAAAAATAAATTCAGATAAATTTAATTTTTCAAATTAGTAACTTATTTTTATTTTTATTATTATAGCACCTCATGATTTATTGAACATATCTTCTTTAATAAGTTCAATTTAATCGATATCTTATGTGTCATGAAACACAGAGATTAAATGAACATTGATCTAATCATAAATATTAACATGAATTTTGAAATAGTATTCTGACTATTAGATATAGTAACATGGAAACTATAATAATAACCTCACCTATAAAATTATAAAAAAAATTTAGGTATATCATAAATGAATATATGATATATTTGTATCATATAATAAGTAAAAAAGCTTTTAAAAATGATAACAAAAATGTTTTCCTTTTTGTAAACTAGAATTTTCAATTGCAATTATATAATTAATAAAATCTTTTAAAAGAAAATTTATTTTCAAAAAATTGTTTTTGAAATAAGTATTACGTGTTCTTGTTATTATAATTAATTTTCATGAGACATTAAAAAAAATTCAATGTGTTGTAATATCATTTCTAATTTTAGAATAAATTTTTTAATATAAATGATGATTTAAATTAAAAATAAATTTAATCATATTTAGTAAATTATTTATTAAAAATAGAGTTTTATTTCTAATTTTACATGTTGAAAAATGGTTTTGGGGAATTTTTATCGTTTTTCAATAATATTTGAATTTCTAGTGAATAGGAAAATAAGATAAATTACGAAACAAAATAAATACATGAATATTTATTTATTTTTGATGTATGGATGGTGTAAGGAAAATTATCTTGATCCCTACTTTCCATTATATTGTATATAATAATTTAAATTTTTAATATTCATTGTATTGATCCAAAATAATGAACTAATGAATAAAATAATAAAAAACACCACTCTCCACTATAATTACCACCCTCACAAATAATTATACCAACAGATTATTTGCATTGGAAATCAACTATATTCTAAATAATTACTATCCCAATCCTATTTCACATGTAATTTTCTTAATTTTATTTCCAAAAGACAATTTCCATGCCCCTTAAGATGGTTCCCAAGGAGGATACACTTAAAAGGAATAACCTTACCGATCCCTCTTTAAATTCTATTTATTTTTTATCCTTCCCTCACCACCCCAATACAAAGTATAAAGTATTACTCCAATATCATATATATATATATATATTAATTTTATTATTTTATTATTAGATCAACAATAAAATCTGTTGTATCCCCTTTTTTGTTCTAAAAATGAAAACATCATTGTAGATGTGTTGATTGACCACCTTTGCCGATAATTGCATCAATTTTCTAATATATCCTTCAATGATGGTCATAAACACACTAAAATGGTTAATAAAATATTTTAAAATATATAATACAATCTATTTAGTATTCTCCAACAATTATATATACATAATATCAATAAATTAATCAAAATTGTTTTGTAATGATCGAAATAATGCATGATCAATCTAAACTAATACCATTAGTGTTTTATCTAGTATGTAATATTTATATTATGAAATAAAATGATATATATACCCATTTAATAATATTTATTTTCATTTATAAAACATAATTTATATTTTTGATAAATATACAAATTTTATGTGGTCTTTCATACCGGTATACAAGTGAACTAGTCACGAAATCCAAGGAAATGAACAGTACTGAATCATGAGATTTGAATCATCTAACACATCAAAAAGACCATAAATGAAATTATTATTATTATAATATATACATAAAATGTATAAGAGGTTCGTAATAAATTAAATAATGTATTAAAGTCAATTATGTATGATAATAGGTGTCAGTTAATAACATGTTCAGTCATATGATAAGGGATTCTCTATGAACCTCCCAATAATTTTTATCTTTTTATATATCTCCCTTTACACAAATGTAAATATAAATCATGTTATATAATTCTAATATATATTTTTTATCTATTCCAAACATATGAATAATTATCCATTCATGATTTTATTTGGGTAAATACATGTTTTTTAATTTTCCCTTCATGATTCTTCTCGATACGCAAGCCCCATTAAAAGGATATTTCGAATTTTATACCAATTTTCTATTAAAATCCATAATATTTTTTAAGGAACAAATATTTCTGTAAAATAACTATATTTATCGTGAACAATTATATTTTTTACTTATTATTTAATTAAAAATTTTATTTTTTTGTCTTTGGTAATGAATCCTGAAAACTTTCCATTAACTTCACTAAAGTGGCCCATTTTTATGTTTTTTAAACACTATTATTACATGTTATCACGGAATTTGAACATAATTTATCCAAATATATTCCTATTTTACATTTTTAATTTCCATGTATGATCTATACATATCCTTTCTTGAATACCATTAGTATATAAACTTTGGTTATGCCTTATTCACCACTTGCTAAAATTGTGTAGTGAATGTATACTTAAATTTTTTTTACGATCACTATAAATAAAATATTTCATTAAATTTTAATAATTTCTGTATAATTTATATGATTATTTACATAGTATTATAACATTTTTACATATGATGTTTTAAATGAATGTTTTTTAAAAGGGGAAATATTGATAAATATATATTTTCTACTCAATATAGCTATTTGGATAGGTCCAATTGTTTATAAATTAAATATAGGTATGAAAAACGAATTTGACTTATAGTGACAGGTGGTTCCCTATTATATAAATCTCTTTGATACATCAATAGGTATAATGAGACAAAATGGTTGAGGAGAAACCTTTTTTTTGTTTCCATGACAAATCAAAGGGGATTAAACCAACACACATAACCCATCATTACATTATAATGGTATATGTGTTAGACACATAATCTCAAAAAATTATTAATTTTGTTCTTCCACACTCATTTATTATATTCTATGAGATAATTATTATCAAAGAAACATTCAAATTGATTTTCATTATCTGTTTATAGATTGAATGTGTTATTTATTTATTTTCCTTACCATAATGACTATGACATGGTGACATTTCATAAGTTATTATTGATTCATGTAACCCTTACTGTATATATGATATCATCCTTTTACATTGTTTCTATAACCATTTTATGAATATTAAATCTATGAATAAATTTTAAGGAATAATTTTACATTCCATTGTAACATGTTATATTTAATATAAAATATAATAAGGGTACTATCTATGAATCTTGTTTTTCAAACCCAGTAAAATTATTGATCCATCATAACGTGATCTCTTGTATCTAATAAATTGAAAAAAATATCTACTGACTTAGGACTACTGAGATCATGGATGTAACAGTTGTTATAAGAGAAATTTAATTATATACCTTGTGAATAAGATGTTATGTAAATAAGATAATTATAATAACTTTTTATAATGAATTTTTCTCTAAATAATACTGATGAGGATTATCCAACATAGTGTGTGTGATTATTTAGCAATGTTTCCTCACAAAAGAAGGGGAATTAATACCCACATACCATGTAGAGATTCTATGACAAAAAAATTCAATGTAGTTAGTGTTAGGGATGAGAATATCATAACCATATTAGGAAATATTACTCATGTATTAACAAATAACCATACTACACCTATGTTGGATCATTTCATGTTGCATAAGCCCCCGTATTTTAGTAGGGATACTTTCCAAGTGGTAGTTGAGAAATGGATCAAGTACATTCAAAACGCATTTCTTTTATTTAGATTAAATAAAAATTAAATGGTTGTAATGATATTATATTTTCTCATTTGAGTTATTGATCAATGGTGGTTGTTGATCCGGAATATTAAAGGGAAAATGAAATAGAATACATGGAATAATGAAATATTAAAAAAACATTCATTGAAAAATATATCCATCATTAATAATGAAATGAAATGATGATAAAATTCTATATATTGAATAATAATGAAGAAGGAGTGTTATAGAGTATGAGGATACTGTTACAATAATATCAATGTATGTAATATGTTACATAAATTATTCAGAAAAAAATATATCATTTCATTGATGGTCTTATTCCCTATCTCTAAAGGGAATTATATTTTAAAACATTTTCAATAAATAGAGAAGTAATATTAGTTTTCATCAAAATTGAGAATGAATTTTCTAGATCCTATATGTCTTATGTAAATTAATAGAATATATGGTAGTATGATAACCCTGGAAAAGATGATGTGTTTAAGATGAAGAGGGTATTGAATTAAGTCCTGTTATGTGAAAATTGGAGAAAGAATCATCCTTAGAACTCATTAATGGAATATGATTTTGTTATATATATGGATAAAAGGGTCATTGAGCTAATTAATGAAATGGGAAAAAGACAATAAATTATATTCAATGATACAAATGTAATTAAATGGTTCATTTTTCAGACCAATATCCCAAACATCAATAGACTATTTTATATAAGAGTCCAAAAGAAATTTATAATCTTATGTGATCACAAGATTTGATGTACAGTTAGCCAATGATGTGCTGGAATATAGATTGATCATATTTTCAAGTTTTTCCAATAATTTTTTTTATTCTTGATTGTCACACTCTTTATTATCTACCAATATTTATAAGAAAATATGACTTTTCCATTTTAATGTAATAAGGTAGTGGTCAGTCAATCCTTATATGAAACATGTGTCGATAAATCCCCTTTGTGACACAAAATCTACATTATTTGTGGACCTTATGATTATAAATATTGCTTAACTTCATATAATCCACGGTATGTAAAATATTGCAAAATTTATTGCACGAAGATGGAAAATACGGTTTTTGAGGAAGATGTATAATACCTTAACATTAGATAAGGATCTTCATCATCAAATTTTTATCTAGATATACCCTATGTAGCTCTACTGAATGAAATTTTTAGGAATTACGATAAAACATCATATAGAAATAAGGAAAGTAATATTAATATTTTGGATGATCTAATTATATTGGAATCCAAAAATGTATTTCTTGAGGAATTACATGAACACCCACTAGGAATGAATTTTATTTTACCATTGATTTACTCCCTAATGAAATAAAATTATCAAATACATCACAGAGATTGGCCACAGAATAATTATTGGAGATAAAGATACAACTAGTTGATTGTAGTAATAATTCATTTATTCACCATTGTGTTTCTCCATATAATGTGCTCTCTTTGTTACAATGAGTTATGGATCCTTGAGTTTGTGCATTGACTATAGAGAAACCAATGAAATAAAAATAAAGATCAATTATCCATTGCCACACATTGAGTATTTTTTTGATCAACTTCGTGGATCGTAATATGTTTAAAAGAATAATCTTTATTCTCGATATCAAAAATTATTTGCAATGAAGTAAGATATTATAAAGTCATCTTTTTGGATAATGTATGGACATTTCAAGTTTACAGTAATTCCTTTTGGATTGAATAATTCACCCACATTTCTAATATATTTAATGGAAAATGAATTGAATTAATGTATTAAATATGTTTTTGTAGTATTCCTTGATGATATTTTAGTGTATTTTAAATGACGTGATTTCCATGAAAAAAAATTTCAGATTATTATTGATACTCTTAAAAGGAAAGAGTAATATGGTATATTTAGAATGTGTGAATTATTACATTAGAAATTTTCATATCTTGACTATGTTGTCTCTAATACAGAATCTAAATCAATCACGTGAACATAAGATTAACCAATGATCCAATCATTTATGTAATTGTGGTAAGTTCTCAAAGAAAAATATATGTATAATGTTTTGAATAATTTAATATAATATTAACTAATTCTCCAATTTGGAAATTAATATCATGAAATGATAGGATAGTAAGGTAAATTTTTTCATCAAATAATTTATTAGGTTTCATAATTATAATAAATAATGGACATATTGTTTATGCATTAAGGTATTTTAAGACTCATGATCAAATTTATCCAACTCATGGTCTTGAGGTTGTATTCCTATTATGTTCTCTAGAGACATTGAAACACTTTATATATGGTTAAATATTTGATATATATATATATATATATTAATATATAAAAATAGTTTTAAATGCTTCTTTTCATATAAAAAACTCAACGTGAGGAAATTACGATGGCTTATGTTACTCAAATATTATAATTTCTTAATACAGAACCAAATGGTAAAAACAAAGTAAAAAATTTTTTAATATTGAAAAATCACTAACTTATGACAGAAATGATAGTTGAGAAAGATCTTATATTTTTATTTTTTAGTAAATATTGATACTGGAGTTATTAAGGGAGGGGAAACAAAACTTCTCTTTAATATCAGTGTAGAACCATTTTTTCTGAAGTAGATAAAAAATATCACAATTTTATGTTGAAAATTATCAAAGTAAAATGATGCAGTTTATGAAATATGACGAGAAAATTTCATGTATGAGGATTGATTCATGAAATTATGAAATAGTTTATGTGGTCCATAATTATAAGTGCTAAAAAGAAAACATTTAGATGATGCTCATTGGTCAAATAAATCTACACACCATAACTATTCTAAGATGTATAGAGATCTAAAGAAACATTTTTGGTGGGATAATATGCAGTGGAAAATTTATAACTATATGTCATGGTGAAACTTTTTTCAATAAGGTAATGTTGAGAGACATCATTATATAAGCATCACGAAACCATTGTCTAATCCTATGTGTATTTGGGATGACATTACTATGAAATTTTTCACTGGATTACAAAACACCCCTAGAAATAATTATACAATTTGGGTTATTGTTGATCACCATATGATTATGGATCATTTTGGTCCTATAAGATAACACATGCCACTTTAATTCCTCGAACGAATCAATATTAATGAAGTTTTATGACACCATGATGCACTTATATCGACTATGTCAAATCTATATACCAATTTTACATCCAAATTTTAGAAGAGTCTTCATATGTATCTGCATACTCAGCATCATTGGAGTACTTAGTAGCACCCTCAAACCAATATATTGCCTGAAAAGAATATTCAACCATTAGTTAACCTACATAGATCATGATCACTTGACTTTGATGGTATGTGTGACCATTATTTAATTTTGGTAGAATTTTCATACAAGAATATTTTCCATTATACTACTAAAATTTCCCCACATAAAGAATTATATATCAATAGGTATCAAAATTATAATCTTTGGGTCTAATTTGGTGAGAGGAAATTTACAGGCCTACAAATTGTTGATGAGAATTGAAAATGTTTAAGATATTTTAGGCACATATTTAATTAACTAAATTTATGTAAAAGAGTTATAAATAGAAATGGAGAAAGGATTTTCAATATCAATTTGGATATCATGTTTCCTAAATGTATCTCTATAGAAGGGTGTCATGGTTAGGTAAAAAGGGAAACTAAAACCCATTAACTTTGGAATATTTGATATTCCTGAATGAATTGGACATGTAGCATACCTTTTAAAAATTCCACATAGAAATTCCAAATTTCATGACGTGTTCCACATATAACTATTAATAATTAATATTCCACACCCAAAAAATGTACTCAGCTATGAAGAAACAGAACGTGGACCTGATTTTCCATACAATGAAGAGAATATCAAGATTCATGACTCAAGAAAACATGTATTCATAAGTCAGATGATTCATCTTCTGAGGGTTCCTTGTAGAAACCATAAATTGGATGAAGCAACATGGGATCATAAGGATGTTATAGTTTGTATCAACCCCATCTGTTTAGAATAAAATATTCATGAAAAACATTCATGTAATAAATTAATTGTTTTGGGGAGAAAATAAAAAACTATTATGTCTCATATGTAACTTCTTAAATAAATTAAATTTATTCGATAGCTTATGTCTCATGAAACACTATTTTTAAGATAACTATGATATACTATTAAATATTAACATGACTATTGAAATAGTAATGAGTATGTTGGGAATTGTAATTTCTTTATTTAAAGGATAACATAAAATATGAAACTATAAATATTATTTATCATTATCATAAATGAAAATATGGCATATGTATATGATAGGATTATAAAAGAAATATTTCTAAAGTTATAAATAAAGTTTTTTAATTTTTATGATGCATAAATTTTTATTATAATTTTTAATTAAAATAATGTTTTAAAAGAAAATTTATTTTCAAGAAAAAGATTAAAAAATTAATATCTTTCTATCATATGATTATAAAACTATTTTATGAGACTATATTAATTTTCCAAAGAGTTTCAAAATCAGTTAGAATTTTAAAATATGTATTTTTTGAATAAATTATTATTTTATTTTAAAATTAAATTCCCAAAATTTAAAAAATATTTTTCAAAAAAATTATTCATGATTACAATACTACATGTTAATAAATTATAAGGGTGAACTTTATGAATTTTATAAAATAGTTGAATTACTTATGAATAGTGAAATATGATTATTTATAGAATATGATCAGTACAAGAACTTTTTAGTCATTATCTATTATTTTATGAAGTAAATTACATTATGTATAACCAAAATAAAATATTTACTATATTTAGTAATCATAATAATATCTTCTCATAGTGTTTATCCAAAATAAAAACCAAATGCATAAAATAATTAGAAAAAACCCCTCTTATCTACTATATATATCACCCTCATAACCTCTTCTTCTCAAAACTTATATTCCATGAAGATTTGTTATATTATTATCGATTCATCTATTAAACATGTTTCCCACATTATGGCCTTACTTGTCTCAATAGAAGACATTTTACAATTCCCTTAAATAGATTTTCAAGGAGAAGACACTCAAGAGGTAAAACATTCCCTCTCTGTCATAAAATATCTTTTATTTTCTTATCCTTACCTTACATACCCCATACCATGTATCATGATGAATCAATTTAGTATATAAAATAAAATATTATTATGTTAATGGTATATCCACCTTGAGTTCTCTATCTCCCAATTTTTTTTTTCTAAAAATGAAAACAATGTCTGTGAAGTGTCGATTCACCTCCTTTGTGGAAAATGATTTTTTTTCTAATAAAACCATAAAAAATTTTATAAACCCATTAATATCGTTAAATTGTTTAATTGATTTAATCAATTTTCTAGAATTAGTATATATATAATATTAATTAATAAAAATAGAAAGTGTTCATAATGATTGAAAAAATTCAAAATTACTTAAAACAGTTATCATTAACATTTTTTCTAATAAATCACCATCAAATTTACAAAAAAATGATTTACATGACTATTTATTCTTATTTGTGTTCATTAATAACACATATGTTCTATTATTTCTAACTATTCCCATTTTATAATATTATTCATACATTTTATGAGTGCACCAATCATTAAAACCAGGTATAAAAACACCCCCGAACGATAAAATAGAATTTTATAACTCATAAAATTGACATAAATGAACTTAATGAAATTATAATAAATAATATATATGCATAATAGGATTATAATTATTTAATTTTTGTATTTAATTTTATTATATATGATATTAACTTCATGTGATGATCACATTTGTACATAAAGAATGTGGTTCTCTCCAAACAACCCAATTACCATTGGGCTATACATTATCAATTATTTCAAGAATGTAAATATAAATAATTATTATATAATTATTAAATATTAAATAATTTTTTTGATAATATTTACTGTGATCCATTCATCATTCATTGATGGGGAAATACATGTTTCATAATATTCCCTTCAGTATTCTTCTAAATATGAAAACCAGGTTAAAGGCAACATTCCAATTTATAACAAATTTAATGTATATTACACAAAATATTTGGATCCAATAAATTATAAAATTTCCATATGTATCACGAAAAATTATGATTTTTTTTTTCTAGTTTTATACAAATAATTATTCGTTTTTATACATTAATCTATAATAAATATTCTCCCTTTTACCACACTTATGATTCTCAATTTTAAAAAATTTAAGAACAATTTTTACATTTTTAAGATATATTTGTCCGTCATTTTAATGATATATTCCAATTTAACCTTATAAATGTACAAGTATAATTTTAATCCATCATTTTGTGGATTCCATTATGAAATTACGTTTGGTTATTTTAAATTCACCACTTAGTCCTATTGTGGAATTCATGTATACTTCCATTTTATTTATGATTATTATTCATCAAATGTTTGATTAAATATACATATTTCATGTATCAAAGATATGATTACTATATTATATATATATTTTTACATGTGGATTTTTTAATATATTTTAATCTAAAGAAATATAGATAATCTGATATTTTATACAATATAGGGATATTTTGATAATTCATATTGGCCATGAATTAAATATATGTTTTAATATTGATTAATAAATTCAGTTATGGGGGGAAGTTATTGACATCCCCTCAATTAATAGATAGGTCACAATAGATAAAACATTTTTCACACAACCCTCGTGTTTTTTCTATGAATATTCAGAAGTGTTTCTAACCACATATTAAAATATTAATTATTTTATAATGGTTCATGTTACTAATACATGAAATCCAAAAACAAAGTATTATCTTCACTCATCATTCAGTTATTACATTCAGTGATATTTTCACTATTAAAAAATATATATGGTGGAGTTTTCATTCTCAGTGTATTGACTGCATGAATATTTATAATTATTTAAATTTATATAAAAATGTCATATTACATTTTCATCAATTACTTTTGATTCAGGTAACACTTACTGATAGTTTTATGTTACCATTTTATTTCACTCCTTTTACATATTATGAGGATGAATTGTTTGATTACCTATCAAGGAATCAATTTATTTTAATTATTATTTTATATGTTAAATTTCTAATATCATAATGGAACAAAGTGTCTATATAGTTATTCATGATTACGAAATAGATTGACTCTTTGTTACTTAATATCTTTTATCCATTTTATTGTAATAAAATAACCACCATTTATGGACTACTCGGGTCGGATTTGAGATAGTTATTATAAAATTATAATTCATGAGATATTTTAATAGACCCATATAATATATTTATCTTATGAATGAGAAATTTTAATCGTAGACACTTCTTTTTTGTAATAGAAAAAACCAAAATAAAACCATGATGATAAAAATAGTAAAAATTTAAATTCATAAAAAAATTGAATGGATAATTTTTTCATGAATATTCCTAATAAATTATTTAAAAAACAATAATAATGAAATAATTGATAAATGAATCACCATCAAGAAAAGTAGTGATGGGAGAGAAACATAGCTCTTAAAAAAATTATATGAACAAATATCATTTATTGATTCCAAAAGGAATAAATCAATATATTAATGTTAAAAATGATTAAAAAATATTAAGGAATCATAAAATGTGACAATATTTCTTTTAAAAATCAATGTTGTGACATGGAATAAGGAATGGAACATAACTATAAATAATTGTTTAATGTTAAGGTATACTAGTCCATCCATTAAGCTCATTAGGTAGAATATTTCAATCCATAATACTCTCCCAAACATCTATTAAATTATTAAATTATTTATGTAAATTTATAACGGTGTTGGTATTCCTAAAAAAAAAATTGAATATTAATTTCCCATGATTTTTTCATGTATCTAAAATATCATTTTTATGAACTAAATTACTCCAAGGGTGATTTGTTAAACATTATTAATATAGAATATGACATTCATATAACTAATTTAAATAAAAATCTTCATGTGAATTATTCTTATTGTCATGTACCCTATTGGTAAGGGATTGTAATATCTCACACTACAATTCATTTTTGGATGTTGAGGTAGATATTCAAAATTTGGGTGGTGTGATATGATATAAAAACATATAGATAGGTGCTCCCACCTAAAGTAGTTTGTTGAAAAATAGTGTTCATGAAATAATATATAATTACCATACATTCTTGAGAAATGATCATCTAAGAAATGTCATATCTATCCTAAATAGTCCCTATATTTTTATAAAATCCATATGAATATAAGATTTTATCATGATGGTGGTAAAAATATTACAAAACACTCCTCAGAATGTACACATTAAAAATTATATGATATTGAATTAATCTTAATGAAATGAGTACTTGAGTCGCTAAAAACCATCACAATCATTTATAAACATGAAAAAGATATATCAATATTAACTTTAATTATATTTTTTTGGAAGGTGGATCCCAAAATACATGAATAATTATAACATTAAGTGTTTTTTTGAATGATTTTTTTATAAATTAAATTTTATTTATAGATATTTTTTCACAAGACATCAATAAAGTGTGTTCAACATGAAAATTTATGTTATATTGTGTTACACACAACATTGAATTTTTACAAACCCACAATATATTATAATTATATTTATATAACAATAACTGTTTAATAATAGAAATTAATAATATTTATATGAATAGTAATAAATACTATTTAAATATTAAATATTATTTTATATATATAATAATCATTTTGATTAATAAGTACATAATTTCTAGTATTGTCTACTTGTTTCAAAAATAAAATTACCTCAAAAAAATTATTAAGTTTTGGGAATGATAATAAAATTAATTTTGGTAAATTTATAAAATTAGTCGTATTAAATTAACATTGTTTTTTAAATCATCTTATCACAATTATCTTGTGGTGAATTTCTTGTTGTTTTCTAAAAACATTCATTTCTGATGAATTGTGAAAATACTAAATACTAATTGAAAAGACATTCATTTTTAATTTCATTGTAATTAGAAATTATATTTTTAATTTATATTTAAGTAATATTTATATATAAATTCATCAATTAATCCTATTTATATCGTTATAATAAATTTAATAATCAATTTTGATTTGAATACAATGTAAACATTTCACATTATCTCTTTATAACACTGATTTATCATCATGTCTGTAGGATTAATTTTAAATTAAAATTTTCCACTTATATTTATGTTATTTTGGGATATTTGTTCTTCATTTGGAATCATTATAATTTTTTTTGTATAAATATTTCAACATAATTATAAAACATATTTAATATTAAAAACAGTAATGAAAATTTACTGTTGTTATTGTAAAAAAATTGTTTTGACGTGGTTAACCAAAAAATATAAGTGAATAAATGACCTAAAATTTTATAAAATATATTTAATTGAAATATTTTTTACTTATCACATTTAGTACCATTATTGGTCAATTTTAAAACTTTTTGGTTATATAAAACATTTGTAAACATTTTTATTTTCAACAAATTACATGTGTTTCACTCACCTCACATCTAAATATCCACCAACTATCCTCTCTTATTAACACCTTATTTACATTTTTGTTTGGATATATACTTATTAAATAACTTCCAAAAAGATATTCTTTAACCATATTATCTTTACACCTAGCATAAATCTAACCTATGAAGGTGTTTGTTCAAACCTATGGAGGATACCTAAAGAAGAGGAAACATTCATCAATGATCATTTTAGTTTTATCTATTCTTCAAAATAATTAAAATCATATTATTCCATTAATATATAATATAATAAATATAATACTTTTATTGTGATTATTTTTATATTTATAACTTAAAAACATCTCTACTGAGATCAAATGGGTTGTTAAATCATCCTTTATAAGGATGGCGGACTGCCGCCTTACAAACTGATTTCATTCGTTATTTCATTACAACCTATCAAGGATATAAATAATGATGTAATGATTCTTTATATATTATATTATTAATATTTTTATACTTATGGACTTATCATATCACACATACATACAAACTCTCAATTTTGTTGAAATAATATAACGCCACTCCTCTGTCTTGTGGAATACTGCCTCATAATGTGACGTGATTGATTTATACATAACTTGTATTTTAATAAAGATTATTTTAATGGAAATATGTGATATTTATTGAAAAATATGATTTTATGATGATATAATATTATTTAATTTAATTTAATTTAATTTAACAAGAAAATGTAATCAATGTTCATTCATACGTACAACCTACCACCTCCATAAACTGTGTATTTTATTTTCATTCATTAAATTTTAATTTTTATTATAAATACATATTATATAAATATATATAATTTTTAAATAATTTTTAAATTAATTATATGATGAAATCAGAATCAACATAAGAGGACAAAAAATAAAAATAAAAAAATAAAAAAAATTAATATAGTTATTAACTGAAACAAAACATTAACATGGAATTGTTAATAAATTAGTAATAAGGGTGAAAAAATAATATTTTGTATTATATATATAAATTTATCTCTTTAATTGAATAATAATAAATTAATATTTATCATATAATAGTTTTAAATGTTTAAGGAGGCATTTAATTATTCAGGTAATATATTTTCCCATCACTATTGTATCCTCGAGACATATGGTTTCTTTACCTATAATCATTATGAAGTGAATATTAAACCCATTTGACCTGTATTATAATTATTTCATTAATCCTACTTATATTTTATTTTTTATTTAATGAGTTTACTTCATGGATTCAATGTTTTTTAGTATTCAATGTGGTAATTATTTCATGTTACAATGTCATCATTTATATAATATTTTGAGATTATTTCACAAGAAACTCATGAATGTTATTATCTAATATTTATTAATGATGTTAATAATATATTATAAGAGTATGTTTTCAAAAAAATATTTGGAAAATGTTGTTAAAATAATATTACATTTTCCCACCATTAGTTGGAAATCTGTTTTGGCCTAAAATGATAGTTTGAAGAAAAAATTATTTTAAAAATTATATTAAAATTCTAATATAATTGTTAAAATAATAGTTAGTGAAGTTTATGTTAAAAAAATGGAAATTTAATTTATTTTACAAGAAAATTTCTTTTGGGTTTCCTTGAAAATGAGAAATGAATCATTATTAATGTGTACTACTTGAAGGGAATTCTATATCATCATGAAAAAACAATGATTGATTTTTTAATTAATATTTTTTTTTGAAATTAAATTAATTTAATTTTAATAATGTATTCAGTTTGAAAAATTATTTAATTCGGTAGGGGGAAAGTTATCATCCTAAATAAAATAAAATGATATTTCAAAATAACTTTCCATATCGGATGACATATGTTGATGTCACACATATATTATTAGAGATATGAACTAATGATATTATTTTTATTAATATGAATAATGTTTGACTATGAAAATATGTTTTTGAAAAGCATTTAACTTCCACAAGTTATACTTTAATAAAATTCATATGAAACAAGCTTCTTTATCAATATGTCATGTTATGATAATATGACATCATGATTATTAAATATGTATTTTTTCTATATGTGATGATGTAATGAACCATTTATAAAACCTTTTTTATTTCATTGGTTATGATACTATGATATTATATGATCTTTTTGAACACATTGTGTGCCTTGTCGGACAAATATCTCCCACCAATGCATTCATGAGATATAGAGAACTGGAAGAAGTAGTGAACCTTGTTCAGTAATGGAACTTGTCAATATGATGGCATTAGGAGTGATCATTGAATAATATTATCTTATAGGGATTAAATTAATTATACCATTATATCCTTAGTCGCAAGCCTTTACTACTATGGAAATAATTTTTGTACGTATTAGTAATCTATAAATATATGTGTTATTCAAAATTTATTCTATCATGGATCATGTTTACTTATTATCTTAAAATTCATTTCATATGAACTAAAAATATTTGTTCCATGAATCAAGATTTTGATCATTCATATGCCAATTATGGATTAAAAACTTTATGATCATGTTCTCAAACCGTTATGTTGTTTTTAAGCCTACATATCTACCATGATTACACTAACTGTGAATCTGATAAAACCCATTAATTTATTTCCTTTCTCAAGGCTGTGAGTAAATATATTATGTTTGATATATATATGAATGGTTCTTGTTCTGGTGATTATAGTGGGATACTATTTATTTTTCTTACAGACTAGATATCTAAGATTCCAAGATTCCAATGACACATTACTATTAGGGTCCAAGGAGTGTGTTTCTCTAGTGTAATGAATATTCAATAAAACTAATGTAGCATGAATGTATGATAATTTTGGGTATCAATTGTTGGTGTGAGAGGATAGGTATATTTAAACATTTTAAACTATGATGGAAAACATTACTAACATCCCAAAAGAAATTTATAAGGATTAGTACAATTATGAGTCGATATTTACTAAAATATCATGGAATTTTTCTAAAGGTTATGTCATGTGGTTTCGACTCAATTACATCCCATTCTACATACTACATGTGTATGCGGATCCAAAATAGATGTACCTAGTGTTAATAAACCCTTAAATGGTTCATTGAGCTACACTTGATCATAACCTAGTTCTCAAAAACAATCATTTTAGACTCCTTCAATGACACTCTTGGGGGTATTCTCTATAAACATGAAATTAATTTATGAATCTTATGCCAAGGATTTAAGATGTTTATGAATATTAATGACATGATATTAACAAAATCTTTCATATATTAAAGAAGGTTCCATCATTTAGACATCATATATGTAATTTCAAAATATTTTTTGGATCCCCTTTAATATTATTGTTTATTACAATATGATTTTTGGTTTTAGTCAGTGGATTGAACCTGATGGAACAATGTCAATTCTATTTGAGATGGAAAATTAAATTATTATACTCCTAAGACTCCATAAATTATTTGATATAGAAAGAAAAATGTCACTACTATTATCACTCTAATTTCACAATATATGAATCACTATAGACATCCAAACATACAAATTTGGTGACTATATTATATTGATCCATTTGTGAGGTAATTCACACCACATTTTAGTGTTAATTCTAAACAACTAGATATTAATCAATGTATCAGCACAACTAAAAATGAATTTTCCATTATATTATTTTTATAACATGAAACATTCAATTTGGTTCTTTACTTTTTTGAATGGGAAACGAATCACTAGTGGGGTATTATAATGAATATGAGGAAACATGATTAAACTAAATCAGTGTATTAGGATGATTTCAAGAACATATTATTCAATAGTCAATTCAATAATATTAATCAAAGGAATAAGTTGAAGAATATTCATGAGGTAAATCAAAATGATGAATAATTTTTTTTCATTTATGAGAAACATTTTAGAATACATTCGAGGTATGCTTCTTGTATTATCATCATACCTAAATGTAAGGTTGATTTATTATATCATTGGAAAAAACTATCCTAAGGTAATTATCCATAATATTCATTAGTTTATATAAATAGATTGTTCTATGATCTATCAAATCACAGGTGGAGGATGGTGTTATGTATCAATGTAATGGGATTTATAAGAAAAGAACAAATTAATTCATTGGAAAATATAGTAACCATATATATATTAATTTAAATATTCATCTATGATTGATGGGTGGGAATAATTATAGAGGGAAATTTTTTATGGTTAGTAGTAAATGATTAAACTGTGTATGGAATTATCATCAGGAAATTTATTTCTAGATTGATTGGATGAAGTAAACTAATGATGTGAATAGATAGAAAGCTGCATAAAATGCACCTATAACAACCCTTATCACTATTACACACATTAACATGATTTATTACTTAATAATTCACTTAATAAAACCAAAATGTTAAATAGGTATAGTTTATTTGGGTCTTAGGAACATTATAGGACAAATTATTATATAAAATACAACATCTATACAGAAAACATCTTTTTCATGAACACAAAATTCAATCGTACATTGCATTACATGGGATTACATTACATGTATGAAAAAGGGTGAGATATAATGAAAAATAAAGGGGTGAATATATCATAACATGGAGAATAAAATACATATTAGGAAATAGATTTATTAGTGGATCATAACAGAAACATGAACATAAAGTCACGATATAACATGATCATCATAGCAGGGAAATATGGAAACAACTGAAAAAACTACATCATTAACATAAAAGAATAAGGCAAACCTTTATGCAAACATGGGGTAAAAATTTCCTAAAAGGAATAATGTAATCCCCTATCCCAAAATTATGTATCATGATTCTAATCATTACCCAATTTAGTGCAGTTCTATCAGGCGGACCATTCAAAATCATTTAAATCTCATGTTTAAGTATGCCGAATAGATAATATGACATGGATTAATTAAAAATAATATTTTTTTCAAAAAAAAATTTACTGTGTAATACATGTATGAAACTCTATAATCAAAAGGTATTGGTTCATAAATTTGAGAACCCATGATATAGAAATGGGCAAGGTATTTACTGCATGATAATTATGGCATTGAAAATCATGGTACAATTTCAGTATCCTAACGACATGACAAAAAAATTAATAAAAATAGTTGTTGAGATAGAAAGGGTTCTCTAATCATATAAACATGAAATGTATAGTAAGCAGGTTATATAGATACATTTACAAAGACATGGAATTTGGAAATAGATGGAATAATATAACAATGAAAATTGACGAAAGAGGAGACATTGAATAACTACTTTGATAATTTGGCATGATAACAATTGTTCATGGGAGGGATTAATGATAGATAAATAGGTATCCCATAATACAAAAATAATAAGGGAATAATGGGGGAGGTTAAAAAAATACTTCATGATTTTAAATTGAAAATAAAAGGTTGTAATAATATAATAAATCTTGGATAAAATGAGAAAATAATGAAACTCATAATTAAGTGTGTGACATAAAAAGATCAAGAGGTTATTAATAAGAGCTTGGGGAACTATGGTAGGATTATAAATAAGTTCGGGAAGTGTAGGGACGTTCTAAATGGAATTTATTTAAATGAATGTGGTATCTTGATTTGGTTAATACAAGAAATGAGAGGTGAATTCTTTAATATTTCTCAAACATAGTATTTGGAATCTATATAATATATAATTCAAAACCAAAAATCATCCCACAGTTTTTCCCCTTTTGTTTTAAAAATAAGTGTGTATAAAATTATTTTGTAAGGCCATTGTCCAATCATATTAAACTATTATCTTTTCTCATGTGAAGGTGAGTCATATTATTAAATAAATGATCTTAAAATCACAAAAAAATATTATACACTTTAGATGATTCACTATGGGTTTATAATTTTTATAAAAACAATAAAATCCCATTTTTTAAATGTAAATCATTTATTGGTCATATAATGCTAATTATAGTATTTATTAAATCATTTTGGAGTCATTATTATGTCCTTAAACACAAATATTATTTTATACAATATTAAATTTTTACCGACATATTATCCTATTTCATAATATCCTGAAAAATTACCCATTCGATAATTTTAAATTCTATATTCCAAAAATAATATTCTTTTATATCTAAATAATATTTTAATTATTTTATTATTCACTTTTAAAATGAAAACTAGGATTTATTGAAAATTGATGGGTTTTGACAAAAACTGTTTTTAAACGTTAATAAAAAATTACATTTGACATCATAAAAATAATATACAAATGTATTATAAATAATGGTAATTTTATAATTATATTTTATTAAATTATAATTTATTTCAGTGATTCCTAATTTCAATAAAATAAAATCATTAAAAATACACTTTCTTTTTTATAATATAAAAAATATAAATCTTCCCCAACATAATAACAAATCATTTATAGATAGGGAACTAATATAATATTCAATTATAAGATTTTTTTTATAAAATTATTAGTACAAACATTTTTTCAGTATAATAATTTATATATTTCATAAAATTACCATTTTTACACAAAGAATAAATTTATAAAATTCATCATTTTTTATGAAATACTATTTCTAAAAAGGAATTGATGGAATATAATTTTTCTTTATAAAAATGGATGACAAAATAAGTAACTAATACCATGATACATAACCCATTATAACACCCATATAATACCTAAGGGTATGGTGTGTGATAGTGAAAGGGTCCGGGGGTAGCTCTGATAACATCGCCCGGGAGGTAATCTCTACTCACATGAAATTCTCCCATAACTGATTTCATTGACGATTAACGTGTTTATTTTCAACATGGGATTTGTCATATATGATTATTAGTGATGCTACCTGATTTTTGGATTTAGAAAAAATGAGATTTTTATTGCTCTAGTCTACTAGATGAGGCCATCCTCCCCTTTGTCTCTGTCAAAAAGAATTTATTTTTAAAAACCAAATATTTACATTAGTCGTGTGATAACTTTTCAATGAAAATATTATCAACAATAATGAAATATAATGATCATTTAATTCAAATAGTAATAAAAAAATTATTGAATGTGTTTTATATATCCATAATTCAATAAAATAAAGTTAATTTTATTCATAAAATATTACGTCATTACAAAATTCCCCCTTATGAAATATAACATTAAAAAATTTATTTTACAACACTAAAATATATGAGGGAAACTCCACCTCATCACTTTCTTAGGTTCACACTTTTATTTATGAAACTTGTGGTTTCTCCACAACACCTTGAGTCAGGGAATATGCTTATATTTTTAAAAAAAATTCCACGATATTAGATATTCATTGGAATCTCTTCACATAAGAGGTCATTCTCTAGTGGTACCACCTCTGGACTGAGTTCATGTGATGGGTTAGGAATGTACTTCCTCAAGAGTGATACTTGGAATACATCATGTAATTATGATAGGATCAATGGGGGTTCTATTCAAAAGTCTCATGCCACTATAATGTCAAGAATCTCAAAAGGTTGAAGTACTTAGGATTATGATTTACCTTCTTCCCAAATCTGAAAACTCTCTTCCATTATGATTTACAAAGGATTACCAAATCTCCAATATCAAACAAAATGTATCATAGATGATTGTTATCATAGGCCATTAGTCGACTTTGAGGATCATTAATATGATGTTGGATGATCTTAAACTTCTTCACCATTTCTTTGACCATCTTGGACATAGCATTTTTAAATTTGCAAATTCATTCCAACATGTCAGTGTTTTATACCTTTTCCCATAATTGTAATCGTAAAAATTAATTTGGATACTTTGGTGGAAATTGATTTTATAAGAGAACTCAACCAAATTTTGATGTTGATCCCATCCTCCTTTGAACTCCATTGAGAATTTTCATGCCAGGTCCATATGTGTTTTGATAGAATTCTCAGATAGTCCAATAGTTTGAGGATGACAATCCATACTTAATTTGAGCTCACTATTAAGATCATGATGATGATTCTTCCATAATATAGAGGTGAATCATGGATCTTGATCATATATAATTGATAGTGGTACACCATGTAGCCTTACAACTTCTTTAATGTATATTCATTCTAGTTGATCCATTGATAAATCCTATTGAATTGAAATTAAGTGTAAAATATTTATAAGATGATCCACAATAGTCCAGATAACATTGTTTCATTTGGATGTCTTCAGATCCTAGTGACACATTCCGCAGTGATGCTTTCCTATTTCAATGTTGGTATGGGTAATGGTTACATCATCCACATATACTGCGGAATATCATCCATCACATGCTGATATTCAAGGAACATTAATTTATACTCAGTGATCTCTTACTTCATTATATCACATAGATAATGCTCTCTATGGTCTTGATACATCTTTATTTTTTCTAGGTGAATGGAGGAATTCCAAATATGTGCATCATCCAAAAGCTCATTATTTAAATCTGGATTTGATTGAACAATTAGTCTTTAACAAAATCTCAAAATTCATTTTTCATTAAAGTTGAACTTCATGGATTTCCCTTTTCTGGTAGTTTCCACATGATTCTAAATTCCCATATCATCATTTTGAGCATCCTTTAACCATTCTAAAAGAGACAGTTGTGCAATAATTTGTGAATGGATTATTGATGTTTTCTAATTTATGATTTCTATGTCTATATTCATCAAATATAATTTGGTTGTATTTTTTACAATTCAAATTAATTAATAAGATGTTTGATAAATTATAATTAGAGTGTCTGACACATTATTATATTTACCTGGATGGAAATCAATTGACATGTCACAATATTTGTCTTCTCTATCCATCTTCATTAGAACATGATAAACTATTATTGTGTAAATATATATGCGAGGCTTTTGTGATCTATATTTATTACACAGTTTTTCCTAAATATTTAATTTCACCAAATTTTCAAAGAAAATATCAATTAGACCAACTCCAGATCAAGTGTTGGGTAGTTTTTCTTTTGAACATTAAATTTCCTTAATGCATAAGTAATGAAATATTTTTTTTATCAACACAGAGCCTCATCCCTTGTTTGAAACATCACTAAATACAACAAAAAGCTCTCCACGTGTGGGTATTTTGAACATGGGCACAATGATAAACCAGTTTTTCAACTCCATGAAGCCCATTTTCATTCATAATTCCATGGAAACATGATTCCATTCCGATATAGAATTGAAAGAGGGTTTGAAATTCATGAGATATTTCTCACAAATCAGTGATAATATCAAACTATACTAGGGAATCTATCTATATCTTTCACAGACTTTGACCTCATCCATTTGTTAAAAAAATTTGTATTTTATGGATCCACATATATCACATTAATAGTAATGATATGCCTCAATAATGAGGCATCATTCAACCATAACTAACTCATTATGTACTTTTCATCTAGATTATCCTTTATCAAGGTCTGTAGTACAGTTTTTAGATTATCCTAATTCTCCTATATGCTTTTGGAGAATTATATTATATCATCTATAAAGATGACCTAATGTTTTTAGAGATACACTAATGAATCTATTCCCCATGTCCATGAATATTTCTAGAGAATTAGGGAGTCCAAAAGGCATTAAAATGAATTCATATTGCACGTACCTTGTATGGAAATCAGTCTTGAGTATATCAACCTTATTCACCCTTACTAGGTAATATCCAGACTACAGATATTCCTTAGAGATGTATTTGGATTCGTGTAGCTGATATAAAAATTCATCAACTTGTGGAAAGGGATTCTTGTTCTTTTTTTATTTTACTGATCTCATGATAATCAATACAAGGGATAATTGGCCCATCTTTCTTCATGATGAAACATACTAGTGCACCCCATGGTGAAGAAAATTGGAATATAAACCCATTATCTAGATTCTACTATAGTTTTTCTATATCTTCCCAAGTTCCACAACATCCAAAATATATGAAGACTTGGATATTTTAAATTTCCCAGGTAAAATATCAACAAATAAATCGACATCCCATCAAGGAAGAAGACATGGAAATTCTTGAGGAAAATTATCATTAAATTCCCTCATAATAGGAATGTCTTCGAGGATGGTTCCTTCCATATACTCAATCATATAATCAATATATGCATGAATATAAGGTAGTAATATCTATGATTAGGTTGTTAGTTCTGAGGAATATTTATCTACCTTCTTGATCATGTATATAACTGGGGGTAGATTATCTATATAAGGAGTGATTTCCCCCTCACAGAAATTTAACAAAGCCATATATAGCGGAATCCATTCCATTCCATGAATTGAATTAAATTCCACCTGAGAGAGTCTGATGCTGTTTTTTAGGGAGTTAAATCCAAAATTTGTGATAGTGGAGGGGGTGTATTCATGGGATGAAATAATTTCACCATTTTTATTCTCTCCAAAATTTCCACATCCATGATTTTTGGTGGTGTTTGGATTGTTCTATGAAAAATTCAGGATATTTAAGATGGTGTAAAACCAAAATTAAAAAAACATTAACTATTCTCTAATAAATAACAATTGTTCAAGCCACCACTTCATTATCAGGATTTTATTTGGATGTAGTGATGGAAAAACCTCACCCTTGCAGCCTTAGAGGTTTTTGGTTGCCTCCTAAAACCCTTACCTTAGGGGACTAGTTTGAAATGTTCCCTGGTTCATTTTCTATTTTATCAATGAAAAATACATTGAGGGTTAAATGGAGTACTACTATCCTCAATTAGACCAACATTTATTTATTGTATGCAAACATTGGATAGGTTCCCTCCTATTCCACTGCTAATGAATTTCCTTGTCACCTTCAAGAAATTTTTAGGGAACGTCTTTCCACACATTTTTTAAGTGAGGTGATATAATTTATTAGAAAAATTGGATATATCCACAGAACTGCTAGAATTAAAGTCCACTTTTCTCTTCATATCCCCAGGTTACCCCTGTAATTATCCGATCACCATTTCGGCTCTGGGCTCACATCATACAATTACCACATAATTATTAATGTCATGGATTTTCAGGGATTTCCTTTATCTGGGTTTTATCCTACCAACGAAGTGGTCAATATTAGAATTGGGGTAACGAAAAAACCATAGGTATGTTCAGCTATCCCTATGATTTTTTACTTGTACACTCCAGTTGATTTGTCATCTTTTTTCTTGATGGAATGTTATTCCCATTCTATCATAATTCATAGGGTGCGAGGAAAATATTTTTCAATTTTTTTTCTATAAATCCTTTTATTAAAAAATATCAATCTCTTCATCAGGCTTAAATTTTTTGATCAATTTCCACCATTGATCTACTTCAGCCTCTATACAATAAGTATCTAGAAGAACCTTATATTGTTCTCAACAGTGAATGATGTAGGATATCTTCTCAACGGAATTGACCCATTGTTATGTGATTGAGGGATATAATGATCCTTTGAATGTAGAAGTCATTTGTCTCATGAAACACTTGATTTAAATGTGTTCTTTCTTATGGGGGTTTTGACATTCCTCTATGACCATGATTCTATTAAACACATGATCTAACTAAGATGGTATTGTGACAATGTTAATTATTCCCTCTCCCATAGGATTGGTAATCTAATTATAACTTTTATCACATTGATCTTCGCATCAGTTGTCAGCTCAAGCACTCTCATTACCATCCATAGGCTAGAATAAGTGGTAAATTAGCGGTACGTATTTTAAACTATTTAAAATAGAAAGTGGAATCCAATGAAAAATGGGATAAATTATAAAATATAATTATTTCACTAACTTATGAATTTCATTGTTTTGATCAATGTTATCGATGATCAATGTCCTCACATATATTCTTATGAAATTTATTTATTCCCATAATTATGTTTGGTACTACGATTATGAATTTACTAATGAATATCATTTAGCAATGTTGAAATAAGAGTGTTTTGAGGCCCATTGTCGTGCACCATTTCCCATATGAGTCTAGATCAATGTAATGTTTCCTAGTTTTACCCAAAGAATTATATCTTTTAGAGCCACGTATACATGTACATAACCATGAAGGTATATGTTTTCCTGATAAATCACTTACACTATAATCACAAAAATTATGGATGTTTTTATTATAGTTAGTCTTTTTCCTAAGACCATCACTAGGGTTTTCTAATACTAATCCCAAAAATAACTTAACCTATTCTATTATACCATCTATATCAAAAGTTCTCAATATTACACAAGTAAACATGATTTATTACATAAACATTCACTCAATAAAACCCAATGGATCTAGAGGACTAGTGTATTTGGGGATAAAAAACATTACATTTCAACTTAAGACATAGAATACAACATAATTATAGAAAATATCTCTTGTTTATTCATTATATTCTTTCGTACATAACATTGCATGGGATTACCTATGTACATACATAAGAAATTTTTGATATATATATCATTATAAGGTAGTAGACAAAAAATAATATGAAGAATAAAACAAATAATAGGAAATAAATATATCAGTGTTACATAAGAGAAACATTAACATAAAGGCATGATATACAATGATAATTATTGCATGGAAATGTGGTATCAACTTAATACACTACATCATTAACATAATGGAATCAGGTAACCTATATCCCAAAATTTTCAACAAATTTATTAAAAGAAATCATTTAAACCATTGTACCAACATGACGTATCATGATACAAAACATTACCCAATGAATTGGAGCCATATATGGGTGCACCATTCATAGTCAATTCAATCTCATGCTTACGTGTGCCAGATTAATCATATAACATAGCTTCATTCAACATAATAATCTATTACATTATAAGGAATGCATAATACATACAAGAAATTATATAATCAATAATTATATGATCAAAAAGGTCAATAACCTTGATAGGGAAAGGGGCAAGGTATTCCCTACATGATGATTTTGTCATGGAAAATCGCAGTGCAGTTTCACCAGCCTGAGGACATGACATAAAAATTCTGAAAAATGTTGATTGGAGAGAAATTTTTATATAATAATATATACATGAAATTTATAGTAAGGGTTCATATAGATTATTTTCCCATAACATGGAATTTGGATGTAGATGTAATAATATTTTAACGAAACATGATGAAAGGGGAAAATTGAATAACTCTTACAATATCTCGACATGGTAATGAGTTCACATAGGAGAGTCTAATGAGAGAGAAAGTGGTCTCCCATAATCCCAACATATTAAGAGAATTATTGATGAGGTGTGAAACCATAACCCAGAATTTTTAATGGAAAATAAAAGGGTGTAACATTATAAGGAAACATGAATAAAAATGAGAATGGAAACACTTACTTCAGTGTGTGACATAAAAAACATGAATATGGGAATTTTCAGAGCATGGGGAATATTGGTAGGATTTCATATAGGGGATTAAATAATATGGATTTGATAAAATTATTTTTAGTTGATGGATGTGGGATCTTGGAAGGGTTTTATAGGAAATGAGAGGGTAATTATTTAATATTTCACAAAACATGTTTTTGGAATATATATAATTAAATATTCAAAACCAAATACCTTCCCATGGTTCGTGCCCTTGGATTTTTTCAAATAAGAGTGTAAAATATTATTTTTTAAGCCCAATGGAAGAAACATATTAAAATTTTTCGCTTTATATGTGGAGGTGATTCACATTATAAATGAAATTAATATAAATCATAAAATATATCAAACATTTTGTAGGATTCACTAAGGCTTTATAAAAATGTAAAACAAATCAAATATCACAATATTTTTATGGGAATACATATATTGGGCCGACATTAACCATTATATATTTAATTACATCATTTTGGGGTCATTCTGATGTCATAAAACTCATATTTTATTTATATGGTATTTAATTTTAAACAAATATATATCATAAATTTTTTGAAAAAAAATCCATTGGATAATTTGGGAATAGAAATTCCAAAAAAATATTCATTTTATCTAAAATTCTTTCTAAATATGTGAACATTATTATTTAAAATGAAAAATGAAATTTATTGAAAAATAATTATGTTGGACAAAAATCAATTTTCAAACTATAATAAACATTAAATATTACATAATAGAAATTATATTCTCATTTATTTTTTCATAAAAGTAATTTTATAATATTAATATATTAAAATATTAATTAAATAAAAAACTATTTAATTCCTTAAATTAATTTATTTTATAATACACTTTCTATTTTATCGAATAAAATATATAACTCTTATCAAAATGAATACCCTGTAATTTAATGATAAGTGACTCATATAATACTCATTTAAAATAATTTCTTTTCAAATATTATTAATAAAAACTGTTGTTTAATATAATAATGTATATATTTTTCGAAAGTACCATTTTAACCTGAATGAACAATTTCTCAAAATCATTATTTATTAATAAAGAATATTATCATAAAAGATTTCATGGTATATAAATTTCATTTAAAAAATGATTTCAAAAATATTTAACTCATAACATATAACATAACCTCTTATAAAACACCCAAAAGACCTATGTTTAAGGTGTGTGATGGTGAGAGACTCTTGGGGCAGCTTGGATAACATCACCCGAGTGGTAATCTCGATTAAATTGAACTTATCTCATAGGTGATTCTATTCAAGAATAACATGTTGACACTCAGATTGGGCTTTCTCAATTGAAAAGACCAGGTATGAAACCTTCTTTCTGAGCTTTGACAATTTTGATTCGTATAACCTGAGTCTACTAGATAAGGCCATTATCTCCATTTTCTGTGTCAAACAGAATTTTTATAAAACAACCATATGTTTATATTAGTCATGTGATCAAAATTCAACGACTAAATTATCAATGGAAATGATAAATAAGGTCATTAAAAGCCATTAATAATTGAAAATAGTTCATGTATTTTCTATATCCATAACAAATTAAAAAAAAATTATTCATAAATGATCGGGGTGTTTCAAAATTTACCTCTTATGAAATATCCCCTCGATATTTTATTCCCCACACTAACGTAGATGATTGTAACTATTTCTCATCACTTCCATTAGTTTAAACATGGTTTCATCAAACTTGTGGTTTTTTCATAACACCTTGGTGAGGGGAATCATCTTATTTCATTGAGCTTTTTCTCTATGATATAATATCTTTGTCAGCTTATCTTTGTAGGAGATGTTATTATCCAATGGTAAAAACTATTGAATAACTATATTTTATGGGCCAGTCATGTAATTTTTCAAGAGTGATACATGAAATATATAATGTACTTGAGACAGGATCAGTGGGAGTGCTAGTTAGTAGGCCACTGCTCTAATGCGATCATTGATCTAAAAAAAATTACTTTTTAATAAACTTTCCATTATTCCCTAATCTTGTAACCATCTTTCATGAATATATATTGAGGAATACCTTGTCTCCAACATAAAACTTTAGGTCTCATTGATGATTGTCAGAATATCTCTTTTTTTACTCTGGTAGCTTTAATGTGTTATATATGGTCTTAAACTTCTCCAACATTTCTTCGATCATTCCTAGACCAACATGTTTTTCTCCCCAACATCAATCCAACATGTCAGTGTTCTTTAACTGTTCCCATAATATGATTCATAAGTATCCATTTGGATTCATGAGTGTATCCTATTGTTTTTAGAGAACACTACCACATGAATATATTGATCTCATCCTCCTTTGAATTCCATTGAGCATAATCCCTACTTATTCTCAAGTGTTTGGCTGTTCCTTTAACTTGGCCATCCGTTGGTGGAATATAAGTTGCACTAATGTTCCACTTAGTATTCAGAGTGTATTGAATACTACTTTATAACATAGAGTTAAATCATGGATCTTGATCAGATTGAATTGATAGTGGTAAATCATGTAGCCATACCACTTCTCTAATGTATTTTCATGAAATATAATCAACTGATAAATCCTCCAAAATTGAAAAATATTGTATAGTCGTTGTATGAAGATCCACAACAACCCAGATAAAATTGTATCATATGGATGTTTTCAAATGTCTTCTGACCAATTCCATGGTTATTTTTCCCCATTTCAATGATGGTATGGGTAATAGTTGTGTCATCCCCTTAGAATTCTACCTCTCAGTCTTAACATTATGACATACTACACACATTGGTATCTAATCAGAGATATCCATCTTCATATCATCCCACCAATAATTTTCACATAGACCCAGATACGTCGTTGTTTTTCTTGGGTGAATGGAAAAATTAAAACTATGTGTATCATCCTAAAGATAACTCTGGATTTGATTGAACACATTTTCATGACTCAAATCTCATAATTCCTTCTTCATTTAAAATGAACTCATCGTATTTCTCATTTCTGATAGTGTCCACATTCTTCTGAATTCCACATCATCATTTTTCCTTTCCACTAACCATTCCAAAAGAGGCTACTGAGCAATAATTTGTGAATGGATTATGATGTTCCCTTCAATATGATTCCCATGTCTATATTCATGAAATATAAGATTATTTTATACTTTTACATTATAATTAATGAATGTGTTGTTGGATCCTTTCTATATAGAGCATACGTCACCTTATTTGATTTCCCCAAATTGTACCGAATTGAGCGGTCCTAGTATTTTATCATCTATAACCATCTTCATTGGTACATATTCAACTCTTTATGTTTGAATATATACTTGAGGTTTTTTTGATCTGTATATAATTCACACATTTCACCAAAGAAGGAATGTTGAAATTTTTTCAAAGAGATTATCACTAATTATAACTCTAGATCATGTTTTGGTTAGTTCTACTCAAGAAAATTCAATTGTCTTGAAGCATAGGAAATAAAATTTTCATTTTGAATCATCACATAGCCCATAACCTTTTTTGAATCATCATTTAATACCACAAAACATTCTCCATGTTTGGGTTGTGTGATCATTTTCATAGTGATATGCCTCCTTTTCAACTCCTTGAATAACTATTTTCATTCATCATTCCAATCAAACATGATTATATTCCACTATAGCTAGGTATTAGGGTTTGAATATTTTGATAAATTTCTCAAAAAGTAGTTATAATATCCAGCTATCCCTAGGATGCTATAAATATCTGTCATAGATTGTGGCCTTAAACATCCCTCAATTTCATTTTTTTGGAGGGATCCACATATATCCCATTTCTTCTGATCATATTCCACAAGAATGAGGCATCCTTCAACTAGAACTCCCACCTTATGTACTTTGGACAGTGAAACTCATTTTCCATGGTCTCCAGTATAGTGTTTAGATTCTCATCATGCTCCTCTATAGTTTTGGAGTATATTATAATAAATTCTTTAAAGAACACCAAAATTTTTTTGAGGTCATATATAAAGACTATATTTATATTATCGAAGAAGATTGATTGATCATTAGTTAGTCCAAATAGAATTACTATGAATTAATAGTGCTTGTAAGTTGTACAAAACATTGTATGGTGGGATATCCTCTTTTTCACCCTTACATGGTAATACCTCGACCGATAATCCACCGTGGAGAAGTATTTTTCTCCACATAGCTAATTCAAAATATAATAAATGTGTTCCAAATGAATCATTTTCATTATCATAATTTTTCTAATTTCATGATGATCAATGAAAAGTAATATTGAACAATCCTTCTTCTTGATGAAGAGGATTGATGCACCCCATGGTCATGAACTTGGGCATATAAAACCTTTATAGAGTTCTCATGTATTTTTTTCATTATCTCCTCATGCTCCAACACAAACTTTCTATATAGCGTCATTATTAATTCAAATTCCCCAGTTATAAGATCAATCGAGGATTTTACATCTCTTCTAGGAGGAAGACCATGTAATTCCTCGAGAAACACATCAGTGCATTCCCTCACAATAAGCATGTCTTTGAGGATGGTTTCTTCTTTATACACAATCATCTGAGCAAGATAGGAATCCTCATAGGGTAAAAATATATATTTTTTGGAGGATGGTGATGAAAGAGATTCTTCCTCCTATTTCCACTTCTTGTGAATTGAGGTTCGATTGTCTATTTGGAGAGTTATTTACCTCACATGAAAGTTTTTGTTGGATCAATATAGGGAATGAAAATTCATTCCATGAATTTCATCAAATTAAATCATCGGGAGTATGAAGAGGATTTTTAGAAGTTCAATACACATATTATAATAGTGGAGGAGTTATATTCATGTGATTCTATAATTTCCCATTTGTTGTGCTCCCAAACATCTCTACATCATTGATTTGTGGTGGTGTTTGGATTATTCATGTAATATTTATGGATACAAAATAATGCATAAAAATTGAATCAAAATGTGTGATCTATATTATTTAATAAAAAAATATCATTCATATCACAACTTCATTTCGGAATTCACATTGGTTGTAGTGATGGAAAAAGCTCTCCCTTGCGGCCTTAGATGTTGTTGGTTCCATCCAAAAACCCTTTATTTAGGTCATTAATTTTATTTGTGCCTTGGTTATTTGAATTTGTATCAATGAAAAATTTGTTGAGGATCGAACAGATCATTCCCCTTCATTATCACCGGAGCGGGTCATTCTTGTCAGCAATCAGAGGCATGGTTCCCTTCTCTCCAACACAAAAATCATTTCCTCAACCTCATCTTACAGTTTTCAGTTTGCTTATTTCCTAACCATTAGTAAGTGGGGTGATAGAATTTCTTATAACCGTTGAATTTATCCATCAATCCGCCAGATTTATAATCCACATTTCGCTTCATAACCCATTATACCCATGATATTGTTTGATCTCCATTTCTACTTTGAGGGAATATCAAACTATTTACTCATAGTTATGGATTTTCGTAGGTTATGTTTTATCCCACCAATGTATTGTTCATCAATGAATTTTGGGGTGATGATAAAGCTAGAGGCGTATCGTGAAATCCTTGTGATGTATGCCTCATACACTCTGATGGATTCATCATCTTTTTTCATGAGGGAATATAAGTCCCTTTCTATAAAATGTTCGAGGGTGTGGGGAAAATATTTCTCAAAAAACATTTTCCTAAATCTCTTCTATTCCAACACCTCGATATTGTCCTCTAACATCGTATTATTTAATCAATGTGAACCACTGATCACCATCACCCTCTAAATGATAAAGATAATAAGAACCATCATTTGTTTGGAAGATTTATGTATGGATAAGATCTTCTCGATGGAGTTGATCCATTATTAGAGGATTTATGGAGCATATGATCCATTTAAATTAGTAGGTTGTTGTCTCATTAAGAACTTGATTTAGACTAGTTTTTCCTTGGGGGATGGATTTTCCTCTTGACCCACGTTTCTATTCCAAAATCATTTAAACTGATAGAGTATCATGACAATGTTTGTGATTCCCACTAAAATTAGATTTGAAATCTCATTAGAACAGTTATCACATTGATCTTCTTAGCAGTTGTTTGACTAAGTCCTCCTATTACCGGCAACTGGATAAGATAAATGGAAAATTAGGGGTATTTATTTTAAACTATTAGACACAAAAAGGGTAATCTAAAGATAAAAATGGATAACTTATAAATTTATTTTTTTCCATAACATATGAATTTCTATCTTTTTATCTTTGTTATCCAAGATCATCTTCCGAACATAAAATCATGGGGGAGTTATTTTGTGCCATTAATAATGGCTCATAGTCACCTTAAGAATTTACCGAATAATATCTCGCAGGAGTGTCAAACCATTAGTGTAGTAAGGCCCATTGTCATGCACCATGTCCAGTTCGAGTCTAGATCAATGGGGTTTTTTGGGTTTTACCCCTAGAAACATATGTTCTAGATCCACCTATACTTTTCCATATAAAGAGAAACATTAATTTTCTTGATAAAACACTTACTCAATACTCTCAAAAATCTGTGAATGTTTTTCTTATACGTAGTCTTATCTCAATGGATTTTACTAGGGATTTCAAATCATAATCCCAAAAATAACTAATCCAATCCTTTGATACCAACTATAACAAACCTACTGTTTATTACACACATCAAAATTATTAATGAAATAAATTTGAATATAATACAACACATAATATCATGTTATATATTTTCTTTCTGGATTAGGAATATTACATGACTACTATGACATAAAATACAATATCATTACTGAAAACATCTGTTACATGAACAAACATTCCATCATATTTAGCATTGCTCGGGATAATATAAGGACATACATAAGAAAAGGTAAAGAAATAAAATAAGTAAGGGGGTTAACGAGGAAAAACATGAAGAATAAAATATATTTTAAGAAATAGAGATATCAATAGAGTATAATAGAAACATTAGTATAAAGGCATGATATAACATGATCATCATCGAATGGAAATGTTGAAACAACATAAAACACTGATTAATTATGATAATGGAATTAGGTAAACCACTTTTAAAACAAGGTTAAAATGTCAAAAATTTAATCAGGTAATAACCTATCCAAACATGTAATATTATGATACTAATCATTTCCCAATGTGTTTGAGCACTTTCTTGGCGCACCCTTCATAATCACTTTAATATCATGCTTAAGTGTGCCACATAGATAATATAACAAGGATTCATTCAACATCATAATTTATTCCATGATAAAGGAATGAGGAATTAATAAATTAAATTTTATAATAATTTTGTATATGTGCATAATTATGAATACCCTTGATAGAGAAATGGTCTGGGTATTCACTACATGCTTATTTTGGCATAGAAAATAGCAATGCAATTTCATCACCGAATGACATGTCATAAAAAAATCATAAAAATGTTTGATAAAGTAGAAATTTGTATCTCATATTATATATATGAAATGGAAATAAATTTGGTCATATAGATAGAAGTCTGAATACAAAATATTTTGAAATTGAAGGTGTAATATAACAAAGAAACATGATGAACAAGTTGAAATGGAATAACTCTTATGAAAGTTTGGCATGGTAACATGAGTAAATAGGAGAGATTAGTGAGAGAGGAAAGGGTATCCCATCATACAAAAATAATAAGGGAATTAGGGGGTCAAAAATATAACCCATCACATTTAATTGAAAAAAAAATTGTGCAACAATATTATGGAGCTTGGATAAAAATTAGAAAGGATGGAAACTGTTACAAGAGTGTGTGACTTAAAAAGATTGAAGAGGGGATCCATGAGAGAATTTAAATCCATTTGAGGATTATAGTGAAAGGTGGACTTTTTATAGACACTCTCCAAGAATTTTTATTGAAGAGATGTGGGTTTGTGGGTGGGTTCTTATAGAAAGTGAGAGGGGAACTCTCTAATATTACACAAACATTTGTTTTGGAATCTATATAATTAAATGATAAAAACCAAAAAAGTCCCATGATTTTTTCTAATGGGGTTTTCAAAAGATATGTGGAAAAAATTATTTTTTATGAAAATATCCTGAACATATTAAAATATAATCCTTGTTTATGTGGAGGTGAGTCACATTATTAAGGAAATAATTTTAAAAACATAAAATATTTTATACATTTTGGTGGATTTATAAGGCATTATAAAAAATGTAAAACAAATATAAAATCAAAATATTTTAATGGGAAAACGTATATTCACCCAACAATATAAATTATAGTATTTATTAAATCATTTGGGACAATTATGATGTCATAAATCACATATTTTATTTACACGTTATTTAATTTTTACCATAAAATTCATATATTTAATAAAAATATGAAAAATTAACCCTTGTATAATTTTGACCTCTGAATTCTAAAAATAATAATCATTTTATGAAATTAATTGTATAAATAAGTTAATTTTCACTTTTCAAATGTAAATCGTCATTTATTGAAAATGATAGAGTTTTGAAAAAAAATGTATTAAAAACATAATAAAAATAACATTTGACATTAAAAAAATTATATACTAATTTTTTTTCATAAAATTTATATGGTATGAATATTTTCTTAAAATATTTATTAATTAAAAAATTCTTTAATTCCCTAAAATAAATTCATTAAAAATCATCATTCCATTTTATCTTATAAAACATATAACTCTTATCAAACTGAATACCTAATCAATTATAGATAAGGAACTGATGTAATGATCATTTATAAGAACGTTTTTATAGTTTTATTAATAAAACCCCATGTTTAATATAATAATGTATATATATATCAAAAGTAACATTTTTACCCAACGAATGAATTTATCAAATTAATTTTTTTTATTAAAGTCTATTATCATAAAGGACAAGATGGAATACAAATTTTATTTATTTAAAGGGATTACAGAATATGTAATTAATAAATTTTTGTTGGACCCATTATAGGCCCCGTATAAGTCCTAAGGGTAAGGGGTGTGATGGTGTTAGATCTTGGGGTGGCTTGGATAAAATCACCCCAATTGTAATCTATATTTACATAAACTTCTCCCATAGGTGATTCAGTTCAAGATTAATGTGTTGAAGCACATATTTGTATTGATTATGAGAGATTCTTAGTGAAACTACTTCCTTTATGAACATTGACATATAAGCATTGTGTAGATTAAGTTATCAAGATGAGGCCTTCCTCTACTTTATTTATGTTTAAATGACTTTTATTAAAACCATATATTTATTTGAGTCATGTAATAACTTTTCATTGACTATATTAACAACTCCAATGAAACATAATTATTACATAACACAATAATAATAAAAATCGTATATGTTTTTTTATATCTAAAATACATTAAAATATTGGAAATTTTATTCATAAATGATCAGGTCATTACTGCACCACCCACACACTTGTATTTGAAATGTAATGAGTATAAGAGTTATGCTAAACAATACCAAACGATTGTGGTTAATGATTATTATTGATATCATAAACCTTTTAATGAAATATACAAATGGAAATCACATGAAACCATAACTTCTGAAAAGGGTTAATATAATCACATGTTAAAATGTACCATTACAATTTAATATATAACTGCTAATGACTTATTTAATATTGGAAATAAAAATTATATAATATATAAATAATTTTATATGGATGTAAATATTCTTGAAAATTTATTAGATATAAAATTATTAGTGGAAACACCAAATTGTATGATGATCACATCTCATGTCTATGATTCCTCTTTGGTTAAAATTGGCGGGATTTTGATGCATTAAAATAATATCATTATTCCAATAGATTAATTTGGTGTTATATTTGGAATGTATTGGATTTATATACAATAATACCCATTCAATGTTTTAGGAAGTTATATTAAACTTGATATTAAAAATTAACCTCCAATCATCAAATAATGTGATGACATGTAAAAACTACTTATGATGATCACATCTGTTGTATGGGTATTAATTCTAATTCAAAAGGGTTTCATATATGAAATTGTTGGTGAGAGACTTAAAATAAATGATATTATTGTTGAGTTACATTTATGTTAATGTATATTCAAATGAATTTACTAGCCTTCCACCAAATCATGACGTTCATTTCTCAATAGAAATCACACTTGGTGTCATAATAATTTCAAATATTCCCTATATAATGGACCTATTTGAGTTAGAATACTTGATGATGGATATCAAGTAAGACACTAACAATGTATTCATTCAGCCAAGTGTTTCACCTTGGGGTTCACCTGTTCTTTTTTCTAAAAATAAAAATTGATCAAAGTGACTATACATTTATTATTAGTAGATGAACAAGATCATAGTTAATTTAAAGTATCATATTTCTCTTATTCATGACATATTTGATAAAATGTGTAGAGATTAATACATTTTCAAGATTGACCATCATTCTGGATTCCATTAATTGTGGGTCAATAGGGAAAATATAACCAATATTTCATTCCTTACATGTAATGAAAACAATAAATATATTTTCATTACATTAATTCATAATCATTCCACAATTCTCTTCATGGATTCAATGTATATAATATTTAGATATTACTTTTATCAGTTTGTGCTAGTCTTTATAGACAATATTATTATATATTTAATGATTAAGAAACTAGATTAAGAACACATCATAGTTGTAAACATAATTATTTTGGGGTTATATAATGTAAATAGTGGGTATATTGGTAGATCCATCAATTGATCTCTTACTGTAAACATATTCATTTTATGGGTATATAATCTCAATAGTTGGTATATCAGTAGATCTACTAAAGATAAAGGATATTGATTTTTTTACCAAACCATTAATGGTGACTATGATAAACAGGTTTCATTGTTTGAGAAGATCATTTTGATAGTTTTCAGTAATGTCTCTTGACTATCTACCCCTCTGACCAGGTAAACTCAGAAGCAATACAAGTTTCTCTAGAGAGATGAATGTGAGGAAAATTTCAAGGATATAACTAGAAGAATATTTATCAAAAATATTCTTACACTAACATATATTTGAAAAGGAGTTTTAGTATATCCTATCACATACATAAATGTATTGGGGTGTGGTCTTATGATGAATAACCTGGTTATATCTTGTGCCTTGTTAAAATTGTTGATATATGAACAAAATTACCCATCATATGATTTGGATTTCACTGTGGAAATTTTTTCATTAAATATATAGATGAAATATCATTGTATAGATAATTGATAAATATATATATATATATATAACCTTATTAAATTCTTAAAGTATATATTCACATATAGGGATTTTCTTTTTTCTATATAATATTGTAAGAACTAATTAAGGATTATGAAAACTCACATAATTACAACCCAGGGAAAGGGAACTATGTGGATGATGATTTGAGTTTAAAGGATCATTCTAGATTATCCATGTTGAGGATTAAAAATGATCCCATATTTCTAGTTTTGAAAAGGATGGATCTATATATCGATAAATAAGTGTGGAAATATTATCATTCTCAATTAAATGTTCAACCGCCTATCTATATGAATTTCAAAGAGGCATGTCAGGAAAATGTGTATTTATAAATTATTGTTATAACTTCTCATGAGATTAATATTGATCATCTAGAAATGATAATGTTCCAGAACTATGTATGAATTCCATCCATATCATATTTGATGGAGTTGTCAGCAGAATCTCAAAGTTATTGATTCACTGTTCGTCTAGCTCATAAAAATATTTATATATGTTAGAAAGAGTATTATTAGTTGGATGGAATTATGAGAGTTATGAGAGATTTGTTGTCTTGTTTCATATTATTTCAAAATGTTAACATTAAAATAAATAAATATAATATTATGTTACATATATTACAAAAACCATAATGGATATGGGGAAACATCACAATGGATTATGCCATTGGACTCCGAATGATGTCTAAAGGAATTAATGAATCATGAGTTGTAGTTGATCACATTACTATGTCATCACACAATATTTTTATCAGAAAATAATTATCCATGGATTAATTTTCCGTGATATACATTAAAAAAGTGGGAATGTTTCCAGGTGTACCAAAATACATTTTGACTAATTAGGATCTAATTTTAACCTCAATGATCTATTGATTTCTTCAATAAAGACATGATATAGAGTTATTCTCCAGATCTATGTATCATACTATGACAATTGGATAGTATTAGATAATAATTAAATCACTTGATATTATAATGAGAACTTGTTCATGGGATTTACAAGGTTTTTCGGATCAACACCATCCTCTAGTTCAATATTCATACAATAATTGATTTCAACAAATCAATGATATGTCTCCTTACAAGTCCCTCATGGGAATGAAATGTATAACTCCAATTTTTTTAAAGATGTTATAAAAATAAAAATATTGAGACCTAATATAGCTAAAAGAATGAATGATATGTATATATATATATTTAGAGAAACATCAAGGCATCATAGATATGACTTAAAAATTATGATTCTAATCACTAGTGTGATCTATAATTTGATGTCCGTGACAATGTTTCTCAATGATGTTCTACATAGAACATGTTTATGATATTCATGAAGAATGTTTATTTTATCACTATATATATAGGTGAATTTTAAATTCTTGATCATATTGGGATCATAGATGATCACTTGGAGCTTCCGCCAAACCTCTCTTAAGTACAAAATGTTTCCTAAGTGTATATAAAACCGAAGTTCATAAATTACCACTAACATATAGATAAATCACGGTTCATACAACTCAGGATTGATATTTCATATGAGGAAAAACTGGTGGGGATTCTAAATCATTCATAAAATGTAATATGAAAAATCTCACTCTCATGGTTAATTTTTTGTGGTGAACTACTAGTTTGAGGAAGGAATGTGTGAAATTCATTTTAAGGGTGTAAAATTTTATAACCAATTTTTTTTATTTTTTAGAAGAAATTATTACCATTGAAATATTTTGTTACATGAAATACCATTTATTTCTTGTTCTACACATAACCTAGGGATATTATATATTACACATGACACTAATTTTGAGGAAAACTATGATATATTATTAATATATATATATATAAGTAACAATTTTATAACCTATCCATTAAAATTTTGTATATTAATAGAAAAAATGTATTTAAATATTAACTATAATGTTTTTATATAAATGAAACATATTAATAATATAGTATATTATTTTATATAAAATGTCTTTATATGTTTCAAAAATAATGTTTTCTAAAAAAATTATTTACTTTTTTGTGAATATTAATAAAATTATGCTTCATAATTATAGGATATAAAATTTATAATAAAAAAATAAATTTTAAAATTACATTTTCATAATCAAATTAAAGTATATTTTTGAGATTATCCAAAAATGTTTTTTTAGCTGAATAGTTAAAAATACTGAATTTTAATTATCATATGCCTTTTCATATGTTTTATTAATTATGTTAAATTATATTTATAATTTTTTATTTATAATTAGAACAGTTTATGTCTATTAATTCAATTAATATATTGATTATAAATTTCATAGTGAATCTTGATATAAAAACACGGTTAAATTTTGAACATATTCTCTTTTAAACCACTATTTATCAACACATATGAGAGCTTGATTTTATATTAAAAATTTCCACTACTATTTATGGAATTTTGAAAATTTTGATATATATTTTTAATCATCGTAATTTATATTATGTGATATGGTAAAAATAATTTTTAACTTATTATTAATAAAAATAGTAAACATTATAATGCATTATGGTAAAAAATAGAATTACATATTGGTGAAACTAAAAGTAAAAGAGATAAAATGACATTAAAAGTTTCTAAATTATATTAAATTTCCATTTTTAAAATCTATCGCTTCTACTATAACAACCATTACCTTTATTATCCACATAAACACGATTTATTACATTAACATGCACACGATACAACCTTTAAGATTGATAGGTTTGGTGTATTTAGGGCTTATGTACATTACATGACAACATTAGACATAAAAAGCAATCATATTTATTGGAAGTATATTTTAAATTTTGACAAAATTCCTTCTTTCTTCTCATTCTAAGGGATAACCTGATAACATACATAAAAAAGGGTGACCTATAAAGCCCAGTAAGGGAGTAAACAAGTCATAACATGAATAATGCATTACATGCTAGGAAATAGAAATAAAATGCAGCATAATAGAAACATGGATATTAATTCATGATATGGAATGATTCAATACTGGAAAAATACCCAATACCAACAGTTTGGAACCGTTGGTATATGCCTCCAAACTGTTGGTATACCCTTTACAAATGATTTGGAGAACCATTTCCAAGTAAGTCGTGGGGATAGGTCTATACCAACGGTTTTGGGAAATCCATTGGTATAGACCTATACCAATGGTTTTAAAATCCGATGGTATATGTAATATGAAAATCTATACCAACAGTTCCATAAAAACGTTGGTATAAGTAATTCAAAAAACAATAATTTGGTTGGTTTTGATCACATCAACTCTCGTTTATTATTGAACGACCTAACCACTAACACAACATACTTTTGTGAAGATAATTTCATTAATATATATATATATATATTATCATAAGTATTTTAAATTTTGATTTATTGACTGTTCTCTGTACGAAGATTGAATTAAAAATACATGTACATATAACAACGGTTCTTGAAACCATTGGTATAGACCTATACCTACACTTTTGAGAACCATTGGTATAGATTATTTTATTTTTTGACCTATACCAATAGCTTTGGACAAACCGTTGGTATTGGGGTGACTTATACCAACAGTTTGGCCAAAACTATTTGTATAGGGTCTCTATAATGGACCTATACCAACATTTTTTGCCAATCCGTTGGTATAGGTCCAAATTAGTGAACTATACCAATAGGTTTCCTAAAACTGTTGGGATAGTTCCAAATTAGTGACCTATAAAAACGGTTTTTGGAAAACCATTTGTATAGGTCCATATAAGTGACCCATACCAATGGTTTTGGCCAAACTGTTTATATGGGTCCAAATTAGTGAACTATACCAACAGTTTTCCCAAAATAGTTGGTATATATCATATTTTCAATAGTGATTATCATTACATGGAGATGTGGAATCAAAATTTAACATGATATTAGCACGATCCATGTTTCATTGAACATAAAGAAAGAGTAAACCCTCATTGGACTTGAATTAGCAAGAGTAAACCCACATTACACTTGAATTAGAATGATTAAACCCAAATTTAAATTTATTTAGTATGATTAAACCCTCATTACACAAGGTGTTTCCCGATAATATTCATTACCCAATACATTGGGGCACTATCAGGGCACACCCATAAAAAACTTTTAATTTCATGCATAAGTGTGCCACATTGATCGTACAACATAAAATCAATAAACAACAAAATTTATTCCAAAATAGAGGAATTTGTAATACATAAATTAATATATATAATAAATAATTAAATGTTCACAAAGGTTAATACCCATGATAGTGAAATGGGAATGGTATTCACAAATAAATGACTTTGGCTTGGAAAATCACGGTGCAATTTCTGCAGCATAACGACATGACATAAAATTCCAAAAACGAATTTATGAAAGAAAATAGGTATCTCATAATATTTACATTAAACTGACTATAATGGGGTTATTTAGATCCATATCCCAACATAATTAATGGAATTTAGATGCATAATATAATAAAATTCATGAATGTAAATGAAGAGAGAGAAATCCCTTACGGAATTTTGGCATTGTAATGGGTGTACATGGGAGACATTAATGAGATATAAAGGGGAATATCAACATTAAAAAATATCTAAGGAAATATAGGGTAGGTGAGAAATCATTCTCCAACATTTTTAATTTAAAATAAAATGGAATAACTATATAAGGAAACACAGATATGAATAAGTAAGGAAATGGAGGATCCGTTACAAGGAAGTGATAACCAGATGGTTTGGGAGAGGCTTAAGAGTGGCATCTTATGGAATTTGGGTACAACGAGAGGATTCTTGAGATATGATTTCCAAATTTATTTGAGCTCCAAATAGTTTGATTAATGTGGTATAAGAGATTTAGTGGGATTATATAGTAAAAGAGAGGTAATTCTTTATTACGTATGTTTTGGACACTACACATTAAACCAATCAAATCCAAAGAAATACCATGTTTTGGCCCATGATTTTTACCAATGTGGAAAGGAATCCATTATTTTATAAGTAAAATGCATGAACCTATAATTATATTTGGCATACTTATGTGGAGGTGAGTCACACTCTCAAGGAAATTTTTTTTAAAATATAAAATAATTAAAAAGTCTTGGAGGTTATACTAAGGCAACATAAAATTAATAAAACAAATCTAGAATCACTTAATTTTAAAGGTAAAACATATATTGGATGAATAAAAATTTTATAGTATTTTATTTCGTTACTATTTGATTATTATGATGACATAAAATACATTATATATTAAAAGAGTGTTTAATTTTTACCCAAAAATTTAACTATATTATAAATTTATTAATAAATCTACGTTACATAATATCAAAGTACTAAATTCAAAAATAATATTCATTTTATCTAAATAACTTCCTAAATATGTTAATTTATTCTTTTAATATAAAATACGATATTTATCAAAAAATTAGTAGTTATGAAAAAAACAACATTCAAAACTTAATAAAAATTACATTTGTATTCTTAAAAATCATACATTAATATATATTTTATAGAAAATAGTTTAGTAATAGTATTTAAATAATATATTATTTCATTAAAAAATCAATTAATTCATGAAAATATATTTTCTAATAAAACTAATAATACAATTTTTTCATTAAATCTATTTACAATGTAATAATAATAAAGTGAATGTATATTTGATATTTTATAAAAAAAATAATGCACATAATAATAGTGCTAGGATCTTATTACATAACCCCTTATAACTCCCGCATAAGTCATTAGGGTAGGGTTTTCGATTGTGGTAGACTCTTGGTGCAGCTCAGATAACATTTCTCAGGTGGTAATCTCTATTAAATTCCAATTATCTCATAATCGATTCCATTAAAGCTTAATGTGTTGAATATATGCTTGATCATGGTGAAAGGAGATGCCTTGTGACACTACCTTCTTTTTTATCTCCAAAAAATGGGCTTTATATGGATAAATTCTATTGAATGATGCCATCAATTCCTTTGTCAGAGTAAATTTGATTTGTTAAGGCCGTATATTTATAAGAATAATGTGATCACTGTTAAATGGCTATATTAGCAATGGTAACTATTTGAACTTGTATTTTAAAGTCCAAATACATAAAACTAGGGATGTGCATATGTCTTATATAAACATTATACATAATAATAAATTAAATTATATCATGGTGAATTTTCATTAATAAAAAATTTTGATCATTAATATCTTCCCCCCTTATGATATTTTCCCTAGAAATTTCATTTTCATATATGAAAAAAAATTATAGTAACTTTTATACAAGCCTTCCTTTAATTCCCATGATGCTTCTTCATAGTTGTGATTTCTCAAAAACAATTTGATGAGGGTTATTATCATATGTGGTAGAACTGTTTCCCTATGATATAAGATATTCACCGAATTCTCTTAATAAGAGAGTCCATTATCCAATAGTACCACTTCTAGATTGAGTACACATGGTGGTTTAGTTATGTAAAACCTCATTTTTGATACATGGAATACATCATGTACTTGATATATGTTAGTGGGGAGTGCTAATAAATTGGCCAATTATCTATTTCGATGAAGGATCTCAAAAGATCCTAGGTACATTAGACTAAGATTTCCCAACATCCCAAATCTCAAAACACTCTTCCATGGTGATATAAATATAAATACCATGTCTCCGACATCAGCCTCTTGGTCATGTCAATTTTTGAAACATAGATATTTTTTTCTTTGAGAAACATTAATTTGTTGTTGGATGGCCTCAAACTTCTCCACCATTTCATTGACATTTTTTAGACCTATGAGTTTTCACTCCCCAACATCATCACTGCTTTCAAGTGTTCTACACCTATTCCCATAAATGGCTTCATATGGATCCATTTAGATTCCTGAGTAGAAAGTGCTAATTTATGAGAAATCTACCATTGGAAGATGTTTATCCCATTCTACTTTGAAGTCCATTGATCATTCTCTCTACATTTCCTCAATTGTTTTGATAGTATTCTCATATTGGCTATCTGTTTGAGGATAAGAAGACATGTTCATCTCAGTACTCAGATCTTGTGGGAAAATCATCTAGATCATAGAGGGGAATCTTAGATCATGGTCATATAGAATAAATAGTGGTACTCCATGAATCCTAACAACATATTTTATGTATATCCATACTAGTTCATCCAATGATAAATCCTCTCAAATTGTAATGATGTGTGTTGTATTTGTATGATGATCCAAAACAACCTAGATATCATTTTTTTAATTGGATGTCATCAGAAGTCTAGTGACAATGTCCATAGAAATATTTTAAAATATCTATATTGGTATGGGTAATGGTTTCATCATCCCTTTAGACTTCTTCCTCTCATCCATCACATGCTGACATACCATGCACATTGATTTATATTTATAGATCTCATTCTTTATGTTATCCCACCAATAATGCTCTCATAAATATTGATACATATACTGGTTTCCTAGGTGAATGGAGAAATATGAACAATATCTATTAATCAAAATATAATTCTTTATCTCCAAATTTGATGGAACAGTAATTCTTGACCCAAATCTCACAATTCCTTCTTCATTTACTTTGACCACTATGGATTTCCCTTTTCTAGTAGTTTCCACTTTCATCATCATTCTCACATCATCCATTTGAGAATCCATTAACCTCACCAAAATAAATGGTTGAGTAATCATTTGTGAAAGGACTTATGGTGTTCCATTCACTCTGAATCTCATGTCCATCTTCATTTAATCTATGAAGATTTTATCCTTTTAAATTATCATCAATGATAAAAATAAATAGTTACTTACTACATAGAGCATTCACCACCTTGATCACTTTCCTAAGATGTTAATGGATTGATCAATAATAGCCTTTGATCAGATTTAACCATCATTATTGGCGCTTGTTCAAATCATTTTGTGTGAATATATACTTAAGGCTTCTGTGATCTGTATATATTTCACAGTTGTCCCCATAGAGATAATTCTACCACATTTTTTAAGTGAATATTCCTGCAGCCAACTCCATATTAGGTGTTGGATATTATTTCTCATGAATATTCAATTTCACAGAAGCATAGGCAAAGACTTTTTCATTTTACATCAACACACATCTGAGGCCCTTCTTCGAAGCATAAATAAATACAATAAGAAGATCTCTACTTATGGGTAATATAAGAACGAGCATAGTGATAATCCTATTTTTTAACGTCAGGAATATATAATTACAATAATCACTCACATAAAATAATACTCCTTTATGAGTTAGCTTGTTAAGAGGTTTGACAATCATGAGAAAATTCCCACAAATTACTGATATTATCTAGCTAACCGAAGTAAGATATAGATATGAATCATAGATTATGGCCTCCAACATCCCTCAATTTCAATTTTTATAGTGTGATTATTAGATATAAAATTTCTTATGATTATATGACCCAATAATGATACTTACTTCAATTATAACTCATACTTGTTGTACATTGCATTGAGATTCACCTTTTTCAAGGTCTCTAGTATAGTTCTTTGATTCACCTCATACTCTTCATTGGTTTTAGAGTTTATTAGAACATCATTGATAATTAATACCACAAATTTCTCAATGTAATATCTAAATATTGTATTCATCTCTTCATTATATATTTCTGCAGAATTAGTGAGTTAGAAAGGAATTTCTATGACCTCATAGTGCCTGTACTATGTATGAAAAGCAATCATGGGGATATCCCACCTTTTCATGTTAAATGGTAATAACTTGATTGAAGATCCACATTAAAGAATTATTATTCACTACAAATCTTATTGAATAATTCATCAACACATGACATAGGATACTTGTTCTTTATCTTGATTTTGTTGAGATCGTGATAATCAATGCAAATGTTCATTGACCACTCCTTCTTCATGATGAATAGATCTAGAGCACTCCATAGTGAAGAACTTGGGCATTTAAACCCTTAATCTAGATTCTGTTGTTGTTGTTTCGTTGGCTCCTTATTCTACACTAGATAAAATCTATACTGTTTCATGTATATTGGAAAAGTCTCGGGTATAAATAAATCGATAATTAAACATCTATTCTAGATGGAAAGGAGACAATTCATCAGGAAACACATTAGTAAATTACCTCAAAAAAGGTACGTATTAAAACAGGGTTTATTCCTAAGACTCAATAATATGGGAAAGATACATGTGCTCATAGTGTAGTAATATCCATTCTTGAGATGGTGGTGCTAAAAAAGATTAATACTTTTCATTACACTTTTATTGAATTGGGGGCCAATTCACCCTACGAGTAGTTATTTCCCTCTCATATAATTTTATGTTGTCTCTGTATTGGTAAATACAATCCTTTCCATGAATTTCATCCAATTATACCATTGGGGAGTATGATGAGGTTTTTTGGGAAGTTGATTTCAAAAATTGTGAAAAGGTAGGAGTTATATTATAGGGATGCAATAATGGCTCCATTTTTCATTCTCACCAACATCTCTACATCCATAATTTTTGGTTGTGATGGGATTTTTATACAATTCAATAAATATAAAAAAGAAAGCGTTGAACCAGAAACAAAGAGTATTCTCACAATTCATGAATGAATAACTAGCATACCTTCCACCACTTTTTTGTCAGGGTTTTATTCGGTAGTTGTGATAGAAAAATATTTCCCTTGTTTCCTTGGAGGTTGATGGTAGCCTCCGAAAACCCATGGCTTTGGGATCTCTTTTTTAAGGCACCCTAGTTCTTTCGTGTTGATGAAATAAACAAGGCCTTGAAGGTTGAATAGGATATTCCTTTTATCTCTCACTATAGTGGGTTTTTCTTGTCACCGATTAATGGATAGGTTCCTTTATCATCCACACCTAATGCATTTTCTTGTCTCCTTTAGGAAATATCTGGGCTTCTTCTTTCAAAACCATTTTCAAGTGGGGTTCTCGAATTTCAAAGCACACTTAGATTTATCTATTAGACTGCTTAAAATATAATCCACTTTTATCTTATTATCCTTATGATACCCTTAAGATTCATTGATCTCTATCTCAATATTTACGGCACATCATAAAATTTCAAAATAGCTATAGATTTCACGAATCGCTAGGTATTTCTCTAGGCTAGGTTTTATCCCACCAAAGAAGCATCCTACCTTGATTTAGGAGGTGAAGAAAAAACCAGAGTCATATCATGAATGACTTGTGCCATTTTCCCCAAACGAACGGATGGATTTATTATCATTTTTAATGAAATTATTTCCCTTTCAATCTTTATTTAGATGGTGTGAGGAAAATATTTATCGAAAAACATTTTTTAGAAATTATTCCATTCCAATTCATTGATCTCTTCCTCACACATAAATTTGTTAATAAATGTCCAACATTGATTAGCATCACCCTCCCTATGATAATCAACTAGAATAACCTTCTCCTGTTCAGAACATTGAAGGATGGACATGATCTTATCAATGGAGTTTATTCATTGTTCGGTGATTGAGGGATTGAATGATCTATTATAATAAAGAGGCCTTTGTCTCATGAAGCTTTCCATTGTTGATTTTTCTTTCTTTGGGTGGTTGAAATTTCCTCAAGACCCATGTTTCGTTTCAAAAAACATGTTAACTGAGAGACTATAATGATAAATTATGTGATTTCCTCTACCATCAGATAGGGAATCACATTAGAACAATCATCACATTGATCTTTGCATCGACTTTTAATCTGAGTCCTCCTATTACCTACCATTAGCTAAAATAAAATTAATGTTAAGGGTAACACATAATGGTTAATCAAAACACAAAAAATGATAACTGATAAATTACATATATTTCTTTAACATATGAATTTAAAGGCTTTATTCTGTATTATCCATGATCTAATTCCATATATATATATTTTTAAGGGGATTTTTTTATTCCCTTAATAATGGTTCATACTATGCATAAGAATTTACAAAAGAATGTCCCCTGAAAGTGTCATAACGATGTGTGTAGCAAGACCCTTTATTGGGATCCAGTTCACATTAGAGTCTTTCTCAAGGGAGTGTTTTCGAGTTTCACTGCAAGATAAATCTTTAACAGAGCCACCTCTACTTGTTTGTCTCCAGACATGGATGAAATTTCTTGATAAACCACTTACTCTATAATCACAAAAATTTCAGGATGATTTTATTATGATTATTCTTATCCCTAATGCATTCACTAGGTTTTTATAATCTTAATCCCACAAATAAGTAATATTATCCTATGATACAAACTATTACATCCTTCCTCTTTATTATAAACTTAACCAAGACTTATTACCAAAAATTGAACTTAATAAAACCCAAAATAATGATAGGTATATTGTATTTGGGTCATAGGAACATTACATGAAAAATTAATTTTGAAAAATAAAACAACTTCATTGAAAAAAAATTTACATGACCACAATATTCCTTCATACATATCATTGCATGGGATAACATTAGGACGTACATAAGAATAGGTGAGCTATAAATCCCAATAAAGAAGTAAATAATGAATTAAATAGAGTATAACATACATGATAGACAATAGGAATATCAATGGAGAATAATAGAAACATGAACATTCTAGAATGATATAGTATGACTATCATAATGAGGAGATGTTCATACAATAGTTTACATGATATTATGATGGACAAGTTCTCATTGCACAGGGAGAATTAGTAAATACTCAATGCACTTGAAATAGAATGAGTCAACCCTCAGTGCACATTAATCAGCATGAGTAAACCCTAATTTATGTTGAATTAACATGTGTAAACCCTCATTGTATATAATATATAATGACACTATTATATAACCATTGAATTGGAGAGCTATCAGGGCCCACCCTTGGTAGATATTTCATTTCATCCATAAGTGTTTCACATTGATCATACAACATGTAATCATTCAACATCATTATTTAATCCAATATAAAAAATGTGGACTAAATTCACGAATATCCATAATCAATAAGTAAATGTAGATAATGGTGAATACACTTCATAGAGAAATGGGAATGGTATTCAGCATATAATGACTTTGGCTTGGAAAGTCATGAAGCAAATTCGACAGCATAACGATGTGACATAAGATTTCATAAAAATTGTTATTGGGGGATAAAAGGTTATATACTAATATTTAAATGAAAATTTTCATAATGGGTTTATATAAATACATGTCTAAACTTATGTAATTGAATTTAGATGCATAAATGTATTTAATTTCATGATTGTAATTGGGGAGAGAGAAATCCCTTAAAAATTTTCCACATGGTATTGAGTGTATTTGGGAAGAATTAATTAGAGAGAAATGGGTATATCATCATTCGATCATAAGGATGAAATTATAGGGAAGGTTAGAAATCATATTTGAACATTTTTAATTAAAAATATAAGGGCATATTAATATAAAGAAACATGAAAATAAATAAAGAAGGAAGGAATGTGAGGTTCCCTTACATGGAAGTGTGATCCCAAAATCTTAGGAGAGGTTTGAGAGAGGGTTTATGGGAGTTTTGGGAGCCTTGGGAGAATTATAGGTAGTGGACGGCATAGGTTCACTGAGCTCCAATTTCATTGAATGAAGAGGACTAACATATTGAGTGGGTTAATAAAGAAAAAGAGGGAATTCATTATTATAAATGTATTGGACACTACAAATTAATCAAAGAAAAAAATACAATCCATTCCGTGGTTTATTCCCATAGTCTATGGAAAAATGGAGTGGAAAAATTATTTTATATGTATAACAGCCGAAAATATATAAATATTATTCTTTCTTAGGTGGAGGTTAGTCACACACTCAATGAAATCATTTTAAGATGTTAAAATATTTAATAACTCTTGGATGGCCAACTAAGGCACTATAAAATTAATATGAAAAATCTAAAATTACATAATTTTAAATGAAAAAATATATATTACATAAATATCCATTTTATAGTATTTTATTAAATCAATATTGGGTCATTATGATTTCATAAAACAAATTATATATTTAACCAAGATTTAATTTTTACCAAAAAATTTGACTGTCTCAGAAAATTATAGATAATTACCTGTAATATTATTTCAACATCCTGAATCCAAAAATAATATTCATTTTATCTAAAAAAATTTATAAATATATTAATATTTACTTTTTAAATAAAAAAAAATTTATTTATATAAATTTCATGGGGTTTGAAAAAAACATCTTTCAAACCATAATAAAAATTAAAATTGTATGGATTAAAATTATATGACAATTTATATTTCATAAAAAATCATTTATTAATAATATTTTATTAAAGTATTATTTTATTAAAAAATCAATTAAATCATCAAAATATATTTCTTTATTTAACATAAAATTCTATTTCTGCTTTAAAAACTATTTACAATGTATTAATAATAACATGAATGTTTATTATTTATTATAAAAAAATCTATATAATCTTAGTGATAGGGTATTGTTATATAAACCTAATTAACACTCACACATGACCTAAGGGTAAGGTGGGTGATGGGGACATACTCTAGGGGACGGTTGGATAACATCTCTCCGAGGGGAATATCTATTAGCTTCCGCATCTCCCATAGGTGATTCCATTAAAGCCTAACATGTTGAAGATCGACTTGGGATTCTTCCATAGTAGAAAACAGTGAAAATACCTCCTTTAAGAGCATTGAAAAATGGGAATCGTGTGGGCAGTTCATCTAAATGAGTCCATCGCTTCATTTGTCTCACTAAATTGATTTTTAATGCCCTATAATTATACTAATACTATGATAACTGATCAATATCTATATTAGCATCGGTAATAATTCATAAAATTATTTTAAAATCAAAAAACATAAAGCCAAGGAAGTGAATATTTGTTATATACCCATTTTACATAATAATACATTTAATCAGATAAAGAGGAATTTTCATTAAAAATAGTATTGGGTCGTTGCATCTAGGTTTTATATTGGTGTATTTTAGAACCCTTATCATTATAAAATGGTTGATAATACGTTTTTTTAAAAGTTAAAAGTGTTCTTCTCACCTCACCTATAAGAATCCAGCACTATCCACCATTATTCATAATAGAAAATAATTTTTTCTATGAAAATAACTCATAAATCACTTTCAATCATTTCTACTCTCATCATAGATGTATTATTTTGGTTAAAAACCAACCTTTGAATTATTATTGTGAAAACCTAAAATGGATACCCAAGAAGATGTATTGTTAATCAATAACAATTATTTTTATTTATTCTGCCAACTCCTTAAATTATTATTATAACATTATTATATAATAACCTCATTATCTAAAATATAGATTTTTTTAGATGTTCCTGGTATTTCCACCCACCGTCTAAACTTATATCAAATGTTTTATGAAATCATCATTAATATGTAGAACAAAATACCAAATTTAGAACCAATTTCAATAATTTTTTACATTACCACATCACAAAGATAAGAATAATGTTGGATTTTTTTATTTTTATATCATATTAATTATTTAACTATAAAATTTATTATTTGTTTACACAAAAATTAAAATTATCCATTTTTGGAATATGTGAATATTGCTCGTGTATATGATAGGATACTGCCACGTAATGAAATGTCATATTTTCATGCATTAATTAGATTAAAATAAGAATGGGTTTAATAAAATTATATGATATATTGGAAATAATAATTTTATGATAATTACAATATATATTTTACCATTATTTAATTCAATATTACTAGAAAAATGATAAATTATTCATGCGAATATATGACCAATCATTTATACTAATAGTTTCTTTCATTTTGTATCACAAAAAATTATGTATTACCCTAAATACATTTATAATTCGCAATTATTTTATTTATGTCATTGTTAAAATTCTGGATATTATGAAATATTGGTAAATGTAATAGGAGCAAAGTTAAAAAATTGAAACATATATAACAACAAAGTTGTTATTACCTAAAACGTAAGATTAAGATAGCATTTTAAATAAACATGAAATAAAAGGCCATAAGAAGATAAATTATGGTATAATATATATATATAATACATATATTATTGACATATATTTGTAAAAAAATATGATTTAAAATGTAAAACAGATATCATGACTGAATGTATAGAATATTTTTTCAATTACCTTCTTTTAGACATATGTTATTCTATACACCGATCATCTATTAGATGGTGTACATAAAACACCATCCACATGTACTGTTATAAATTTCTTTATAATGAATATTTTTTTTACTAGAAATATGTTATGGTTTGTATGGGTTAGAAATTCAGATGTGGCTTATATTTCATGTTGCAATCTCATCGTTTTTTTGGATTAGTTGTGATTATATTTTAGTTGAAAAAAAATTAATCTCCACATGAATATAGAATCACTAATTTTCATATCACATTTTTAGTAAATATATTAATAGTAATATTTTCTCTACATTTTGATGCATAAAATAATAGATAAAATGGTTATATAAAAATCTTACATTATTTTTCCCTTTTGTAGATAATTCAATTTCAATCCAAATAATTAATTTGGAAAATGTGCTAATTTTTTTTACTATTCTCCTATTATTAGTATTTTTCCCAATTTGGTATATTTGTTTTAAAAAAATGGAATACTCATATCATTTTATACAAAATGATAATTTTTCATGTAAATATGATAAGAAATGAATTTTTGTTTAATGTGTACTACATGACCAGAATTATATTCCTCCTTGAATAATAAATTCATTAAATCATCTGTTATTAATATTAAATTTTATTTTCCAATAAATGATCTTTAAAAAAGATTTTATAGATTTTTTTTTTCAGTGTATAAATGATATTTTGATCATGAAATGTTTTAAATGATATTTCAAAATATTTTTCCATATAAGGTGGCATATTTTGATCCCACCCATGTTTTACAAGGGATATAAACCAATTATTCCATAATTATTAATTCCCTAAATAGTTTATTATGAACTTAAATTTATGAAACTAACATTTATTCAACTGGTTATATTGTGATAAAATTATAATGAATCACAATTCATTTTTTATAGGTTAAGCCATGATGAAATGATGAAATGATGAAATGGTTAATATATATTAATATTTTACACATGTTTTTAAGGGTTTAAATGTTTATTACACAGATTTTATTTTATGGGTTTGGGATGTGATATATATTTGTCGTTATTGTGGCACACATATGTATGTTTTTCATTATGTGATGGTTGGAACCCATATCTCCCTCTAACACATTGTTAAAAATAATTTATATCTATTGAAATTGAATTGACTAGAATGGTGAGTGAACCCAATTCAGAAATCCATAGAAATCCATATTGTATACTTTAATGAATTTGGGACTAATTGGTGAATATTAAGATGGTTTTTGGAGTAAAAATATTCCTCAATGATAGCCTTGTAAGTGATCCTTGAGCAATATGGAAATGACAATCTTTGATTATATATATGAAAAATGTATGTCTTATGCTAATGTTTCGACGTAATGGTTCCCATTCATTGATTAACAAATGAATCACATCTGATTAACACTGAATCCTTATTCCATGACTCATGAATATGATTTTTTTAAAAGGGTTATGGTTTATAAAATTTATATTCATTTTCTCATTCCCCTATGTTTATGGTTTGTTTAAATATATCATTTATTTTCCCTTATAAACAATTTTATATCAACCATTCTAATAATTTTTTTTCAAATGTTATAATGTATTGTAATAAATATTATGTGTCACAATAGGGTTTTATTAATTAAGATAATACTAGGAGATGATGTGGTTTAATTATGAACCTAAATTTTCTATTTCTTATTGTCCAGGTACAATAAATAATTTCATTCAATGAGATTGTGTTTGTGTGTTGTAATAAATAGTTTTCAAAAATGATATAATATATAGGTATGAAAACCATATGTAACTATAATATCATTATTTACATTAGTGATATAACATTAAAATTTATTCCTTTTATGATGATTATTATTATACAATTTAGAAACATGAAGAGTATAAGATTATTATATATCCATTTTGGGGGTATATATTGTCATTAAAAATTTTATTTAAAGAATAGATAGTAAATTAATTATGGTTTATTTTATTTATCCAAATATAATGATTCAAGAAAATTTTGAATCACTAATTATTAGTAAATATATCCCAAAAATATGTGTGGGATATAACCCAAATTTAATTTCCCATATTTCATGAACTATTTAATATTTATTTTTCTCAATGATTTTTAAAATGATGAATGGACATTCCAACCATATATATATGCCTAGAGTATATCCCATGCATAGAAGAAGATCTATTTTCCATGAATTCCTCCTTACCATCATACAATAATTTTATTTATGTATCATCATTAGGTTTTATTCCTTTTCATGTATCTCTAATATATAAACAATGGTTTCATAATGTTGTAATTCTGATAATATATATTATAATCACTTTATTTTATATTGTATTTCACTTTGGATATATTATTATCCCTTAGTCATATATGTTTAATCAAAATGAGATGTTCTTTGGAGGATTTTATTTTTATGAGAATCATAATTAGATTTCATGAGGAATCCAAGGCCATGATTCGTTATGAAAATAATCTATAATAATACCATAAGTGGTTGTGTGGTTGTATGAAATTTTAGGGGTTAATTATTATTATACAGTTTGAAATATTATTTTTTATCAGTCGTTCTATATATTATTTCATTAACATAATCAATTGTGTTAAATATATATTCTCTTCTGTTCACCCTTAATGTCTCAATTTCTTTGAACCATTAATTTTATTATTTTTACAAATAAAAATAATAAAACTATTAAGGTTTTTAAAAAGATTTGATAATAGCCTACAAACCTAAATAAAATGGTTAACATAATAAATTTAATATTACCTCATATAAAATCCTTAGAATATCATCAAATTATCTTCTATACTTATTTTGACATCTTGTATAAAAGAAAAATAGAAAATATAAGCATTATATAATGATCAATGTTTTCCTGTGATCTTAGATATGTTGTAGTGGTGCAAGATAAAACATTTTTTACACCAACACAGTTAATGAATATATTTATGAATTTATATTTTTGTTTTAAAATTATTATATACCGTTAAAAATCTCTATAATTAACTATGTCTTTATTAACTTATTTTGATCTTAACATGTATTAAATTGTATTGAAAAATATATGAAAACAAATAGAAAAAAAACATTTTGGATATATTCTCAAACTATTTTTAATAATATATAATTAATTTTACTCACATTATTTATCTTACATAACTAATTTTAATAATATATCTTAATAATGTTTTAGATATCCTCCAAAATAATTAATTGGTTGACATAGAATTATAATAAAATTGTAACAACCCATCATCACCATTCAAACAAAAAATAATAAAACCCCATGGGAATTTTTAGTATTAAAAATATATATCTATAATCTATTTTTTATGAATAGAGATACTAATTATAGTTACATGGTTAGGTTAGATCACTGGGAGGAGTATATAAATTGGTGAACCCTTTTTATTTCTTTTATCATGACATCTAAATTCAACAGGTCTTTCTAGTTAATTATTATATCCAATCCTCTTGTTATCTCTTATCTATAATTTGATGGATAGAATGTGAAATGAAAAATATATAATGATTTAAAAGGTTTTACATTGAAAACATACTCATTTATTGGTTCATTTATTGTTAGGTGACTTGATTTGTCGGTAATGAATCAATTGGACATATTAAAAAACTATATTTTGAAAACATTAAGGGATAATCTCATGGAATTATTAGGAAAAAAATATCCCAAAATTTATAGTCATTATGTGATCTAAACCATATCTTCAATATGGGTTCATTATTGAGACCTCCCACTAATATAATCCAAATATAAAAAATAATCTTACTACCAGTTTATTGGATCTTTATAATACCTCAAAATAGTTACTCGTGGGTCCTCCTGAACTCATCCTTGAATAATTCTTCAATCACACTACCTATAGATGCAGTGTTTCTCGACATTTTTCTTATCAAATTAAACACATCCAATTCCCAGTTGGATCACTCTACCTTGATTACTTCTATATAGAAATGAATCTCATTTCATTCCAATTCTCATCACTATTATTATCTCATCCATTTACTCATACGATATATTGGATTTTATGGGTTAACCTCTTCCACACATAGAGGAACTTATTCTCTTTCAAAAGTATCTGGGTCTCTCTTAACATTCAATAACACAGTGTTCATGAGTTCTCTTGATGTTTTATCACTTAGTGTTCTTCAGTTCCAACAAATTAATATTCCCAAATAATGGATAATATCATTTATAGTCAAAATATAAATAATCATTTATCATTTTGTGTTTGTATCATATTTTCATTTAATTTGTTCAATGGATTTCCAATTTAATATTTTCATTGAAAAAAATGTTGATTCTTAGTGATGTATTCATTTTTAATTTTCTAGAGACCCATATTGGTTCAATATTCATCACATGACAATATATTCAGTGATTCAAAATCATATAAATTATCCATGTGGATCTCATTGTTGGGTATATATTGTATTTCATCTACACCTTCTTCTCAACCACTTTTTGTATCCTTTATCTCTAAATGAATCATGTGATTTAATCATGACGTCTCACAAAATGGCCATCAGTTATTAAACATGTCATGATTCAGCACACTATTCCTAATATATGACCCTCTAAAATTAATCACACATCAAAAATTTTTTGTAAATACATTCATCACAATTTCCATGCATCACATCCTTCACTATGGTATAACCCACTTGTACGAGTTCTAGCATTCGAAATAAATAAATAACTCAGTTTAGATCAAAAAGAGTTGTGAACTCATGTGAAATAAAATACAAGAGTAAAATTATACATAGATGGTTCAAATTTTCAATTGATTCAAAATTCATGATTCTGAATATATTATCATTGAATAATAGGAGATAAAAAATTTTAATTTAGTTTTGTGAGATATTTATTAGGATATATGTAATATTTTTCACTATAAACCCACACATTTTCTCCCTCTAATAGCTATATTTTTCATTAATGTTTTCATATTTATTCATTTCTCCACTCCACACTGAAAAATGAACTCTACATTCAACATTATGTCATATTATTACCCAATGTACAAATTCTATGTTAGTTCGTTTTAAAAAATATAAATATTGAACACATATATTCTATAATTCACTAATTATAAATACACGTTTTTTTTCATTCATATGACTCTTCAACTATATCAAATAAACCACAAATTTTTAATATACCAGTGTACCCGTATCAAGAAACACTTTTCTTCATTTTTATAATTATCATCACATAATCCTAATATGTAAGGTTTTTTCTCAAATATTCCCATTATAATTTTTTTGAGGGTTAAAACATAGAATCTCACGTTTTATGGCATGTAAAATGGTAACATATCACTTATCATCACTCAATCTTATCCAGGTACAATGGAACTATGTCACTTATCTCTAATTAATAATAACAACTTATCTTAATTATAGAAACATTATATATTAAAAAAATTAAATCCATGTGATGGAACAAGGATCTATCCCATTAGATTTTTTTTTCAAAGCCAAAAATTTATAAAATTTTACTAAATGATCATTCCTTTCATATCCTTATTGAAAATAAATGTTACGGATACTGAAGGAGTCAAATCTCATTCTTATTAACCTTTATTTTTTTTTGAAATAGGTATACTCATACAAATTGATTCTCTATTTTTATTTCAAAATAATATTCTTATTTACTAATGTTATAATAATGTATTAAAATGATTCCTTAGTAATTATCATTTTGATGATCTAATGAAATTCTATACGGTAAAACCAAATATATAAACTAATACATACATTATAATGATATTAATATTATCTATAAATAATATTAATGTGATACAAATCATAAAGAATCGTTAAATGATATCAATAATTTATTTTTTAATGGAATTGATGATTTAATATATAATTATATTTTACAACCATATTTATGTGTTAATTACTTAATTTTATTATTATCACATTTACTTTAATAAAATAAGGCTTCATAAGGGATGTTATTTTTAGGTCCATCAGTGATAGCCTTAGTCCACTCCCCCTTACTGTGCATTTCCTTCAAATCACTAAATTCTAGAACACTTAAACAGTAAATAGTAATAAGGTGCAAAGATACAAAACATCATATTTATATATTTATGGATGAGAGTGTCCTCTCCTCCAATATGTTTCATTCATCAATGATTTTTCATTTTGAAGACTCGTTCTACTTATCCAACTTATTTAATGGTTATAGAATTCCTATGGTAACATGATTCTTTTAATCATTTATATTATTTCATTTTATGGGATTGTTTTTAATAATTATTAGGGGAAAGGAAAATTATTCCTTAGATATTGTCTTAATCCCCATTCTTTTTTCATATTAAGGTGATATTTCTGATTGAAATCTTGATGAAGTCTATCAAACATTCCCATTTTTTCAACATGGTGTTATAACTTGTAATTTTTTTGTATTACATTAAGAAAAAATTTTGTTGAATTTTTTTACCAATTTATTATTATATGAATAATCATAACATGTGTGGTTATTTTTCCTCATTTATAATAAATCTATATTTATTTTAGTTTCAAGTAAACTATACCTTGTTGTTTTTTTCTTAAAACTACTATATTCTTTTAGAATTTATACTCTTGATAGTATTACATTTATTATTTTTAATTATTACACCTTTTAATTATATCTATAAGATTTTTAGTGAATATTTTTTCATGAAATGAATTTCTTTGAGACATAATATTCTTTAAAACTATAAGTATCCTTTTATGTCATATCTTTTATCATGTCATTGAGTCTTTCCTACTTTATTTCCAAAAATATACATTACATAATGAATCCGTTTTATTATTTCTTATTTATTATATTCTAAAACTAAAATTATCATTTATATTGGAGTCACATTTCTATAGATTTATTAGGACAATATACCTATATTTTGACCATTAAAGTATGAATATTCTTACAATAATGATTTAGTTTCACCTCAAAAATAGGAAATTGTATATACCATTTTATTGGGGGTTGTCTTCTCTTTATCATTGAAATATTAATCCTAAAGATATAAATATTATTTATAATATTTTATCCAGGTATTCATCGTGATTTAATAATTATGAAATTAATATTGAATCTTATTTAGTTCTCTATTATTTGAAGCCATATATTCATTAAGAACATCCATAATCATGAATTTTCATTCATACATCACCTTATAAATCATAATCTCTTCTAAATAATCACCATATATTGGAATCTCAATCATCATGATCTTCTATTATATCCTAATATATTATTTATTAAAGGGTTTATAATCTAAATAATGCCACTAACAAATATATAGTTTTTCATCCTCTTCTTCATTCCATGAAGTTTATTCATGCTTTTGGACCGTAGTTATGAATGGTATGTGATTCTAAGAGGGATGATAAATTGAATCACATGATGATGATGAGTCTTTATACTCTTATTTACTAAAAAATTACACTAAAATTTTATATAAGGATTATTTTCTATTATATGATCATCTATTAATATTTTTTAAGACCACAAAAAGAATGGTATTCATCTATAAACTCACAATCAAATTTATAATTTTTCCTCTTAGGATAATTATTTTAAATGTAAAAAAGCATATATAGTTAATGTAATTAGGAGGTTTATTGACTTCAGGCATTGACCATTATTATTTAATAGTCATTAAAGTAAGAGACATGATTTCTTGTATTATCAATCATCATTGTCATATAATATTGACAGTTTTTTATATTTCTTTATTATTCAACATGATACATATAATTTATTTAAATTCTATTTTACATTCATATTTTCCATAAATAGATTAGTTTTTATCATCACATAATTTAATAGAGTGTTATACAGTTCATCAATAGATGAATCATGAGTTTTTTTAAAAGAATATATCTTTAAATCAAATCATTCTAAATTATTTCTCATTAACTTCTTCAAAAAAGTGGAATCATCATTAACATAGATATAAATTACATTCTCATTGACCCTGATGAATTAATCAGAAATTTTTTCCTCATATATAATCTAGATATCTTCTAAGTATTTTCCTCTATATCTGATGCTTTAAATCCTGGAACATTAGATTCCTTCATGAATATTATCAATATTTACCCCACAACTCATTTTATATTTTACGTTATATTATGTTATTTAATATAATAAATAATAGGGATTAAATTATATAATTACATCCTTCCCATCTACAACTACATTTCCCGTTTTAAAATATTCATTGGAGGACCTATTTTATTTTGTGTAAATCCCGCTGTTACCACACCACTAAGCTCAATACCTTATTATATTATATATAATAGTATCACGTTTAACCATATAAGAAATTTTTTCCAAATAAAATAGTGCATTTTTGGGTATTTACATGATTTTTATTAACAATGTATCTATCTTAGTTGAATATATTAGAGAGTTCATTGGTATTTATTTCACTTGTAGTTCAAAACATTATTCAGATCCCTAAGAGGGGGAGGGGTGAATGAGTGATCCCTTTTTATTTTTAAAAATATTAATTATTAATTAAATATTAGAATCTAGTTAAATATTATATACAAATCATATATTATAACCCATATTTACATCAATTGGGAACATGTAATGGAATATCACACAAGGACATAATACATTCATACATTAAAGCCTATAATTACCCAAGTTTGAGTCATGTTACAATAATTGTTTTCAATATAATAAAATTTAAGATAAATATCAGTACTTATCTCTTTATATAATTTTTTATGGTCTCATGAATAAAAGACATAAAATATCTTAAAATGTATATAATTATAGAGACCAAATGAGACACTTCCTAAAAGATTTTTTACTAACATACTTAATGTGGAATCCATTTATAATAAGTGGTTTTCCCCACATCCTTTTTTTGTTATTTATAATCACTCATGAAAATAATTCCTGGTTCCAATTGAGATAATACTTCAACATGTATATGCCCAATTTATCCCTTGGTGCACTATACACAAACCTTGATTACCTTCATGTAATCAAATAATGTTCTATTGTTTGATCAGCCACCCTTCCTCATTTTAATTATTATAGTGAATCTTATTTGAACACCATTTTCATTTCACCTATTCTTTATTAATTTCATACATATCACATCCTATATTTATAATTTTATCCAATTATATTAATAATATATATTCATCATTGGTTTTTATGTTCTGAATTCTCTCTAAATTAGGTCACACACAGTGATTATAAGTTGTCACATAGTTTTTCCACAATACCTTATTCTCTATAAACATATTTATATTAAAAATATAATAATATATATCTATATTATAAATTATAAATATTTATTATCCATGATTTTGAAATTTACATTCTATTTTCTCATTAAAATCAATCAATGAACTTCTAATTTTATTTCATCATTAAAAAACATTTTTATTCCCAATCAAATATTTTATATCAATTTCATAAAGTGAAATATTGGTTCTATATTCAAGGGAATGAAATATTTATAATAATAATAATATGAATCATTAATGTGTTCCTCATTAAAATAGAACATATCGTATCTCTGTAACATTAGTTTCCCCATCCGCTTTTATTTCCTTCATATCTTCTTGATTCATGTTATTTTAGTCTAACATCTTTCAAATCAATCATTGATTATGAACCAAGGAATGGTATAAATCACAATTTCATATAGGATACCCAATAAAATAATAAAAACATCACCATATAATGGTTATAACAATCTTCTAAAATTACATACACTACAACCATCCGTATTATCCAGCCCTCTTTTAGCTAAATTATATCTCAATATTTTCCATTACAAATATTAAATAATAAAGTGTGTTAATATAATTGTTATTTTTAATCTATTAATATTTTGTTTTAAAATGGAAAATCATATTATTCAATATTCTAATATTAAAATTTATTAAAATATAATATTTTCAAAATAAGAGTTCAAAAACTGTCATTAAATGTTTTTAGATCCATGTTGGGCCATTTTTACTCTAAATAGATTTAAAATAACTCTATATATCTCTATAAAACCATATTTTATTGTGAATAAATTAATATTATCCATTAATCAACCATTAATATATATATTCAAACTATATGTTAAACTTTCCATCAACCATGTACTCTTTATTGAAACACTACATCACTACCTTGGAAAAATTTCATGCTATAAATCATAAATTAAATACATCACTCACCTTAATTATAATTCATTTTTAAATAGTCAAATTCCTCATAAAAATCATAAAAAACACATCCGATATTTTTTATAATATTGTACTATCATCCACTTGTAGTTTTTAGGATTATATTTAAGAAATACTCATCAATCATCATATTTATGGTTTATTCCTTGAATTTTTCCATAAATTTTATTGTATTGAAAAACATATATTTCTAATATATTCCTTGTAAATGGTAGTAGATTATGTATCTTAGCAATTTTATTTCTAAGTACAATGTGAAAAACTCAATTATATCCAACACATATTGAATCCATTTCATAATCATGGAATCATTCCTAAATGAAATCAAATAAAATTATTGAATATGGAAATGAGTTCTATAAAAATATCATTTCCACTCAAGGTACAAAGGGGTTTTGAATGAAATATATCAAATATATGTATCTAAATTCATTTTTCCATTAGTTTTATATTGAAAATTTTACATGTAATTATATAATCCATTCCTCCTGTAAATTACGTTTCCATGATATATAGACTATGTCACTCTCATATAAACAACTTATATATTCTTGATATTTCATGTACAAACTGTATAGACTCATGATCATGCCACAAGACATTTCAACAAATGTATAATAACATAATAATCCAATAAAAAAATATATAAGGTACTAAGATTTATTTTTTTCAGCATTTTCATACACATCCAATTAAATATTAATCAAGGGAACCTACTCTCTACTCCACATGTGTTATGGAAAATATAATTTTTTGTAAACTAAAACCACTAACTTGATAAAGAATATTCCCAACCAACACATGATTATATGATCCTCAAGGCTGGTATAATAAATTTATAAAATATAAATATTCCAAAAATATATAAATTTTTATTATCTAGAAAGTGATTCAATTTGAAGAATGTACCCAATAAATTTAAAATTAATTGTTTTTCACACTCTATGTGCTAAATGTTATGGGTTATCTAGTATTAATTACTATTTCTTTACATCATTATTGAATTTCTTTCACTATGGAATATATTATGCACACTAATCTTTACTTTTCATCATAACCTATAGTTCTCAATGATGACTGTCAATTTGGGATAACTCAAAGACATGCATCAAAAGGACAATTACAAGATGAATTCATGTAATAAATATATCTATGATTAACTAATGATAAATTTATGATACCCATTTCATATTTCTTTGTAAATTTTATATAATATCCTTTAATAGGTTAATGTATATAAATAAATATTATTTTAATAATAGAGTTATTAGTATTCATATTTTCTATGTTCGAATCATTAAATATAACATTTAGGATGTTTACTACTCAAATATATGATAACATTTATTATTCCATAAAATTATAATAATCCCTTAAATAGATTATTTTTTATTAAAAGAGATTAATTTTTCCCTACTTCGTGAAATTCTAATACCTTAGACAAGGATGAGAACATTCCCGACTTATGGTTAAGTGTCTTCTCTAATAAAAACAAAGTGGATTCCTTAGTCAAATGCAGTTTAAGGACACGTTACTATATATAAATAAACCCTTAAAATTATATAATAGACATACCATATATACTATATATATATATAAATATATATATAGGGAAAATCTCTACCATTAGTGAATATAATATTTCTGAAACCCCACATATAATTTCAAAATATTAACACGAAAATTGTGATTGAAATTAGGTGATTCTGAGTCATTTAACGGTTTTACAAATAATACCATCATGGATGACCACATTTCCACACATTGAAATCAAGAATTCTTTTATGGAATACATATGATGATAATATTTGGGCATGATATGTGAACGGAATTAGAACATTCCCACTATAGTCAAAACACATTATACTCATCATATTAGTATAACATTGTTAACATACAAGGGATATTATTTTACATTTCAACAACTTTTTCCTATAGATAATTGTAAGGACTGATCTATTTATGAAGGAACTAACCATTTATTTTTCAAGATGAATATATGGTAAAATCAAGGTAATTATTTACTATGGTTTGATGATGGTCCTTGGATTTACCAAAGATTGTATGGAGATAATATTTATAGAAATTGGTTTAATAATATAGACAAGTTATTAATTGAATTTGTGCACCCAAACTAGATGGTCTCTTCCAATAGACTAGGATAAAATGTTCAATATTAGATGCAAATAATTTCATAATGAGTGAAACTCTAGGCTCATAGTAGATTGAGAAACTGAAGATTATTTACTATGGGATTTTCATGGTTGGAACACTATTTGTGAAACTATGCAACCTAAACACATGGGGCTTATCCTTATGTAGTTTCTTAAGCACAGTTTGTACATGGTTTGGTAAAACATGTACATTAACCATGAACCCTTATATTTCATGGTGTAATTACCTTCCTCAGTCACATGTCCTTATAACCTTATATTATATTTACTATATTCACTTATAGAAGATTAAATGGAGCTCTATCCTCATGTAGCTATCATTTTATCCAAATCCGGGATTTTAGCTAACTCCCCCATCTAAACTCAAAAGCATGATTGATTAAAAGAATCAGATTCATCTCAATAAGTCATAATCATATATTACATTCAATATAAGGTTCTTTTGGGATCCAATAAAATATTTTGAGTATGTTCATTTTCCACATTTTTATTAAATTATACAATTTCATAGATCTATTCTTAACTACTCCAAATATGAGGTTGAGATCGAGAGAAAATTTATTTATGGCCTTGAGGTAATTGGTCCCATCATCTTCCACATAATTTATAATATCTCATAGTTATGTCATCATACCATGTGGCTTATTTTTCCATGAATAACCATTTTATTGATCTCATCATATAAAATTTATCATCTCACCATGATTATTTCCTTTGATCATTATTTAGTTTTGTAGAGGGTGTTAAACTCTTTTATGGACACAACATGGGTGTTCCAATTTGAGTTTCCCCCTATGGTTAATTATTCGAATTCCAATAATTCCTATTCAACATCCAACATAAATTATAAATGGATCATCCGTCTATTATAAATGCTTCATTTAACCTTGTTACCTCCAATTTTCTTGCCCATCTATAATTGAATTTTCTTATATATGGAACTTCCCCAATGAACATGTCAAATTTTAAATGATCCATATTCAATATAAATTATATTTACTTTTTCTAGTAATTTAAATGGGTAAAATTATATGAAATAAATTATTCATCATGGTATAAATTATTCAAGATAGATAAAGGGTTATATTTAATGATGTTAAATGGGTGGTAAGAACACACTTATGTTTATGTTGTACCAAATACCCAAAGAGAATTTTAATTCCTTGTATATAATTGAACATGTCTAACATGTCAATTGAGAGATATTTCTTCATTAGATATCTAAAATATATAATTATTCCTAGAAAATTGATGTTGTATGCTGGTAATTCATATGGTTAGAATAAATGTATCATGTTCCCTTACGTTTAGAGTTCAAAATGACATCTCCCACCATTGAAACTAATTGAATGTTTGGGTAGATGAATTACATCCTTTGTTTGAGCGTTGTCAGGATAACACACTCACCATCTCGAGTGGTGAGTGTGGATTCTCAGAAACATTTTGAGATTTAGGTCAGGTACCTTATTAAATTTTTCTATAGTCTTATTAAACTGGTTATTGATGTCTGAGTTACGCCCCAGTACTTCCAATGATTAGTATTCCAAATATATGGATAGTTACATCTGAATGTAATTTGTTCATATAGTTGGATATAATATATATATATACATATTATAAATATATAATATTAATATATATATTGACTGATTAGTATTCATTTTTTGAAAATGAGCTGATGTAGGTAGACATTCTTGGTTTCTTATCAAATACTAATAGAGAAATCAATTATTTATTTATCTTTGTTAAATAAATAGTTATGCATGGACATTTTTTATATATTTTCACTACATTTATTATTTTTAAAAACTATTGGTGGTTCCCAAATGACATTTTTAACTCACACCTTACTCGATCTTCCTTTGGTACCCAAGAATATTACCTTCATGCATGTACGTGTAGTTGAAAGAACCCATCTACACGTTATTGATATTATTACATGAAAATTGAGAATAAGAGAAGGGTCCAAGAAAATCATGATATTATAGTGGATCCATTTTTTTTGGTTTTATAATTTTTGAATACTATTATTGTATCTTCATGTCCCATAGTCTGTATATGTTTATTAGTCTTCCATGTATCCTTCAATATTAACCTAACTCTATGGGTTTTTATATTATTATCACTTGATAAATTACATATTATTCAAATAATTATTTAACTCGCATATTTATTATATTATTATACTGTTGTATGTTTATTGTTGTATCTATTATGACCCTATGATAAGAGGGTATGTTTTACCACCATACAACCATTACACCCTCACTAATATTCAGCATCATCTGGCCTATAGAGATACATGCTTTAGGACATTTGTCCCACCATCTCTGAGAATTGTTTAATTGGATCCTAGTAGGGGACATTATAATGTGGTTTTATATGTTAATTTTTCATTTTTATTATTTTTTGGGTATCATACAAGATAATTGGTTTTGATGGGTTTTATAAGTGACATTATGCCTAAACATAGCTTCCCCACATATAGGGGAAACCAAAATTTCATGGGATGGATAATTTCAATTATTGATTGTTCTGTATTTGTAAATATGGATTCCCCATTTGGTGACACACATGAAATGTGATGTTATTCATATTGGTATTTTTTAAATGAATATTTTATTATCATGGCATGTGGGAATGTGGTCATTTTGATAGACAACACATCATTGTAAGAACAATAGCAATAATATGCCCTGAAATTTTCACTGCAATGTCTAAATTTTAGCTTTCATTTCCTATTTCATATTATTAGATACAAGATAAGGTATAAAATTTTGCTAAAACTTCATGTAAGGATTTAAAAAAATATTACAAACATAACAGGAATGGCTTAACATAATAGTATTTGTTCTATATATTAAAGGGGACACCTTAAATATTCAATTACAGAATTTTGATCAATGGAAAATGGGTTGCACGGGCTGGAACAAGTTATGTTGTGGGTTTAATGGATTTCTTATTTTAAAAAATTAGATGTATGGTTCCTTTTTTGTCATAAATAGTTTACCACCTAATTTTATAATATTATGTGATTTCAATATTTGAATTATCATAGGTTTAATAGTATTGTGACTTCAAAAGTGATATTAATTGTCCTATTTATTTTAATAAGAGAATTAGACCCAATCCCGACCATATTTATGGGCAGTGTTGTTTAACTTATGTTTTGATGGAATTTTTTGGTCTATTTATATCATATAGATATGGATTTGAAGTTGGAATATTATCATGATCATTCTTATAGGAAGTATTTACCCATGTCCATGTTTTCTATCTAAAAAAATCTCAATTTATTAAACCTATTGTAAGGCATGTTTCTATCTTTATAGTATCTTTCCACCAAGACATCCTCTGATCACATTACCTGATAGTAATGATGACCATGTACCTAAGGTCTCATTCCATGAATGAAAAGGATTCTTCTTTTATAACCCCTTATGTATTGTTTTCATATTTTTTATATGGGAATGAATGCCCAATTCCAAGAGGTATTTCTATATAAGAAGATGAATACTCAATGTGTCATTATACCCGCCCCATGTTTGTCAGAGTTAGATATGGTATTTCAATTATGTCGTTCTCCCACATTCTAACTGAATATAGGACCACATGCTTCAATGTCATGGATTGAAGCTATCCTATATATATTTGATCATCTGTAGATTCCCCTAGGGAGGATGGTCAAACCTATAGAGTAGATTCTATTTGATTCATCCAAGATGTGGTGGGATATTTTCACCATGGTATTTCTACATATAGGTATGGTTTGGGTGGATTTCAATAATTTCATCTTATAATGCAATAATTTAATTAATCATTTATAGTTTAGGTTTGGATTAGTGGTAATCAGTCCTTAATTCTACATGTAAAATTGGGGTTCAAACCCATTGGGAACTGGGATTGTAGCAGCACAGTAGCATAATGAAGTAGTGGGAGCACTGTGGTAATGGCAGACACTATAGCGGTGGTAGGGTACTGTAGCGACGGTAGGGTACTATAGTAACAGTGGGTTCTGTGTGGTACTGTAGTGGTGTATGTACTGTAGCAGTACTTTTCACAGAATGGGTCTTGGGCCAAAAAAAGGGCTTATGGGCCATGTAATGAGCTAAATAGACACTGCGCCTTTAGGCTATGTAATGGGTCACCCTCTACCTAATTAAAGAGGTCTTTTATTTCATTGTATAATAAATGAGGATTCAGTCCCATCCTTTAAAAAAAATTAATAATATTTATTTCCCCAGACTCTATGGACTGACAGAGCAACATAATTCTTGAACCTGTAGTATATAAGTATGCATGTTATGAAATAATCATATCTATTCACAGAGATGAAGTGGTTTGGTCCATAATTAATGTTTGATTATATTATAACATTCATGTAATTGAGGGATGGGATGGTATATACTATCTAGTTGTAGGTAAATATATTTTTGTTGAATATTATTTCAGGAATCATCAACCAAACCGATATCATAGAGGAAATTTGGATGGAATCTGATGGTTTGAGTTAAGTAGGTTCAATACCTAGATCTAACTGTGCATTATCCTCTCATAAATAGATATATATTGATGATACTCATCTAAATTGAATAAATCATTATCCCATTTTAAATTATTTTATTATGTTTCACCAATGAAGCAATCCATGATATACAAAACCCCATTTCTTATAGGTTCTATTGAAATGAAGTGGATGGGGAAGAACTAGAAATATGTTGTGCCTATGTAGAACATTACCATCAGTTCTTAGTGAGTGGTGATCTCATCCCACTACACATTTTGGATCGAGGGTAGTATGATCATGTTAGATAAGATGTTTGGATACCATAAGTCGATTTTTCTATTGTAGCCATCATGGAAGAGGCAGTCAAATATATGATTCCCATCACCAGTAGAACAATATTTCTCATGATAGTTATGTAGTGTCATAGGGTCAGGGTACATTCAAATTACATGAATTCCAACCTTCTATTGCATATAATATCACTAATCCATCTAATGTATAAGGTATTAATCTAATATCACCAAATTTAGTTTCTTCTTTATTTGATTCGAGAATGTATCACACTTTTGTATCTGAGGAAATCATGAAGAGACAAGTAATTAAGATAAATAATTACTATGGTTATATAATGCTCAATAACCATTTTGGAATCTTATAAGATGGTTTTCTCATTTTTAGGTATGTCCACATGATATTAGAGGATACCCTTTGACATGGAATTGTTCATCCTCAATATGATTTGATTTCTAGTAATCCTTGAAATGGATAGGTTTTATCCCTATCAATATCATGTTAACTCCTATTGTTAGAAGTTAATGATCACATAAACATATGGAATTGGAAATCTACATATGATATAATGGGATTTCAGTGTCCCTCGAGGTGCACCAAAGAAGCGCATGACTAGAAATGTGATAACTCATATTTATAGTCTTTTCCTAGATGACTAGGGGACATGACTCATAGATTTTCTTCCTATAGTAGAGTAATATAGGGACATATTTCTATTTTATTTCCATATTATTCTTCTATTGTGATAGGTATAATTCCCCATTGATCTCATTTGAGGAGTATCTCTAGTAACCATTCATCCAGATATGATGGAACCAATGGTGATTTTGGAGCTCAATAACCTATTGAACAATATAGAGGCCAAATGATTCATACACCCCGTCACATATCCTTGTGAATAACTGGTCCTATTTTCTAGGATGTTATATAGTCCCTCAAGAGTTTTGTGGATTACCATCGATTATACCATCTCACAAAAGAAGAATTATTTTCCACTACCTAGAATCTATTACCCATTGATCAGATCTATGGAGTGAAGCTATTTTTAAAGATAGATATGAGTTAGGATTATTATAAGGTGTGTGTTTAGACATCATACATACATCACACATATTTAAGGAGTATTTATGGTAATTATTAGTAACTCATCATGCTGTTTGGATTCACGAATACACCTATAGTATTTAAGACTCCTATGAATTGATTTTTTCATCTGTATATGGATTAATTAATGGTATTATTTTTTGATTATATCCTCGCATATTCACTCTCTAGAAATGACAAAGGAACAAATATGGATATCAAGTTGAATAAATAGTGAGAGCATCAAATATATGTTATGATCAGTAAATGAAACTTTTGAACCTATAAAGTTCATTTCTGAGGTATTTTCATCTCAGAGTCAAAAGCTTCAATATACCCATAGAATGTGAGAGAAATATTTTTGTGGAAAATGACCAAGAATTCCATTGATTGTGAGAGTTTTATGGGTATTTGTTTTCATATAAATGATACTTATTTAAAAAAAATTTGCCTCCTTTAAGTGCCTCTTGTGGGTTTATCAAATAATGTTCGGAAATTCATATGGTTATACGCTTGTAAAGTAGTATTTTAAAAGTTTAATGGTCTTTTAACATCATCATAACTAATACTAAATCAATCATATCAAGGAGGGAGTTATACAATATACTATGACACATTAGGTATTGGGATTAGATCTATTATAATGCAGGAAAAGTGAGTAATTGTGAACCAATCTCATCATTTAAAGATTCATGATCAGAATTTTCTAACACATGACCTATAGATAACTACAGTTTCTCAAGCTCTACGATATTAGAGACACTATTTACTTGGATTGTAATATATGGTCTTCAATAATCAAAAAATCATCAAGTACATGTTTACAAAATGGGATATCATTCTTAGACAATAATTATAGGTTTAGTACCTACATTAATTTGATTTTGTGATTTCCTACAAAACTGGTAAAAGAAATGTTGTATCTACTGATCTAAGCTGGAAGACTCATAGACATGACATTTATGAATCTTGTACTGAATAGAAAACTATGGAATTGTTTTCAATTAAGAACATTAATTTTTTGAAAGACCAATGTCTGACTATCCTCTCAACCTTAGTAATGATTTATACTCTTCTAAAATTGGTATGAATGAGAAATTTATCTTATTTAGAGTTCCTTATACTAAGATAAATCATTTCACAATATGATAAATATTCATAATGAACCATGGATTAGGATTACAAATTTTTATTCCATGGGTGTCTATGGGTCACAGTAGACATCAGTGGGAAGTTAATGGAAGAATTGCAAGCCTCTTCATTGGATGTTCACCTTGGTGTCACCAAAATGTATTGAGATCTACGATCCCAATATTGGTGGATATGACTAAATTTTGAGATTTATAGCTTCATCATTAAATCTTCTTCTTGTCTACAGTTGAATATATAACATCAATTCCTAGATGGGATTTTCCTGCCATTCCCCATTATCGAGTGGGTGGGGGATAATCCTTCAATGGACATCTTGATCGATTTAGCTAGATCGCCATATGGAAATGATAATTTTTTTGATGCAATTGATCATTTTTTGAAGTACCCATACAAAGTTTCCATGGGAGAGACCACTTATGATGATTATATAGGATGGATAGACTCCATGGAGGTTTTACGTCATCATAGGTCCTCATTCATTTTTTTACTGAAATACCTGCTTTAGGTCATGGTTTTGGAAGGGGTTATAGATTTAAAGGAATAAATAGGTTCTTTTGAGAATGACCGACCACCCACAATATAATTTAGGAAAATATAGTATTATTCTTGTTTTATAGGAAAGTATATATGATGTGTCCTTGAAATTAGGGGCTTAAGGGAGTAATACATTGTCCCTCGCTATTTGTATTTAATTATATCTTTGAGGCTACGACCGAGCTAGATCCTTGTAAAGACCTACTTGGTGGGCCATTCCAGTCACACTTATGATAGCTAGAGGTATGGTAAGAAGCTGTGATTGGACCATGGAATATGATGTATACTGTTGAGAAAGTACAACTGATAAGAGAGGGCAGGATGAGAGCTACGTTCAAATTTTAGTATTATGCCGACAACATTGATGACCTCTCAAATTTCAGGTCGAAGACTGGGTTTTGTTCTGAGTCAAGCCAATGTTTGACCATATACATATTCCTACGTACAATACCCTCCCATCAATTTTTTTGACTCAGAGAGGTTGAGAAATTGATCATACACATGTCTAACTATTTAGCACTTCCATATAGGAACCAATCAATGAAATATGTATTTTACATGTGATTTCATTTATTATATCATCCAAAACTATCACATGTCTTTTAACATGAATAGGGTTAACATGATATTGATGCTTTTTTCAAGGAGTATTTTGTTCTTGTTGTTTATCTGAGCGTGTATAAAATTTGAGGTAGGTCAGTGCTGTATGTACAGGTGCAATGGTATCATGTGATTATTTCAAACATAACCTTAGAACATAAAGCTAATATTCATTCTCAGTGGATGGATATTTTCTATGAAAACAATCATTTACCATCACATGGATATATAGGGTACATGTTACATTATAGAGGGGATGTTTTAATGTCCCATATTTTAATTAATTTATGGATTATTTTTTATTTAAATATTTTGTTTAATCTTGGTATACATGAACTATGAACTAAGGATGGTTTTAGGAGTTTTTTGGTCTTGTTCATAGACCTGAGTTCCTGAACGATGGCTAAATAACATGTTTGAACATTTTGTATAAATTGTGTAGCCCATCATATAAGGCCACTTCATAGACTATAGGAAAAACCAAAGTAATGCAGGAACTACACTACTTGTCAAAAACCATGTTACTCCAGGCTTACGATAGTTTCGAAAACCGCATGTTTTTAATAATGGTATTTTACATGTTTTGTGAATTATTTTACAAACTATGAACCTTAACCGTGTAGGGAAATAAATTATGTAGTGTCGTGTGGATTTTTTTTCACACGATTTCTTAAACTATGATTCTTAATATTTTAGGGTGAAATTACCATTTATCCCTCACATAACCATATAACCCAATTTTCATTTTCATCTCATCCCTTCATGTTAATGAAATGGATCCCCATTATCTTATATCTCTCATTTTATCCAAATATAGTCTTTGAGCTAACTCGAAAGTCCCAAATCCAAAACAGAGTTCATTAGATGTATTAGATAAATCTCTGAATACTATAATCACATCTTACATTTGATATATTTTTACTTCTAGATGTACCATTCTATTTATGTGCATGATTTTAATTCCTAATTTTATGGAATTTGATACTTCCATAGATCTCTTCCATCCAACTCTGAATCTACATTCGATGAAAAAAAGAAGTTTTATATGGACTTGTGATAGGAAGGATCATCATTATCCCTATGAGTTTTTCTTACTCATAGAAATATAATTATGTCATACACTAGATTTTTTTGAGCATCTTGTTTTTATTGAGATGTTCATAGTGAAATGATTACCACACCCAGATATGAATGCTTTGATATTTTTAGTTGTTTAGAGGGTGTTAAACTCTTTAATGGAAAACTGTTGGGTTTTATATGGTTAATTTACCCTAGTGGTATGATGTTCCAATTGTAGGAACTCCTATTTATAATCCATCATATATTCTAAATTGATTTTTAACTCTACTAAAATTTATTAATTAAACAAGGAATGACATAAGTGATTTTCTAATCTATACATTTTATTTCCCTTTTATGAGGTTGCCTCAATGACCATGTCACCTTCTAAATTACCCATGGTGACATATAAATGAAATATTCATGTTTTAGTAAATTTTATGGGTTCATAGAATATGAAATGTTTTATTCATGATGGTTTCCATTTTTATAAGTAAATTGTAATATGTAATGACTTCCAATGGTTGGTAAGAACACATCATATTTTTATGTTGTACCAAAAACCTGCTGAAAACATAAATTCCTTGTATTTAATTGTACTTTTAAACTTCTTACATGATACGTATTTCTTAATTTTCTATTTAATAAATATGATTATTATTTTATAAATGATTTGGTTCAATGTAAAATGATTTATTGAGAATGATAGTATCATTATTCCTTAAATCAGGTGATGTCCATAAATTCTTACACCATTGACACTAGTTGGATGTTGGTATCGACAACCCATGTACCACGACAGGTTTTTTACCTGATGGAACATTCACTATCATGAGTGATGAGAATAAAGTATCAAAATCAATATGATCTATAGGGAATGTACAATATTTCTTGAGTTCAAAGACTCATTAGTGTAGTTATGGATGTCCAATTTTCCCTGGTCCAGCCAGAAATATGAACACCATGTATATGGCCACATCTGTTTGTAGGTACTTGGTTCATGTAGGTGGATCCAATATATATATATATATTACTATATATGGTGAGTGGTTAGACTTCCATTCCAACCATAATCCAAAAATGGTAAAGCTTCCATGTATCATTTTAGAACCTATGTGGTAATTTATTTATTTCATCAGCATAGTTAGTCAATTACTTGTGCACACACACATTCATTTATGATCACAGTTTTGATTATATATAGACACAATTGTTTGTAGCCTACTGATATTTGTATATCACACCCTACTCAGGCATCCTATGGTGCCGAAGAATATTAGTTTCTTATAGGTATGTATAATGGAAAATCAATTCTATAGTTTCTTGATATTATTACATATATATTGATAATAGGAGAAGTGTGTTGAGGATCAGTTCATGATACTAGTGGATATGTTTTTGTCCTTTTTATTTTTATACATTTTTTATAGAACGGTTTTATTTACATTTCCCATATCCCCTTTTGTGTATCATTAACCCATCTATCAATGTGTATGAAAATACCTCTATTGGTTTTAATATTTTTTCATATGATCAGTTATTTATTCATATGTTTCAAATTTTATATTTTTATTTATTGTATACTTATGATGCTGTATCGTTTTTATACTATATTACAATATGATAAGAGGTTATTATTACCCCACCAAACGACCTTTATACCATCACTACTAGTCGACAGGCTCACTGATACATGGACGCACATTTGAGCCAATGTGACCTGATAACATATGGCACAAGTTATCTGGATTATTTTTCAAGATGTTATAAACATAATGGGTTCAATTCTATATTTTCTTTCCCCCATGATGATAGATTCACCCATATTTTCACCTCTATCTTTTTATAAATATGATTTGGAAACATTTTACATCTATGTGGCCTATATGATCATGCATACCATTGATAATTGTAATTATTCATCTTAGAGAATTCATTTATGTTCCTCCTATTACCATGGATCCTCAAGGTGTTTCCTATCAAGATCAGATATCATAATGAGGATCCATCATATTGTGGAACACATAACATACATCCCAAAAATAAATATTCTAATAATATTTGATGCTGAATTCAATATTTTCTATGTTTCATTCAAATGTAATACCAACATGTTGATAAAACTAATATATATTTAGTTTCCATGTATTTTGTGATTGGATTCAATCCTTGGTGGAAATATTTATGATAATAGTCTAAGAAATTTTTAGAATTTCCTTATTCGTGGATGTTCATGTATAAGTACCACAGTCGTTTCATCCCAATCATCCTTTCTCTTTGAGGTTATTGTAATTGTACCTCTTATATTGTGAAAAATTAACCCATGTTTCGTGATCATAAAGGACATATCATTGGACATCTTTGTATGAACCTAAAAGTAAAATCATTAGTTCACATCACATGTCCAAAAAAATTAATTATCATATAGTCCCAATCACATTATGAAAAATTGAATGATGTAATATAGTAATTCGTTTTAAATGGTATAATAACCCTACTCATATGCCATTGAATTAAATATTATTCCTTCTAGTTGGGTTCAAACATTCTTGCAACATTTTTCAGCGATGAGTGATATACCTTTTTACTTCAAGTTAATCTATTACATTATACTATGTGGGTTTTAATTCCCCCACATGTGATAGATAAAAATCCATTAATTGGAACAATCCTTCCATTATGTCACATTTTTTCAGTTTATTAAATTTTAATAAAGTTTTCAGGAATAAAAATTATAAAGAGTACTTTTATATGATATTAAACTATAGCTTAATAAATAGAGATAATAACTCCTTAAATAAAATAAATTATTTAAAAATTATCATCATCATGATCATTTATATGCATTCTGATAAATCAATAATATTCAGAAAAAGGTATAAAAAATTTACCACTGGGAAGTATTACATGAATATCTATAAACTTGTAATAGAGTCCCAAACATTAAAACAAATTCCACCTCTAAAGAGTAATTTTTTAATCCACTATTTTTTGGAACATAAATCTCCATAAACATATTATTATATTTATTTATAGTTCACAATGGATGTAAAAATGTAAGGAAATGAGTAAATATATAAAAAACATAGACAGATCAATAATAAATCCATAATCAATAAAAACGTATTGACTGGACATGATGATTCATCAGTGATAATATACTAACAAGTTGTTTGTTTTTAGCATTACTGCCAAATCTAGATTCCACCTATAGATTATGTATAATTAATTTTTATTTTCCCAATTATATTGTGGACATTTGATTATGAATAGTTTTTTATTGAATCATAAAACTATAATACTATGTAATGAAAAAACATTTTATAGGGTTTGAATAATATATTTAATTTCCATGGTACAAATGTTGTATAGTGACATGCTATGGTGTTTCTCATGAAATCTACTCAAAATCAGTTATCTCATTTGATTATACTTTTTTTATTTGTTTTATATAATAAATAGACAAAATCATGTAGACAATGTGATTGATGTCAATTTTATGGGAAGTGATTGGCCTGGGTTCTTTATCCAATTATAATTATATCATAGTACATAAATGATTGAATATCTTTATTAACTAATGAATAATAGGTTCCCCGGTAACTTAAGTACTCTACCTTGATTGAGAATAATGGGGTGGTCAAACTCGGTAAAATAATCATCTTGCACTATCAAGATTCCAATGTTCATAAAATGGTTTATATGACACAAACATAGTTAGCAATTACTATTTTACTCAAGAAACCCCATTTTTGTATCGTGTATCCTAAGAATCCAGAGATATTTACACTTATTTAAAAATGTATAAGAAATCACCAAACACATCACTACTAAAACTAGTGTCATAAATTTTATATTGAATAAAATGAGTGGTGGGATATTAATGATTATCAAATACTAGATATCATAAAATTAACATAAATAATATAACACAATCTCACTCAAAAATAAAAATTTCCAATGAAAAATAAATCATTTAACTCTAGAAATCAATTTAATAATTAATGATTGAATATAGAATCATTATAATCCAAAAAATTCCCATTCCATAATCATCCCATGTTTTAATCAATTATATTATTGGTAAATGTAGTGAAATAGAGAAACTAAGATTTATAAAATTGTAAAACACTTAAAATTGGTAAAATAAAACATGAAACTCATAGTAGTATAGAAGATAACCTTTTTCCTATGTATTTCTATATATTTTTGTAGGCTCCCATTGCCTCTTTAATTAGATTCTAAAAAATACCCCATAATCCTTTCTCATTTTTTTCATTTTGAAATATTTTCCATCTCGCTGAAATCTCTTATATGAGATACAGTCAAATATCCCCCATGATCTGTATCTTTCCTTTATTTATTTATAACATTTTCAATCATGTAATATAAATGATGTTATTATTTATAATCTACATGAACTTTTATAATTTTATTTAATATTATGTAAGTTGGCCAATGATCATCTGGTTAAAACATTTATTATCTCCTTGAAATCTCCCACATACTACTATTATTAGGGTAAATATTATAAATTTATGAATTGTTATAAAATATTTAAATATTAATAAGAATATAAATGAATTTTATGACAATATAAAATAACTCATACAATTGTAAACATCATTAATATGAATATTTAAATAATCCATAAAACTATATGGTGGATTTAATGAATTTGATATAAATCAATTCATACAATTTCTCAGTGAACATTAAATACATCCCCTCATCCTTATAATGCTTTATAGTTATCCTTAAATAGTCTATATTCCTTGGAATAATTCCCTTTCCTAATTTAAAATGAATTTTATAGAGCATTTTGATTGATTCCTTCACAATGTTCCTTTTCCATATTTATCTCCCACTACTATAACCATGATTTTATCCCTTCAACCAATCAAAAATATTTGAAATGAGAAACAGTAAATTAACATAATCCAAGGTTCAAGTAATTTCATATTTTTACTATATTAGAAAACATTTTATTTTTTTGAATTTAATAGGACCATATATATAAAAAATACATAATGGTCATTGAACTAATGGACTAAAGAGTATAATATTTATTTTATATTAATAAAATATAAGGAACATATCAACTCTATCAATTTATCCATAATTAATTTATAAACCCTTGGATATTTTTAAATCAAAGATATTACTGATACAAAATTTGACATGTTTTCCCATTTGGATTCCCACTATTAACACCCTATGTTCCAATATTTTCATCCATCATTTAGATTTGAAATTATATTTTCTGATTGAGTACATTCAATTGATTTTTACTTCTATAATATTATTATATAAATTTATACCTACCCTTCAAAATATAAGTCACTTTTTAGCCAATTATTAATTTAATGAAATGTTTTTTCTTTCAAATATAATTCATTTTCCATGACCCAACCCACCTGGTCCCACCTGGATGGTGATAACCCAAATGTGTCTATGCCAAGCCCACCTATAATATACTTTCTTCTAGAGGCCAAAACCCAGTATGCATATCTAGTACATTAGTCTAATGTATGTGTATACATGAACACATCCTTATGCCCATAAAATTATAATATGTAAAACAACTAATACTAATGATTAAATATGTCATGAATCCCTAATCAGAATATGAAACTAAAGTATTTAAATTATTTAAAAGGGTTAAATACATGATCAACAAAAAATAATTAGAGTCCAAACTACTCAGATGAAAGGAAAAATATAAAATCCCACCACCTAAAGAAAACTTCTATTTATCATCCAATGTTGTGCTTTAACTTCTCCATTCCCTTATACTACACCTTCAAAATGTGTTTAATTTGTATAATACATGACACATGAAGCATATAACCATGAATGGATGGGTATAAAAATAACTTATAGAAAACACAATAATCACTATGAATAAACCATCAATAATAGTAAGTAAAAAATAAAAATACTATAATAAACCCAGATATACTAACTTTGGACAATTGGAATCAAGTTATCTCAACAAGTACATTTATTGATTTGATACTTCTAGATGATTCCATGAAATTTCCATTCTTAGAAAATCCCCTCAATTATAAATACTATTACTGATTACTCTCATCTAATAGGTCATGATTGTTGGGACCTGCACAAAAAATACAACATAGTTCTCTAATGATCACATATTCCATGTAGGTTACCATGCCCATATCACTTATGATCCACTAAAAACCCTACCAGTTATTCATTCTATATAGGGTATTTATTCAACATTCATGGTTTTCATGTCGATACCATGATTCCCTCTGAGGAATAAAAGAGGATCCCACCCCTGTCCAATATGCGGGAGTACCAATCTCTATCTAAAATTTAACCCTGTGAAGGGAACAAAATATCATTACAAGGGATTAAATACACACTATAACAATATTGGATGGGTCTAGGGAATCATAATACACTAATACTAGTCTAAACTGAGGAAACGAAGGATTTGAAACACCCTCATATAAATTATATTTTGTTTACATTGAGTACATGACATGTATTTCCATTCCCCATCATGTCTTTATATCAATTCCTCTCACGAAATAAATCCAAAAAATTCAAATAATGTCATCTTTGGGTAAATGATCTATAGAGGTCGACCCTCAGTTTTCCAAATTCATCAATTTGTTCCCATGTACAACAAGTCATTCCCATGTACACATGGTGATGTCCACATAAAATGATTATTCAATGAACTTTGTCCATGTCTGAGTTCATGGGTTATCCCCTATACTCTAGTAGTACCTGTGTAAAAAAGGGTACCATAAAATTTAATGTGTCATGTGACATGGTTTTTGACACATGTATTATGACATGTGATCTTTTCTTTTTTGAGAAATCCCTAGCACTATATATAGTTACAAACATATAATGTAACTCTTTATTACAGACCATTTAACATTAGTTTTCAAGACCCCCAAGGATTACATCAAAATTTATTTTGATCTACTTCTTCCAGCATCAATTTCTCTAATTAAGGATTATCGAGTATCAACTGACCCTCTCCATCACCGTGCTCTTGATTCCAACCACATCCTCTGATCAAGATTCATCCCAAAAATTTCGCCTTGATTAAACCCCAAAAACATCAAATTGGAACCTATAAATATTGATCCATATTTCCTCTATTGACACAAATTTTCATTCTATACTTGATCAGGAATAATATCCATGGTAATGATCAGTTTCTCTGATGAATGGTCACACAATGGAAAATTTATTCATTTCATAGAAAAACTACCCAATGATGTTTATAATCATTAAGTATTTATGTAATGGTAGGGAAAACCCTAGGACATAAATATTAGGAAATATATATGTATTTTTTTTGTTTTGACCTTGACATGTTGTCAAATAATAGGCAACTGAAGTAAAAATAGAAACAAAGAACCAATAAATAAACTCCTAAATAAATCTATAATTGATTTGAAAATGTATTATTTTTCATGGAATTGAAATGAATTTTTCATTTAATTACTAAATGTTATTAATACAAATATATCAAACATCCTCCATGGAGTGTCGATTGATCACTGATGATGAATTTTCATTAGTTTAAATCATTGGGGAGATACAAAAAATTAATTGACATGATTATACACAATATTCCCTCGATATGTTTTTTCCCTCAGATTAATCTCCAATGGATCCTATATATATCTCTAGGGTTATTAGGATAACAATATTATATTCATATAAATACAAATATATAGATATTGTATTAGTTTAATGTGTTATATTATATAATGAAATAAAATTAAAAATTATTTTCATAACCTATTAATTTTTCCCAAAAAATGGAATGTGAAAATGACTTTATTAACCCAAGTGAAAAAATCACTTTATAATCTCAAATGTGACATTATATTTATGATCATAAACATAGTTTTTGTATTCCTCTAGTTTTGGATAATAATGCGTGTTTTGTTAATATTTTTAATGTTCATAAAATCATAACTATAGGCTAATCAGGAAACATTAACTCATTGTGTAATAGTACTTGGAATTGAAAATAATACTAGATATAATTAAAAAATAAAAAGAATAAAACATGACAGCAAATTATCCCCAAAATTAAGGATTTTCTTTTTGAAAATCAAAAAGGATTACCCAAAAAGATACAGGTATCGATCTCACATCTGTGTCTCCATATCATAGGTGATCTTCTGAATATTCATATGGATCATATTTTATTGGTCCTTGATCTCCATCGAGTACATATGAAGGTTTGATAGGTCCTTGATGTTGATCTTTTCTAAATCAATATCATGAAATAGGTCATGCAGATACTTCATCAATTTTGACACGGTAAATAAATCATGCACTCAGTCTAACTAAAATGGTAGTATCAGGTGGTAAACATATTAGAAAACACTATGTGGTGTCTAGAAATTATGTATGAACCTCAGAGATAACATACCACCCTAGCTAAATATCTATAATCCATGTTGAGTTGAGACATTTAGTAACACATGGTCTCCCACCATGAACATCACTTTCCTCCTTCATTAGCTCTCATTCGAATCAGGATCACTTTATATAGTACTCAAATTCTCCTAGATGATCTTATCCTTCTCTATCATAGCTCATACCAATTCTATTCCAATGAGTGAAAACACTTCAGGGGAATTCCCGAATAATTGTGAACTAAATGGTCACCCATAAAAGGAAATTAATGGTTACATAAAAATGGTGGAATGGTATATTTTATACATCTAATATCTTCTAATCATAGGTTATCCTACAAACTACATCCAATTTCCAATTTTCAGTCCCTAAACATGTCATCTAGAACTTAAAATTCTGCTCTTTCTAGCTATCATCCTTGGGTTGAAACATCATTTAAAACACATATCTGAGTCCAAGATTACTCATTTATTCATATACATAATCATGACATGCAGTGAGAATCACTACCTAAAATGACCACTGATGGATTCTATATATCCATACTATCTCCTACTTATAAATGAATTTCAATATATATACAAAAAATTATTCATCTATAACTAGTGTATGAGATGACTTGGTGCACCAGCCTAGTATCACCCATATGGAATCATTCCCTCTAGAAGTATGTCATAACCTCATCTCAATTTCTATATCCATCCTTTCCCACATCCACTCTCGAACCTCAAGGGTTGGGATAATCAATTGGAACCCTTGTTCTCATTATTTACATGTTGGAATGTGTGGAAATTATAGACAGACTTTTCTATACATTTCTTCATTCCCGACCACCAAAAATTACATTGGTGGTCTAGGATTGTATTTTCTACAAATAGAAGTACCACCAAATGGGTTGTAGTAGTCACCCTTGTTAACTCCTCCTAAATTGTCAATGATACCACAGTCCATCCATTCAAAATGATAGTTTTCTCCCCACTATCAAAAGATTAGTATGATAAAAATCCCACAGATACAAGAGTTTGCATGGTATCATAGTTGATCTCAATATATTTTCCATCCATAACACACTCTAAAAGTGGTGGGATAAGAACCATAAAAATATATTTGACACACCATTCTTTTCCATAAGGAATAATTTCAGTGGGACTAAAAAATTGGAAGCCTTGATTAATAACTAATAATAAGACATCTTGTATGGGAATCTAATAACTTATTCCACATACTAGGAGTATATTGAATCATGATGTATTAATCCAAGAGTAACATTATCAATATTATATATCTCATGTTACAAACCTTATGAGAGAAGATATACTTGAGGTTCAGGTTGTTTGAGTATATCATAAACCATTCACCCAAATGGTTGTGTCTCCACATCACCAGGGTTAAAAATACTACTCTGAACTCAATATATTAGGATGCGATGTTTTTCTAGTTTATTCTAAACTACCGCGACCAATAGGAAATAAAATCCATCCCCTCCATCATTACAAAAAAAAGTTTCGTTCCTACTAGATGACATTAGAATATTTGTTAAACACCCTCATCGGTAAATCTGAATATGGAGTACTCATAAACCTCTCCCTCAACTCTTGAAAATAAATATGGAATATATATATCCACATGTATGGATTCCCTATCAATGTCAATTTAGTAAAATTTGTAAATATCCATGATATGTTGGGCACATGTAATTGGTAGTATTCATCCAAACATGGATACTCAACACCTTCACCATGATATTGACTAGATCCCAAGAAAACAATACTGAATAATTACTCTCGTAATGTTATACAAGAACAAAACATATCAATTTACCTTGAAATTCAACCTCCAAAATCATAAACTGTCACTTTATGATATTCCCATAAATAGATTTCACTCAAATTATGCTTAGAACTATACTCATGTGTCTTATGTTCTCCTCCTAATATGAATATTACACTAAGATATAACTAAAGGGGTCCTCTTCAAACCAATCTATAAATGGCTAAAATATTTGGTTAGGAGTCTTATAAACATATTTTGGGAATTATTCATGTCAAAATAAATAACCATATACACGTAGTGACCATTTATATATTTGAATGATGTATTTTTTATATACTCATCCAATAAATGAAGCTGGTGATAGCCGTATCCTAGGATAATCATTGAGAACCAGAACACCTCTTTAAACTAATTAAATGGTTCATAGATTTGTGGAATTTTTTATTTATTTATATGGTAACCTTGTTTAGTAGTTGATAATTTATAGACAACCTCATGCTCTCATTGCATTCTAGGTGAAATATTTTAGGTATGTCAAGGGGATAACATTTGGTCTCCTAAATCAACTCCACAGTAAGTACACTAACTACCCCCTAAACTCACAAATCACGATGGAATCCATCTTATATTATGGTGTAGATATTGGATCCATCTTCAGGTGTTAGGAAATTATATCACATGGTGGGGTGGTTGGGTTGAAATGTCCATAGAGAATAAATTCTCAAACTTTTACACCATATCAAAAAACTAATACCACATAACATCCTATGATCTATGATTCATACTATCCTAGTGACGAGTAATGAGGATTGCTCACCTATATATGATTCAATCTTTCTCTTTCTATGAGTCCCTATCACCCATAAAAGAAAATATCACCCCATAAGTAATGAAACCCTGTATCACCCTCATAAAATAGTTAATCAATTTATTAACTATGGATAACCAGACCATACTTTGAAATGTCATAGCCTCATCACTATAATAACAACATATCATATGAATCTCTATCCTCCAAGAGTGAGGTCAATCAATTAGTAGAAGTTCGTGATCAATATTTCACCTCATAATATAGTCTCTATGAATTAGGATTTATCCATTAGATAAACCAAAATAACTCTTTCATACACCAGAGAAGTAGCAATAACTATTTGGATCAAATAAATAAAAATTACAATGTCATCTTATGTATACAATAAAAAATTATAAGATGAGTACTAATAGGGTCCTCAGGGTCAGAAGACTCAAATAAATACAAATTTCCACATCCTGGACTACTAGTTCCATGAAACTGGTGTGAACCACATATGGTTTGTGTTTGTAATAATTCAAATAGTATAACACCACATATAGTTCTACCTACCCCTCTTCTTAAATCCTCAACCATACAATCCTTCTTTCTCCAACATCTTAATTGAACCAAGAGGTACATTGACCACCTCTCTTACATAGTATGATTGGTTGTAAATTACCAAGAATGTTGTCCTAACTATCGCAGAAGATGATCTACCTCTCCCCATTGGAATAATTAAATCCATATAGCCATAAACCACTAATAATCTATGCTATGATCACCTTCTAAAGCATATGAAATGACCAGCTTCCTTGGAATATCGCCAACTTACTAGTTATGATGTCTCAACTCTTGGGTACCCACTTATAAAACAAAAATTATGTTTCCACACTTCCATTTTACTCTATAAAACTAAATCCAACTTGAGCACTCCAATATACGTTGAAATGTATAAGGATATAACTAAATTCAATATATCATAGCATAATCCCTTCATAATGATTTATTCACTAAAGAGCACATCTTCTAATACTTATAAAGAGAATCCTGAGATATAAATAAACCTATCCAAATAATCTTCCATGGTAAAACATCCCTACAATAAATATAGAATATATTTCATGTGGACTGATTGAAATTTGGCCAAATAGAACTCCACCCTAAAGAGATTCTCATTTTACAACCAGGATAAAGTCACATCATCATGAGACTAAGTGAACAGACTCTTCCATTACCTGGAAGATCCCCAAATAAGATATTATTCATGTAATTCCATATAATCAGAGTCTTGATACCTAAAATGGAAATCATGGGTGAATACCTCTTTATAGTCCTCAACAACCTAGTTGTCTCGGTCTCCCTGAAACCCGGGTTGTCAGGACCTCTGAAACTCATGTAAATCACTCATCAAGATTGTATCTTCATATGTTACATCCAGTGTTATCTTCATCACTATATGATGTTTAAATATAGGAAAACATATATGTCTATCCATCATAAATATACTTTTCATTTCCTTGATCCACCTAGTACACCATCAAATGATTCATCATCTAATTTTTTACATGAAACATATAGCCAATGATAATTTCGGATTGTGTATAATAATACCTAATTCCACATCCCAAAATCACTAAGCATAAAGAATCAAAAGTATTCAACCAATAAATTAAATATATTAATAATCACAGATATACTCATAACAAACAACCAGTATCCTATGGTCACAAAAAATTCTTCCCTTAAAAAGACCCTACTTGATAACTTGAGGTAATTACCATTCTGGTTGAATCCAATCCCTTATCAATGCTATCTATTTTTACTATCGTCTATGAGGGCATGATAGTTAGACCCGTTCAAAATAACTACCCACTTCTTCATTGAATCTCTAATTTTCCATATATAGGATCACACATATGTGCACTAGGGGATATGTGATACCATATTGGTCTAGCCTTCATGTCAAGGTTTTGATGGAAAATTCATTTTAGTAACACAAATTCCATGAATCCAGTCTAATAATTTTTGAAAATCGCACGACCGTCCCATTATGGGGATGCACCAAAATCTATCCAAAACTATACCCAATATGTGGATCAAAATCGTATTACACAGAAGTAGTTCCATATTTCACCATCATGGGAATAGATGATTGATTAACGCTAAACTAATTATAGTCTAAATTGGGCAATAGAAGGATTTCGAAAACCCTTAGAGGGATAACACAACATATACTAGGAATACATGCCACAACATGAAAACAGTTATTCCCCATGTGTATTGGAATATCACATGAAATGTAAACATCATGATCCACAATGTGTCCTAAAATGGTAAAAAACCTATATAGGACAACTTGAACTATTCCAATATTGTATGTACACTCCCATGTACTTTGGGTTGTTCCCATATACACATGGTAGCTTACATGTTCATTGATGGGACTATGTGCTCTGGTTTTGTTTGAGTACAATCTTAACTCATGTACTCCAGTCATTTCCATGCACACATGTCTACAATACTAGTCATCAGGTCATCTCACATTATATGTGACATATATCACATGGTGTTCGATCTTATTTTCATTATGGAAACCATAGATACATAGCCAATGACACAAAATTCATGTAACTAAATATTACATGTGTAAAGTGAGTTTCACAAAAACACATTATCCCCTTATCACATTGTCAATATCTTCCACCATTTTCATCAATCTCGCAGAAAATTCATATATTAGAATAGTCGACCCACACATTCACTATAACTATAATCAAAAAATATATGTAGATCAAGGACCATCATAACCATGTTAACTGACCATAATTCCAACAACCATATTCATGAACATATAATTTTAAATTCATACATCCTCCATCATCATCATCCATTAAAAAAACCTAGATTATTTATCACACCCATTGTATTTATAATTTTTTCCAAATAATGGCCATTTAACGATCAAATACCTGGTATTCATCTACCTGAGGGACAACTAAATTTCCGAAGACGAATGTGAAATGAAACATGGTATAAAATAAAACAAAATATCATGATGAACAAACCATTTTATTCTTTTTGTTTCATCCTTTACATGTTTTTTTAGAATAGATGATTGATTTGAAAAGAGAAAAAATATTGAATAAATCAAAAACAAAATAAATATATAGATTAAAGAATAAATTGACATATGTGTGACTAATATCATTACATCAATGGATTAATTAATTGAATGAATCCACATAAAATAGAAAAACATAACATGTTAATGGTTTAACAAATGATAAATAATAGTCATTTTTTTATAATTTCAAATATCCATGAAATTTTTTGGTGATACAATCCTCAATCTGGTATCAAAATGTTGTAATCTTCCAACCCATCTCTAATGGATCATCACTTGATATATAGGTTTATATTGGTAACCAGAATATTTTTCTATATTTGGGTACATATAAATGATGAATTAAGTCTATACATGAAATATTATTGATTAGTTAATTTATTTACTATTTGGGCACATGGATGGTCTTTCACAAACACCTAATGCCCACAAATATTTTGTCGTTCTTGGTGTAAAACCAATATTATTGGACTCAATGGTGGCATAAAATTTTTATTATAATAATCCACTAGGGATTTACAAACCTTTTGTAGTAAAAGTATGTGGATGTGATAGTATTATATTTTATATTCTATAAATATATAATTTGGGCTCATCGGGGGATTGAAATGTCACAATGTATCAACACCAATCATCAAAAATGATACAAGTTATACATAAATTATTTTCATTTAAGAAATTGAGATATAAAGCTGGGTTATAATATGATTAATGAATTTGTAATAATCCACGAAATTTATTATGAATTTTTTAATGTCATGAGGACATTGAAAAGTTTCTATATATTTTAAGGCATGATGGTTATATTATGGGGAAAAACAATTCAAAATAGGTGGTTTCAATATATTTGTAAGAATAATGTATTCATTACAATATAATTGAATAATTGATTTATCAATGATTCCCTTATGTATGTATTTTTCTCTTAATGATTCTTTATTTTGTTGTGTACTCTATAATTTGACATTTATGTGAAATTAAAATTTAGCATCCATCATCCCTCATTATCGTTCTACTATAACATAGAATTATTCAATTGATCTCAATAGATTGAAACAGCCCAATGTCTTCCTCAATAACATGATTTAGATATACTGACCTTGAATTTTAAAATTGAATGTTCATAAAATATGACATTAAGATTATTATGAATGTATTTTATCTATTTGTATTAATATATTATATTTTTTCTTTTTTGTTGTTAATCTTTTAGGTATATTGGATATTTAAATTCTATAGTATATGTGTGGACTTTTTACCTCATCTTATGAGATGTTGTTCTTCCAAATTAATTTTTTCAAGGGAATTAATTATAACATATTTAGAAGTTACATCTAGAAACACCACCATAGAATATATAAACTACCATTTCTAGTGTTATTTTTCTCTAGATAAGACCATCCAATATCACCCAACAACACATAGTCCACATGATATCCTGCATTAAATTTTATAGAATGTTAGGTGTGTACATTTTTTATAATATTTCTACCTAAATAAACCATTATTAATTGTAAAGGGATAGAAGGGAGAAAATTCATAGAGGGATAAAATATAGACAAATTTTATAAAAAAATAATTGAAATGAATCCATTAATCATTTATAACAGATGTTTCTCAATACTCCATGTTTTTTCACTGTAAATCTCATCAAATTTTTGGTTTTAATGCTTTTCTTGCTTCTCCTGAGAATTGAGGTTAATTTTTGGAAGATGAAAAAACATAGAGACTTCTCATATATGTAAATTAAATATATTGAATTATTTTTATAAAGGATATTAAAAAAATAATTGGTCATATTTTCTATTTAACTCGCGAAGAGGTTGAAAAGAAATTCCTTTCAACATTCATAATAATAAAAATGGATCCAATAAGTTTCTCAACTTTTTAATATGTTAAATTTTTTCTATGGTCATTAATATAAGAATTGTAGGCTTTAGAAATTTGAAAATATAAAAAAAAACTCGAAATGTTTTTTAAAAAAAACAAGAAAAATGAAAACCAAAATATGAATATTCCTAAAACTATAATGGTTCTATCAAACACAAATAAATAATGTGGTTTTTAAATGAATATTAATATATTTTATGTAACAACACAAGATTTTTTGGAATAATTATTTAATAAAATATTTATATTTGAGAGCATGTGGTTGGAAGAATCCATATATTTTAAGATAATTCAATGACTAATACCATATACAATTTGAAAAACCAATTTAAATGAACCATGATAGGGAATTAAAATATGGTTATTTTAGCTCGAATATCAATAAATAGCTATTAAATTGTTGGGAGTGAATGTGATTTATGAAATTAAAAATTATAAATAATTAGCATAATCAATTAAAATATTTTTATTAACACATAGTAAATAAAAACTCAATTTTTTTGAAGTCATTATATATGTGTTGTCCAAAATAAATTTCAATTTTTTTAATCTTAAAATTATATAATTAATTTACATATAATTTAAATAATTTATTTTATAAAATGAAAATAAATAATGTCATTAAAATATGACAATTTTCATACTCATAATTTTATGGATTAATTGAATAAATTTTTTTTTCCTTGAGTAGTCTAAAATACTACATTTATAGAAAACATTATTTTTCATTCGTTATTTTTAAAAGTAAAAATATGATTTCAAATATATTAATAGTAAATTTATTTACATTATATTTTTTATAATGAAATAATGTTTATTTAATTGGATTTTATTTTTCAAGTTGGAAACAATTTTTTAAACATAAATTAGAATGTTTTTGAAAAAAGTGATTTTTATTATGTTTCATATTTTAATCATATATAAATTTCTACACCTTATCATAATTGACTATTAAATAATAAATATAATATATTGAATCAATATTTCCAAATTTATTTAATAGATATATTTTATTTTGGAACATTATAAATAATAACTTTTGTAATTTTTGTTCGAAAAATAATGAGTAAAATTGGTAAATAAGGGTTAAATAAATTATGGTATGGATTACTAAATGACCCTAAAACTTATATTAATTTTATTTTAATTTTCAATTTGAAATATATTCATTAAATATTCGTTTATATGACATTTTCATTAATTTTTTTTAATATTATGACCATTATAATATTATCTAAAAAAATTAAAAAATTTCATACTATTGTTTTTAATTACAAAAATATGATTAAAATAGCGATACAAAGTGGATATGTTTGGATATAAATATTATTGAAAAATATAAATTATTTATGTTAATAATTGTAATTTACTTTTATTTTTTGGTATGTAAATAATCAACTTTATTTCTCAAACAACACTCATGGGGTAATTATTTAAATAATGAAAAAATAAAACTAATATTATTGAAATATTAAAAATTATTAGTATTTGTAATAAGTAATATCTATCATGAATTTTATAGATAAAATAAAATATTAGATAGGGTTTTATGTTTTAAAATAATGTTCTTTTTTTGATAGATCTTATACAATTCAAGCTAAATGAATAGTGCTAAATTTGACGGTATTATTATTAAATACAAAAAACATTTTATAAAAATATTTAAAATTAATAAAAATATTATATTCAGTAAACTGAATGTGTAATAGTTAATAAAATTAAATGTGGTCCATTTATGGGGTTTTTGATAATTTATTTCAACATTATTAAACCATATATCGAAGAAAATTGTAATACATCAGTAATTGTCTAAAGGGTTAATAGGGGTTAAAACCTAATGATAAGGGTAAAAACATATCCAAAACATGTAAAAAAATTATGTGAGCAATATTTTTAAAATTTTATCAATCATATAGTCTAATTAAATTAAATTTTATAATTTTCATGTGGATAAACATTATTTATTAAATTATGATTTTATAAAATCCCAAAAGTGTCACCCACCTCAATTATAAATCGGAACTTCCTTCCTTACTTATTTAAACCCCAATGATCCATATAGTTCAACAAAACCTTACTCATTGCTACTCCAAAAATCCATATTCATGTTTTAACGGTATTGGAACTTCCAAAATAGAATCCCATTGGCACTTAATAAAAAATCTAAAGTATGTTCCTTGAATAAGTGTTAATTGTCATTGTAGATTCTTTTAGGATTGTTTCTTCTCTTAAACACCCTTCATGTATTGTACTTATTATAAAGTAAAAAATATATCATCAATATAATAATATTTTATTATGATTATTTTAAAACCATATTCCATATCTTTTCCATCATACTAAATGTGAAATCATTGGCCGTGTGTATTAATGGCTTACCATCTCCAAGAAGCAGAGTAATTCATTTCTAATATCCAAATTACATGGATTTTTATAATATTGTAACTAATGTTTATATGTGATAATTATAACATAATTATACATCTAGAATAACAATTTCAAATATTATATTTTAGAAATTGGGTTTTCACTCAGGTATGGGTCCTTTAAATTTCAGATTAATTCATTATTGTTTATCAAATATGGATGCCTAATGAGTCAGTTAAGGTCCAAATGGTGTCTAGAGATATTTTGAATCTCAGAAAACATATTTTTTAAAAAATTTGGTAATGATAAATGTTAGTAGTAATCATGGTTGAAGGTCACACGGTTACCGAAGGTTATGTAGTTGGCACATTTTTGGACAGAGCATTTCTGCACGATTGGCACATGGTTTACCAAACCATGCTGCTTAACAATAAATGTAACCATGTTTCATAGGTTCCTGGGAATGGTTGACACGTAGTTTTTCAAAATCTATGGAAAATCCATGCAGATTCTATTTTTTTGGTTAAGGTTACAATTTTTCCCTTAATGGTATAGTAAATCCACCACATTCATTTTAATCAAAATTAATATAGGATTAACCAATTTTTCTACAATTTTTGATTTCTTTGAAGTCCTAATGTAGGTATTAAGAGATATACTTCATCCATTATCCAATCGAGCTTCCATTTATCATGTTGGATGTCCAATAGTAAGTACTCAAGTCCATTTTATTCGTTCTTATCCTCTCTTTCCCTCGACCAAGTTATTGAGGTGTCATCGTTTTTCCAATTTTTCCTTAATATACTCCTTTATATAACGAATTAGAGTACAAAATTTGAGTACTAGATACATAAAACCATATTGTGGGAGGTATAAAAAATTTCCCTCATGTTCTGGGATTTTGGAATTGTCTTGTGGGACCCACTAATTTTATCAGGTTTAATTTATTGAATTAAAATTCCTTGCATATAATCCTACAAACTATATCAGTATTTTTTTACATATATGTGATTTATTGTTTGTGGTTATGCCCAATACATCATCCATCACTTGTAGGATTTTATTCCAAAATTAGGTTTTTAGTATTTGACACGTTTGAGCCACCATTTGTGTGTGGCTTGGATTGACCCTTTTAAGGGAATTCTTTTCTATATTAAATTGCTTGATATATAGAGTGAATTTAATAATGGAAAAAACCATGTATGCTCACCACGTGACCCACCTATGGTATCTTTTTTTAATTTATAATTAAATGGTAAATGTAAAATTGAATGTAAAATGATTATATCACTTGAACAGATTAAATATTAATAAATAATTGGCAGTATGTACGTAGCACACCTTACCACCTTAATATAAGGTGGTGGAATTGTACCTAATTTTGAATACGAACTAAATAGATTTTAAAAATATGTTTATGGTACTTGGACATTTCTCAATATTCAAATTAATGGATTAAACCAATTGTAATTAAATAGGACATAATTATTAAACAAGAGTTTCCTTACTCGATCTTGCAATGGATTCTTATTAAATAATGGCATGAGAACTCGAGAACCCCATTATGATTCAATGATGTGTATCTCTTAGGGTGAGACCCGCCAAAATAATGATCCTTTACTATTCATGGATTATTTTCAGCATACCATAGGATCCCTCAAATAGTATTATTTGATGACATGGATACAATCCTTGGATCCATTATTGACTAATAGGTTCCACGGCTAAATGCTATAGATCCAAGTCACAACATAGAACTATTTTACCTTGGATGATCACCTTAGATTCTATATGCATCTTGTTGCAGAAATACATTGACAATGCTCCTTGTATTACACATTTACCCTTAGCTAGACCTAGTCATTAAAGAGTTAGTGACTCATTAAGTTTAGGTTGACTTGGTAAATACTATGCAACCACTTCTAATTAAAAATAAATTATGGTTTTCTTTTTACTTGTTGGAACCTTCAAAATTTATAATATGTGTATTATTTATAAATTGGAAATAATAAATTATTGAATTGGTTAGATATTCAAATGCAATTCATGGGGTGAAGTAGGTTCATGGATGTCTAATAAAAATGTACTGCAATACATTATATACACATTTTTTTACACTGGTAAATTTTCATTACATGAACCTTATATAATAGACATAGTTACTGGTGTAACCCTATGATTTTTCTCACACCCTTTATGGGTATTTTTTGGTAGAAATGGAAGAGTAAAAGAATGTTATTTTTGAAAAAGGGAAGCATAGGGGTCAAATATTTGATTACATGCTATTTAGGATGCATCTTGACAGAATATTATCAATATGGAATTCATTATTCTTGGAATAGTTGTTTGATTTCTATTATACATTTGTGGAACATGTTATATATGATTTCTTGTATCCTTGTATTCCAATTTTCTAGTCAATTGACATATCATCATCTTTTATTTTAGTCAATACAATTATAGTTATAATTATTTATCTATTAAATTATCTCTTTTATCTATTTATTTATATTTCTTCAGTAATTTAAATTTGTTTATATTTATCCATTGTTATAAATATTTCTAATGAGGGAGTAGTCTCCCCATGGACACATCCATGGCCGTTACAGATGAAATTATTTCACCATTGTGTGAAGCACCTGTTGTGTTGATTTATTGATTGTTATTCAGATTGAGGATTTAATTTCATCCATGGCCTGATGATATGAGGAAAATAATAATTGTTAATTGTGTCATTATATGCACCTAGAATATAGATATCAGGATTATTTTAATATCATATAGGTTCATTTCACTAAATTTAATTTCCTGATATGGTTTTTATTGTTTAGTGATAATTGATAGTAAGATTATTCCGGTATTACTCTTGGTTATGATTGGGTGATTTCCAGTCCAAATAAATGATGTTTTTTGGGCCCTCAGTGGTTGGGATGTGTAATTTAAATTTTCATGAAATTATGATATAAATAAAGGGGGATCGTTTTATTTGAGGTGGTGTATGGGTATATATTCAATGAGAATGGACATCCCTTATAAAGTGAAGCATGACTACCAAAATTAATTTGTTGCACATCTGTATCCCACATTGTCATGTTTAAGAAAGTAAAAGAACTATACCTTGTAATTAATGAATAATTAAATGAAACTTATACATGAAAACATACCAATACCTTGAAATTGATGCTGGTAGTTGGGTTATTATTCCTTGGGTAGTGATTTTCCTTACATTCAGCATATCCTAGGGGTGAAATATTTTTTTGATGCTAGTCCTGAGACATGTGATTGGAAAATTTAGACTAATTCCGCAATGACTTTCTCACATCATACACCAGGAGGGTGGTGATGACAATGAATCGAACGTGGTGGTCTCTAAGACACTATTCTTCACACTAGGAGTTCCACATGATGTACCTCCTATTGTACATTATCTGGGAACTGATTCCAATGTTCGTGATTTTTTTAATTCGGTTGTAGTTCATGAATGGTGATTCGTGTGATTCAAAAACGATGGATGATCTGATTAGTGAGTTCCAATAGCAACATCCTCCTACTTTTTTAGGGGATAGTTTTCCAGAGGATGATAAGTCTTGGATTGAGTCCATCTTGTCTATCTTGTAACATCTATAAATAGTTCCAAAAAGGATGGTGAAGATCCCCACAAAAAATCTCCATGAATAGGCCATGTATTGGTGGGATGTGACTTCCTAGTCCTATTATCATCAGTGTCTGTTATGGGTTGATTTCCAAATGGCCTTCTATGATTATTTATCCCCATTAAATTGATATATAACATGTCCATAGAGATGATGATTCTTTTGAAGGATTCCATTTACATAATGTAGTATTAAGCTTGTTTCGTGGAGGTCCAGTGCTTTGTAACGCATCTAGCTAGTGATGAGATTTAACAAGATAGACATTAACTAGATGTGATCTAGTATTCCATTCATATATAGGTGGATGTATTCATCTACCTGAATTCTTTACAATAGTCAATTATTCTCTTATCACTGAGCACAACCTAAGGGGTGATAACAGAAATGAGCTAAGAGGATAAGTGTTGTATCATGCTAGTAATTCTCCCAGTGGTACGAAACATTCCCTTAAGGTCTCTTGTAAATGTAATGATAACTAGAGTTCCCATTTCAATATCTCTATAGTCTTTCATTAGTTTGGATGATAGGGAATCTTATAGACCGATTGTGATAGAGTTCTAAGGGAGTGTTAGGAATGTGGTTGTAAATAAGAATCTTGTAGGTTCTATGTGACCATTCAAATTTGTTCGACTAGAAATGAATCAACATTATCTCCAACATCATGATTGTGTTATATTTTGATGTCTTAGGTGGTGATATGGGGTAGCACTAGTTGTAATTACCAAGGAGGAGGTCATAGATGTGTTAGCCAGACCCCTAATCCCCAATAGCATGAGCAGAGAAATTATGATCATTGTATTCCATCTCTTGCACAGGGCCATGGATCAGGATAGTTCGTGCACTACATTAGATACTCTAGGATCTAGCTACAACACCATCTACTATATGAAGAAATATTATATTATAATATTCTATATTATCTTAATTAATCGATACATGTTCTTTAAACTGTTTTATCTCTTTATAAATTGTTTAACATCTCAGACTATAGATACAATATTACCATGGTGTACTGAACTCATATACACCATTAGGGGTATGAATAGAGCACATATTATTCTGTAGGGACTTCCCCTAGAAGTTATTTAGTATCCCATTCTTATAGGACCACTTCATTCTTAAACTGATAGGCATTGATGTCATACATGGGATGGATTGTTCAGTTCTATATGATGATCTTGTAGACTGTTATCACCATAGGGTATCATTTACATCACCAGTTTGATGTAGTTCTCAAAATAAGGTTGAGTGGGATGTCCATGACTGTAGGATAGGACTAGGGCATCATGGGATATGTGGATTGGCCACCCAAATTGAAAACAAAGAGATGGAGGATTATAGTTTACCTCAAGATCATTTACCTACATTAGTGTATCATATAAGAGATTTATTTCTTAATGATTTTATTGGCTTACCTCCTCATAGAGAGGTAGATTTTATGATTATTATTTTTCAAGGAGTGTATCTCATATCCATTCATCTGTGTAGGATATAACCTATATTGTTTTAAGAGCTCATACGATTGTTTGGGAATTTAGAGACTCGCGTCTATATATGGCCAAGTACATCCTCTTGTGGTTCTCCCATTCTTTTTTCCAATATGGTTTGTAGAACCTTACATCTATATATGGATTACATATGGTTCAACAATATTACTATCGAGATTCAGTGTCTACTACCTCAAATAGATGATCTCTACGACCAGATCCAAGGAGATAAGGTCTTCTTTATGATAGACCTAAGATCGGGTTATCATTATGTGCAGGTTAGGCAATCAGACATACCTCATACAACTATTCATAGAATTCATATTCTATATGAATACCTTTTATGTAATATTTTTTATTAATGAGCCATGTAATTTTATATATCAAATTAATAGTGTTTTCTATCCATATCTTGAATCATTTGACATTATCTTTGTGGATGACATCTTGGTGTATCCTCATACATGTAGGGACCGTGTCGAACACCTTGAGATCATTTGCAGTACACTGAGAGTGCATCAGCGTTAAGGCAATATTTCTAAGTCCCAGTATTGGATCAACAATGTTCAAATATAGATTCATATCATAACAAAATCATGAGTATCCATTGACCCTTAGAAGCTTAGGGTTGTAGTTTCCTAGGAGAACACGAATATTGTGTTTGATATAACGAGCTTCTTAGGGCTTGAAGGATATTACAGGAATTTAATAGAGGACATCACGATCCTTGATACACAACTCACTAGAATTACAAATAAAAATATCATGTTCCTTTGGTCATAAGAGTGTGATAAATCCTTTCAATAGATGAAAGGGAGGCATGTCCCAACACATATTATAATTCTTCCAGAGCCTGGTGTAGGTTCTACATCTTTTGTGATGTATCATGCATCGACCTAGGAGGATTGATGACGGATGGTTATAGTGTTATTCCATATATATAATGTCATCAATGGCCTCATGATATAAACTAGTCAATGCATGACCCTGAGATAGAAACATTTTCCCATGAATTACGTTGCTAGAGAAAGTTATTATTGGGTGAGTGCTTTGTGGGGTACACAAACCATAAGATTCGTAAATATATCTTTTAACAACATGAAATGCACCTATAAAAGTAGAGATGGGTCAAATATCAATAATAAAATGTTTTTTAGTTTCATATTGTCTTGGTAAGGTCATTGTGTTTATATATGCACTGACTTTGAAAACTCAAGCACAAGAAGTGGAAGAAACTAGTGATGAATTCATGTTAATTGCTCTATTATCTGAGTTGAATAATGATATATATGATAATGAAATGAATTCTTACATATAATCCATTCCAATTTACAATTCCATCCTTGAAAAGGTTTGGTGTAATTTTTTTTGATATCCAGAATGATTTTTTCTCCATGAGAGTATATAAGCAGATAAACCACCTCCAGATTAGTCTCTAGAGATAGACGTCCTCTTGTGTATTCCTGGACATGTATGAGTTCTTATAAATATGAGAGAGGAGTCGATGATAGGGCCACATTATTCTTATAGGTTAGATAATCTCGGAATGTATAGGATGTATTATGATTTCGGACTCCAGTATTGATTGACTGTGATGAAATGTTAAATATCAGGCTTTATCACTTGGTTTTCCACCTATTCTTAGGTGAAGGTAACTAAAGACCTCTAGGATTTTTACAACTAATTCTAGTCTCAAAATTGAAAAGGGAAGATGTCTCCATATATTTTTTAGTCGAGATACCTAGGTCACCTAGAGGTAGTGATGTAGTATGGGTTACCAATGAAAGAATGATGAATGTGGTCACTTTATTCCTATATGGGAGAACTTCTCATTTGATGAGTGGGGAATACTATTTGAATTTAAGAACATATGACTACATGGGGTCCCATTCACTATCATTTCAGATATGGAAACTCATTTCACATCACAGTTATATAAGGGATTTCATAAGGATATTGGAAAATATGTGCTTCTAAGAACATATTTTTTTACCCTAAGACTAATGGTCAATATGAGCATATGATATATTTTCTAGATTATATGCTTGGAACATGTGTCTTTTATTTCAGTTTTTATTTGAAGAATAATTCCTTTCTAATTGAGTCCCTTTAAAATAATAGATTCCAAGAAACAATTCAAATGGGTCATTTTGAGGCCTTATATGATTGTCACACCATTCACCTCTATACATTCTGGAGGCTAGTAAGGCATCCCTTCTAGGTCCGCATCTCATTTAGTATACATCAAATCATGTCCATATAATGAAAAAGAAGTTGACTATTTCTCAGGATAGACATGAATCATATGTTGATCAGTGTCAATTACCTTTAGATTTCAAGGTCAGGGATCGTGGTTTCCATCAGGTATCACCTAGGCTTGGAAATGTATGGTTATAGAAGCTTTGGAAGATGTTTCTTCATTTGGTATGGCTATTTGATATCCTAGAGAGAGTTGGGTAGGTATCATATAATGGGATACTACCTCAAAAGTACTATTCCATTCATGAAATATTCCATGTGACATTGCTTCTCCAATTTCATTCCAAACTATACCATACCATTGATTCAGAGGTATATGAGTTAGATGTTGATGACACCATTGAGGAGTATACAATATGCATCATTTAATGGATCATGAAGTCTCTTCAAGTCATATTTGTCCCTTTAGTGGGGGTGCTATGGAAGCGCAAATGTGTGCAGGATGATACATGGGATACAGATGAGAATCTATATTCACAATGGATAGATTTATTCTGAGATGGCATTTCTCCACCCTTAGAAGAGGAGATCTGGGATAAGTTCTTTTAATGGGGTAACACTATAAGAAACTGATTTTTTACTCTTGTAAGGATCCATTATGATTCTGTATAATTTATTATTTTGGACCAAATGTCGATGCCTAATGTGTTATTGATGTTTTTGATGGAATCTAGAACTTTTTAGAGCCTCAAACACAAAATTTTGGAAATACTATGTCCAGAACATGGTTTGTAGTAAACCATGTTGGAAGACCGCATAGTTATATATAACCATGTGGGAGGGCTCTTTTTTGATAGAGCCTTACCAAATGGTTTGTGCATGGTGTACCTAAACATGTGTCTTAATAATCCGAATTCCCATATTTCCCATGTTCTCATGAATAGTTGGCAGCCATTTTATCAAAATATGCGGAAAAATAATTCACTGACTATATTATTTGTAATTTTACTTTTTTCCATTAATGATATAATTAAGACTCCAACATCATGTAAATATAAATACCTTTTTGATTAAAATATTTATTTATAATTTTGGAGCTCCTTTGAGACCTATGGTAGGGATTGAAATATATCCTTTGTATGTGATCTGATTGGGCTTGTGTTCATCAAATTGGATGTGAAAAGGTAAGTTTTAAAGTCCCGTTTGGCCATTTTTATTCTCTCTTACTCTTGAACACATTATCGAGGTGTGATCATTTTACATATTTCATAGATCTACAGTATTATAATCCAAATTAGAGGCTGATATTGGAGGAGGAGATTCAGATGACCCTTTTGTGGGTGGTTTATAACTCATTCATCGTGATTGTTGATTTTGTAATTGATATGTGGGGACCACCATTATTATAGTGTTACATTTATAGAATTTATATTCCATGAATATAATCATTAGAAATGTATTGTTATTTTCTTTAAATATATGTGATTTATTTTTTGTGGTTCCTCCCACATATACATCCATATCGAGTAGTTTTTTATTCCATAATTGGTTATTTAGTATTAGACATGTTTTAGCCACTATTTGGTTGTGAAGTGAACAGAAACATCTAAGGGTAACCTTTTCTATTCTAAAAGTATTGATTTATTTTTTAAATTTCATAATGATAACTACAATTTTTACTCACTATATGAAACTCTTAATGCTTGTTCTTAAATTTATAATTAATTTTGAAATCAAATTTTTTTTGTATACTATGTACAAGACTTGACTAGATTAAATGTATTTAAATAATAGTTTTCATGTCCATAATACCCCTTAAAACATTAATGTTGGGTAGAATAGTGTACATTAATTATTGAATATGGACTTAATGTATTTAAGAAAGGTTTCATACTACTTTTCCATGGAAATATAATGAATAGAGAGTCTTGAACCAATGGAAATTATAAATCTCAACATTATTAAACAAGAGTTATATAACTTGTGATCGCCTGAGATTCTACTCAGGGAAAGCCTTGATTAGTTGTGAATCATATTCCAATTCAAGGATGTCGATTTCTTTGGATGAGAACTAGATTGATCTCAGTTCTTGTCTATTATTTTATTCTTTATATAACCACATATAATACCTCAGTTAGTATTAAATTACACTATGGATACACGCCTTGGATCCAAAATTGACATGTATGTTCCATACCTAAATCCCATAGTTCCCAGTCACTGAGCACCCCTATATTACCATAGGTGATCTTCTTGGATTTAATAGTCTTCTTAATGTTTAAATCATTTAACATTGATCCATATATTAAACTCTTACCCTTAAATATACCATGTTACTACTAAGTAAGTGTCCCATATTGTGTAGGCTACTGTGGTGAATTCCATAGAACCACTTCTAATTAACAATTAAATACGAATGCCATGTTACATCGTGGAACCTGAACCATTGATAATTTCTGATTTATTAACAAATTAGTGAAAATAATAAATGAATTTCTTATATATTCAAAAATTAGGAGATGGTTGAAGGAGGTACTGGGGTATTTAGTTTCATTGTGATGCATGAAATTATATATGCATGCATGCATACTATAATATTTCCATTACAGAAGATGCATGTTATAAACACCATTGGTGGTGGACCACTAAGATTTATCTCACACCCTCTTTGGTCATTGTTTGGTACCTAGGGAAGAATACCTAAATGTAGGTATTGACAAAGGAAAGCATGATTATATGAATACTCGGTTTATTTTTTTTTTAGGATGGAGCTTGATAACATATGATCTATCTAGATATTTGGACTCATGGTATATTTATTTGATTTTTATTGTAATCCTTTGGAACATGGTATTACTATTGTCTTATATTCATGTTTTCAAGTTTTTTAGTGACATGAAATATCATTATATATTACAATAGTTGAAATATTTATTATTATTCTTTTATATCTATTAATTTCTCATCTTTCTTTATTTAATTATATTTCTTATTCTATTTACATCAGTTTATATTTATCTATTCCGGGAAACTTTTCTAATGACAGAATAGTCTCCCCATGGACACTCCCAAGGCCCTCACCACACACCGAAGGCCTCTAGAATTATAAGAGATGCACTTGAGGAACATTTCCCCACTAGAAATGGGGAACTTATTATGACGAATGTTGTTTTAGGAAATCTCATTTATTTTTAACTTCCATTTCATAGGGAAAAGATAACGTTTTTCATTCGGACGTGTGGAATACAACCCCATCCATTAACCCAATGTTAGTGTTTCCATTGTTACATTAGTATAGGATATACAGAATTTCACAACACATAATTGATTAGTTGAGAATCCTTATAAAACTATATAATTATTTAATTCACATATAATAATTTAAATAAAAATCAGAATGAGGAATATTATTGTATCAACGAAATTATTTACACTATCATTATACATATATTGTGGAATGAAAAAAATATAAATGTAAATATGAAATGTTTATGAATTGTTGCGTAAAATAGAAGTAATAGTGAGTAATAAGTCCTAATAAATAGGAGGAGTGGATTATTAAAACACATTCCATTTCATAAACAATTATAGTAAAATGAAAATGGATGGCTAATATCAACATAGAATTCAAATGTAAAATGGAAAATAGATTCTCAATATTTAAAATGAATAAATAACGGCATTCACGAGCTTTCCATCAAGGCGTTGTCAAATTTATCATGAATCATACCATTAGGGGATCATCAAAGACACCATTATTAACAAATTGGTTACTATAAAACAAATAACAAAATAATGTGGCTACATGTGTTCTCTCATGATACATGTAGATGGATTGATTGAATATTTATAAAAGGGTCACGCCTTTAACTTTCACATCATAAACATTTCTCATATATTTAAATTTCAAAAAAAAATCATTCATAAAATTTATTATAAATCAATATTCATACATATTGAATAAAAAATACATAATATTTCTTTAATAGATGATATAATAAGTCCCCATAAACTTTCTTCAACTAATACGAAATGTTTACATTATATAGGGTATATATAACATCAATGTGGTGGAAATTAGGTCTTTTAAATTCATCAGAATTAAAATATGAACATATTGGAGAACAATGTATCTAATGAAATGATGGGGATTGATAAAGACTACTATAATGATAATGTTAATGAACATGAAATGATAAATTATTAATAGATCAATGAATAAAATCGACTAATTAGACATAACAATTTATAATAATGGTAATTATTTTTGATAATTACAGTTGATAATGTAATTAAAATATTGAAAATTACAATAATTACATATTTTTAATTTTTGTTCAAAAACATTTATAAATAATATCTAAAATTCATTTTATTCATTTATCAAAATAATACAATTTTATTTCCTAATATTTTCAATAAAATTGAAATAAATAATATGAGAGGTTATTTTACAAATATATGTGGAATCATCTAATTTAATATTAAAATAAATGATTACATATGATTGTATGAAATCCTGTTGATTCGGTAAATTTATAAAACATATATTACTATAACACATTTTTTAAATGTATAGCTGTACCCCTTTGAAAAAATGAAAGGTATATTCCTTTTAGAAAATAGAAAATAAGGTATTTTTTTTTGAAATAAATTAAGAAATCATTTGATCCTAGTAAAATCAATAAAGATAATATAACAAAGAACATGGAAATAAAATAAAAAAAATAATTCCAAATAGTAAATATGGTGAAATGTTATTAAAAATATTTTCGAATTGTTTTAAGAGACAAGAAGAAGAAAAATATGATTAGAACATAAATAAAAATAAATAACAGTAATATACGATAATATATATCGTTAAAGGATGCTATATCATATAATTATTATAAATTAAATACTATCATAGTCAATCAACTTTTGTAAAGAAATCGTTAAATAAATCCTCACTGCATTGGTAACAATTGAATAAAAACCCCTAAAAATTAATTATGGATAAATAAATTTTAATATGAAGAAAAAATTTGAATCCTTGATATTATATGTAAATTTCATAGCAAACACACCATTTAAATAAAATTCAGTTCATAATGTAGAACATGTGTAATCAATGTGGATGGGAGAAAACAATACAATTACTTAGGGTCTCCTCTTAGTTATACAATATATAATCTTATAGTATAGTGAAATTAAATTTATTATAAAACAATCAAGAATAATTTCATGTATATTATATTTTTAAATTTACTTTTAAAATTATTTTAAATTAATTATTATACTACTTTTTTCTTATGTCGACCACTTAAGATTGATTGGTATAGTTATCAAATATTACATTGGTATATTTTTGGTGGTTAAATGAGTTTTGAAATAGTTCCATTATCTACATAGATGAAAAAATTTAATGACTATAATTTTTATTCATTATATATAATTTTACATCCATAAGCATATAGGTATAATAGAAAAGAGTATTACATTGCTTCATCGAGGTGGTAGTCCACACGTACCTTGGAGGAACAATATTATTTTTCAATAGAAGGAAAGGTAAGAAGGTAAATTACATATTAAATTGACGTAATATTATTTATTTTATAAATTATATATATATATACATATTCACTAATTCATTCTTTATAACTAGCCAGGTAAATATTTGATTTAAAATAAATTACACCACTATGTGGATATGGTTTATTGTATGTACGTACCACCAATGTTTTCATTTTACATGAGATATAATTGAGGTGTAAAATGGTAAGCCAATAAATATAATAAAATTTCATTATATTTTTCCTGGATGAATTATTTTCTTAATATATTATATTTAGATGTTGAATAAGAAGAACTATACGTTGAACGATTTGGGTAGGATAATTTCATATTATTTTAGAGGACAACTTCTTTAGACACTATAAGCCTTCATGGGGATGTATTTGGGTGATAACATCACATTATTAATGAATTGAAGTATTTTTAATTTTTGTAGTTATTAATGTTTTGAGATAGATGGATTAACAATTTTAAATAAGTGAGGAGATGAGGTGACCTTTTATAAGTGAGGGAAATGAAAAAATTCAACTATTTTAAATAATTTAAATTAAAAATATCTCATAATAATGCCAAGTGGATACATATGGCCCTAATATAAATTATAGTACATTATAACTTTGATATAAATTAAAAAAATATTGTATATACATGTTTTGGTGAAATTTGAAGACTTATAATTAGTTGAAGACCATTTTAAACCCAATTTAACCATAACATTGAAAAAATTTCTTTTTCCAATGATATCATATTAATGGTAAAAGGGGGAATTGTAACCCCATTAGGAAATTATGATTCCATGATTTTAAACCATTTTAACTAATTATATAACAATATTTGTAAAATGTTTCATTTAATATAATAATGAAAAATGCAACAAAAAATATTTTTTTGGAAAATCCTTTATTTAAGAATAAATAAGAATTTCAACATGGATTCATGTAAGAAGTGGATAAACATGGTTAAAATTTGTTAAATGAAGAAAATAATCAATTTAAAATTTTATTTCAATCTAAATTAAATTGAATCTTCCAAAAACCATAAAATGAAAAGACCCTCATATGGTTGTAAATTTCGATAAAGTATAATTCTTCATCATAAAAGACATACTTGAGTCCCCAAATTCAAAATATTTTTGAAAATATTTTTTTTCACTCACTAAACATATATATTGTCTAAATCCACTTATGAAATATAATAAAATCATGTGTTATAGAAATTTGAAATCCATACCCAAAGATTATTCATATTTTTACCAATTTTAACCTTACTACAATGAAAAATAATTATCAACATTACTAAAAATAATGACCCCAAAAAGTAACTATTTACTAAAATTGAAATTCATAAATCAAAAAATTTAATCTTTTTTCAAGATTATATTTCGGAATCTCAAAATAACAAATTTTAATATAAAGGCATAAAATATAATGAAAAATATTTTTTCAGCCCAATAATTAACTTATACAAAAATCACGACTAGTGATAATTAATATATAGTTTGTTAGATTATTTATAATTAATGGAAACTTATTTTACTTTAATTTGAATGTAGAATCAAAATTGGATTTTAAAATTATTTTATCTAATTTACATAATTGGTGGATTTAAAAAAAATTATTTTATAATATTCCAATACAAAAATTTTATTTAAAAAAACAATAAAATGCATTTTAATATAAAAATATTAATTTCATAAATTTACAATAATTTTCCCAAAATAAATTTCATCTAAATGTCATAAATTAAATATTATTTTTATTTTTAAAATTAAATAAAAAACATTTTTAATGAAAACATATATTTAAATCATAATATTTCTTTACTGGAAGTTGACTAAGTATTTATTATCTACTTATCAATTAATTTGAAATATATAAACAATTTATAAATATTTTATCAAATATTTTTATTCAGATTCATACATACCTACCCAATAACTATAGTATAACAATGATATTAAAATAGTATTATTTGATCTTTTATTTAATCTTATTATTTTATGTAGTACACAATATCAAACAGAGTGATTGTTTGAAATACATTTAAAACGAAATTTTGGAGAAATAAAAGTGTCCCCATCCACGAGTTAAATTTTGTAATGATAAGTAAGTAGATATTTAAATTCAATATTAGTGTGATATTTAAAAAATGTAATCAGACATCAAATTCTCTCCTCCATATCATGAATTTACACTTATTCCAAAGTATATTCATCATTTATAGATATTTAAACTTATACATTACTAATGATTAAAATATTAATGTGTTTAATAATGTTATTATTTAATAAAACATCACAGATTCATCATTTGGATTAGCCACATTGGTGTATATTATTGTATGAAGTGTGTGATCCATGTGAGGTTACTTTATTGAATAAAATATGTTAAATAGATAATGCTATCATGGAAATACATAGTAAGGGTTCCAAAATAAACATTTATTATGGTAACAATTGTATTTAAAAGGGTATTCCAAAAGATATTGTTGGCAATCTTTTGATACTATCATTCTCTGTGTTTTAGAAATATATGTCTACATAAATAAAAAAATTCATTCCTCGACTACCATATCTCACATTGAAAATGTTATAAATGAAGCTAAATTGTTTTACATTTGTAAAATTACTATTATGGGGTTAATATATAACATATTAAACTAGGTAAATACAGAATGATACATTAAAAGTGTTGAAGAACATAATTTACAAAAACTATTTATAAAATCCATAGAACCAATCATGAGGTGGATATTAAATGTATATTGATCCTGATATTTATCAGGAAACTATACTGAAGTTAATATTGAAACACATATTCCTTGGATTATTATTTCATTTTCATAAAGTCAAATATGATTTTTACTAATAATTTTATGTAACATTTCAAACATTGGGTTTATAGAGAACATTATGGAGAGGAATAATGATTTCCACTTGATGGATTGTTTTTAGAATTTTATTTAGATTTTATCTTTAGGTATATTGATTGAAATATCATTATGGATGGTAATTTAAGTAGAATATCCTTATTAAAAATTCAATAGACATGGGTTTCTTATATGTAGTTAATTGTTTGGATAATTATCTTCCTTCTTGATTTTTTCTTCTTCCTTATACTGGTTCTAATGGTTCAAGATATATTCATAACATTCACATTCAGTATTGTTTGGTTTTATATTAATTGAATAATATGTTTCAATTTAATGCATTTATTTACAAATTCTAATGGAAACCAATATCAAATTACCCATAGGATAATGAATTGGTTGATTTATAAGCATTCTATGTTATTTAGAAATAATTTCAACAATAATTCCATGTTAGTTATTCAAATAATTCACTTCATTACTCTACTCTTCAAGCTCATATCATTATTTCTAATACACTAAGATTTTGAACTTACTTATGGTATTATGAACGAATTTTTTTATTAAAATGGAGTGGTTGATAAGATGGTTTCTAAAGACCCTAACCCCAATAGACAAATATCAGTAGTTACCTTCGTATATTTTTATACACTAAAATTGATCACATACAAAAGGATTTAATTGTCTGATTGTCTTGGTAAATTAGACACATACATTAATATCATATTAAATAAAAAAATTATTAAAAAATTTGTGAAATAAAAAAATGTTCTCCAAGATCTCGTTCAAAAATTCAATTTTGTTGTCTTATGGAAAGTAAAAAATAACTGTGAGATAAATTATCTTCAAGGGTTATGTATAGAATAATCTATCATAAATCATGAGGATAAATCAATATATAATATAAAAAAATCAGTAATACATTTTTTTAATCATTAACATAACCATGAATAAAAATATAGAAAAAATAAACTGTGATATAATTATACCACATAAATAATCACATCAACGTGAAGATAATCCATGAATTATATCAATGTAGTAATATTATTGATAATAGTGATAAAATTATCTATGATGAAAATGATTAATATTATACATCGTGATCTCATAAACTAGAATATATATTCTATTAACATCTTTTTCAAAGATCATTTTATCGATGGGTAGGTATACACCATAAAATTTAAATCCGGATAGCCATTTGATTCCCTTCCTGAGACTATTGATAAATCAAGGGGATAAATATAACAATTTCATTCCTCTAACAACATGTATAAAACATTACTCATATAAAGAATGTTTTATTTAATACATGAATGATATAATTTATCAATAAATATACATACTGAGTAATGAATATATATTATCAATAATTACCCATTCAAAAAAATAACTATTAATGAAAAACACCATTTTTAAAAATCATTTCTGTTTTTAGGAATAGTAATATCCATGATACATTGAATATAGATAATTAATGTAAATATAATGCTTAATTATCACATTTACGTGAATTTAAAAATAAAAATTTAATCACTACAAAATCAAACGAGGAAGTAAAATTCCTGACTTTCTAGTGCACAACATATCTTAAACCATTACAATAAGGAATAATGATGATAGTTTTACAGTATATCTTATATTTTTTATAATTAAAATTATTCTCTTTTCCTTGTATTAACGAAAATTACATAAAAAATAATTACAAATATTCTCATAAAAAATACATTATTTACATTCAAAATCACGTTTAAAAAATTCATGTACATTACGAAAAATTTTCATTTTTGAAGAACCAGGTAAAATTATATTATAATATTAAATGAAATTATTGGTCAAAATTTGGAAAATTTATATTCATGTAGTGTATATTAATGTAAATATTTATTTACCATTTTTGTAATATAACTCAAGACGTCTATTATTTGGATGATAATACGAAGATTATGTTTAATTGTTTTTTAAATTATAATATGTTTAGAAATTACATAAAACATTAATAGGATACTATTATAAAAATTCAAGATAATATTTTTAGAAAAATTTCATTTGGATGAAAAATCATCTTTGTTTGAAGAGAAATAATTTTATATTATATTAAAAATAGTTTCTCAATAATTTTATGTACCAATGAGAATAAAATGGTAATTTTACATTATAATTTCTTGAAACCCCATATAAAAATAGAATATAATTTCGGTATTATAAAATAACAAAATAATTCATTCAACATAAATTCAATGAGAAAGAAACATAAAAAAAAATTGTTTGTTAAGTAAAACTCGAACAATTTAGTTACTTTTGATTCATAATCCCCATGAATGAACTAAATACAAATGAAATAATAAAAACAATGGTTGTATGAAAATTAATGATATAACATATCAATATTTAAATATATGAACCTCCAAAAGAAAAATAGGTGTATACCATATTATATGTCTTAGTGAAGACAATAGAAGATGAGTAACACTTAAAATGATCATTATGATATAGGGAGAATTAATCAATGATTACATTTTGTGTATAAATGGTAAAACCACATTATTATGGTCATGTAAGACATATTAAATAAATTATATACATGTTATTATAATTTATATGATAATAATAATGTGATATACCTTAATAAAAATAAATTGAGTAATGGAATTCTAAATAATATGGTAAAAATCATGTCACACCCCCTTTGGTTAAATTATGAAAATTGAAATTTTACATACCATTAATTATCAATAATTTTAGATGCTACCTATAAAAACGTTAGTATTTAGACAATATAATATAAATTTTTGGAATAACCTAACAATATGCCTCTATGAAATGAAATTGTGAAAAAATTCACTACCTCGCATTTCCCATTAGTGGAGTATTATTTGACCTCATTTATAATGGATTTAAACATGTTATTATTTTATATCATTAAAATATTAAAATTTATAATATCATATATTTTCTTCTTATTTCCTCTTAACATATGTTTAATAGAAATAATACATTTTTTCTATACATTTGGGTGTTAATTTCCTAGTTTTCTCATGCATGTTTTTTCATGAAATATTTGGTTATTTGGAATAGAATATTTATACATCACCAAAATATTTATATTATGGGTTTAACCATCCAGCATACTCAATAGTGAATTTTTTTTATCATTTATTCTAATTTTTACATGGAAAATGAATCACATCACATCATATAGATTGTAGGCCATAAATATGCATGAGGGATAATATAATTTAAGTAATGGGTGAAAGGGTAAATAATTTTATTATATGTTAATTATCATGGGTAAATAAAATTTCATATATATCATTTATATTAATTATTTCCACTATTGTGACTATTCTTATAAATCTATGATGGAAAGAAATTCATTCATTCGCAAGGAGATAGTTCTCCATACACTCGAGCGATGGATTTGGTTCCCATTTTATAAAGAAAGAGAATGAGAAGTGTTTTTTAATAAAAAATAAATTACCATTATATTATAGATAATGGGTTTATTATATGTTATTTATTAATCCATAATTGATTATGTTAAAAGATGAAGTAAAAAAACGAAAGATCATAGTGAAAAAATTACCTCTGCATTTAAAATTCTCATTTGGATCTCTTATTAAGGACCTTACGGTTGGTATAATGAGAATAAAATAAACTCTAAAATATGTATAATTATTTTGGGGATATATTTTTAAAGGTATTGATTATGAAAAATGCATTGAGATTTTTGAACAAGTTAGTGGAGTGTTAGACATTGATAATTGAGGAGTCATATTTTTGTGAATTTCCAATCTCTTTAATAATTGGACACACTATAACCCCATGCACATAAAAAATTGATAAATAATTTAACTAAGGTAATTCAATGTCAATATAAACCTAAAAAATATATATTTTTTAGACATATTGTTACCTTACCATTTAACATTACATATTTTTACCATATTAATTATCACAATCATTACTGGTTTTTTAACATGGTTAACTGCTCATCTATGTTTTGAATGAAATGATAAATATTAAATAATTTGTACCAAATAATATATAAAATTACATCAATTTTATAAAATAATAATTCCTTGTGTGTGTAAAATTAACATAAAAACAATCACATGTGACGTGAAAACCCCAATGTTATCCTTAACCGAACTAATTAATGTTTTACATTTTAAGCTGTATTGAAAAATCATATAAAATGGAAAACTATCTATAACTGGACTATGGATGATATATTTTTTCTTATTAAATTATCAAGTCTTAATATATGTTTTTCTTGTTTATAATCATTTAATAAAACATTACATTTTATAAAATATCATTAATGTCATTTTTAGAACTATTCATTTATTTGAATTTATAAAATTGAAAGAAAGCATGGAATTGTAATAAATATATTTAAAAATTCTATAAAATATTATAATTATCTATAAAACATTTTAAAAAATTAATTTACAAAAAATATATTTCATTTCCAATTTTAATCTCATTTATTTGTTTACCTTTTAATTAAATTTTTATTACGAAAGTATATCATAAGCAATTATTATTTATATTTAACAAAAATATTTATAAATAAAATACAACAGAAAAATATCCATCCTTAATATAAAAATTTATAATAAAAAATACCTTATTTTTTTACTTATGTGAACAAATAAGTGATTTTTAAATGCATGAGAGTGAGATTTTGACCTTTTCTTCCCATTATTTATTATAATGGTAATAATCATGTACATATAAGTATGAAATGGGAACTATAATGGAATTATATTATATAAGGTCAATATATGTTTTGAAAATAGAAATTATACAATATTTTACGTTATAATAACCCTTATGTCATTATATTAACCCTTGGTAAACCTGTTTGCTAATTGGCAATTTTACCATATTTTATCGTTTTTTATTTTTAATTATTAGAAAACATGATTATAAATTATTAAATAATATTAATTCCAATTATAGAAAATATGCAAACCTATTTATAAAATTCATTTCACAGTTGTGGTAGAAATTAATTTAAAATAAACAAGTAAAACATGTAAATTGTATGTTTCAAAATTTAATTTTACATGAATCAGTTGTTGTAAAATTGACTACTTGACTTGAAATAATAATTAAATGGATTTATATTAATATATTAAGATATAAAATCTATAATTATTATTTAAATATAATTTTGAAAAATTATTTTAATTAATTAAAATGTGCAACATTACTCACTTAAAAATATTTTTCATTTAATATATCTTTTTAAACCAACAGATAATAATACCCAAAAATTCGGTATAAACTGTTAAAAATATAATTATGGTAATTAATTATAAATAAAAATATTCCAATTTTACATTAAAATTAATCTCAAATAATAAAATAAATTTAAATTTAATTATTTTATTGAAAAAGAAAAAACAGTTGTAAAAAACTTATATTTTCATCTTTTTACTAAAAAGTATTGTTAACAAATTCATCCCAAAATATCACCTTATGATAATATTGTTATAATATTTTAAAAAATGAAATATTTTTAGAAATTTTTTTTATAAATTTGTATGAAAATAATTATAATTTATAAACATAAATTGAAATAAAAGTAACATTTTTGAATAAAATGTATTTTAATGTATAAAATGACATTAATAAAAATATAATTTATTATTTAAAAAAATTTATAAATAAATTTTTTTGGATTATGTATTATATATATCATTATTCTATTAGTTATATTAAATATTCTTATTCAATGATTGTTTTATAATATTAATATCTAAAAAAAAATTACATGTCTTTTAAGCTCAATTCTACATGAGGAAAATGCAATGGTACAAATTTCTCTTATTTAAAAATCTCAGTGTGTTAATATATCCAAAAAAAAATTTAATATTTTTCTTCAAAAAATTTACATAATTTCACAAAAAAATTATTTCATATTTTAAAATTTTATTATTGAGAACTCAAATGGTGAAATTATTAATAAAAATTCATCTTGACTAGGGGAAAAAATAAAATATAGGTAATCTGAAAAATAAATTAAAATGGTTTCTATGTAGAATATCATTTGAGTTTTGTAAAAATATGGAAATATGAGTAAATTTTAAATAAATTTGGATATATATTATAATCAATGTTAATAGAAAATTCAATGATAAGGTGACAGTTTACTAGTATAGAACTATAAATATAAGATGAGTTAAAATTATATTTTTTATTAAAAATTAAATTAATAGGATAACATTTATGTTTCATGATATATTTCTTATAATTTAGGGATTCTTTTAATATCAAGATATAGAATACTACAAAATATAGTAACTTTTTATCATTTTTATTTGACTATCACAATATCATTCTTTTTTTGTACGTTGAAAAATTTCTACAAAATTTATGTCTTCCTGAAATTAATGTGAAAGATTATTTTTTATTTTGAAAGTGATAATATTAAATTTTATAAAATATGTATGAGTCTTTTCATCTATCTATAAATATATACTAAAAAAATTGATATAACATTTTATCTAATATAATACATTAATTTCTAAAATCTCATCTATAACACAAATTGATTAGAATTAATATTTATCCATAAAATAATTTAATAAAAAATAAATATTAAAAATATCATATTTTAGTCCCATGGTTGTATTTTCCACCATATAACCCTTTAATGGTGGGTTCTAGGATCCAAACGCTTCTAGATGTGATTTTTTTCATCCATCACATAGGTTGTCCTTCCTCCAAAACGATATATATATAGTTCACATAAGATTACCAAATTATAATGACCTATAATTATAGAAAAATCCTAGATAAGATAAATCTTATAGGCTACCAATATATATAATAGTATTTTTATAAAAAGATAGGTCATATGTCTTTGAAAATAGTTTTCACTAAAACATATACTATAAGAGTTATTTGGAAATTCTATAAATGTCTCCCAAAAGATCGTAAATCATGATATACTCCCATAACCTAAAACATGAAATGGGGTGTTTAAGACATTGAGATTTTGATTAACAGAATATAATGAAACCTTGATAGTATCCATAACCCTTATGTTAATATAATGTGATGACCTATCTACATCCAAAATTAACCTAATTATTTTATGTTTCACAATTTTTATATTTATAATACCTTTGTTCAAAATATGTATACTACATAGTTATATAATCCTAATATATGTATATTAATGTCCTTTTACATTGAAATAGTTTAATCTATGGTCTAGGATTTATCTATTAAAAGAGGGAATTAACATGCCTAAATCCCAAGTTCCCCACATTCGAGACGATGAATAATAAATGAATTTATGTAATAGATTTTTCTATTTCCACTGATCACCTCACATATCCTAGAAAATTTAGTTCATTATTCCATTCTTTTTCATAAATAAATAAATTTCATATTTTTTTTAGACATTCTCAAGTGTGTTTCATCCCATATTTAAATAACTAATAGCACATTCTATTTACAAAATTACTCAAATATGATGAATAATATGCCTCAAATAAATTTTGAAAAAATTATTCCATATAAATAAGAACAAGATCATGAATATGATATGTTGATAAGATCAATGTAGTAATCTCATGAATAATAATAAATTAATTCTCAATAAAGAAAATTTTAAAAATTGGACATCATATTTCTTGATTTAGAGATATATATACGATCAAGACCTTATTCCATGTTTGTTTAATTTATGGTTAGTTATTCACCAAACCAATTTAAATAAGGATAATGCAATGATTCGTCTCTTGAGAATACCATTTCATTACAGTTCGATCTATAATTATAGTCCACCATACACTATATGTTCAATGCATTTATTATATTTTTAATGATCAATTTAATTCATGGACAAAATTCCCTATCAATAAATATATGTCCTTAGTAAAGAATGAGAATTATAAATAATTCCAATGTAAAATAGTTAACATAAAATCAAATCCAATTCATAAAAATGTGATATGATATAGGAAATAATAATACTCATCACTTGAAGAAAATTAATATTTATGATTAATATAATTTTTTTTTCTGTTTTTAAGAATTCGAATATTTGTATATAAATTTTATGAATACAAAATAAATAGAGAATAGAAATCTCAATATATTCCCCCATTGATACTATGAAACACACTCTATAAAATTAATAAGTATGTAATTATTAAAATATAACATAATTATAGTATAATTTAAATAAATATTTTTTATCATTGATTAAAATAAATACGAAAAAAAATTACTAAAAGTATTTTTCAAGGAAAATATTTGATTACTTTGAAAATAACATTCAAAAACCCAAACAAATTAAGAATAATATGATTTTTTATTTGAAATTAATATTTTAACATTACATAGTAAGATTAAATGTAATGATTGGTTCTTATGGAGAGAATGTTTTCATTGTGACAAGTACGTCAAAATAATGATTCATTTCAAATTTATACCAAAACTAATAAAAAGTCACTTTTTGGGAAAAAAATAGAATGATTCATTTTAAGGAATTTTTTACAAATATATTTTGGGTCAAAATGATTTTTTCAAAACATTGTGTCTTATTGAAAATATTAAATAAAATAATTTAAGAAAACATAATTTATAATGAAATATATTTTTGATAAAAGAGATAAAAAAGGTCAGAATCTCTTAAAAACATTTTTGTAATTATATAAACTACCAAATAGAGTAAAAATTTATTACTAATTTTATATTTAATGAATAAGAAATAAATAACATAATTAAATGGTTTTTATTATATAATTATAAAATAGTTTACATCAATGTAAATTCAAATATTAATAGTCCTTATTAAAATTAGATAGAAAAATTAATATATTCTACTTAGGTAAATTTTAAATCAGAATCCCAATGATAAAATAACATTAAACAAAATATATTAAATTAAATGTATATCAGGATATTTAATATATGACATTTAAATGGGTTATTATATACTCCTCATAAAAAATTACTGGTGTGTAACATAACATGTGTCCTAAATAATACAGTTTGAGAGGAGAAACCCTTACAATGATCATAACATAAAATTGAAAATAAATAAATGAATCTATTATTGGTATAAAATTTAAATCCATTAAAAAAAGGTAATAAAATTTATGATAATCAAAATTCATTACAAAAATAATCATAGAAAAATACATATCGTGATGAATTAATATAAATCTTTGAAAAGATATTGAGTTTTGAAATTTGTTACCAATATACTACATTCAAGTAAAATCCCATTAGTTTAAATAATTCAAAATCAAACATAAAATACCAAGAAGTATTATAGACAAGTTATATTACCTTCAATATGATTATTATATAAACTATATAAAAATATCATTTCATAAAAATAGAATATACCTCAATGATGAGAAATTGATAAAAAATCTATTACCTTAGTATTTCCTATAGATTACCATGACTTAACCTCCATAAAATGGTTTTAAACAAGATATTAATTAGTAACTAACAATTATTATTTTTTATATTATCTAATATGATCCTATTATAAAATATTATAACTCTTTCATATAAAATCATTCATTATAACTATTTGTTTGGGTGCTAATTACCTATTTTCCACATGAGTGATTTCAATGGATGTTATAGATAATGTAACAAGTATGTATATCCAACATATAAATAATTATAAAAATGTTTTAAATATAATATATAATAATTTTATACATTTTATAAACAATTAATTTGAGTTTTTTTATAAAAAATGAATCACATCGCATCATAGAAATGGTTGCTCGTACTTACATGGAAGAAACGACATACTTTTCATAATGGGAGAGAAGGTATGAAATATAATGATATATTAATTTTGAAAAGGAAATATCATGTAATATATATATCATATACAGTTTTCACATCCACCATTATGACTATTCCATGTGATTTAGTGGTGGAAAACCAATTACATCAGTTCACGAGGTGGTACTCCACCTTTTTCTAGAGTAGTGGTGTTGTATCAAATATAGTGGAGTATTAGTTGGATAATGTTATGAAATAAACGTATTAACATATTATTATATGAGAACTAATTTTGTTATTATATTTAATTTTTAATACATAATTTATTATAGTGAAAAAATAAATAAAGTAGATTGATCTTAGTACAAACAATTTAATTTCTTCGAATAATTTCGTCAATATCTATTATTAAAGACCCTAGTAATGGTTCAATGGAAAACATTACTATAAAATATGTAAAACTAGTTTTTATAGAAATAATATCATGTTTAATTAAAAAAATAGGGCTTCATATGTGTGATTAAGAGATCACGTCATATTGCATTTTCTAATTTAGGAGGAATCTCATTTTTTAAAATACCCAAAACTATTCAATATTTAGAAGTGAATCTCATAACAAGAACCACAAAAATTTATAAATAATGGAGTTTATAAATTTTAAATTCAAACTATACATCCATTAAAAATAAAAATAATTTTTTTTAATATTTTTTCACTTAACCTCTGCCTTTACTAAGTTTGACAATTCAATTTTCACCACAGTAAATAGATTTTTTACAATGGTAATTAATCTATTTAGAATAAATTAAAATTAACCATATTAAATAATTTATTCACAATAATTCATAACAATAAATCCCATTTATCAAATGATCTATAAATATTCATGGTAAATTAATTTTTACAGAACCTCACATAATGTGAAATACATTATTTTAACCTTAATAGTAGTAATTAAAGATTATACATGTTAGGGTCAATTGAATGAACTTATAAATGAATTAATGACCCATAATTGTACTATGGATTATAAAATCAACCATTTAAAATTTACAAAGATGAATATAATACTTATTGTAATTTTAAAAAATTTAATGAAACATTATTTCTTATAAAATTTGAATAATGTCATTTTTATCATTATTCATATAATATTACCTTATAAAAATCAAGAAAAGGATGTAATTTTAATATATTAAATCATTAAATATGTAAAATGTTATGCTTTTATACAAGAAAATTAAATATAATAATTTATTAATATTTATTGACATTTCACACTATGAAAATCATTGAACTTATTTTCATTTTAATTAAATAATTATTACATCGACACATCATATGAATTCCTAGAAGTTATTTCCCAAATTATATGAAAAAATAATTTTCTATCGTAAATAATAATTATTTATTCTTCAAATGGATTTTTTATCTAAAAAACCAACTTCTTATCACTACGTTAACAAATATTATATTTTTTACTATACGAGTTTGACATATTGTCATTTTCTTTTTAGAAATTTTTATAAAGGTCATACTCATGGATATATGTGTCAAACATTGGAAATTTATTGTAAATATATTATTCGAGGATAAAATATTTCGATATTGTAGAAAATATATATTTTCTATTTCATTATAAGCCATATTTTTATTTAGTTACCCCCCCTAAATTTGTTTTCTCTTTAACCACGATAGAAAATGTTTATAGTTTTTATAAATCACTGTGAAACAAATAGGTTGACCAAATTACTTATTATTAATTATTATGATTAAGAAAAAGAATATATTTATATCAAATTCAATTAATATCTATATAAGAATTTAATATAAAATAAACTCTCAAAACATGTTAAAAACTAATCAGCAATAGATACATTTGTTAGGAATAAGATGTTCATTGATAAAATATTTGACTAGTGAAAATTATAATATGGATTTAAATTAATATAATTGTACATTTAAAATATATATTTAATTTTAAACATTTTTTATAAGTGGTTTTATTATTAAATTAAAATGAATAAACATTGGGCACTTAAAAACTATTATGAGAAAAATGTGTTTTTATCATAAAATATAACTATTCCAAACAATAGTAAAACATGATTAAAATGTAACTAACTTTTTGAAATATAACAATATAAATATTATTTTATTTTCAAATAAAATTTCATTAATTTTGGTATTAATTAATATTTTATCTTATTGAAAATAGATGACAGTTTTAAAAAGGCTATTATTTTTCACCCTTCACTGATTTTTTTTTCCAAAAATCCAAAAATTTTACCTTAATCGATTTTCTTTATGAATTAAATGTTTATATTATTTTTACAAATAATATTCCATCAATTATAATAATTTATTTATAATTTTTAGAAATAAAATGTAAAATAAAACCATTCTTAAATAAAATATATTTAGAATCATATAATGAATTTACTAAAAAAAATAAGTTATTATTTACCTACAATTTATCAAACAAAAATTAATTTATCATGACATATTTATATAATAAATAAAGTTTCTAATCCAATTAAAACCTACCAATTTAGAACCTTGGTTATATTTTTCAATTTTAAATAATATATTTTACAAGTTATTTAATCTCAAGAATGTGTGTCATATATACTATTGGAAAAAATTTTATTCATTTAAAATCATGTGTTGTAACATGGTTTGTTATTGTGATTTTTATATGGTTTTTAAAAATGAGATTCTAATTGGTGATATAATTTTTAAGATTCCTAGGATTAATTTTATCAGTTCCCAAATCCATATTAGGAATTGGAATTTCTTTTCCATCAATTTGTTGGCATCTAAACATTTCTTGTTTAGTAGGATGCTACCCAAATATAAATTACTATATAATTAGTCTATTGGATAGCATATTTATTGGTATAAGAACATAGAACACATAAATTTAAAATTAATTATTGTTCACCTAACAATTTCATGGCCATATTCATAATCATGGTGGTTAGGTCAACGAGAAGGAATCTTATAATGGAGATGGGTAAGAATATGTTATATAATGCGTCCCTCTAGTACTAGTACATAATATTCCAATATATTTTGAGTCATGAGATATCTTATCCTTCAATACGATTACATCCATAGGTAATTTTCCAATAATTATTCCTCCAGATGATGCATCATGTTTATTCTCATCACTATCAATAATTCATTAATAGAAAAATACATGGAAGTATTTATCTTCATGTTTTTAACATGTGATACATTTCTAATTGTCCTTGAACCTCCCTACGTATATATTGAACCTATATTAATACTTATATTAATGAATATATATATATATATGTGGGTCATCCTTCTCCTTGATGTGGGAATAAATATTTATATTAATTACTTTAATATGTCATACCTATCATTATATTATCTTGAGACTTCAATATATATTGACTCCTTTATTTATCCATCAAATGAGAGTGGGAACTCTCTTCACAGTGCATCACCCTTTTTAAATTCTCTATGTTTGAGTGTCCATAAAACCACTGTGAAATTCGTGGTGTATTTGTCAGTATCCTCAAGTAATAAAAAATGGATTCATAGAATCAGTTGATTTAATATAATTGTTATATTAAATAAATTTTACGTAAAGAATAAAAAATTAAGTTTTTGTTGATAAAATTTGGTGAAGATAAGAACCAAACTATTTTTTATGATTATTGGATATCTTGGGCCTGAACTCTAGACACATGACTTGTATAATTATCCAAATTCTCTTAATCTCACAACCTCATCTATCAAATGCTTCCCAAAATTAGTGTTAATATATGATAATATGATGGATAGACTACAACCTCATGATTAGAGTCATACAATATTGTATATTAAAATAATATAATTTAAAAAAATTAATAAATAGGCAGTGGAATGGGTAAACCATCCAATTAAAAAATAAACAAATTTATAAAAAATGGATGAACCAAATCCAATATAAAATATATAATTATTTCATGTATATTTGGTATAAAAATGTGAGGAAAAATACATAGGTAAGTACAATTATAAAAAAAATATCTAAAAAATAATAAAATAAAATTATTCTCTAATATTATCCCAATATTATTCATTGTTATTTTCTCACATTATCCATTTTAGTACATAAAATCAAACATCTATAATAGGTCAATAGTCCTTGTCTATGCATGCGTCCATGATTTCTGTATGGATACTAATATGTGCTTAGATATGGTGTAAGATAAACTAATTAGGACACCACGATCATTTTATATTAATAATCCAATCTATGAATATAATATGTAACATTGTAGATGAATAACATGATTAATGTTACAAATGATAAATTGATACAACTCAATTTACAAGTACATCATGTGATAAATTTCTATGACTGAAGTAAAATTTTTTACAACTGCAAATAATAAACATTATTATACTATTGTTTTTCCATTTATTAGAAATATGAGGTCTAGGAACATAGTCAATTTACTATGTAATCATCTACGATTAGAAGCATACCAAAACTAAAAAACAAGGTAAATTTTATAGGCGATTAACCAAGGAATCCTATTTGATTCCATATATGTCATTTATAGAAAATTTATTATAACGTTCATATTTATGGGCTAGGAACCAAATATTATTTACCAATGAATCAACATGAAATCCATATAGATAATCAATTTATATATTAGTATTGTCACTGTTGGATCAAAAGAATCATGTCTGAGTTGTTCCAAATAAGCTGCATCGAATATACCAATCCAAGCCATCCAATATATATGAATCTTTGATTCCCTACAAAAATGTCAATTTCATAACTATGTATCAATAATTGAACATTTTTTTACTTGTTATCAAAATGGATATGTTAGTTTCCATTCCATTATTACCATTTTATTTCATCAGAGCCAATTAATTAATCAACTCACTCACAATTGCTAAAAATAGGGACCATGTTAGTGTCAATTCCCTATTAAAAAATTTAAATTTAATATTGATAATCCATGTGATATTTCATCACATTTAAAAAATTATATATTTTATTTCACATATAACTAACATGGGTAATGATATATTAACCTTTTTCATTACAACTAAACAACTATACTACATTTACTCATGGGAGAAATCAGAGAAACCTGATAATGGTTGAATAATCATAAGAATTTTAGTTAACTCACCCCATGGAGTTATATGGGTTGCATTTTATGTACTAAAATATTATAATAGAATAAATAGAACATCAAAATAAGTATCAAAATAGTTAATTTATGTTTTTAATCATTTATGATGCAACACATGTAGGGTCCTTTTTGAAGAACCATGGTGTGAGCTATAGACATCAATACATTAAGGTAAAAGGTACCTAACACTTAGCTAAGAAAATTATCAACATCGTAATCCATTAAAAACCATTATCTTAGGATAGAAAAAAATAAATCAATGAAATAGAATATTCCTAGAAAATATGGCACATTATATTGCATTGATTTAGCATTCCATGTGAAAATCTACACAATGAAAGGAAATAAAGGAATTCAATAGCATATAGGTGGATATCCAACATAAATAATAGCGAGAAAATAATATTCCAAACGAATGAAAAAGCTGAAATACATCATGTTAATCCATAGGTGACCTCTAATTAGAAGGGGTATACAGTGTGTGAAAATCAGTGAATGGAGGGCATAAGTTAAATAGAAGGAGTGAGAATTGGTCATTTTGCACTTTTTTAAGCATGAATGGTTTGGAAGAATGGATATCCAAACCATGCATCATATTTTTTCTCCAACAAAAAACAATTGAACCCACTCGCATGTCTAGGAACATGTATTTACAAACATTTAATAGCCCGTGCATGGTAATTTTTTATAGACCACACCCCCTTGAACTATTTTCTACATGATTAGAAAAACATGGTTCTAATAATTATTTTCATATCTAAAACATTATTACACCATTAATAACAGAAAATAATACCCCGTTAATATTTTTTTCCAGATATTTACATCTATATATGGGTCTCATGGTTGAGGATCAGAGTTACATCTAATTATGCCCCCATGTTGTTTTCATTATATAATAGATATGGTCATCAAATAAGCGTGGGAAACTCCCAAATAATTTAATACGATTTTATCCCATATTTATATAATATAAAATAGGTTTGAAAAAAAAATTAATGGATAAATACCTTATGAAAAATATGATATCAAAAAACCCCACCCCCTCTGAGTAAAAGAATCATCCATGTGTTTTGCTTCTCAAGATGGTAAAGCATAATATCTGAATAGATCTTTCCACAGATCACATACATCATTATATGCATACTAGGATTCATCATATACACGAATTTGAGTTTATATTATCATTACAATATTGACTATACTACCCCTAATAATCCTCATTCTAGGATCAACAACTCATATGATGATCTGTAAATAATACATCAACCAAAAACTCAACCTCATCTTGTTGAAGTGCAAAAAAGATTCTAAATGATAATGAATAATATGTGATACATGGATTAAATCATTATTTTCCTAGTTCATATATTATTAATGAAAAAAAATTCATGGGCCTTACTATCTCCATGATCTCAAAGGGTCCAACAAAACTAGGTGCTTGGTTCCCCTGTTTCCAAATTTTTTGATGCCCCAACCAATGTCTGACACAAAATAAGACATTATCCTCAAGATAAAAATATATAATTCATCTATGGGGTTCTTAATTGTATTAATTTATTCATTATTATATATAGATATCCTTCTTAATAATTCTACCCTTGTCTGATGTCTTATGAACAAGAAAGGTTCCTAGTAGCACTACCTCTCTTACCTTTGACCATTATAGGGGTGAAGAATACAGGGATCCATATTGGAACACATATGGATCCATTGTTATTGTATATTAGAAGATAATATTATAATAATATTTTAAAATTGGTTGTTGTTTACCCAATAACTTTAGAAATTAGGAAAACCATGGTCAGATCATGTCCACCAATATTAGCATCATACACTCGGACATACCATCAGTTTATTCGGGAATGGTTGTAGTTAACAGTACTTGAAAATCAAAAACCAAAATAAAACCATGATAGAAAGGTGATTTGGATCAATAAGGTTTTCATATTGAGGTATATTTTGTAATTTCATGATGGTATATGACAACTTTAAGATGCTACTTTTTTCTATGAATGTCCCACCTTCAATTTTTCATTTAATCCCTTTCATTTTGATTTCTTCCATTATCTTTATTCCATGTTGTCCGAGTAATATTCATAGTTACAGAATAAATTTTTGGTAAAACAAACCAATTTTTTATGTGTTAATTAATTTTAAATATTGGATTATTATTATCATTATGTTAATTGGTACTATTCTGGTTTCAACTATTTATTGCCTTATTGCATGAACTTATTATTAAGACCATATTTATTTAGAGTTGTAGGTGTCGACCTACAATGTTTTATCACACCCAATTGAGGTGGTTGTTTGGTACCAAATTTGATTACATGGATAATGTTTTGGAAAATAGAAAATAACCATGTTTCATATTGTGGCTCGCAGGAAGGGTAGAGGGTTGAGACATGTCCAACAAGGGGTTTGGGATAAGTGTACCTTATAGTTTATTTATTTAAGCTTATAGTTTTAATTGTATATTATTTAGTTTTTCATTTGGATAGATTTTATCCTATAATTATATGATTCATTATAATAAGTTTATTGTTTTATCCTTTTACTTCATAGTTGTATGATAAACGGTTTCATCTAATTCTGTTAATTTGATTTTTGTATATATTTTATTCCATTAATATTATCACTGTATACTAGAGACAATTGACTCCAAATTATACATATCTAATTTCCTATGATATTTGGAATCCTCTAGTATACTTTAAGGCTCCATTTAGGTCTCATAAATAATCTGTTTTAGAGATAGGAAATATTACCAGATCAAGGGACATTACCAAGTTATATCCTAAAATCATGTTTTTTCCATTTTCATACATCAGAATTTTAAAGATTTTAGATATGAATCATTTATTTGTGGGGACATTTTAGTAATTTTTTAATGGGAGTAGATAACCCATGTGTGGAATAAAATCCATTTATCTAGGGATTGGATTGTTGTATGTGATGTTTTCCTATTATGTATAATTTTTTTCACCTAGGATTATTCAGATGATTTGTATTGATATTGTTTATTAAGATTTTTACTCTACTACCAGTATAGCATGAGATGAGTATTCAAGTATCATGGTAGGTATATAGGGATAAATCATGGTATGAATTTTTCATGATAAGGACACGTTTATTAAATGTGATATAAAATATTGTTTGAACTGTGATATGAGATGCATATTATATATAATAGATGAAAATGAAAGAACAATTATGTAATGTTAAAACACATGTTAGCATATTATTTTAGAGACCACGAGTATTGGTTTTTTATTTATTTCCCCTATTGTGGATAACCTTGTTTTTATCATGTTTTCTAATGAGTATTTATATATTTTCAAGAAAATGAATCATCACCATCTTCTTGTTGAGAATAATATGAGTGGAAATTAGCACACTCTTAAAGTATAATAATTATAGATCCTATAGCCAATGAGGATCATATAAATATTCATCATCATGAAAAATTCATAAGGATCATTTTAACCGTTGAAGGGGAGACTATTCACACCGTGAATTTGATGTATCAGATGATGAGGTAGTCTCATTAGTAGCATCCACCTACGTTCACTAGGGGGAGGCCACTAGAGACTAGAGTTATATATTGAGTTATTTTAGATGATAATGAATCATCCAAACCCACGCATAGATGGGATTCTCATTATTTATTCATATATACATCTTGGACTATAAAATAGATGGATGCATATTCTTAATTTAGTTGGGTAGTATGAGAAGATATCATTGAGGTACTTCAAGATAATGTTCATGAGCCACTTCATTTTAGACAAATTAATGGATGAGAAGATTTGTGATATTGTGCAACTAATACAGGAGGTAAATCAAGTGATGGACTACATATGATACTTCTTCGACCATTAGTTATATGTTCCATATTTAGCAGTAGATGAGAACCTTGGGGCGAGATACTTTTTTGGATGGACTTTAATATGATATCATGTCATAAGTGAACATTTTTAAATAAAGTATATTTTGAAATATGATGAATCCAGCACTCATAACCTACAGAAATATGATACTTTACCAAAGTAGAGACCATAATATTTCAACAGGGTAATCATTGAGCTCTTATTTGGGTGGAATAAAGAATATATATGATTGTTTTCTTAGAGGAAACAGTTGGAAGAACAGTTTGGTCTATAGGAAGTCTTCTCATGATCATGCTCTATTGCAATGCTATTTTTTATGTAATTCAAGGACTCAAGTGGCCACATTATTAATAACCCACATGGGATTTCCATCCATGTGATTGGTTAGGTCACAATTAGACTTTTTTCATGGACATATCATATATGAATAGTGGAAGTGGATAGGTAAGTACCAGATTCTAGGAAGGACTCAAATAATCATTAGTATAAAGGTAGTAGGAGTTACGCATGATATTTATATTAAAGTTAGAGACATGGTAACCCAGGGTATGAATGATATTACAAGATAGAATGAGCATCTTATAGGAGTCATAAAGGATCCCATGGTATATAGGTGATTTAGTTTCATTCGTTACATACTCCATCAGTTCTTCTAGATGCATTATTTTACACCATCTGAGATTTGATTGTTTTGTCATGTACCATTTCTTTAATTTTATTTGATATAAGAACATTACATCCATTTTTATCTTCAATTTTTTAATATGGTTTAGGATTAATTATGTAATGTTCAGATTTGGTTTTTTCAATTGATACACGATAGGGAGTGTGGTTATAGAATATCATATATTGAAAGGCATGTTGTATAGGTATTGGTTGTTATTATCTAATTTGGGAGCAGTTTAATTTAAAAATAAAAATATTTAATTTTATGATCTATATATGTTAGATATTTTTATAAAAATATCATATAAAATATTTTTCAGATAACTGTTTCCTTTTTATCACATAAAGAGATATATATTCTCACATGGGTGATCGGTATCGTCAAGAAAGTCATGCATGTCAAATTTAGTTAATATTGGATTGTGTCATGGCATAGACATCTAGATATGTACAAGATTATGAAGGAATGAAGAATTTTAATTTTTCCTCCATTGGTACAACATTTTTAAAATTACATTTTTTAGGAGGTATAGGACTTACTACCATAGATTATGTTCAATGTTCTTGATCGATTTTCTTTTTTCAATAAATAAGGATTCTATTACACCTTATAGGTTAGTACCATCAGATCCTGGAGACATAAAATTATAAATTTAATATTTTTAATCTATAGAATTCATAAAAACTATAATGTCTCTATAGTGTTATTAATAACTTTTATCTAGAATAAATGATGAATATTTCTACAAATGTCTTGGTTATTAGAGGATGAACAAGATGATGGTCATAAACTTGTGTCCACATCCATACATAAATGATATCTTCAATTAGATAATAGGTGATATTATCTTCAAAATGACCATTATGATATTACAGTATTACTAGTTGAGGGTGAGACTTTGGAAAAAATCATAGTAATTTTAGGAGTATCTATGGAATACATGATTTTTTAGTTATTTCATTTGGTTTTAAAAAATGCACTTTAAGAATTCATTTTCGTAGTGAATAATATCATTCATCCTTCATTGGTTCAGTTTTCTGTGGGTTTTTGTATGATATATTAGTGTAACAAAAATCATTATATGTTCATTCACAATAACTTAACATCATCTTTTGAAAATTGATAGAGTAATATATTTACAACATGATTTCCAAATTTAGTTCCAAGATTTATTTATTGAAAATCATGGGTCATGTCACTCAAGTTGATGGAGTCTCAGTAATCCCTAAGAGTGTTGATGTTATTATATCAAGGGAGTGTCGCTAGAATGTATATGATTTCATGATAATTATATGATTATTATTTTATTATCAGTTCTTTATCTAGAACATATCATATATAGAATCACCAATGTTAGGGATGACTAAGAATGGAGTGATGTTTTTTTTGTCAGATGCTTATGAGAGTTCTTAAAAGGATAGGAATGGTTGGCCGACATGAGAACATATCCTCACACTACCTAAAACACATTATGAATACACTATTTACTATGACATGTCATGTTTTGGAAATCAAGATGTTCTAATATGGGTGGATCGAGTGGTTTCTTATTGCTCCAAACTGCTGAAAATTCCATAGACTAATTACCCAACTCATGATATAGATTTAGTTACAGTGGTACATTCAGTGATTAGATGGAGACTTTATCATATGGGTGAGAATATTTTAGTGAACAGATACCAAAATATACAATTTTAAAACATTCCTCTATAGGATATTATCCTTTGGAATGTGAGATGGTTCGTGTATCTTCATTCCTTACCCAATGATTTTGATTATACCCTATGAATGGTAAAATATATATGTCAATTCCTTGATCTTGATGAAATGGACATATGTGTTATGGGAACGTTGTAATGATATATGGATTATGGGAATATGTGAATACATGTATCTAGATTATCATCAATCATAGAAATGAGTAAATGTGTTTTCAATATCAATCATTACCATTTTTTTGGAACATATCATGACATAATTTTTATCTATGTGATAGGGTTTAGTACTAAGAGATAGCATGTATAGTGGTGAGTGACCATCTTGATGATCTATTTGGAGAAGAAATTATATTATTCTTTTATGGATATATTTGGGTTCTTGTAGTCTTCTGTGAGGACTAAATGAGATATTTCCATGATTCTAGATGGACAATACATCCTAGATAAAAAAAGCTATATTTTGATCTCATATATCGTACTAGTGGTTCAGAATGAAGATGGAGGTAATAGTATTTTAGCTGAGTGGATTCACTTGTCAGTAGGTGAAATATGAGAATCAGAGGAATGTTGGGTTGTTGATGAATCTTCCCATTCCAAAGTGGATATTTTATAATTCCACTATATATTTTATAACAATATTACCATGGAAATCCCATAATAATGATTATGTTTGTGTGATTATGGATTGACAAACAAATCTGACCAACTTCTTGCCAATAACGGAGACCTTCATCATTGATTATAGGGGTATAATTTACGTTCATAAAATAGTTTCATTTCATTGTTTTATCTAGATTCTTATTTTTAATAGAGATTCATGTTTTATTGTTTTATGAGGATTATAATTTCTAATAGATATCCTTACACAGAATTCCATGCTATTTTAAAGACTATGGAATAAAAAAATAATCATTGAAACACACCTTAAATATTTTTCAAGGCTATATTTCCCCCCATGTACTTGTTTTCAAAATTTTCTCCTCTTTATATAGTCTATATAGTTGACCTATATAGTAAATATTAAACACGCTCCAACCATTTGACTGAAACTATTTTCCAAAAAATAGGATCTTCAAGCTAAGAATAAGACTGGGATTCTATTAAATACCTTCTCAATTATTTATGAACATTATTAAAATAAAATCTGAGTTATAATATAAAATTTAATGTATATATACCACTATTAAAATAAATGATCTTTTAGATTACCAACATTTTTGGTATGCTAAAAGTGATCACTTGAAGCCACACTAGTTTTGATGAAAGATTTTTAGTGAAATATTATTTTAATATTAGTTCCTATGATATATTTATCAGGTTTTATATATTTCATTTTCATGTGGTAAAATTTGGTCTTCCCTAGACTAGTTCATAAAATTTAAATGTTAGTGTTTCTAAAACGACCTCATCAATAATGAAACCATAAATTGAAAACACTTTTTATAAGGTGTTGAAAAACTATTTATTTTTAAGGTTAAAATTGCAATATAGTGGTAATGTAAGGTTATTCATAAGATGGGGGGTAAAATACAATTTTATTTTTGGGTTATAACATATTATATTCTGAATTATGTGATTTTGACAGTTGATAAATGAAAGTGAAATATAAATAAAAGAATTGATGGGAAATACAGTTCTAGGATAGTTATCTGATTATAATTATATCATTGTATACCAATAACTGACCACTATTAATTATAACTAATAAAATAGAGGGTCCTTAAAAACTTTACCAATCTAAATTAGTTGATAAATATGGAGATTTTAATGTAACATTACAAACTCTAATACCCTAGAGATAGAGGTTATTTTATTACATTGATTCAGAATAAAATGATCTCATTAGTGGGGATTTAAACATTTTGTAGTCTACAATACGTAGATAAATAAAAAATTTTAAATCACGATGAATTAGAAAAATAATAATCTAAATACATGAAAAGATTATTAGTCTCCTTTAAATACATTATTGAAATGTAATCCTCTTCTTGGATTCAAGGGAAATGGGAAACAATGCAATTGGAGATCATATATACTTAGATAGGGTTAAAATATAATCAAAGATATCATGAGCGTGTCATAGTAAATATATAAAGAATAAAAAATTGGACTGATTTTATAATGTAATGAAAATATTGGCATATCATATCAATTGAGATATTGAATAAATGTAAATACAACTATAACTAATCATATATTGATGTTAATATGTAATTTTAGATATCTTAAACATCTCATCAATGCCTTATTAAAAATTTCTAATATTAAAGGTAATTATGATCCTATTACCATATATTAATTGTCTCATAATACTCAAAAAATACTCTAAGATGTTATATAATTTATATCTACACCCATCACGTAAAAAATTAGATTTAATAAATCACAAAATTATTGATTACATGACCTAATTTTTAAGAAATGAATAATATAAATACATTGAATAATTTTCCCAGTGAAGAGTATGTTAAAATACATTCGCATATAAAAAAGAATTTTATGGTATGAAATTATTTTTCAGAATGAATGAATTAATAAATATATCTAGTTGAAATGCATTAGTAATAACTGGGTATTTATAAAGGTAAAATAAAAACAATTAATAATTGAGGAATATCATATTGTGGTTATATGGTGTAAAAAAGTCTAATATGATTAGGGTGTCTAGGTATCCAAATAAATGTATTTGAAAAAGTATTAGACATTTGATGTGATTGATAAATACTTTTAAATTCTATGAATTGTTCATGTTAATCATCTAAATAATAGCACATGTGTTTGTCAAACCAGATGTGTAGTAAGGACCTAATCACTATACGCTAGAGGAATTAAAGGGGAATAATTGAATACAATTTAGAGGGTTCTTACACCATGATGAATCTATGCCAAAACAACAATCACAAATCTGTAGACTAACATAGATATATTGTCATAGAAAATCTGAAACACTTAAATTCTCTTAAAATTTAGGATGGTTTTATTGTGATTAGATTTTTTGAGAATTATAAAATATTATTAAGGAGTTATAATGAATGTGTATGATGAACCCTCATTGAAAAAATATCGAGTAATCTAAAAAATGTAACATATTATAATTCATTTTGGATATTTAATTAAATTGAAAAGGACTAGAAAAATAAAATACGTTGATAGATCAACAACCCTTACATTTCCTTAGTTACAATTTAGAAATAAGTTGTAATGAAAGGGTTAAGTACCATCTATTTTTAAATATTGTAGATGACTGATAATAACATTGAATTAAAAGTATAAATTTAATTTAAATTTATTTTTAATGAAATATTTAATAAATTATTTGAAAAATAAAATTGAAATAGGATTATTGTGAACCCTTTCATTATAAAATATCAACCTAATATTTTTAGGAGAACATTAGAAAAACTTAAACTCATTGAAGATGTTATAAAGATAGAAAATGATATGGTGAAATTCTCAAAATATTTTTAGTAAAGTGGAATGGGAGAATGACTGGGTATTTATGGGAAATATGGGGGGAAGGGTTTCATTGTTTCTCGGCATCGAACATGGGAATCATGGTTTTGAAAAATATAGAACCATTATCTTACCCATGGTTTTTACTCATGGTTTTGGAATAAATGAAATGTTTATTAATATTATAATGTGGTAATAAAGTAACATCATTATTATTTATTATTTTGGTCTTGTAAATGACTGTATTCCAAAAAATATTTTTTGAAAATAATTTATCAATAGTTTTTAAATTATAATGGGTATTACAGATTAGGAAAGTAAATTTAATTCACTGAAATACATAATTTTAATCAAATAATATATATTTTCTAAATTAATTTTTTTCTCAATTATTATAACATTTTAAAATAATTATTTGTCCATAATTTTAATGTAAATTTATATTATATCTCATTATTTAGAGAAACAATTGATAGTGTCCAAATATATGAAAAATTGACCATTAGAAAATATAAGCCTAATGAATTAATATTATAAATTCGTGTTCCTTAAAATTAATTTATAATGATTAGTTATTTAATTTTTTAATAAAATAAATATTAATTTTTAAATGAATATATTATCATCAAAATTTAAAAATTATTTTTATTATTTTTAATTATATTTACTTATGATATATTTGTATAATTAGATACTTATTTATTATTCAAAATACATTATTAATATTTAGTATTCTCATTATCTTCATTTTATTTTTTAATATAGGAAAGAATAATTTTTTACAACTATAGTATTAGAATTTAATAATTCATATTTCCAATAATCAAATTCATATTATCAGATACCATGGTTATATTTCAAATGGTTATATTCATCCTTATATATACATCATTCTAAATCTTCAATTCATATAATTCCTTTATTTTATATGTAATGCATATTTCTATGTTTTTTGTTTAATTTCTAATATAAATGTATCTTGTATACATTCTATTCTTCCTTGAATATGATCCTAAATAGCTTCATATTATAGTTCTCCACATATTTGTACATATTTTATAGAACAATTTATAACCATTGTAAAAAATATAAATACATAGTTTTATATGGTATTACATGGAACTATACCATAATGAGGGGGTAAAAAAATATACATTGTGCTCAATTTTTTCCCTCGATTTTCTATTTATAAATTCCAAATTCTGGGTGATAATATCTCTCACCCACCCCTCCAAAAAAAATCTTACGGTGAAATTTTTGGTGTATATAAATACATTAACAAATTAGGGTAACCCATATTCATTAATTCTTAGGAATATAATATTTATTATCCATTGTTTTAATATCTTTAATGTAATTTTACAATATGGGTTGTCTAATTCCCCATTACATTATCACTAATGTCTTAAAACTAGATTGGATCTTCAATATAAGACAAATCTGGTTAAAATTGAATGTAATTAGTGACTCATATACGTTAATGGTATAGAATATAGTTCCATAGAAATGTGACATGGAATAATATATGAACATTATTTATATTTATTGAAAATTATAAATTCTAATGCACAAGTACAATTCCCTCCAAGAGCTAAAATTGACCAATGATCCTCAAACATAACATTCCCATTTTCCCAAACCATTTAACTCTATTGTATTGTGATATATTCAAGAAGTCTTGATTAATGACTCTGAATTCTCAATATATACTTTGATAATCATCATAACTTTATTGTATTCTCATATAATTATGTATTATATTTTATTTGCAAAAACATTCTCAATTTTCCTCTTAATGAATTATGGACCAACTAGCTCTCTTTCTCTAACATCATTCCAATATGTTGGCAAGAGAATTATTTTCCCACACATGGCCTCATACAGTTCCCTTTGTATGATATATTGGAAGGTAATTTTTTAAATAATTACATAAGAGGTAAGTAATGATTCAATATTCCTTGGAAAATTATTGTACAATACCAATGTATATCATCTATGGTTTGAATGATTCATTTCATTATAACATCCTTTTGTGGATTATAGGTATTTTATAGAGGTAACTCTAATTTTATATCGTTTTCATAGTTCCCCCAAAATTTATAAGTGACATTTGTCTCATGATCCAAAAAAATGGATAAACCTTTCCAGTGAAATCTTACAATTTCATTGATATAGTTAAGTGAAATAGTTTCTATGGGTAGATCATCCATTATCTCTACGAAACATGAATGATAGGAAAGGTGGTCCACAATAACCTATATAAAATCATTTCTCTATGTTGTACATGTAACCATATAAAAAATTGCATTATTATATTTTCACACATCCATGTAGGTATTCGGAGGGGTTGAATGGAACCCTTTACATGTCTCCTCAAATACATTATTGGATTTAATACTGATAAAATAAACACATACTCAATAATTTCTTACTTCTTGTAGTCACACTAATGGTGATATTATAGAACCCAATACATACTTATATTACACAGGTGTATAATGAAATTTTGGTTATGGTATTTATCTATTAACTCTCTCTTTACCTCAGGTATTGATTGTAAAAAAAATATCCTTCCAAATTCCAATACATCATATTCACATAATTATTTTACTATTTCAACATACATTAATTATTTCCTCCAAATAATAATTTTCATATTGTTCATTTTTATTTTTCATTTCTAGTAATGTTGGTTATAAAATTACATGGAAAATGAATAATTTTTTACATTCTCTAATAATTCGCATATCCATCATTACAAATAAAATAAATAATTGAACATAATTGACCCACATCACTGACTTAACTAGGTTCTCATTTCCACTCATTTAATTTTCCACATTTTCTTCCATCAAATGATTGTTGTATATTCAAAAATATAGAATTTAACTAATTACAACCTTCTATTTATTCGCATGACAAGGTAATTCTATGTGAATACATACTTCAATCTTTTATGATTCATATATAATTTAAATTTTTACCATAAAGTATGTGTATCAATATTTTTTAGGAAGAGACTATAGAATCCAGTTCAATATCATGATATTATAGTTATATATATGGATCATAAAATTACATGACACATAAGTGATCACCCAATCATTCATGGTTATAGAACTCCCAAATCTCTTTTTTATGCATTGCTATATATAACAAAAAAATAGAATTTCTGGTTATAGGGTTAATAGTTTTGAATTTATTGGTTTTTTCATCAATTCCCCATATCTTTCCTCACAATCCTCAGACCATGTCTACATTAACAATTTATTATTAAACATATGTAATGAGTTAAATAACCAGGAATCATATAAATAAATAATTGATTTTATCCTACCAATGATATGATACCAGGTATCTCTATTCAATTCATTAGTGTGGGACATTATTTTAAAACATTTCATATTTTGAGGTTAACAATTATTTTATATATGGATATAATATAGAAAATAAAAGAAATTCATTAAAGCCAAAATTCACAATTACTAAATTTCACATATATTTATTTATATCTTAGGTTATCATCAAGAATCAAAAAATTATATTCATACCCTATAAAGGTCATTGAATATATAAAAATGTTATCTATAATGACCATAATGAATTTGTTAACATAATACCTCAATACTATATTCACTATATCCATAAACAAGAAGGGTTAATTAGATAACCAAAATAGAATTTCTATAAATTATTAATGATCATATCTTTTTTTGAATGTGGTAATTAGTATTTCATGATTCCAAAATATTAATTAAATATATCTCTAATAGAGTTCAATACTAGAGAATTGATGAGACCCTTGAAGTGGATAAAATAAATAATCAATGAAAAATAATAGATATTTTTAATTGATAGTGGTGGAATTGATTACCCCATAGTTAATATAGAATTTCATTGTTCTATCCTCTTTCTTCAAAACTAGAATTGGTTCTCCATGAGGTGAAACATTAGTGTGAATGAAACCCTTGACACAGAGTTCCTGTAATTTTTAATATCCTCTAATTCTATTTTTAATGTTTTATTGGTGGGATTCGAATTAAGATTTTCATTGGGGATTATATTTATATATAATTCAACATCATTATCATGAGGAATTTCTGGTTATTAATTTTGAAATACATCAATATATTTCATCACTATAGACATATCCACTATTCTTTGGATGTCATCATTTTTTGATTTCACTTATCAATTAATTTTCTCAATGAGAGAAATTTTAGTTGTATTATAACATAATTTTGGTGATGTAGTCTCCCAAAAAATGGAAATGTATTCCATTTATCAATTAAAGGTCATTTATTATTTATATTGACAATATTGTATCACATTGTAATTTGAAATCCCATAAAAAATAGTTAATATATATTTGTAAAACATAGGTATAATAATAAATTTCTATAAATAGTCTATTTATATGTTTCATAATTTGGAATAACTGATACATCCTTGTCAAATAATATTTTAAAATTTTGTCTTCATTGATAGCTCCCGAATTAAGGTTGTATGAAAATATTGATTTTTTAGGAAAATTAAATGATAAAAAATATTGTTAGGATCTAGTGTCAAATAAATGAATATATAAATTTGATTTTATTATTAATTAACCGACCACCAATCATTTTGAAATATCATCCAAAAAATATTTATTGTAAAATAATTTCCATAATCCATTGGCCACTATTATTGTATATTCCCTTAATACTCGCGGAATTTGCTTTAATTATTTCCCATATCCTTGCAATTGATGCATTTGAAATTAGATGCTTCTCTCTATCCATTACATTCATGACCTTTATATCCTTTATGACCTCACTTGTAGAAATCCCCCCCAAATTTTAGTCATGTCCTATTTTGTTTCATCTCACAATTTATTTAGGATGAACAATTCCTGATTCCCTTTTTTTAAATTGTTTAATATTATTTAGAATATACCTCAAATTATCTCTTATTCTACTAATTCACATACAAATATAATTTCACCATGATATGATTCTCATTGTAGATTTCATCAGTTATAATCACCTCACATGAGGAATTTGTTTGGAGAATTTCACCTTTAATAGAGATATCTTCAAACTCATCCACAATTTCTTCAACGTTTTCTATTATGTTCATAAATTTCCATTACATATTTTATCATTGTTCACATGGAATATAATTTTAAAATAATACCAAATAAAAATTCATTCATTCATTATCTTCTAAAACTTAATCTATTTTCTTGTTTTGAATCATTCACAGCAAATTCTCAGCATATACCTTTAATTGATATATGACTATTATAATATCATTTGTTTAATTGAATCTAAAATAACGGAAACAATTTTATAAAGATGTAATTAATTACAATGTCCCTAGAGGGTCATTGGTCCCATTAAAAGTAGTTTTTAAATGTCACATGAACTAGTATAATGTTGTCTAACCATAATGAGGGGAATGTAGTTACTACAAATCATAATTTGTAATCCAAATAACTGAGGTTAACTACCAAAATATATTCATAATCAATTCAGCTCTAATATCAGCCCGGTTTTTATGACATGGAGGGAAATATGATTGCATATTATGGGTGTTTATGTAGTTTATATTCATTAAAACAAGTTTCATTTATAAAAAAAGGAATATAATTTATTGATTCTGAATTTTTAAATAAATAAAAAACAATTGTAAACTTTTGATTAATTAATTATAAATCAATTTAATGTAATATAGAATCATTTTTATAATATCCAATGGGGTTGAAATATGTTCTTGTTATCTAACTATGTTCTTTCAAATCACATTTCTATGGGTTTTAATAAACATCATATGATAATAACTTTTACACCCCAAAATACATTACCCAGTAGATAACGGTTATTTTAGTATTTTGGGACAGAATATATATATCACACAATAGGGGATATATCAATTAAGTTGTACTAGCAAAATGGATACATAAATGACTCTTAAACTATAATGATTCTAAAAATACATCATCTGAATACATGAAAACATTATAATTTTACTTGAAATATATGTCTCATATATATTAATATTCTTTATACTAGTTGAAATGAGGAAATACATAATGGGTGAGGTTATACACCCAGTAAGGGTAAGCATACAGTGGATGACATCATGAGTATGGAATCAAAAAATATGGAAGAAATAAATTGTTTTAGTAATTTCGTTATGAAATCAAACTATGGGAATTACATATCCAAGGATTCAATGAATAAATTCATGTAAAATAGTAATTTATCATATAGTGAGTAGAATAAATAATTTCATAAATCTTGAAGATACCATCAAGTCCTTGTTCTAATACGTCTTAATTAAATTTTATGGACACTCCCATATCCCTATCATAGTTTTTTCATTAGACACACTAGTGCACTGAGGTTATAAATAAATTTGTGTTCCATCCTTCAAATAAAATTTAAAATTTATTATATCAAATAATAATTGATTACGTGGAATATTTTATAATGAATAAAGAACAAAAATAAATTGCATAATTTCCCAATGAGCATTATCTTTCTCGATATTACAATATAAAACAATTTAAAATATGGTTTGAAAGTAATTTCACAAATTAATAAATTTTAATATATATCTTGGTGAAATACTTATGGAACAAATAAGTATTTTAAATTTTTAGATAAAGAGATTAAACATGTAATGAATATTATATTGTTGTTATTTTGTGTACATAAGGACAAATATGATGATGGTGTCTATACAGAGGAATACATTTATATTTAATTTTTTGAGAGCATTTAAATTAGGGATAAATACATCATACTTTTTTTAATAGTGCCTATAAATCATCCAATGCATATCCCCAAGAGTGTGCATCCAAGTGTTAGTAATAGACCATATATTATTCCATAGAATGATCATTTGTATAGACCCAAAAAATCATATCAATGTTGTTATTATAATAATAATTTATGTCAAAACCGTGTAATATTTTTTCTCTATAGAAATAAATTATTTCTTAGAAAATGATAATGACATCACATCCCCATAATTACAAGATTGTTTTTTTCTACAAGTTAGATTTTTCAATATAATAATACTTAATGGTGGTTTAGTGAGACGGAATTATGATCTGTCAATTCAAATATAAAAAGTAATTTATATCAATGGATAAAAATATCATTCCTTATAAAAATAAAATTAAATGAAATGGTTTAAAAATTTAAAGGATGTAAAAAGATTGTTGACCAATACTTCAACATATTGACATATAAGACAAAAGGTATAATTATAGAGAGAGTACATAATATGTCCCTGAAAATATTTCAAATGGTTTATAATAAGAGAGAAGTAAATTTGTTTCTATATATGAATTGTCTGTTTAATAGAAAATTTAATAAATTAAATGAAAACAAAATGAAAGAGGCCAATTGGAAAACCTTGTATTAGGTGATAGTTTCTTAATGATGTAGGAGATAACATTCGATGCATGGAAACTATTTCTAAGGATTCTAAAAAGAGTATATGAGATGGGGGATTCTAAATATACTGGGAGAAGAGTAGAATGGAATAATAAGTGGGTATTTAAATCAAATGTGGGGGGATTTTGTTTAAAAAATTTTTATTACATATCCCAAGTAATTCTGGGTTCTTTAAAATGAAAAACATTTTTTGTATCCATGGTTTTGATTCATAATATTTAATGAAATTAATGTTTTAAAAGTTATAAAGAGTTTTAAATAGAAACAAATTATTATATATCATATTATTCATGGAAATGAATGTTTTACAAAAAAATATGATTTATAAATCCTTAATCTATATTTTATAATTTTCTAAATGTAATATATTGTTAGAAAATGACAAAAAAATTTAAATACTTATATTTAAAAAATAAATTATATTTTTCTTTATATTCAAATTTATATATTATTATATTAAAATAAAATTATTACTATTCCATAATAAATATCATATATTTATATGGAACCTTACTAATTTACTTGAAATTTGATTATTTTTTACAAATTTTAAAATTTCCCCACTATAATTTTTCAAAATAGGGGTTTTAAATTTATTATCCTTTCCATGAAGATAATTTCATATCAATGGATAATATAAGTATTAAGTACAATACTTATGTATTTTTAAATGAGGAATTTATCACCGAACACAATAATCACTTTTCATGTTCATCTATTAATTTTATTCAATATTAATGTTTTTAATTAATTTAAGATTCCTTGGTTAATAAAATCTATTAGTAAGTATCATTTATAAAATTTTCATTTGGTTTTATTAATTTAATAATGCTCTTGTTAGAATATTTAAAATATTAATATTACATCATTATGATTTCTAATAGTCAAATTCTTGAGATTCAAATTCCAATGATTAGATTTCAATGTTAATATATTCAATGGTCATATTACACCATATATATGATTCATTATGAATCCATTATTAATATACATCATTTATATTTTTTTCCATGACTATTTATATGTTCTTTTTATTTCTCATATTAATGTATCTCATAAAACTTCTATTCATCCTTCTGTATGAAAACCAAGATATCAGGATTTCTAGTGTGCTTGTATTATTTTACTTGTTTTATGTTAATTTTTACTATATTGTAAAAAATATTAATTACCTAGTTTCTATTTTTTTGTTTTCTATTCTACCAATTTGTAGAAATAATTACTTTTACACTTTTGAATATATTTTTTAACATCAAATTTTCATTTTTAATGATAAAATCCCTACTATTATATTATTATTCAAGTAAATAATTTCAAAAATTAGGTTTTTGGTGTACATTAATACATGAAAAAATGGGGGTGACTCTCCATTATTATTTACTCAGGATCCTAGAATTCGTCCATTATTTTTTGATATCTCTAATTTAAATTCATAATATATTTTATATATTTCTTGAATATTTTCTATTCTGTGTTTTGAATATGTATAGGTACTACATTATAGAGAAAACAATATTTTATCTCAATAAAATATGTTTCATATACATGTGAAGGGCCGAGGATATAATTTCATAGAATTTAGACATAGAAGAAACCATAAAATTTATGGATATTTGTTAGCCTTTTTAAATGTCATTCCATAACTCCAATTCTATATATGTTAATAAATAGACTAATGGACCTCCGATAAAACATTACCTTCTTTCCAAATAAGATAAATACATTAAACTGTGATACTTTTATGATTCAGTGAACACATACTTGGAATTGTATATCCTACCTTTCAATATCATCAAATCATTTTTTTTACTCTAGGCCATCTTCATATAATTATTGATATATTAAACCTTCTCATTTTTCTTTTTGATTAGGTTTTCACTAACTACTATATCTTCTATATCTTGAACCTCAATATACTCTATTATTGAATATTATCCCATAAAAGGCATCATACTTTTCAGTTTTAATTCAAGAGTATATGATATTGTTATATGATATTCTTCTAGAGATATGTATCTGTCCTTTGTTCCTAGTAAATTGAGTAAATATTACTTCAAAATAGACTCTAATACTATGGTTTTGCATTCATAATTACACAATATATGAGTAAGATAAATAGTTTTTAGAAGTTCCTTAGGTTTAAAATGCATTTCAAGGCTCCTCAAAAAATAGATGTGATGTGATTTTTATGATCAGATACAGTAAATAATGGTGTTATATACAGTCTTAAAATTCCACTGATATAATGTAACGCCCCAACCCCAGTTACCTAGAGTTAGTTCATTATTACGTAACATTGGAATGATCACAAAAGATCAAGTCTCTAAAGACCGATTAGTTTAGTAGCCTTGGAAACACTAGATACATTCATAAATGTTACATTGCATCATAAAATGAAAAACTACAATAACATGGTCTCCATATTCCACACTCATATCCCCATCAGACTATCCCTGTAGGTCAGTCAGAATATATTTATTCACATCCTGGGAAAAATAAAACATAGAAAGGGGTGAGCTCGGATTCTCATAATGGATAACAAAATAGAAGAAGCTTTCATAAGTAAGCATAAAAATTTAAGGCAATGTATAAATAAAACAAAATGCATTTAAACTTGAACATTAGCATAATATGGAAAAAAATAAAATGAAATAATGCAATTTACTTTTTCACGTGAATATTCTACTAGTTGAATAATCACATGAAATATCAATGAACACTTTTATAATGATGGAATGCTTAATTCCAGACTATCAAAACCACGTAGCCAAGGCCTCGGGCAGAAACTACGAATAAGATTTTGTCAAGACCTCGTGCCAAGATACTAGTTTGTCTCGTGAGACCTACTGATTCATCAAGGAGATATATTGGGCTCCACCCGTCACTTATTAAGTCCAATGCATTCCTTATATGAAAATGTTTAAGCATATCATAAACCACAACATAAACGTATAACATAAAACATGGATAAAGTAAACATTACATTTCCACATTTCAATCACAAGATATCAATACAACAATGTCATATAATAATAACATTATCAAAACCATTTTCAATACCAAAATAAAAGAAAATTAAAACATGGTATTTATTTTTCATTTAAAAATGTTATGGCTTGTAGAGGAAGCTGAAACTCAAATAATGGTCACGAGGGTGGAGAAGTCGATGTCGCCGCATACGTAAGACAAAACATTCCTTTTTTCGTTTAGTAAAAATTATTTGTATAAATAGATTTATTTTGAATAAAAGTGAAATTTAAAGGGGTTTATACACCATATAAAATAAATTTGTGTATAAGACAAAATATGCCTCAATGAAAGGAGATTGAGATGAAGTCCCTTACCTCATGTCCGACTTGACTCGATCATTCTTGAACCTCCAGAATAATAAACTAGACTTAATTTATACTGGATTAAGAAATTTTTTCAAGTTCATTATTCCTTTTATATCACTTATTACCATGTTGTGAACATTATGTAATTATTTATGTAAATAACGGTCGTTTTGTCGATATTTGGTACTTGATTCACAAATAAAATTCTTATAATTACAAGTTGTTCATGTGGTAAAATATCCATTATATCTCGAATTATATTCATGATATAAATATCATATATATCATACATATCCAGTATATACATTCATTAATAATATTACATAACATTTAGAGGTAAGAAATGAAATGCACCGTTCATGGAGACGGTAAGCCGTACGTACGCATGAACGCTACTTTCATTTCTATTTCAAATTTAATGGAATTAAATCATAATGATATACAGGTATATTATAATTCCAGTATAATATCATATATAATATCATTTACTCCATCCATTATACGACTGAAATATTGTATTGACGATTCAAATTACTTTGAGGGGGCGGTAGTCCGCACTTCCTAAAATGAAATTATCGCCTCTACCCAAAATAGAAGTCATAAAGGTATGGCATAAATGAAAAATACAGAAGCATAAGTAAAACATAAACATAATACATATCATATATAAATATAGTTACATCTTAATGGCCACCATGAGACGTTTTAAAAGAATATTGAACAATCATCGTTTTGTGAGGCTGTAATTCGCCACCTATAGAAACATTATGCTCTTTAACCATTAGACGAAGCTGTGTGTAAGTGTAAATAGAATAATTCACATAACAAAATATTAGTATATTGAAGATACTGGTGTTTTTACAAGATAAAGTAATTATAAGTGTTTAAGGGTTTGGAGAATCAAAATAAAACAAAATAACATAAGGGAATGCATTACCTTAAAATCTGGTGACTCTTTTTGATTTGAGACAAAGGCTTCCTTGGGGAGACTTCTGCCCAAAGTGAGGCTTATAGGAGTAATAGAGGGAAGTTCAGACAGTATTTTGGCAAAGTTTTTCTAAGCCAAATGGCATTGATGGTGTGAATAAGGTGGTAGAAGTGGGGGCCTTTTATAAGAGGAGATGAGGGGCACTCTTGGAAAGTCAAGAAATGTTACTTTATTATATAATGAGTTTCGGATTTTAAAGGTCCAAAAATTATATATTTTGAGGATAAGGTGATAAGGGTTCGAAATATAATCATCCAATAGGTTTTTGACTAGTGTATGTCTATGAGTTTACATTATCTTTGCATTTTATTTTAATCGTTAATTAATGAGGTAATCGCTGCATCATCATGGTGTCATTAAAAATTTAATTTATTTAATGTCTAAAATTTATAAAAATAATATCATGATATAGGAAATATTTTTGGATTTCCAATGAATATTTATAGTTGGAAAGGTAACTCATATAACCCCATGTAATAATTGTTTTAGTAAAACAACACATGTTTGTGACAATTTTATTTTTTCTTTAAATAAAAAGGTATTAATGTCATTTTCTTACCCAAGTTGCTCCATGGGGTCCCCAAGTTGACCCATGTATTGTATTGCTCGGCCATGAATCATAAAATATTGGTAGGACAAGTGTAAATATAATTTCTTATTATTATAACATTATATTTACCTTAAATTACACTAATTACCTTTAATCACGATTAATAGAACTTAAAAGTTACTATTCACCAAAAATTACTTTAATCCCATTGAACCACATTTTACTTCATAATGATAATGATGTGTGTCAGATTTTTTATATTCAATTCACAAAAGCGGTAAATTTTCATTTAAACAAAAAATCTGTTTTTTAACTACCACTTAGTGGTTTCGCTATTCATAAAAAATTGAAGTTTCTCAGAAAAATACAGAAAATTATCCCTAAGATATAATTGATATTCTGAATTAAAAAATGATGTCTATTTTAAAAAATTAAAAACATATAAGTTACATTAATTAATATTATAATTAATTCCCACTGTTAAAACAAATAGCATGTTTTTAAGAAACAATATCAATCAAAAGATTGACAACAGTTTATGTCCAATTTCAATGTGAGATTAATTCTAATGACCACCATTAGATAAAATGGTAAATATATTTTCTAATTATACTTTAAAACCACTCAATAGTATAATTTATCACTATAAATTATTTTTATTAAAAAAGTTGTTTTTATGTATTTTTTTACTATTCATAGAAAATTGGAAGTTCTCAGAAAATTACAAAAAATTAAACTTAGGATAATTTTGATATTCTGAATACAAAAATGAAGTCCATTTTGAATTATAAAATTAATATAATATCAAAATGAGGTTATTAATATTCATAACGGTTACTTTGATTGGTCGTGGTGTGTTGGAACCTTGAACTTGCGTACAATGCAAGCTATTGCATTATTGAAAGAGAAGCGTACCATGTAAGCTTGGGGTGTTACATTCTCCCCTCCAATAAATTGTGTCCTTGAAATTTGAAACTGTTCTTCGAAAACAAAAGGATGAAATTAGAAAATACCTTTGTGTAAAACCCACACCGGAAATAAGGTTTATAAAATTTAGCCTTAAAAAGAGGGAAAGGGAAATGAAAAAGTCGCCATCAAATTATGATCTCTATGAGGAGAACAATGGTGGAAATTAGAGACATATAATTGGAGGAAAAATGTAAATATTTTTAGGGAGTGATTGAGGTCATCAATGACAAACAACTGTAAAATTGAGGGCCTAAAAGCCTTCAATTTATGTTGATTTAAAATATCATTAGATCAAAAAAACATAAGGTATTAGGATAACAAAATTTTTTTAATATCCCTTTCCTAATGTATAAGTATTAATTTATTCATAGAATACGAGATTGGTATATATATGTATACTTGACATGTAGAGTTTCAAACTTTAACTAATTTCTACCACAAACTCATCATTCACTCAAAAAGATAATAGAACTCAAAAATATTATATTTTCCTAATCGTACAAGGTTTAATTCATTAACACATACCATTTATATTAGGAAAACTATTTTTTAATAACCAGGGACTTCTTGTAGGATAGTGGTAGCTAATAAAGGCCTGTCGCACTATGGTTGTGGGTTCGATTACTCTAGCTTTGTCCGACGTGACGGGTTATCCCCCAACCTACAGGTTGTCTTTTTCCTAAAACTATTGTATAATAACATTCCAAAAATAATATTCAGAAATATTTTAACCTCAAAAAATACTATCCAAAGTTAAACTTAATCCATTCCAACTTCTATATTTATCCAAAATACCTCTGTCCAGACTTTCTCTAAAAGGTCTCTGAATTCAAAAATCAATTGTAACATCATATTCTTCAAACAAGGTCAAGTTTTTCTTATTGTCACATACTAAAAATATGATTACCTTCATCATATTAAAACCTTAATGAAAATAAAAAGTACTGCAGTACAATCCTTATATATATATCACATTATTATTATAACCAGAATATAAACCTTGATTCCAAAAGCACCAATACATTAATTATTCCACTTCAACTGTATTAACAGCATAAGATTGGCCTTGATCCAATGGAATTTTTTGAGGTATGTTTCCCTGACACTTAGGACATTTATTTTCATAATGCCCCATTTCACTACAATTGTAGCATTCAACATTGATACCCTCTTTCTCTCCCTTGTAATCATGAGCCTGGTGACCTTTTTCTCCACATTTATAACAAACTCACATTCCTTTTAGGCAAGTACTGGGGTGATTCTTCCCACAATTATTGTATAATGGAAAATATTTCTTTCCCTTTTTCCCCTTTATCTGTCTCTTGTTCCACTATTCTCTTCTTCTCTTGCTTCACATTATTGTCATTAGATTTAGATATTTCCTTCTCATTCTTTATAGCACATGAGACAATATCTTCGTACGATGAGAAAGATTGTTATACTAAATCTCAGTGGAGAAATGGTTTTAAAACATCAAAGAAATGAACAATCTTACATCTTGGGTTACGTATATAATCTGTAGCATACCTCGCTAACCTTGTAATGTTTTCCTCATACTTTGTGAAATTATCATCCTCTGTTTGTCTCAGACTTATAAATTGCCTTTCCATATCTACTCGATGGTCATGAAGAAAGTATTTTTCAATGAAAATCTTTTTTAACTCCCTCCATTCCATATTTTATATTTCATCATCTTGCTTTGTGTTTTGAATCAATGAACACCATTGATCATCATCTCCAGTCTGGCGGTAAACTACCATGATAACCTTTTGCCTTTCACTACTCCCCATGGCATGGAATATTTTTTCTAAGGAAGTTATCCATTGCTCAGCCACTAAGGGATTTGTACTCCCATTTAATGTTGGTGGTTTTTGTCTCATGAAGCGGTCTAACATTGATCCTCCATGTTGTGGATCATGGTGATCCATATGAGTAAGGTTGTTATTCATAACCTGAGTGAGTTTCCCCAGTATGGTGATAAACAGATCAGCACCAATTATTTCACCAGCTCCATTATAATTATCTTGATTAGGAGGGAAATCCCTACATGGAGTGCGTACATTGATATGGTTTCCATTCCTTACACAAGGTGCCATTTCTAAACAATTTCATAAACTAGATTAGTTTATGAATTGAAATACATAATCCCATACTTGTAAAACAGTTAACATAAATTGAACTATTTATGGATATAATCAATAAAAAAATTTCTTTGAGGAAGTATATACTCATAAATCCTTCATAATGGTTTGTAAATAAATTGTTAATTATCCTAAGTATATCCCCCGGGAGTGTCGTCACTAAGAATGCAGCAAGTCCTGTTGTCGTGCACCAGTTCCCGTTCGAGTCTAGCTTAAAGTGGTGTTTTCGGGTTTTACCCCTAAGTACATCTGTGCTAGAGCCACCTCTACCTGCTCATTTCCAGACAGGGATGTATTTCTCGGAAAACTCACAAAATATCTATAATACCAAACTTCTAGGAATTTCTACTATACTAATCCTAAAATTCAATCATAGAGCTATGTCCTCTAATCAGAGATTATCTAAATCAGCTTCCAAGGTTAGTACTAATCTGCCTCTGACACCAACTGTAACGCCCCGACCCCTCTTACCTAGAGTTGGTGCATTATTACGTAACATTGGCATGATCACAATAGATCAAGTCTCGAAAGACCGATTAGTTTAGTATCCTTGGAAACACTAGATACATTCATAAATGTTACATTACATTATAAAGTGATAAACTACAATAACATGGTCTCCATAGTCAACACTTATATACCCTTTAGACTATCCCTGTGGGTTAGTCATAAAATGTTCTTTCACATCCTGGGAAAAATAAAACATAGAAAGGGGTGAGCTCAAATTCCCAGTAAGGATAAAAATATAGCGGAATCTTTCATAAGTAAACATAAACATTTATGGAAATGTATAAATAAAACAAAATCCTTTTAAACGTGATCTTTAGAATAATATGGAAAAAATAAAATGAAATAATGACATTTACTTATTCACAAGGGTATTCTACTAGTCGAATAATCACATTCAATATCAATAACCACTTTCATAATGATGGAATTCATAATGTCAGACAGTCATAACCACGTAGCCAAGGCCTCGTGCCAAGACAAAAAATAAGATTTGGTCAAGGCCTCGTTCCAAGACACTAGTTTGTCTCATGAGACTTACTAATGCATCGAGGAGGTATAATGGGCTCCACCCATCACTTATTAAGTCCAATTCATTCCTTATATGAAAATGGTTAAACATATCATAAACCATAACATAATCGTACCACATAAAACATGCATAAAGGAAATATAAAATTTCCACATTTCAATCACTAGATATCAATATAGCACTTTTATATAATAAAAACATTATCAAAACCATTTTCAATACCAAAATAAAAGAAAATTAAAACTTGGTATTTATTTTTCATTTAAAAAAACTTATGGCTTGTAGAGGAAGCCGAAACTCAAATAATCGTCACGTTGGCGAAGAAGTCGTTGTTGCCGCATACGTAAGACACAAAATTCCTTTTGTCATTTAGTAAAAATGCTTCGTATAAAAATATTTATTTTGATTAAAATTGAACGTCAAAGGGGTTTATACACCGTATAAAATAAAGTTGTGTATAAAACAAAATATGCCTCAATGAAAGGAGATTGAGACGAAGTCCCTTACCTCAGGTCCGACTTGACTCGATCATTCTTTAACCTCCTGAATAATAAAATAGAGTTAATTTATACTTTCTTAAGAACCTTTTTAAGTAAATTATTCCTTTTATATCACTTATTACCATGTTATGAACACTATGTAATTATTTAAGTTAATAATGGCCGTTTTGTCGTTCTTTGGTACTTGAGTCAAAAATAATAATCTTATAATTACATGTTGTTCATGTGGTAAAATATCCATTATATCTATAATTATATTAATGATGTAGATATCATATATATCAGATATATCCAGTATATACATTCATTAATAATATTACATAACATTTAAAGGAATGAAATGAAATGCACCGTTCATGGAGACGGTAAGTCGTACGTACGAATGAACAATACTTTCATTTCTATTCCATATTTAATGGAATCAAATAATAATGATATAAAGGTATATTATAATTCCAGTATAATATCATATATAATATCATTTATTCCATCCATTATACAACCCACATATGGCATAGATGATTCAAATCACATTGAGGGGCTGTAGTGCGCACTTCCAAAAATGAAATTATCGCGTTTACCCATAATGGAAGTCATAAAGGTATGACATAAATGAAAAATACAGAAGCATAAGGAAAACATAAACATAATACATATCATATATAAATATATTGATATCTTAATGACCACCATGATAAGTGTTAAAATAATATTGAACAATCATCGTTTCGTGGGGCAGTAATCCGCCACCCACAGAAACAGTATGTTATTAAACCATTATACGAAGGTGTGTGTAAGTGTAAATCAAATAATTCTCATAAACAAATCCTAGTATATTGAATATACAGGTTTTTTTACAAAATAAAGGAATTATAATACTTTTATGGGTTAAATAAGTAAAATAAACAAAAGAACAGAAGAGAAGACATTACCTTAAATTTGGGTAACTCTTTTTGATTTGAGCCAAAGGATTCTTTGGTAAGACTTCTACCCAAATTGAGTCTTCTAGGAGTAAGAGAAGTAAGTTGAGAGATTATTTTGGCAGAGGTTGGCCGAGCCAAATGGCTTTGATGTTGTGAATAAGGTGGAAGAGGTGGGGGCATTTTATAAGAGGAGAGGAGGGGCACTCTTGGAATGTCAAGAAATGTTACTTTATTATATAACAATTTTTGTATTTTAAAGGTCCTAAAATTATATATATCAAGTATAAGGTGATAAGGGTTCGATATAAACTCATCTAATAGGTTTTTGACTAGTGTAAGTCTTATATTTTACATTATATTTTCATTTTATTTTAATTGTTAATTAATAAGGTAATTGATGCATCAACATGGTGTCATAAAAATTTAATTTATTTAATATCTAAAAATTATTAGAAAATATCATGATTTAGGAAATATTTTTTTCCTTACAATTAATATTTATAGTCGAAAAGTTAAATTATATAACTCCATGTAATAATTGTTTTAGTAAAATAACCCATGTTTGTGACAATTTTATTTTTACTTTAAATAAAAAGTTATTAAGGTCATTTTATTACCCAAGTGGCTCCATGGGGTCCCCAAGTTTCCCATAGATTTTCTTGGTCGTCCATGACTCATCCAATAATGGTAGGACAAAGGTAAATGTAATTTCATATTATAAAAACATTATATTTACCTCAAATTACACTAATTACCTTTAATCGCGATTAAAAGAACTTAAAAGTTACTATTCTTAAAAAATTATTTTAATCCCATTGAACCACATTTTACTTAATAATAACAATGATGTATATTATATTTTTTAAATTCAATTCACAAAAGTGGTAAAATTTCATTTAACCGAAAAATCAATTTTTTAACTACCACTTAGTGGTTTCACTATTCATCAAAAATTGATGTTTCTAAGAAAAATACCAAAAAATGAACCTAATCTATAATTGATATTATGAATTAAAAAATGATGTGTATTTTACAAAATTCTAAAGATATAAGTTTCATTAATTAATTTTATAATTAATTCTCACTATCAAAACAAATAGCGTGTTTTTTAGAAACAATATCAATCAAAAGATTGACAATTGTTTATGTCTAATTTCAAAGTGAAATTAATTATAATGGCCACCATTGGATAAAATGGTAAAATTATTTTCTAAATATACTTTAAAACCACTCAATAGTATAATTTACCACTATAAATTATTTTTATTAAAAAAAGTTGTTTTTAAGTATTTTTTTACTATTCATAGAAAATTGGAAGTTCTCAGAAAATTACAAAAAATTTATCTTAGGATAATTTCGATATTCCAAATAAAAAAATGAATTAAATTTTTAATTATAAAATTAATATAATATCAAAAGGTGGTTATTACTATTCATAACGACTACTTTTGTTGGCTGCGGTCTGTTAGAATCTTGAACTTGCGTAAAATGAATGCTATTGCATTATTGAAAGAGAAGGGTATAATGGAAGCATGGGGTGATACATATAAATATTTTAAAGGCCTTCAAGGGGAATATCCTATATTATTTTTATGAATTGTGTATATTTTTTATGGTGGCCCACAATAACCCATATATCATCATTTCACCTACATTTCAATGTTTTCATTGTAATAAAGAATATTTTGATACTTACCTCTTCCTTATAGAAATAATGATGGGTTTCAAGGAAATAGTTAGAAGTTTAATATCTTGATTTACCTATTAAAATACCATGAATTTAGGCACATAGTCATCTATTTATTGCTTCATTTTAATCCACCAGAAGTTCTAGTTTACATCCGTTTTCATCTTAGTACTTCCATGGTGTATAGAGAAGATTGAGTTATGTTATTAATCTTGTAAGCCCTTATTCCAAAAATTTATTGATACTAGACATAATCTCATTTAAAATTGTAATCCCTCATCTATGCAAATGAATTATATAATATTTCCATCTTTTCTGAATTGTATTTTCTTCAAAATTCAATTTTAATCGTCTTAAAAATTATTTATCTACACAAAAACAGTTTTCTCGGACAATTAATTAGCTATTTAATTACGTATCCCCTACCCTATAAATTCACATATATATGCTTACCAAATCATGGAATATATGATCCTTTTTTATCATAATCATTCATTGGAACCCCATTATCTATTCAACTCAATGCATTTAAATAATTGTTTTCCATCCTGGGGTGGAAGTGTATATCAAAATCATAGTGTCTATGTAAATGTATCAATTTAATGTTCCTCATGTTATAAGATTTATATGGCAGATATGTTATTTATTTCACCCGATTTATATGTCACATCCTTTATTGTAAATTTAGGGCCTCCATATTTTGAAATAAAATATTAGAAATACTATTTTATGATCATGATTTTCACAAATCCTCTCTTGGATACCCAATTGTTTTTTTTAATAAATAAAAATATTATTATACCTTAGGAAAAATAGTAGTCTATTTTCTATGAATCATTGTATATATGAAAACCATATTTTCCTAGTAATAATTTCAATAGTAGTGCATTGATTTTTGTTTTATTCAATTCCAAAATGCACTCACCAAACTACTTAGTCCATTTCAGTTTTAATCCATTTCCATGTGATCTTGGTTAATATATTTTCTAATCTAGAAAACATTTAAACATACAAAAAATTGAGAAAAAATAATACAAATAAACAATTTATCTCATTTATATCCATTCACATGGTATATTATGTTTTAGACTTTATATTTTCAAGGTAAAATTACCTTCCCTATTTGGATATAAAATATAGAATAAAATACATATCTGGAATCTAAAATAATCACTTAATATACTAAGCATATACTTTTAATGGGGTAAACAACTTGATCTTGAAACATTTTCATAAATTTTTATTATCAGAAACTGTCATTTTTTGAGAAAACAAATTACATGGATATGATTTCAGATTTATGTATAATTAAATATTAATTTTTTCATTTTATTTATTAAAATAATTTCATTTATTTTTTCTATTTTTGGTTGGTGAATGTTTATTTTTCTGTATATTCTGGATTTTTTTATTGATCTCAGAATCATTGTTCAAAAATTTATGTTTTAAGTTATGTATCATATCGTATCCTATATTTGTAACCACATGTTTGAGATGAAGATTATTTTGATAGAGATATTTTTCACAAAAGAATAATTGAGGAGAATTAAATATGTTCATTGAATTTTATTCTCCTAGAAAGAACCCCTATTTTCGGTACGAGTGGATTATTAAAATTTATAAAATTCAAATGATATTTGAAATAAAATAATAGAAGAGAAAGGGACAAACCTGTATATTTATTGTTTTTTTGGGAACATTAAACCCCTTTTTTACACAACCAACACGATTCTCTAGGAGGATGGTGATATTCACAAGACCATTCCTTTAATAAGTACTGGTAGTATTTTTTCTAGGGATATAAAAGACTATTTTCAAGCATTCAATACGTATTAAAAAAAATACTACATCTTCCATCTGTACCCCATAATGATTTTACAATCTATAACCTTCTGTGATATTTTATGATGATCCATTTACAGTGAATCAGGGAAAACAAAAAAAATTATTTATTGAACTATATGTTTTTAATCAAAAATTAATGAAATAATAAATCTCCAATATATATGATGATAATAGATAACAGGTCTTGGAGAGTCATCTCAAATTATAGAAAATATAATCTTGATAGTACATATGTAGATCGCAATGAATCTTCTTCTTCATATGTGAAATAAATCCACACTTGAGAGATTATATAGAATGAATGTTCTTATTTTAATGATGTACAAGAAATTATGATCATGTGAAAATATTTTTCAGTTCAGATAACTTTAAATCAACATGAATACATCTAATTTAATCGTACAACCATTTTCAATAAAATTAAAACTCTTAACTTAAAAACCACAGTCCTCTTCATAGAAATACCATATAAATTGTAAATTAAAATAAATTATTCATGTATTGGTTTATTTTCTCATAATACTTATCATAATACATTTATTATTAAAATAAATACAAGATCTATCCGTTCACTATTTGATGACATTGTTAAAATATCACTCATGTGATTCAACAATAATAAATATTATTTTCTTCACAACTTATTTGATTTCATATAATCACATAACTAAATTATATACTATTGAATTCATGTAGAATAATTATTCCCCAAGAATAATTATCAATTTAGAAGAATTTATTTAATACCTATACTCATTAGATATTTTCCTCATGTAAAAAATCTTTCCACATCATATAATTTTCATTGCATGGGAAAATTGATCTAGGTTGGATTTTCCCTCATGTAGGAAAAATAGATTTAGTTGATTGGAACCATATAAATAATATCACCATGTATGAAAATCAAATATCTTATTTCTACATTTATCTCATTCATGTAACTACCTTTTATATGTTGCTAATTGATCATGTATTCAAAATAATGGTGTAGACCATTTTCACATATGATCTTTCATGGCATAACTTATTCATTTAGGAAAATCCGTCACATAGGTGATCTATGTAGATGAATTATCACATATACATATCTCTATGTAGTAATATTCCTCGTGTTTGTGTTTTTTTATGCCTTTGGATGATTTGAACCAAAGTGTCTATAATTTCAAACATAGATAATTTGACATCAAAATAATTAAAATAGAGTAAAAAATAAACACACTTACCAAAAATCATTTGTTATATAGGAAAGGGTATTTGAGATTATCAAAACCTAAGGTACATGGGTTGTCATTGATGGAAATTATTAGTCCAACAATCCCACACATTTTGATGATAAAAAATTTAATAAGATATTAAATAACATGATTTTAAAATTTTGGATTGATTTTTCCACAAACGATATTAAATATATATTTCATTTAAAATTTATTTTGACTCAATAATTGTTATACACATATCTCTGTTGTGTTAATTATAATATCATCTCATTTATAAAAATTTAGGATCAATATTCAACCATCTAACTCATTTTTTTAATACTAACAAATAGCAAATAAAAGGGAAAATTTTAATTTAGAATATACACTAAAGAACTTATTAATGGTGGAACTATAGCTAATGTTGAATTATGGGATGAATAAAATTTTGTCCAAAAAAAAATAGAATGAATGTATTAAATGAAAATGATAATGGATAAAATCTTAAAAATTTAATAAATAATAATAAATGAAAAACTAATTATGGAAAAAAAAAGAAATAAATATTATCTGAGAATAATCACTAATTATGACAAATGAAATGAATAAATATTTATTTATTTAATTTTAAATATGTGAAAAAATGCAACCAAAAAACACCTATTAAAATATAACATATCACACCGAAGATCTAGGCTTATGGATGGTTTCAGATGTAGATAGTGGTTTGGGGGAGGTATTGTAAGGGGTGTTTTTGTTATATAAGTAGTTTATGTTTCCATTGAGAAGGTGATATAGACATTAAAGGTATAATAGAATCTTTTTCTCAACTACCAATATCTGATTTGACCACTTTCCATTATGTGTAGGTGCTGATAACTGCTTCAAAATTACCTTCACCTATACTGATATCATAGGATCTAATGGCATCAAAATTAACATTATTTACAGGTACTTAAGATTGGACTCCTTTTATAGATCACTTAGTTGTGATTATAAAATTCATAGTAGCTTTATATTTCTGATATCTTGGAAATAAATAACAAACAACATGAACATTTTTTTGGGTTTCATTATAGGTATAGGGAGGAGCATGCCCAAGAGTATATCTACCTCTTAGAAAGAACAAATAATATATATTCATGTCTATCCATTTGATTATATATTAATTTGAAAAATAAATAATAAATATTAGTTCTTGTATACAAATTTGTGAAATAGAGAAGATAGAATTTTTCATGACCCCTTTAATAGATTCTAACTAACAAATTAAAAACATGAATGATAACTGAGAAAGGGGGAATGTTTAGTAGTAGATAGACTGTATTTAACATCATTTAAAAGATTATTTAGAATATGGTCCACCAAAATTTTAATAAAAATAAATATCCCATCGATATATGTAAACATTATATATATAAATTTATTTTGTTCTATCAAAGAATAATTACTAAAGATGACTGAACTAGGATTGATGAAGTTGAGCACAAACTGAATTTTTTGAAAAAAATATACTTGTTCTATAGAAAATAAAATTGAATCATGACTTGGATAGAAAAAACATGTAGGTATATATAAAAAATAATCCATTCTTATAATAAAAACTAAGACAACAATAGAATATAATGATGCTTCACAATATTCCTAGTATCAATAAAAAATATAAAGTCAAAAAATTATTTTGAAACCTTGAAAAATATTTTCAAAAAAAATTTAATGGTTTCTAGATACTTGAACAATATATCTAAAAACCATGTCATTACATTTTTTATATAAATCAAAGATCTCGAATAACTTCTTAGAAATAAAATTCTCCAGAAAACCCATTGATTCATTTATAGACACATCTATTCATCAGTCATGTTTCTTAACTACATATCTGGTGTCTCAAAACTCACAAATAATATCGCAGTTAAACAGTTTTATTATAACTATTTTAAATATAACACAATTTAGGGGAAGAATATAAAAAGTCTCAATAATCAATTATGACAGTAATAGATCAACTTTACTCTAAAAATCTGGAAGAATTAAATGTTATGAGGTTGTTATTTCCAAGGGGTGAAAATTATTAATGATCTCAAATTGGATTATTATATAATTTCATAATGTATGAAAACATTATTTAATTTTATTCCTATATTATTTAATCTAATCATGAACATCGTCATACATGTTAGATTACAACAATTGAAAATTTTGAAACATGTTTCTAAGAGATAAAATCATTACTCAAATTATATTGAAATCAAATTTGGAAAGGAAAAAATCATTAAAAATTAATAAAATAGATTTCATCTCTTAAATATAATTAAATAAATCTTATAAAATTATACTTTTATCGGAGGGACTAATTGTATATTTTCAATCAGATTTTTTTGTAACAATTAATCAATGAATATATCAAAATCAAAAATAGTAATAAAGGACTCATTGTATTCTTTGGTATCACTCAAAGGGGATTTAAAATCAATTTTCATCTCATTATAATTACCATTTATTTTATAAAACTCAATTATAAAAACACTATAAAAAATTTATATTAATTTACTATATGACCATTTACACATTGAGGGTGAATTATCATGAACTATTGTAGGTGATGATACAAGTGGTGTATAAGTTCTTTCAATATGGTCTATAACCACATAAACATCCATATCTCCAAAAACATGGTTCACTGAAAATTATTCTTTTAAATTTTCACTCCCTTATGTTTTATAAATCAAAATGTATATTTTAAAAAGAATTTTTATTTTTTATGATGTTAACTTTAGGATTTTTTTGACATTTTATCATTAATTTTTGTATGGGTACGATTATTACAGTACAAATTATTATTGTATCTATGATTGACTTCATGACCATAGATTTGACTTACATTGACCTCCTAGCTTAATATTTACATTGGATTAACCGATTACTATTTTCATCATACACATCATTCAGTATTTTAATAATAAGGTAACTCGTACTCACAGGCCTAACATAAATATTCATTCACTTTTATTGTTCACATTGTATTTTATCGGAAGAGATAAATTATTTTTGGTTCCACGTTATTATATCCAAAAAATGTATTATATCGATAGGAAAACATTTTAATCCAAACTATTTCATGTATTGTGGTTTATTATAAATTATAAAATAAATATGTTGTTTTAGTTATTAAATGATCATTGGAGTGATAGGTTTCCAAGTCCACATGAATTTTAAAGAGATAACATGAACTTTTATGGAAATTATAAATTTTGGATCCAATTCCTATAAATAAAAATTCATTTTGAGGATTTCACAGCTTTTGTAAGATCTACAAATCTGTGATATCTCTACCAAAAATTTCATTCTATGGAAGCCTTGAATTGATCTAGTTGTGAATAGCTTGTTTGACAAACTTGTAATCATAAATAGCTCTATGTTTCATCATTTGTTGTCAATAATTTGGTATTATGATCAATGGATTTGAAGATTAGTATGTTGGACTTACTGATCATTTGCAGATCGACGTATTCCAAGGATTTGATGATTTTGGTGTTGATTATCTTCTTAGTCGATGATGTTCTGGGATATCATGACATAATCCAACAATTGTGTCAAGGGATTTACCCGGTGTGGGTAAGAGAAACTTGATTGAATGTATAAATCAACGAACCTCTATCAATGACCTGTGGATACCCATTTCATTAGGTTAAAATAATTGTATTTTTTTACGTGTTCACTAAACTGTAATAGTATGTGAATTAGTTTATATATTCTTATTTCTATTGTTTGTTTTGTTTATCTTAACAAAATTGAATATGATACATTTGTAATACACTCTGATTATGACCATTGTAATTAAAATTGAAGTGATAATGATCTTTTTATATACTCAAAATGTTTCATTGTGATTTATTATTTAATTATTGTATTATTTTACTCTGACCATCAGGGCCATTGTTATTATGATATTTCACATGTGTAATCTATTAAAATCATTTCAAACGTTAATTCAATTATTTTCATTTTCGGTCTATGGATTATATTACCTCAATCAACCATATTAATATAATTTTATAACTGGACCCAGGGCCATGTCCAATTAATGTTTTTATATGTTAAGAAGTATTGTGAATTAAAATTTTATAAATTCAGATAATCTAAATCTATTTGAATGATAAATATGAAATGCTTTTAAAGCTATTTTCACCCCCTCATTAATTGTCCCCACTTCGTATATATTTCAATCCAAAAATTAGTATCATATTAGGTTTCCAATACTTATATATTTTATGCATTTTATTTTCCAATTGAGTTATATTTATTTTATAAACTTTTTATTTATCTATATTTGTTACAATAACATGTATTGTGGAAAAAGAAATTTTGTTCTATTATAACAATATCTGGACAAAATGTGAGTTCAATTGAAAATCATAATCCTACAAGACCTCTAATTTTTTTATGGAAATTATTATGAATATTTGAGAGATATACTGAAGAGTCTTATGATCAACACACATGCTGACCATTTTGTTTTATAGGCTATATAATATAAATCTTTGTACTGAGAAGTTATACTCATTATCAGTCATGAAAAAAATAGAACAAATTAAATTATAGGGAACAAAATACATTAATTTTTTCAATGAATTGAAATATATATATCCAAATATCATATCAGGAATCATAAAATAGTATTTTAAAGAATCTAAAGTTTACTCATTTTGGTACATATGAAGAGGTAAAGACAAGAAGAGCTATTCTAAGAGTAGATTATCAGGATTTTGAATTCTATTATGCAAAACCTGTTTGTAAGGTACAAAAAATATTTATGCAAATTTTTAATAGTTAAAAATCCATTGGAAAGAGGGGATTTGATTATGAAACCCTTATTGATAAGATTATAGACATCATTACCAATTAGTGGGATTTAAAAAAGAAATTTTGTTGACGAATCCCAAAAGGTTACAAGTGTTACTCTTGATGAATTGTTTGAAACTCTTTTTCATTATTAAAACAAATGTATTATAGATGTAGAAAAGGACAAGAAAAATAATTTTGGAGCATCATTTACTACTACTACAAATTATTACTATTCCAAGACTCTTGAGAAGATTTTCATTTCTACAATGGAAAATAAATTTGGAATTCAATAAAATTAATGTGAATCAGAACATTCAAGGAATGATTTATCCTATATTGATTAGAGAACGATTGTGAATTTTGGAGAACATATATTTTCAAATCATATATAATAAATTAAATAATGATAATATTTATACTAATGTCACTTGTTATGAATGAAAAAAATATATACACATCATATGTTATTGATAAAATCTAAAAAGAATGAATATTAAGGGAATAGTTTCTCAAATAAATCAAAAAACATATAAAATATCAAAATTAAATAAAATTTTAATGGTAAAGGATTATTGTATTTATGTTGGATGATATTGTTTAGATGAATCTATAGAAAATGATAATTTTGGAAAAAAAATAATCTTGGTCTTCTAACCAGATTACCAATTGAAAATAAATATTTCATGGTATAAAGGTATAAACTTATGAATCATTCAGTGACATTTTATTAATTTCATGTTATCATGATGAGAAAAATTATCAATATTAAAATGAATAATAAATCATATCTATTAATAATAATATATTACATTAATATGATAAGGTTTTTATTTTTTCAAATTTACATGAATATAAAAACTACAAAGTCATTGGGAAATTTGAAATGGATAATGATAGAATAAATTTTTAAACAAAAAAATTTTATTTTATTCTATATATCTTGATAAAATATGTTTTGAAATTGATTCTATTTCTTAAAAACATAGGTATAAAATTATGACAAAGTATATGAATTCAAAATAATTTGAAAAAGTACTTTATGAGAAAAATGTTTCAGATAGAAAACTAACTTATGAATTTTAAACTAATGTGGATAATAATTTTTTTATAAGACACAATTATAAAATATTTTCATTAACAAAACATTGGAAGAAATTTACCACTGGTAAAGAAGGTTTAGAAAAAATTTATGAACATTATTTTCGACAAGGTAATAATTTAGGAGTGGGATATACATATTCAAAACCATTATTTTGGAAAAAATTTATTTTTCTTAAAAATTCCTCCTTTTTGTAAAAAATTTAAATTTGGATGTCATTGGAATAAAAAATTTACTTAAATTATATATTCAGGGTTCCACAAAGCCCATTTCTCATAAAAAAATGTGGGATCCCCAAAACATAACATTTAACAATTCTAGATCCATGATATTTAGAATTCCAAAAACCTAGTTGATTTATTTTCATAAAAAAATGAATTAAAAGAAATTTGAATTTATAGTACATGAATAGTTGATATTACTTGCATATGCCTAGTAAAAAAACTTCTTCGAACAAATTATTAAAATGAATGGTAGAAGATATTCCTTTAGAGATAATGCACAAGGAACGATTGTCAGTTTAATTAATAATGTTCGTCTCAAAAAATCATTATTTTCAAATGTTTTATTAGTAAATGGTCTGAACGTCAAATTTATAATGATTATAAAATTATGTTATGAAGTTTACCTTGTAAAATTTATGAATGATAAATGTGTATTACAAAATTGTATCGAATATTTCATTTATTCTGACCCTAGGCATGAGAATGCATGGACAGTCAACATAGAAGACCAAAAAAGATAATACATACCATGCCTTGCTACAATGGAATATAAATCATGGATATAGAATTGAAGGTTAGGACACTTTAAAAAAAGAAACATATATATGTTGTCTAAGAAAATTCTTTTTAAGGATATACCAACACTCATATTTGACCATTATAAATTATATAACACCTTGCAAAAAGGAAAAAAATTTCTTAATATTTAAATTAGTCAGTGATGTTTCCACTTGTTACACATTATGGATGGTGAACATGGAATTATTTGGTTCTACACAAACTAGATGTATTTGAGGGAAGTATGACATATTTTTTAGTTGATGACTACACTAGATATGCATCCTATTATTTGGAAGCTAAAACTAAATATATTTGTATTCTATTAGACTTTATAGTATTATTTAATTTAAATATTTTTCAAATCGATGTCATGTGTGATTCCCATAAATGATATGTTCAAGATGATGTTTTTTTAAAAAACCATTGTTTTTTAGATAAAAAAATAATTTATATGTTTACAAACATACAAAAAAATTATTTGGATTTAATGTAGCCCTTAGAATCCAGTATGATAGATTAACATGATTTTTTCTTTAAATCAATTTTGATAAGGGAAATATTGATATGACACATTTAATGGTGTATGAAATAAATTTCTTTATAATTAAAAATTATGTTGATGACAATATATTTGGATCAACACAACAATATTTAAATGAATTATTTGTAAATCATATGAAATATGAGTTTGAAATGAGTATGATGGGCGAGTTGACATTGATTATTGGTTTTAAATATTCTCAAAAATCAGAAGGGACATATATATCCCAACATAATTATAAAAATGATATTCTTAAAAATTATGGATATGATATTACTATAATTATTAGTGCTCCAATTGGTACCTCAAATACTCTTGAAACTTTTGAAATTGGACAACTAGTAAATCTGAACTACTTTTAAAGGTATGATTGGAATTATGTCATACGTAATAGCTAGTCGTCTAGCCTTAATGTTATTAGTATTATTATGTATAAGGTGTAAAATAAATCAAAGGGAATCCGATTTAATATCGGAAAAAAGTATTTATTATAATTTAAAGGGAACTACATATTTGGGTCTTTTTTACTCTTCTATAAATTATTTTAAATAAAAACTATTTTAGGATGATGAATGTAACAGCCCAGGTAAATAAAAAAATAATATATTTTATTTTTAATTAATATATTGTGAATTAAATATTACTTTTTCCTTAAAGGTGTTTCTATATTTGATGGTGTAACCTGATAGGCAACAATGGGTTTCTTTGAAATCATACGTTACACTCTAATTATATAATAATATAATTTTAAATTTATTTAATGCCTAGCCGTTGTATTAGCTGGAGTGAATAAAACTAACTAAAATATGTTTATACATGTTTTTTAAATTTATTTACAGTTATCCAAAACAAGTTAGAGGCTTAAAATGTGAATGAATCTAATTTTAAAAAAAATTTACTTTAAAAGGTCGATTATCATATTTTAATGGAGAACCCTCATTAAATCTAGTATTGTTCACTTTTATATGTTCTATTTGAATAAATAAAATTCTTCTTTAGAAATGGGATATCAAAAATCACTTTTGGAAGTTTTTTGTATTTTGCTGAAAACATCAATTTTTCATGAATAGTGAAACCACTAAGTATTAGTTAAAAAATTTACCTTTTCATTTAAATAATATTTTACTGGTTCAGCGAATTGAATTTAGAAAATCTGACATACATGGTTGTTATTAGTATGTAAACTTTTGTTCAATAAGATGAAAAAAAATTAGGGAATAGTATCTTTTGACATTTATTTACCGCGGTTAAAGGTAAATAAGGTAATTCAAGGTAAAAAGAATATTATAATAAAACAAAATTTATCATAACACCTATACTAACCTAATATGATTAGTCATGGCTGACCATTGGGATCCTTGGGTTGATTTTGGGACCCCATGGAACCACTTAAGTGTGATAATGATGCATTATTTCAATTAATTTAATGTAAAGACAAAAATGACATAAACATAAATCGTTTGGTAAATTAATTTTTACATGTTGATATATAATATATCATTTATAGTATAAATGTTCATTGGAAAGATAAAATTTTTTCCTACATCATTGAATTTTTTTATAATTTTTGGAAATCGAATAAATTAAATTATTTATGACACAATAAAGATTAGGTATTTAAATCATTAATAAATTATATAAGTAAATAAGATTTGAAATATTAAAATAATATCCAAAATCTATCCAAATAATATTGGATCATTTTATTTCTATAAAGAGTCATCTTATCTTCGCCTTTAATGATTGTTGGACATTTTGAAACCGAAGATATGTTTATAATAAAATAAAGGTTTCAAACTTTTCTGAAGAGCCCCTCCCCCCCTTATAAAAGGACACCACTTCTAACCCATGCCTCACATCTCGCAAGCCCCTTGGATCGTCCAACCTATGCCCAATTAAGCTCCCTACATCCCTCGCATCTTCCTAGAAGCATTAACATTGGTAGAAGTCACTTCAAGATGTCCTTTTGGTTCCAACCAAAGTAAGTTACCCAAATTAAAGGTAATTATTTCTCTTAAATTCATTTATTTTATTTTAATTTTCTAACCCCGAAATTCATTTTATTAATTTATCTTATAAAAACACTAGAATTTTCATTATACAAGGATTTTTTATGAGAATGATTGAAACTAGTCTTACACACACCTCTATCTCATGGGTGAAAAACATGTTGTTTCTGTTGATGGCAAAGTAACGACTCGTGAAATGATGATTATTCAATTATCTCATACAGCCTCTTGTGGTGGACATTAAGATGGAACTATATTTATATATGATATATATTATTATTATGTTTTATTTATGATTTTATATTTCTCATTTATATCATACATTTATGGTTTCCATTATGGCTAAATGCGAAAATTTCATTTGAGGAAGTCCAGACTACAACCTCTTCAAAGTGATATGAGTCATTCATAGATTATGTGGTACATATAAATGATGGAGTTAATTATAGTATATATGATACTATACTGTAATTATAATATACCTATGTATAATTATGATTTCATTCCATTAAATACAAAATATAAATGAAAGTAGCGTTCATGCGTACGTATGGCTTAAAGTCTCAATGAACGGTGCATTTCATTTTTATCTCCGAATGTAATGTACTGTTATAAATACATATATATACTGAATATATATTATCTATATGATATCAAAATCATTAATATCACTTTGGATAAAATGATCTCCGTACCACGTGAACAACTAGTAAATATTAGAAGCCCATTTTGACTCAAGTACCAAATATCAACAAAATGACCGTTATTCACCTAAAAAACTACATAATGTTTATAACATGGTAATAAGTGATATAAAAGTAATAATGAACTTGAAAATATAAGATATTAAGTATGAATTGTGTTTAGTTTATTATTCAAGAAATTAAATAATTAATGGGTCACTTCGGACACAATGTAAGTGAATTCATTTAAATCTCCTTTCATTGAGGCATATTTTGATAATATATAACTTCTTCTTGAACACAATGTATAATAAAACCCTTTCACCTTTACTTTCCTTCAAAGTGAATCTGTATTCGATGAATCATTTTATTAATTGATAAATGGAATTTTTTTAACTTTTGTGGTGACAATGACCTCTCCACCGCCATAATAATTATTTAGCTTCCTCTATAAGCCTCAATTTTTTCTAAAATGAAAAATAAATCCCTTATTATATTTTTGGGGGAATTGGTATTGAAAATGGTTTTCAAATATATGGATTATTTCAATATCTTAAAATTATTTCTTGTGATTGCAAATTAAATGTTACTAGAAAAATGGTAAATTTTTTTATATTTTATATTTTATGATTTTATAATGGTATATGGACATTTGACTAGTGGTTATGTGATAAACCAAATAACTGGTGGTTCTGTGATAAACCAGGACTAGTTGTTACGTTATAACCTCCAATGCATTGGGAATGGATGTTGGTCGTATGTCGATTCCATTTAGTGATATGTGTGGAAGTCGATCATATGGTTATTCCATTTATTTATGTTTTTTGTCCCAAGTTACCTTTATATGTTATCTATTCATTATATGGGTATTATAGTAATAATTTGGTTAAAAATTGTATGTATTGATCTTTTATTCAATGAAGAGTATTTACTACTTCATAAAGGTCAAAAGTATTACTTATGATAAAGTATTCATGGTTTTCTTGTTGTTTAGAAAAATAAATAGTTTTCTTTCATTTTGTATCCATTAATGATCTTTTTATGCTCATCACATGTTTTTGAAATTTTTTTCATAGGATATAATGTGGAATAGGGTCAAGGATGGGATCAATAAAATGTAAGTTGTCTAAAAAATTGAACTAGTCATGACTATTTTTTTTAAGAGTGTTTATTTTTGGAATAAAATGGAAACTAAGTAGACGGGTCTACATGTATTATTCAAGTAATAATGTATATGTTATGGAATAATTCTATAAAAATCTAAACCTAAAAAGTTCCTCAATTTTAATTATTCATTTAATTCAACATTATGTAATGTTTTAGGGGTGGGTCCTTGTAATTAATTTGGTGGTTGTAAAATGGATATGAAAAGTACATCTAAAACATCTCATTTCGTAGGTGATTCGTTAGTTTCATGGTATTGTAATAAAAAACTCTTAGTATCCCATTCCAATACAAAATATGAATAATTTTATGTGGGAAGTTATCTTGCTTATGTGCTGTGAATATAACACCAACTCACTAATTGTGGGTTGAGTTTTAGAAAAATTAAAATACTATTTGACAACACTTGTGACATTTAATTATGTAAATATTTAACACATCAATCTCATTAAAAACATATAGATTTTTCTAATCACAATCATAGGATGACACAATAAAAGGAGATATCATTTTAAAATTCATGATAAAACAACAATAACATTAGGATATTTTACAAAACCAACACCATCATATCGATTTGAATACTTTTAAAAAATATAGGAATGATCATTGTAACATAATAATTCACATATACTTCTTGAATAAACCATATATATTCATTAATATACTATTTGTAGAGGGAGTAAATATGTTTTTATATTTTTCTTTAAAAATCAATGTCTTTATTTTTTTCCATCACCCAAACATTTTTGGAAACCAATTTTTTTTCACACAATAATTTTGTATGGCACCAAACAATTTCTGAGCACCCAAATTTTCACGGGAAAAAAAAGATTGTTTGTATTCATTTTTTCAATATATTTTATTTTATTTTTTTAAAACATCTATTGAATCGAAATAATATATCCTAATATTCAAAAGGTACAACTATTATACTTTTTTCATTGTATTAAATACATTTATGATTCTTGTTATTCATTTTTAAAACCTTATATGATTCACTTAGAATAAGATATTTTTTAAGATAAAACTTCATGACTTTATTTATATCATACAATAGATCTCATTAAACTAATCTAATATATACAAGTTCGACATTCATATTTCATTCTCTAATATAATGGTACCCATAATCCACAACAATTATCCTCTGATTTGGGTCGATACCCTAGTTCCCCTCATATAGTGAAGTTCTATAGACATCATACTCAGAGTATTAAATTGTGCACATGTATTAGTCATCATAAAATAATTCAATGGAAATGGTACCAAACTATTTCTCAAAGATGACATTTATTGAGGAATGATAACTTAGTAAAGAATTCAACGAAAAGTATGATTCATCTCTAAAAAAACATCCAATTCCAAGGATGAGTGTAGGTGTGTGTGGAGAACAAAAAATCTAAAGATCAAATTATATTGGATAAAGTGATACAATTATATAATACTAAAAATGTTCATAAAGAAAAAATGAACGTATATTTTAGTATATATGACAAAGAAATCAATATGACAGTAACTCAAGTAGTACATTATCTTAATGTTTTAACTAAAGAATATATTTTGTGTACCTTTCATAATTTTCCAATGAAAAATTGAACATTTATAATGGAATTGGATGAGAAAACTAATTTATATATTCATTATTATTATTGAAGAAACACTCATCCTTAAACCGGAAATATACTTATCATACACTGGATGAATGGATTCTTAATTCCCATGAGTGGTGATAGATAAAATCATACCTTTTTACCTATTTTTATATATTGTTATCTAGTAAATATATTGAAGATCTACTTAATGGAATATATTTTTGTACACATGAATATACTCATATATGATTGAATCAAGTACCCATTGATCTTGTTTCCAGATATCCTCAGCAATTTCATTCATTAATTTATTAGGTTTCCCAATATTCTTCTTGTGTTAGTGTAGAAAAATCTGAGAGTTATTTGGATTATTTAGAATACATTAAAAAGGATGAAATTTTATTTTGATTATGAATCTAAGAAATTTGTTCTGGATGTTTAACTAGAAGCCCCAAAATAATTAGTTGTAAAATGACATGCTTTTTCTAAAAAACCATTTACTATTTTTATAGGGAAAAAAATAAATCAAAGTGTGATATATTTTTACAACCAATGAAGTAAAGATCTTATCCTAAAAGAACGGTTTTAAAGTGTATAAAGGAAAAATATGAATTTGAATAAGGAGATCCAAAAATTAGTCCCACTCCTAATGAAGGACATGCTAAAATGATTCAAACCATTGAAAACATTAAAAAACAACAAAAATAAAAGAATAAGAAAAATTAAAATCATCGTAACATTTATATTAATAGATTGATGAAAAGTTTTGAAAAATATTTTTCTAGAATCATTATAAGGAAATATATCACAAAATAATCCTTATATCCCTCTTACCAAGATAAGAAAAATAATAAAAAAATACTTAGAGAAGAATCAGAACCACCAAAATTCTTTCAAGGACATGTTTCTAAAGAATATATTGTTCTGCATCCGATAGATTAATATATTGATATAAAAAAATAATTTAGTGACGATAAAAGTGAAGAAAAATAAAATGATAAATAAGTGGAAGGATAAGAAGAACCTTTTCATGATCAAAATTCTGAATCTGATATAATGCCAGTTAGATCCTCTCTAGAGACATCATGAATATTTACATCCCAAAACATTGAACATTAAAATCATATTTTCTAGGGATCTCAAGATGAAAAAAATTATACAAAATTTATACAACCATGAATGTTGAAAAAATAATCAATATCATATTCAAAAATCATATAAAAATTGGTGGATTTCACACTGTAGAGCTTCCCAATTAGGAAGAATACACTAATTCAAACCCGAACATATCTTTAAAAATACATGAATATGTTTTTCTATCAATTAGAATAATTTAAAAGTAAATCCAATACAAACAAATAATCAAGGAAAATATTATTTTTGTACAAAATCAAGTCAATATATCAGATTCATAAATGCACCATATAATAAGAACAATGAAGATCGAGGATGAATTTAATGTGTTCGATGAATTATATAAGGAGAACATAATGAAATGTAATTAAATAGAGAAGTGGTTGCAAAAGTGTGAATAATGTTTCAAGATTCCTAAAAAAATAGATGATATCATAAATCTATTAAATGAACTCTCATATTCATCCAAAAAGTTTCAACCTGATACCTATCAAAAAATGAAATCGTATATAGGGAATGATGAAATCAGTTTGAATATTTCAAATTTATTTTAAAGTGGCTGGATTCCATTTAATAAATGATGTTTTTTTATATGGGTTATTTTATTTCTAATAAAAATCAAGATCATTTAACAAAATTCTTGTTTTTTGCTAGAAATAACAAACAAAACTCAAGAGGAAAATATTCATGCTCATGAAGTTTAGATTCATTCATTGGAAGGGAATTTGAAGTCTCTAGAATATGCGATTCATACCAAGGAACTGTTGTTCGAAGATCAAGAAGAAAATTTATTCTCTAAACCAGAATATCTTGAAATGATGGTGGATGATAATAAAGATTTCATGAAAATGAAGACAAATAAATTTGAACTCCTGAAGAATCATGTGGAGAAAGATATGAACTATTTTATCCCTTCTTTGTTTAAAATAAATCAATTATTTTTTATGTAATCTATATAATTTTGATAAAATGTTTTCTATTTTTTGAAGCAATGTTAAATCATTATTTTTAGATGATCAAATAATTTATTTATTTTCATATTTTATTTTTTAACACTTTTTAGTCATTATAATAACATCATTATTCCTTGTTGTTAATCACTAAGGGATGGATTCTGTTGTAAATGCGAGGAATGTTTTATAAGGGTAGAATGACCTTAAGAAGGAAAAATTCTCAAAATGAGAATACTTATTGTAAAGACATTTTTTTATATAATATGATCTTTAGGGATTTTGTTATCCTAAGAGGTAGGTTTTTTTTAGTGGTTGGGGCTGAAGCCTCAATTTATTATTTAAATCAATGACCTCTTTAGACATGGTAGAGGGAGACCCATTACATAGCCTGAATTCCCAAGTCCAAGTGGCCTGAATACAAGGCTTCAAAGCCCATTTTTGGCCCAAAGGACCACATGGTGAACTGTACTGCTATAGTACCCACGCTGATACAATCCCACCACCGCTATAGTATCTGCTACAAGACCTCCTCCGCTACAGTGACGCCGCTGCTATAGGGCCATCACTGCCACAGTATAAGCTACATTAATACAATAGTACCCCAAAAAGTTTCCCATACAAGGATTTGATCATGGGTCTTTTGGATGCCAAGCAGGATCTTGTACCACTAGGGCACATGCTCGTTGGCGAGAGGGAGGTTTTTCATATTAAAAAATTTTTAGAAGTGTTTTAAAACTGAAATGAATATTTGTATAGTTATTCAATTTTAAGTAAAAATTTTATTTAATTTTTTAATTTTATATTTTTTATATGTGTTTTTTTCTTTCCAAAAAGGGGGATATTGTTGACTGAAAAAGTCTTCTTTTTGAATTTTCTAGTCTTTTTTGATTTGGAAATCAGAAAATCGATTTTGAAATGAATTCATATTTTGTTTTATCATGTTTAGTTTAATGTTTTTTTTGTTTTAAATTTTATCATTTTATTTCCCATTTTCATATTATTATTATCATAACCATGATAATCATATCTATCATCATCATCTTGGCCCTAGATATTATTTAAATCATACTCACTAACTATGATTTAAATTAGATTATTACATTATGATTTTTATCATACACACTGTTATGTATCATTTTGACAAGATAAATCATACTCTATCTCATAATTTATTTCATCATACTCATTTAAAGTTCACAATCTATTTTATCAGAAGTGAAAAATTGTTTTTAGGTCCACATTATTGTATCTCAAAAACTGTATTCTATCCAAAATAAAAAAATTAATCAAAATATTGTTGTGTATTCTATTTTATTATACATTATAATATGATGTTTTTATTTTAGATACAAAATGATCATTAGAGTCCCATGAGTCCATGTCCCAGGAAATTATTAATTGAAAATATGAATGTTGGAAGAAAATTTTACCATTAGTTCCAACATTGATTTATACTAGGTAATTTGGATGAGCTCATATCTTTTCGAAAAACTGATAGTCTATGAAAGTTCTACCATTAATTGATTTCAATGAAATCCTCGAAGTAATCAAGTGGGGAACAACTTGTTCTACATTCTGGAAATATTAATTATATTTTATTCTTTTTGTGATACTGATCATTGAGGGTTATGATCAAGGGCTTCCAGGAATAGGAAAATAGACACACTGATCGTTTCTATATCAATGTTTTCTGAGGAATGGAACACAAAAGTGATGATTAGCTTGTTAACTGAGGGCTTGTAAGGATATTATTATATAATCTGATCATTGTATCAAGGGATTACCCTATTTAGGGTAAAATGGGATTCCCTGATAGTACAAATCAAGGGACCACTATCCAAGGTTTGTGGATACCCTTTTCTTCAGGATAAAATAATTTTATTCTTTTAAATTTCTATTACATTAGAATAAAATGTGAATTGTTTTATATATTCATTTTTCTTTATCTTTTTTTTATCTCAACCAATTTGATTATGATACCTTTTTAATATAATCTAATTATGATATTTCTAATAACGATGTAATTTATTACGATATTATTAAATACTCAAAATGATACAGTAATCTTTATGATTGAATTATTATACTGGTTTAGTCTAATCACCATAACTATTTTGATTACGATTTTTTACACGCTTACACTGTTTAAATTTTTTATCCTATGAATTCGATTAATTTCATTTATGAGCTATGGATTACATTATCATAACCAATTAGATTACGATACTTTGTAACTGGCCCCGGGATCCCATCTAATTATTGTTTTAAAAAATTATGATGGTATTGTTAATTGAATATGTTAAAATATTTTAATCTAAATAAAATTAAAGATAATAATTTAAAAAAATTTAATCATACAATTAACCTCCCCCCCCCCCACTTTCATTACACCATCTTCATATAAATATCAATCCAACAAACATGAGATCTAAGAAGAATTAGATCCACCATATATGTTGGAACAACATTGTTAGATCTCCCTAAACCATAATAAACAAAATATATAGTCTCAAATAGACTCTCTTCATGAACTGGAAGAGTTGTCTGAACAACTGTCACATCATGTTGAGCTACATCCAAAAATTCAATTATACAAGTATCTTTGATCTGAATATCTTCTTCTTCATAACCCTAAACAAGATCAAGCACTATTGGATTGGAATCTTGAACTTAATATTAAGATATTATTACAATTTTCTCATTCACTTCCATTGCTTACCCACATGTAGCAGTTTCTATATCACTAGGTATTGAGATCCAGGATGGTTCCCCCTATTACATCATATCTTGAAAAATATCTTTTAAGGAACATTTAACATAATACTAATAGAATCCAATCGTATTTAATAAAATTTCAAATATGGTAATACATTTTTGTAATTAAATTTCATCTCCCTCATTCTTGTAAACATCATTCTTCTTCATAACTAATGTTAATAGTTTACTACCATGATAAATATTTTTATTCAATTTTACATAATATAAATGATGAATAAATAAAATTATGTACCTTGTTATGTTGAAATATAATTTTTTATCATGATATATAGAAATTAAGTATCCTGATACATGACTTTATCTATCTCTATTACTCTTTAAGAATGTACATCTTGCAAATTTAATCACAAAACCTTGCACATTTGTAAAAAATTATTCCCCAAATTTTTTCCAAAATATAATATATAAAAATGAACCTGAACATATCTATAAATCCTATATAAGTTGTTCATAGTATTATATGTTTAATATTGAACCCTAATCATGATGGGAATGAAAAATATCGGCCGTTTCAAATGAAGAAACAATAAAATTCTTATTATTTACATTCAAAGTTGAAACGTATTATATATAGTTAAACTGAAACTCAATGTTCTTCATAAATTCAATAACATCTAACTCAAATAGCAAAATTACTTATTATAATAAAAATTAAATCCCACCATTTAAATAGAAAAAACATCAATAAAATAAATTTGGTATAATTCATGTATATCAATTTAACTTCCTTCCTATAAAGAACAATACATTGTGCATTTTTTTCTTCTTTTCATAAAGGAATTATAGATTGTTATATCCATGTTCTTGTAATTTCCCTTGGAGGATAGGCCATTTAGACATTGAGAGGATATCACATGGTTTAGAATAATAGTTCAACTTCTATAGGAAGATTAGTAAGAAAATTGAAAAAGGGTCAAGGGTGTATGTAATTTTATACCATTAATATACATCCCAAACATCATACTTACCCAAAAGTTTTTGGTTCAATTCAAACAAATAAAAAATAAAAAAACTAGATGCAATATTTTTATTAATGAAAATATATCATTTAATTATTAAATATAATTTATTAGTCTAAATATATAATTAAAACAAAATTCTTAATAAATAAGGAAATAATTATATTTTAAATAAAAATAAATAAATTAAATTCATATATATTCAAATAAACCCAATTATCATTTAAGAATATAAAATGATTCACAAGAAAAGGATTTAGTTGAAATATTTCATTACTGATTATTAATAGAGATATACATAATAGTAATATCACCATTTTGTTTGTGATATATGAATAAATGATGACTTATATCTATATGATTTTTTATATAATGACTTTTTGGATTCTATGTAATGTTGATAGAAATAATATTTTTTAATTTAATTGTTAATTGATTATAAATAAATCCAACATCTATTTAGTTTTTTTTCATCCAAAATATTGGTGCAGACTCAGTAGATGCAATAATATATTCATATTCAACAGTAAACCATTATATAGAGTGGTGTTTCTTACTTCACTAATATACTATGGGTTTACCTATAAAATGGTATGTTATTTATGTTATCAACCTATCTATTCTAAAAACACAGAATTTTTCATCTCAATATGTATTTCTATTGAAATCATACGTTTTGAGAAAACTTCTGGGTAGAGAAATTGCTCCTTTAAAATAGAGTAATCTTATTTTGGAATATTTTATAGATTCCATAGGATTTTATTAAAATTATGTTAATATAAAAACGTCAAAATTAATAATTGGTCCTCTATGAGTGAAATAAAATAGACTTATTTTTATTAATCTATATAGATGGATGTAAAGTAGTATCCAAGAATAATGCAAGTAAATATTTTAATTATAACTCATATTGGTTCTTTGAACTTTTCCATTTTCAATTCCAAACAATTTAATCCATTCATGTTCTTATTTTAATTTATTTATAACACTCCCAAAATCCATCTAAAAAATATAAAATCCAAATAATATAATTTAACATTCCCATCATGATCATTTTAAAATCATTATTCATGTATTTTGAAGATTATTTCACAATTTTTTATGTTTAGAAACAAATATGAAATCATCAGCATATATATGAACTAATAAAATCTGTGAATTTCATCTTTTTACAAATAATATAGGATCATACATAAATAAAAAAACCAATTGATAAAATAAAATTCAAAAAATTCATACCAAACAATATGTTTGTAACGACCCAAAATTTCATTAATGGAAAATCCCTCTTGATCCAGTTAAATGTTTCTTTATGAAAAATGTTTTTATAAGATATCAACTTTTTTTAGTTTGACATTAAGATTGGTGACCGTTACTTTTATAGCCGTTGAACAGTGATCATCTGGGTAGTTTAAATATAAGGCTTTAACGAACCAATTTTCTACTCAGACAAAGGAAGCGATGGCCTCATCCAGTAGAATTGCCCCTTACGAAGCCCATTTGTCGGAGCTCGGAAAAGAGGTGGCGTCTTTGGGCTTTGCCCTTGACCAAGCCCAAGCTGAGCTTCATCAAGTCAAGCTCGAACGTGATCGTCTACGGGAAAAATGGAAGTTGATAGAGATTACCACTCGAGCGATGTTATCCGAGCAACCCCAAGAGTCTGTCACGATCGCACACCTTACCCTTAGGTCTTATGCGGCTATTATAAGGGGTTATGTAACAAATAAGTAGCACCATGTTCATGTACATTATTTTTTTTGTATATATTAATGAATATAATTTCTAGTCATTTTTGATACATTGTAATTAGTTTTTAAAGTACAAATGGTGTTTTTAGTTATTATTTAATTAAGAATTATATTTTATTAAATTCAAGGATATTTGAATTAAATAATATTTTAATAAAATATTATTATTAATATTAAATTAATTTCTATTAAATATAAATTATCTTATAATTTTATGAATGCAATTAAATTTTTTATTAAGGTTTGAAAGCCATTTCTGTCAAAACCCGTGAATTTTTTTATAAATGTCGGTTTTTATTTTAAAAGTGAAAATTCACATATTTAGAAAATTATTTAGATAAAATAAATATTATTTTTGGAATCAGGACGTCGAAATTATCCAACGGTGAATTTTTCATAATTTTCTGAGACAGTCAAATTTTTGGGTAAAAATTATATACCATTTAAATATATAATGTGTTTTATGACATCATAATGACCCAATGGTGATGTAATAAAATACCATAATCATTATATTCGGCCAATATATGTTTTATCATTAAAATAATTAGATTTGGGTTTGTTTGACTCACTTTTCAATGAATTAATGGAGCCCTCAAGACTTATTCAACACTTTGCATTTTTAAATTAATTTCCATGGGAGTGTGACTCACCTCCACATAAGAAACCCTAATTTTTTAATAAGTTCGGACCTTGGACTTGTAAAATATTGTTTTCCTCTTTCCTTTTCCAGAAACCATGGGCAAATACCATGGGATGGTTTGTGGTTTGGATTATTTTAATATAAGGGGTCCCAAACCTAAATAATAAAGAATTCTCTCACCTTTCCTATATAAACCCACCCATGCTCCCACTTCCTCCTCACTCAAAGCCCTTGAAGTTCGTCCAACCTCTTCCCTACTCTCTCTAGAATCCTCTCAAGGTGCCCCATGCTCCCAAGAAGCCTCTCACAAGCCTCTCTCTAGCCTTTGGAAGCACACTTCCAAGTAAGGGTTTTTCTTCCTTTCTCATTTTTTTTTCAATTTTCTTTAAGTTGTATTTCCCTTTTTATTTCAATTATGAATGTTGGGGTATGGTTTCGCACCTCCCCCATACTGCCCTCTTATTGTTTGAATTATGGGAGAACCCTTTCTCTCTCATTAAAAGCCTCCCATGTACACCCGTTACTATGCCGAAATTCCGAAAGGAACTTCTCTCTCTTCTTTTACATTCAAGCAATACTTTTGTATCATGAATCTAAATTCCATTTATATTGTTGGGACATGTATATATATGATCTCCTTACTGTACATTACATGTAAATATGATGAGGAACCCATTTCTCTCTCATCATCCTTTTTTATGAATTCTTATGTCACGCCGTTACGCTGCCGAAATCGCACCGCTTTTCTAAGCCAATGTCTTTGTGTAGTGAATACCATGACCATTTCTCCATCAAGGGTATTCAACTTTATGCACATTTACATATTGATTATAAATTTTCATGTATGAATTCCACTTTCCATTATCGTGGAAGAAATGATTATGTTTTATGAATCCATGTTTTATTATCCATGTGGCACACTTATGCATGAAATGAAATGATTAAGAAGGGTGCGCCCTTTATAGCGCTCCAATGCATTGGGTAAAGTATAGTATCATGATACGTCATGTGAAATGAGTGTTGACTCATGCTAATTCAAGTGCAACGAGGGTTTACTCGTGCTTCACGTTCAATGAGGGTTCACTCATGCTCCATGTTCAATGATCCTTGGCTCATGCTAATTCAATGTTAAGTGTTGTTGCCACATTTCCATGTTATGATTATCATGCTTTATCATGCCTTTATGTTCGTGTTTCTATTATTCTCTATTGATATGCCTATTGCCTAACATGTATTTCACTCCTCATGTTATTCATTGTTTACTCCCTTACTGGGCTTTATAGCTCACCCTTTTCTTATGCATGTCCTCAGGTTATCCAATGCAATGCTAAGTACGAAGGAATGTAGTGGTCATGTAAAGGAAGTTTTCAATAAAGATGTTGTATTTCACGTTTAAATTTTTTATGTAATGATCCTAAGCCCCAAAGTCACTAAACCTCTCGATCTTCTTTTTTGTATCAAGTGATGTTTTATGTAATAAAGAATGCTTAAGTTGTAATAAAAAGCAGCGTTGTCATAGTTGGTATTAGAGGGTAGGTTTAGTTATTTTTGGGATTAGGAAACCCTTGTAAATCCTTAGATACAAGACTAAGCATAATAAAAACATCCCTATGTTTTGGTAAATACTAAGTAAGTGGTTTATCAAACAAATACATCCCTTTCTGGATACGAGCAGGTAGAGGCGGCTCTGGCACAGATGTATCGTAGGGGTAAAACCCGAAAACACCGCTTTGAGCTAGACTCGAACGGGAACTGGTGCACGACAAAGGGCCTTGCTGCACTCTTGGTTACGACACTCCTGGGGGATATGTTTTGATGAATTCACAATCCTAGTATGAACCCTTATAAAAGGAAAAATTCCCCTAAGAATATATTTTAGAAGGAAGATCATGAAAATCCTGGATTGAATCCTATAGACTCATGAGTTAAAGAGATTAAAGTTTATTTATAAGTCATCAACTTTTTTCTTTGGATTAACCTTTATGTGTTACCCCTAACTTTCATTTATTCCAGCCAACGGCCGGTAATAGGAGAACGCGGGCTAACAACCGTTGTGAAGATCAGTGTGATGATTGTACTTATGAGATGCCCAATCCAATGGGAGCGGGAATCACGAACATTGTCACGCTTCCCTCTCAGCTAACTCAAGTTTTGAATAGAAACACTGGTCAAGAGGAACGTTCAACCCCCCTAAGAAAGAACAAGTCTCTATTGAAAGCTTCATGAAACAAAGGCCTCCTGCTTTTATTGGATCATCTGATCCCACGATCGCTGAACAATGGATCAACTCCATTGAGAAGATATTCTCCATCCTCCAATGCTCTGAAAAAGTGAAGGTTCTCATGGCGGCTTATCGTATGGAGGGTGAAGCTGATCAATGGTGGACGTTGATCAAAAATACGAAGCCTGAGGAGGAGATCGAGGCTTTCGAATGGAAGGTATTCCGGAAGATGTTTTCGATAAATATTTTCCACGCACCCTCCGTCTTAAGATGGAAAGGGACTTCCTTTCCCTCAAGCAGAATGATGAGGAATCTGTGGGAGCATACGAGGAAAACTTCACAAGGCTTGCACGATACGCTTCCGGCTTTGTCGTTACCCCCGAATGCAAGGTTGACCACTTCTTTGGTGGGCTGAAGCCTAGCTTGCGAAAAGCATTAGCTATCCGTGACTTCGACAGCTACGGGGAAATTGTCCGATGTGCCCTCAAGGTTGAAATGGAGATCGGAGAATCACAGGGGTATCATGGGGACAAGAAGCGTAAGGTGGACTTCAATGCTGGTGGTCCGATGGATAAATCCAACGGCGCTAAGAAAATCCAGCACCCCACTTGCCAAAAGTGTGGAAAGAAGCACCCTGGAAATTGCCTTAGGGGGGAAAAGAAAACGCTTCAAGTGTGGAAGAGAAGGGCACCTAGCTGTTAACTGTCAGCAAGAAGGACCCGCGACTGCGACAGAGGAGAGGAACGCTCTGTTCGAACCTCAACGCATTGTTCAATGCTTCAAATGCAAAGAACCGGGTCATTTTGCGAATTAGTGCCCTAATCCAAGGGTTATTGGAGGCAACCATCAACCTCCAAGACAGCAAGGAAGAACTTTTGCTATCACTTCTGCCGAAGTGAACCCCGACAACGAAGTGGTGACAAGTACGCTAGTTATTCATTCAAGAATAGAGAACGTACTTTTTGATGAAGGTTCTACGCATTCTTTTATATCTCAAATGTTTAGTAGAATAATCCTTGCACCACTACAAATCATGGAAGTAAAGATGTCGGTGAGTACGGAAAATGGGGCAATCATTGCATCCCATGAGTATAAGTCCTCCCCTGTTATAATCTGTGGATTGAATTTCCCGGAGAACCTCGTCATTCTCCCTTTGGTGGAATTTGATGCAATTATTGGCATGGATTGGCTTTCCTTATATAGAGCCAACATAAATTGTCTGGAGAGGGAAATCACACTCCATATGGAGAATCGACCCCCGATTCTTTACAAGTGTCAGGAGGAAGATGAATCTTCTTTAGCTCCATCATCTCAAGCATTGATATTACTGCCTTATGAGCATGCATATCTGGCTCAGATGATTAAGTCCAAGGAAGAAACCACCCTTGAAGAAATGCCTATTGTGAGGGAATTCGCTGAAGTATTTCCTGAGGAACTTCCTGGCCTTCCTCCAAGAAGAGATGTTGAGTTCTCAATTGAACTTATACCTGGGTCACTACCAATATCCAAGACTCCATATAGAATGGCTGTGGTTGAGCTTGAAGAACTGAAGAAACAACTACATGAGAATCTGGATAAAGGGTTTATACGCCCAAGTGCATCACCATGGGGTGCACCAGTCCTCTTCGTCAAGAAGAAGGATGAGTCAATGCGGCTTTTCATCGATTATCGTGAACTTAACAAAATCAAGATAAAGAACAAGTATCCTTTCCCAAGAATCGATGACTTGTTTGATCAGCTGCGTGGAGCACAATACTTCTCCAAGGTCGACTTGCGGTCGGGATATTATCAAGTAAGGGTGAAGAAGGAAGATATCCCCAAGACTGCTTTTCGTACAAGGTACGGGCACTATGAATTCATAGTAATGCCTTTCAGACTCACCAATTCTCCAACAATATTCATGGACTTGATGAATATAGTCTTTAGAGATAACCTAGACAAATTTGTGGTAGTCTTTATAGATGATATTATAATATACTCCAAAAACAAGGACGACCATGAGGAGCATTGAAAAACTGTACTAGAGACTTTGCGCAAGGAGAAGCTCTATGCAAAGTACAACAAGTGTGAGTTTTGGTTGAAGGAAGTCTCATTCTTGGGTCATATCATCACAAGAAATGGGATATCTATGGACCCCTCTAAAACAGATGCAATTGAGGGATGGCCGAGGCCAACATCGGTAACTGATATCCGTAGCTTCTTGGGGTTTGCTCGAAATTATCGACGATTTGTGAGAAATTTCTCACGATTGTCCAACCCTCTTACCAAGCTAACTCGAAAGGGAGTAAAGTTTTCTTGGAGTTATGAATGCGAAAAAAGCTTCAAGGAGTTGAAAAGGAGGCTTATCAGTGCACCCGTGCTCACTTTACCCACAAGTGGGGAGCTTTTTGTGGTATTCAGTAATGCTTCGAAGAAGGGCTTAGGATGTGTGCTGATGCAGAATAATAATGTGATATCCTATGCCTCAAGGAAGTTGAAAATCGATGAGCGAAACTATCCAACGCATGATCTGGAGTTGGTGGCAGTGATCTTTGCCTTGAAAATCTTGCGGCATTATCTCTATGGAGAGAAATGTGAGATATATACTGACCACAAGAGTCTTAAATATATATATTCACACAGAAAGAGCTTAATATGTGCCAGAGAAGATGGATAGAGCTCATCAAGGATTATGACTGTTCAATACATTACCACCCTGGGAAGGCGAACAAGGTGGCAGATGCCCTAAGTAGAAAGGATCCAGCAATTCTATCAATGATGAGAATTGAGAAGGATCCAATCTTCTTAGACTTGATGAAGATGGACGTGGGAATCATAAAGAAGGGAACATCATCAATCCTTTCACAAATGATTGCTCAACCATCTCTTTTGGAAAGGTTAAAGGATGCTCAAAAGGATGATGCAGGAATCCAAGAAAAAGAGGAAGCTATCAAAAAGGGAAAATCCTCAGAGTTTAATGTTAATGAAGAAGGAATTGTGCGGTTTGGGAAAAGACTATGTGTTCCATCAAGTTCAGAGCTGAAGAAGGAACTTTTGGATGATGCACATAGTTCAAATTTCTCTATTCACCCAGGGAGCACAAAGATGTATCGAGATCTCCGAGAAAACTTTTGGTGGGATAATATGAAGAAGGAGATCGCTGAATATACATCAAACTTCCTGGTGTGTCAGCAAGTGAAGGCAGAGAGGCAGAAGTCTAAGGGGATGATGCAACCATTGCCCATACCAGAATGGAAATGGGAGAACATCACCATGGACTTCGTCACTGGACTTCCAAGTACATCCAAAGGCAACAATGCAATCTGGGTTGTTGTGGATCGTCTTACAAAGACTGCACACTTCATTGCTATTCGAGAGGATTTCTCTTTGGATCAACTGGCACAGATATATATCAGGTAAGTGGTATGGTTGCATGGAGTACCACTATCTATTGTGTCTGACCGAGATCCAAGATTTACCTCTATGTTTTGGAAGAGTCTTCAACATGCTCTGAATACTGAACTGAACATCAGTATGGCCTATCATCCTCAAACTAATGGCCAATCCGAGCGGACTATCCAAACACTTGAGGATATATTGAGAGCGTTCTCAATGGACTTTAAAGGAGGTTGGGATCAACATCTTCCTCTAGTTGAGTTCTCTTATAATAATAGTTTCCACTCGAGCATCCAAATGGCACCATATGAAGCCCTGTATGGGAAAAGGTGTAGAACACCAGCATGTTGGGATGAGGTCGGTGAACGTAAGCTGCTTGGACCAGAAATGGTCGAAGAAGTGGTGGAGAAGGTGAAAACCATTCATCAGCATATCAAGGCAGCCCAGAGTCGACAGAAGAGTTATGCAGATAATCGTCGACGAGACCTTGAGTTTAAAGTCGGAGACATGGTGTTTTTACGCATATCTCCGTGGAAGAAGATCATGAGGTTTGGAAAGAAAGGGAAGTTAAGTCCAAGGTACATCGGCCCCTTTGAGATTCTTGATCGTGTTGGGGCTGTGGCCTATTGACTAGCACTTCCACCTACTATGGACAAGGTGCATGATGTCTTCCATGTATCCCTCTTAAGGAAGTATATACCAGACCCTTCACATGTACTCTCTTCCGAGGTGGTACAATTAGAAGACGATCTTTCTTATGAGGAGCAACCAGTGAAGATCTTAGATCGTAGAGAAAATGTTCTACGAAATAAGACAACGCCCCTCGTCAAGGTGTTGTGGAGAAACCACAAGTTTGAAGAAGCAACTTGGGTGTCAGAGGATATGATGAAGCTAAGTTACCCACATTTGTTTTAGTGTGGGAAAAGGAAAATTTCGAGGGCGAAATTTCTTAAGGGGGGAATGTTGTAACGACCCAAAATTTCATTAATGGAAAATCCCTCTTGATCCAGTTAAATGTTTCTTTATGAAAAATGTTTTTATAATATATCAATTTTTTTTAGTTTTACTTTAAGATTTGTGACCGTTACTTTTAAAGCCGTTGAACAGTGATCATCTGGGTAGTTTAAATATAAGGCTTTAACGAACCAATTTTCTACTCAGACAAAGGAAGCGATGGCCTCATCCAGTAGAATTGCCCCTTACGAAGCCCATTTGTCGGAGCTCAGAAAAGAGGTGGCGTCTTTGGGCTTTGCCCTTGACCAAGCCCAAGGTGAGCTTCATCAATTCAAGCTCGAACGTGATCGTCTATGGGAAAAATGGAAGTTGATAGAGATTACCACTCGAGCGATGTTATCCGAGCAACCCCAAGAGTCTGTCACCATCGCACACCTTACCCTTAGTTCTTATGCGGCTATTTTAAGGGGTTATGTAACAAATAAGTAGCACCATGTTCATGTACATTATTTTTTTTTGTATATAATAATTAATATAATTTCTAGTCATTTTTGATACATTGTAATTAGTTTTTAAAGTACAAATGGTGTTTTTAGTTATTATTTAATTAAGAAGTATATTTTATTAAATTAAAGGATTTTTGAATTAAATAATATTTTAATAAAATATTATTATTAATATTAAATTAATTTTTATTAAATATAAATGATCTTATAATTTTATGAATGCAATTAAAATTTTTATTAAGGTTTGAAAGCCATTTCTGTCAAAACCCGTGAATTTTTTATAAATGTCGGTTTTTATTTTAAAAGTGAAAATTCACATATTTAGAAAATTATTTATATAAAATAAATATTATTTTTGGAATCAGGACGTCGAAATTATCCAACGGTGAATTTTTCATAATTTTCTGAGACAGTCAAATTTTTGGGTAAAAATTAAATACCATTTAAATATATAATGTGTTTTATGACATCATAATGACCCAATGGTGATGTAATAAAATACCATAATCTTTATGTTCGGCCAATATATGTTTTCTCATTAAAATAATGAGTTTTTTGGTTTGTTTGACTCACTTTTCAAAGCATTAATGGAGCCCTCAAGACTTATTCAACACTTTGCCTTTTTAAATTAATTTCCATGGGAGTGTGACTCACCTCCACATAAGCAACCCTAATATTTTAATAAGTTCGGACCTTGGACTTGTAAAATATTGTTTTCCTATTTCCTTTTCCAGATACCATGGGAAAATACCATGGGATGGTTTGTGGTTTGGATTATTTTAATATAAGGGGTCCCAAACCTAAATAATAAAGAATTATCTCACCTTTCTTATATAAACACACCCAAGATCCCACTTCCTCCTCACTCAAAGCCCTTGAAGTTCGTCCAACCTCTACCCTACTCTCTCTAGAATCCTCTCAAGGTGCCCCAAGCTCCCAAGAAGCCTCTCACAAGCCTCTCTCTAGCCTTTGGAAGCACACATCCAAGTAAGGGGTTTTCTTCCTTTCTCAATTTTTTTGTCAATTTTCATTAAGTTGTATTTCCCTTTTTATTTCAATTATGAATGTTGGGGTATGGTTTCACACCTCCCCCATACTGACTTCTTATTGTTTGAATTATGTGATAACCCTTTCTCTCTCATTAAATGCCTCCCATGTACACCCATTACTATGCCGAAATTCTGAAAAGAACTTCTCTCTCTTCTTTTACATTCAAGCAATACTTTTGTATCATGAATCTAAATTCCATTTCTATTGTTGGGAAATGTATATATATATGATCTCCTTACTGTCCATTACATGTAAATACGATGAGGAACCCCCTTCTCTCTCATCAACCTTTTTTATGAATTCTTATGTCACGTCGTTACACTGCCGAAATCGCAACGATTTTCTAAGCCAATGTCTTTGTGTAGTGAATACCATGCCCATTTCTCCATCAAGGGTATTCACCTTTATGAACATTTACATATTGATTATAAAGTTTCATGTATGAATTCCACTTTCCTTTATCGTGTAATAAATGATTATGTTTTATGAATCCATGTTTTATGATCCATGTGGCACACTTATGCATGAAATGAAATGTTTAAGAAGGATGCGCCCTTTATAGCGCTCCAATGCATTGGGTAAAGTATATTATCATGATATGTCATGTGAAATGAGTGTTGACTCATGCTAATTCAAGTGCAACGAGGTTTTACTCGTGCTTCAAGTGCAATGAGGGTTTACTCAAGCTCCATGTGCAATGAGCCTTGGCTCATGCTAATTCAATGTTAAGTGTTGTTGCCACATTTCCATGTTATGATTATCATGCTTTATCATGCCTTTATGTTCATGTTTCTATTATTCTCTATTGATATGCCTATTTCCTAACATGTATTTCACTCCTCATTTTATTCATTGTTTACTCCCTTACTGGGCTTTATAGCTCACCCTTTTCTTATGCATGTCCTCAGGTTATCCCATGCAATGCTAAGTACGAAGGAATGTAGTGGTCATGTGAAGGAAGTTTTCAATAAAGATGTTGTATTTCAAGTTTAAAGTTTTTATGTAATGATCCTAAGCCCCAAAGACACTAATCCTCTCGATCTTCTTTGTTGTATCAAGTGAAGTTTTATGTAATAAAGCATGCTTAAGTTGTAATAAAAAGCAGGGTTGTCATAATGTTCTTATTTAAGGCCATAAAATGATTATCTATGTTTCAAACATAATTTGGAAATGAATTATTTCCAATTACAAGATTCTGTTCTACATAAACATAATAAATAAACAAATCTTTTATAAAATAAATTTTTCTATCCATCTGATGTAATACGTATTTAATACATGATGCATTGTATATATGAATCCTAATGGATTCTGCTCAATTTATAATTGTGAATGTATATTCATAATCTATTATTTTTTTATTACAATTTTTAGAAAATTTTATATACATATCCATAATGATCGCATAAGGATCATCCAATTTATTCCTATATAATCAGTTTTTTAGATAACATGATACTTTGATTATCAATATACAAATTCCACAACATTTTTTGTCTTGAAATATTTTAGTTCCTCATCCATTTATATAACTCAACGATAATCTGAAATGAATTATTATATTGTATTAGTTTTACATTGAGATATAATTTTAGAAAACACTGCTTGGTTTCCAATAATATTGATAGTGTTAACCCCTTCAACTAAGATTCCCCTAACTATTTATATGGGATGTTTCTTATGTTTTCATGGATGGATAGGTAGCACCATTTCTTGTTCACTGTTTTTCATCCATTCAAGATATTGTTATATAAAATCATGTTCTAATTATTTTTCATTATTTACATCAACGATTGGATCTGGTCTCATTTAATATATGAATTACAATTCACACAAACATGAGTAATATTGTGATATGAAAGATCACCTACATAAAATTTCACATATAAATCCCCAATGCTAGTTAACCAAAGTCGTTGCATTTCTACATAACATCGTCATGACCACAAGGGATCAAATCCCAAAAGGCCGAATAGTTTAGTAGCCTTGAAATTACTACATACAAACATACGTTTTACATTACATTATGTATTGAAAAAAACTACATAGTGTCTCATTTTAACACATTTATCTCCTATATACTATCCCTATAGGTCAGGCATAATATATTGCTTTTCATTGTGTAAAAAATAAAACATATAATGGTGTGATCTTAGGTGCTCAGTAAGGATAAAAAAATAGCAGAAACATTCATTAATAAGAATAAAATTTTAGGTCAATGAATAAGACTAAAAAATATTTTTAAACATAAATATCAGCATATTATGAAAAATATAAATCAAATAATTCCATTTACATATTCACATGGATATTATATTGGTCGAATAATCTCATGTAATATCCATAGCCAATTTCATAATGATGGAATTCATATTGTCGGACATCATAACCATATAATCATGGAATTGTGCCAAGACTACATGTAATATTTGGTCTAGGCCTTGTGCCAAGATACAATTTTGTCTAATGATACCTACCAATGCATCGAGGAGCTATAGTGGGCTCCACACATCACTTACTAAGTCCAATGCATTCTTCATATGAAAATTTTGAAACATAACATAAATATTTATATTAAAAATATCATAAAAAATTTCAATACTTTATCCATATTCCATGAGTGGTATAAAAATAACACATCCATAGTAAAACATATCAAAAAACCTACAACACAATAGGGAAGATTGTATCATAATAAATAAACTTTCAAAAATTCTAAAATCAATCAATGTATTTTGACGTAGGAGAAATAAAAAATATTTGAGATAAATATATCTTTCTATTTAGGAATCATTTAAAAGTCACATAATTATAAAAGAAAATATATATTTTTATAATATTCTTATAATCTTTTTAGGGAAGCTCAGAAAGAGTTTTAATGCCAGAAAATAACCTCACTTATCATATAAGTTAAAAAACATTCTTTCCTTAATTCATCTAAAAGGTCATAAAGTACCTTGTTTGAAAAAAGATGCAAAGATTCCTTTGAAAAAAATTATTAAATGTAAAATAAAGGTATAAATTACTTTAACCCAACTTATTGGAAATATTAAAAATGTTTTGAAAAACTTTTTTAAGAAACACAGATGTGTATGATAAAAAGGTCTTATTAGATACTCACGTATAAACAACCTTAGATAATGAAGAGATTATAGAATTAATCCTTACCTTGTACATTTCCTTGATAAAGGGTATGTTAAAATCCTCTATAATGGTTATTTATTTATTATTAAAGTATACATGAATCACATACATAAATATGATATCATATATGATCTTCTAATATTGCTTTGTTAATAATATTTTAGTAGTATCATTGTTTTGGTTGTTAACTGATTCGATTTCTTTTATATTCTTCGTTACGTAAGCCATGTGTGTATTGTATAGGATGTATTTGATTCAAATATCTAATGATATTATGTTATTATTCTTTTTTTAATCATAAAATGAAATTTATTCTTGAACGGTTATGTTGGAAAAATAATTTCATCACATTCCTGGAGATGGTAATCTGTACGTACACACGAGCGACAATATCAATATATCGATGGTAAAAACGTATATAATTGGATGCCTTATCGTAAATAAAGAATTTTCAACATGTAATATTTATTATTTATATCCTTTATACTCATTATTATACACATACAAAAATTAAAGTGTTTGAATAACAAACTACACCACGATGTGGGTGCGGTAAGTCACAAGTATGCATGTCTGCTGACATGTCATTCATTGGGTGGATAGAATAAATAATATGTTTATTCCATATTTATAATAACATCACAATATATATAAGGTAATTGTTTTATTATTTTGGTATTGAATCAACAAATAAATATGAAGTGGGAGGGAAAAAGAACTTTGAAAGAGGTGGTGAAACTATTACGTCTTCTTCAGGTGCTTCCTTTCGATTTGATCAAACAGACTCCCTAGGTTAGATTCTGATCAATGTAATGCCTCTATAATTAATTGTGGGTAGTTGGGAGGATATTATATTTGGGTTTGGATGATAAACAATTCTTTGGAGGTGTGATTTTGAGAGAAGGGGAAGTACCCTTTTATAAGAGATGTGAGGGACAATTAAGGAAAATATTAAAATATTATTTAATTATACAATCATATTCTGTTTATAATGGAATAAATATGATTAATTTCAAGGATCATGTGGGTATGGGTTGAAATCTATCAAGTAATAGGTTTTAGAAATTTTTAGGTCAGTATATTAACCATATTTTTTATATTTAACTCTTAGTTAAATGGTTTATCTTTTATCATGTATTCTGGTATTATTATAATAAATTGTTAATAATATTACTATAAAAATCCAAGAGAAACCAATGTGTTTCATTATTGGAATATCTTACTTTATATATGTCATTTGGCGGATCCATTTATTTTTCTGAATTTTATATCATTTAATAATATAGTATTTGTTTTAAAAACTCATTTCTATCAATTTGGACACTATTTGGTATTTTGTTTTTGTTAAATTCAAAACAACATAATCACTTCAGAAAAAATTAATTTAATCTACCCAAACATGTCATATAAACCTATAAAATTAATTAAATGCATAAAATGTCTCAATTTACATTTATTCAGATATTAATAATATCAATTATTTTAATCATTCATTAATAAGGTAATTACGGTATCATCAGTATTTCTTAAATGAATTTAATTATTTAATATATAGAATTTATAAAAAAATAACGTTATGTATGAAATATTTTTAAATTTATAATTAATATTTATATTTGAATTTATCTTTTGTATAACCATATATAAAAAATGGTTTAGTTAATAAAATTTTAATTTAACACTTTTAACTCTCTATTAAATAAAATAATAATAAATTTCCTAATCTAATCCATGTGGAAAAGAAAGTCATATTTTAATCCTAAGGTTTATTTGTTTTGAAATAAACTTATTCAAGACTTCTATTAGGTTAATTATAATATCATTTTTACCTTTAATTACCATATTTATTTTTAACCGTGGTAAATAAAATCAAAAGTTACTATTAAAAAAAATATTTTCATCTTTTTGAACCACATTTAACATACTAATGTAAACTATGTCTCTATTATTATTTGAAATTTAATTCACAAAAGATTTAAAATTATATTTTATGCAAATTTACAAATTCTCCTAGAAGGTGGGTAAAAGACGGTAAAATGTTCAACAAAGATTTATATATCTAAAATTAATATAAAATGAATCCAATGAATTACAATGAATATATATAGGTATTATGTATCTATTCCTACATAATATTTATTTAAATAAAATAAAAAATTATTTAAATAAAAATGCAGTTTTAAAAAATTATGCATTGTTTTTTCACTATTCATCAAAAATTGAATGTTTTCGGAAAAATATCAAAAATCACCATATGATAAATTAGATATTTAGAATCAAAAAATGAGGTCTATTTTGAAAAATAAAAATTATAAAATTTTAAATAGTGGTAAATTCTTTTCATAATGGTTAGTTTGATTTGTGGTGTTGTGTTAAAACTCGAAGTGACGAACAACGGAATATATTGTATTATTCACATAGAAGAATATTGTGGATGATTGGGGTGTTACATTCATTCTACCTTAAATGAATTTCATCCTCAAAATTTCTAGATTATTACATTATAAAATAATTCAGGTGGTTCTTCAAAATAATTTCATGGGGTTCCTAAATTCCCTCTTCCATCTTATGGTCTCTCCATAGAACATTCACCAGACGAGTCATCCGGTTTCACAACACATGTTCTCTAGTATAAAGAATCATGACAGGATGTTCACAATAATATAGATCAAGTTCCAGTTCTATTTCTTAATAGGTGAGTACATGCATTGGGTAATGCGTGTATTTTCTTAATAATGATAGATGTAACACATCATGAACTTTGAAGAGACATGGCATTATTTCCAAATGATAAACTACAACTCCAATTCTTTTAGAATTTCGAAATGTATGATGTACCTGGGACTTTATTTTCCCTTCTTACCAAATCGTATAACACCATTCCATGGGGATACCTTCAAGAAAACATGATCTATTAATTTAAATTCCAAATATCTCCTTCAGTTATTAGAAAAACTCTTTTTCTAACTTTGAGCTTCAATTGATGTGGGTTTTGATCACCTTCACCATTCCATTGTTTCCTCAACAAGTTCTAGGCCTACGATTTTTCTTTCACCAACATCATCCCAACATATTAGTGTGAAACATCTCTTTCCATATAACTATTCATATGGTGCCATATAAATACTTGAGTTGAAGCAATTATTATAGGAAAATACATCCCAATGTAAATTTTGATCCAACATAACTTGAAAGTCAAATGAGCAAGACCTCAATGTGTCTTTAAAGGATTGAATAGTCCGTTCTGATTGTCCATCAGTTTGAGGGTAGTAGGTAGTGCTCAAATGAAGTTCACTATCCAAGACATTTTAAAGGCATTTCCAGAATCTTAATGTAAAATGAGAATCACGATCAGAAATAATCGATACGGGTACTTCGTGATGTCTTAGAAAATCATTAATATATAGTATTGCAAACATTTCAAGTGGAAAGTCTTATCTTATAGTAAGAAAATGTGATGAATTGGTATTATGATAAAAAATGACCACTATTTCATCATTCCATCTAGGAGTCTTTCATATCCCCATGACAAATTCAATCGTAATATCATCTCATTTCCACTCTGGTATTGGAAAGGTCTCATGAATCCTCTAGGATATTGTATTCCAGCCAACACCTATTGACAAACCATACATCGTGACACATAATCGGTAATATCCATCTTCATGTTGTCCCACCAAAAATGTTCCTTAAAGTGTCTATACATCGTTGTGCTACTAGGGTGTATAGAGAAATTGCAGTTACGAGCATCATCCAAAAAATCCCTTTTTAGATCAGGTATATCCGGAACACAAAGTCGCTTCCCAAATTTATTAATTCCATATTTATATACGAAGTCATTCAATCTCCCATCATTACCTTCTTTAATATAATTTTTTAAATCCACAGCATCAGTCTATGAACTTTTTTTCTATTCTAGTAAAGATGGTTTGGAAACCATTTGAAAAAATATAGATTTCTCACCTTGCATGGTTATTCCCTTATCCATCTTTACTAGATCCATAAACATAGGATCCCCTTAAACTATCATCTTATTCCAAACTCCAAGATTATTTCTGCTCAAAGAATCAGCCCCCATATTGGTATTCCCCATGTGGTATTTTATAGTGGAATCATTAGCATTGTGTATTTCAATCCATCATCTTTTCCACATGTTGAGTTCTTTTTGTGAGAAAATATACTTCAAACTCTGATGATTGGTATATATCTCACATATTTCACCATAGAGATAGTGTATCCATATATTCAAAGGAATGATTACATCTTCTATCCCAATATCATGAGTGGGATAGTTTTGTTCACTAATTTTTATCTATTGTGATGCATAGGCAATTACTCTATCATTTTACAAAAGGACACAACCATGTCCTTTCTTTGAATCATCACTATAAATAACAATCACATCATTCCTCGATGGAAGAGTAATGAAAGGATCATTGAATAATATTCTCTTCTATCCATCAAAACATTCTTCACACTCTTTTTTCCAATAAAATTTAACCCATTTACATGTGATCTTGGTTAATGGGTTTACCAATTGGAAAAAATCTGGGTGAAATGCCAATAATGACTGAATAAACCAATAAAATTGTGCACCTTATTTATACTTCTCAATGCATGAAATTCTTGGTTTGGATTTTTATTTTAAGGTTCAACAAAGATTTAATCCTTAGAGACAAAATGGACATGAAAATAAATTTATTGAAGATAGAATTCACACTTTCTAAACATCCAATATAATTCATTTCGTCTTAGGGTTTTCACAATTGTGTATAACTATTTTTCATGATCTTCATAGATTTTAGAGTAAACCATGATATTATCAATAAATACTACTACAATGACATCAAGATAGTCCTTGAAAACTCTATTAATTATATCTTTGAAAACTGAGGGTGCATTAGTTAGTTCAAAAGGAATTACCTTAAAATCATAATGCCCATACCAACTACGAAATGTTGTCTTCAGAATGTCTCCATTCACACACAACTGATGATATCCATATTGAAGGTCAATCGTTGAATAACATTGATCTCCTTGAAGTTTATCAAAAAAATCAACAATGTGAGGTAGGGGACACATGGTATTTTATTGTTATAGAATTGATCTCCATGTATTTAATGCACTGCCTCATAGATCAATCATTCTTCTTGACAAAAAGAACAAGTGATCCCCATAGAGAAAGACTATAGAGTATAAATCCTTTATTTCTCAATTCACTTAGTTGTATCTTTAGTTACACTAATTCCGGAGTGGCGATTATATTAGGTCGCTTTGATATGGGCCTTGGACCAAAAATTAAATAAATGAAAACTCAATTTCATGTTCTGGAGGATGTCTAGGTAAATCCTCTGGTAACACATCAACATATTTGTGAATAAGAGAAATATCATCTATTTGATAATTTCATTCCTCACCAATTGTTATTTCACTCTCTTCCTCCCTAATATTTAAATTTAGTAGAGCTACTGGGAGTGGATCTAGATAAGAATCATATGGTGATATTTCTGATCTAATGATAAGGTACTCTTTATCATCATTGAAATTTGTATCCACTTTCTTCTTACAATATATTTTTGAATCATATTTCAAAAGCCAATCCATAATGAATAGTATATCAATTTAAAACATTGGTATGACAATGAGAACAACCAATAATGAACATTTATATTCCCTAATGGGTACTGATTCACAGAACATTTTTGCAATGAAACATCCCTTAGAAGTTTTGACTAACAACTCCCTTATTAAATAAAATTGGATATATATAATTTTCATAGAATATTGGGATGATATGAAACAATGTGATGATCTAGAATCAAATAAAGCATTGGAAAAAAATGAGGAAACCATTAAATTACCTTCAACCAGGTTATTCAGTGCTTCAGCCTCAGCAATAGTGATCTCATAAGCATGGCCTTGCTCTATTGGAATTTTCTGAAGTAAGTTTCCTTGGAACTTTAAAAATTTATTGGAATAATTCCCTATTTCTCTATAATTGTAGCATTTTACAATGACATCCTATTTCATTCCATTACAATCATGAGATTGGTGGACTTTTCACAACACTTGTAATAGACTCACATTCCCTTCATAAAAGTACCAGGGGGTTTCTTCCCACATTTATCGCAGGATGGAAATTCATCCTTTCCCTTCTTCCCCTTATTTCCATTTCTAGAGTGTCTAGAAGATCACTTCTTCTATATCTTTTCTTTAATGTCGTAAGACTTAGATAACTATTTTTTTGTCTTAATAACCCAAGATCCAATATATTCGTATAATGAGAAGGACTTTGAGACTAATTCTCGACTGATAAATGGTTCTATCTCATCAATGAACAGATTAATCTTACTCATTGGGTTATGCATATAATCTATTTCATGCCTTGATACATTGTAAACATAGCCTCATACATTGTGACTTTCGGATCCTCCTCTTTCCTCAGACTCAAAAATTATCTTTCCATATCTACTTGATGATCAAGTGGAATGAATTGTTTTATTAAAGGCTCTTTAAAATCACTCAATTTAAAATTAGATACTTCTTCATCTTTCTTGGTGTTTTTAATTAATGACCAACATTGTTATGTATAGCATGTGAGGTGATAAAATTCCAGGAAATTTTTTCCCCTTCGTTACTCCTCAAAGTATGAAATATTTTCTCTATGGAACTTATTCATTGCTCAGCTACAAATGGATTGGTAGTCCCATTTAATTTTGGTGATTGTTACCTCCTGAATCTGTCTAACATTGATCCTTCGTGTTGTGGATAACGGTACTTTATAAAGTTATGGATATTATTCATAACCTAAGTGAGTTGTCCATGTATGGTAATAAGTTTTTCAACACAGATTTCTTCACCCTATGAACTATAATTATCCTCAGTATGAGTGAAATCCCTATATGGATTATGTGCACTGAAACAGTTTCCATTCTTTCCACTAGGTGCCATTTCTACACAATTTCATACACTAGATTAGTTTATGAATAACTATAAATAATTCCTAACATGTAAAACACTTACCCAAAACTGAACAGTTTATGGATATAATCCATAATCGTAAAAAACATTCATTGAGGAGCTATATACTCATTAATCCTTCATAATAGTTTGTAATGAAAATTTGAATTATCCTTAGCATATCCCTCTGGAGTGTCGTATAGAAGAGTAAAGCAAGGCCCATTTTCATGTACCAGGATACCCAGAGTCATGCCCAAAACTCCTTGTTAGAGTTTTCACTCCTAGGTACATCTATTCCACAGCTGCGTCCACCTCATCGTATCCAGATAGGGAAGTATTTCATGGAAAATTCACAAAATATCTACATTATTAAAATTCTAGGAAGTTTTTCTATACAATTCCTCAAAGACTATATTAGTGTAATGTTCTCTAATCAGAGTTTTTCTAAATATATGTTCCAAGGAATGTACTAAACTTCCTCTGATTAAAACTGTAACCACTCAACCCGAGTTAACCAGAGTCAGTGCATTATTACATAACATTATCATGATCAAGTTGGATCAAATACTGAAAGACCAATTAGTTTAGTATCCGTGTAAGTACTATAAATAAACATAAGTTTTACATTACATTATTAATTGAAAAAAAACATTTTTTCTCCTTTTAACACATTCATCTCATTTAAATATCCCTTCATGGAAGTCATAATATACTTCTTCACATCATGGGAAAAATAAATCATAGAAAGGGGTGAGCTCAGGTGCTCGGTAAGGATCCAAATATAGTAGAAAGTTTCATTAATAATCTTATACATTTAAGGAAATATATAATAATAAAACACAATCATTTTGAACATTATATTCATTATAATATGGAGAATATAAATCAAATAATTCCATTTATATATTCACATGTATATGTTACAAGTTAAATAACCACATGTAATATTAATAGACAATTTCATAATGATGGAATGCATAATACCAGACATCATAACCTTATAGTCAAGGCATCATTACCAGACTACAATTATGATTTTTTCAAGGCCGTGGGACAAGAAAATAGTATGTATAATTAGAACTACTGATGCATCTAGGATCTATAGAGGGCTCCACCTGTCACTTACTAAGTCCAATGCATTTGTCATAAGAAATGGTTGAAACATAACATAAACATTCATATTAAAACTAGAATAAAAATGATAATACTTTATTCGTAAACCCTAAATGGTATTGAAATAACACATCCAAAGTCAAATATATCAAAAAACCTTCATTAAAATATGGAATATTGTATCGTAATTAATCTACTACAAAAAAAAAATGTAAATTCCATCAAAGGATGTTGACATAAATGAAATAAAAACTATGTGTGGGAAATATCTCTTTTTATTTTGGAATTATTTAAAAGTCACATAATTATAAAAGAAAAAATTAATTTTGAAAATAGTCCTCTAATCTAGTAAGAGAAGAATCTAAGGTGTTATAAAGGTGGAAAATAGCCTCACTCATCCTATAAGTTAAAAACATTCTTTCCTTAATTCATTGAAACATTATTAAAGTACCTTGTTTGGAAAACGGCAGAATGATTACATTAAAAACATTTAATAAAAACAAAAACAAGTGTCTAAATGAATTTAAACCATATTATAGGATATTAATAAAAAAATTGAAATACATTTTTTTGGAAACACGAATGTGAATGATAAAGAGGTCCAAGTAGATACTAATGTATAAACAACCTCAAATAATGAAGAGATTGTAGAATTTACCCTTACCTTGTACTTTTCATTGATCAAGGATATGATTATATCATGTATATCAGTTAATTCATATTTATTTAATTATAAAAAAACCATAGTCATAAATCTTATGTCATATATGATCTTTTAATATTTCATTGTTAATAATATTTCAGTAGTATCATTGTTTAAGTTGATAAATTATTCATTTTCCTTTATTCATATGGTTACGTAAGCCATGTTTTTCAAGTATATGATGTATTTAATTTATATAAATAATTATATTAAGTTCTTAAACATTATTTATAATCATTAAATAAAAATTATTCGTGAATGGTTATGATGGGTAATGAATTTCATTGCGTTCGTGGAGAAGGTAATCCATACAAATGCATGAGCGGAAATATCATTATATTGATTATAAAATTGTATATAATTGTATGATATGTGAAATATAAAGAATCATTAAAATATTATACTTATTATTTACATCAATTATACTCATTATTATACCCTTCCAAATAATATTGTGTTTGAATAACAAACTACACCACGACGTGGGGAATGTAAGTCGTACGTACACTCGTATGGTGACTTGTAATAATATGATGGATTGAATAATGAATATGGTCCTACCTTATTTATAATTACATATCAGTATTTACATGGTATTGTAGTTATTATTTTGGTGTGGAAACATCATAGAATGTGGATGTGGTTGAAGAAAATAACATTGAATGAGGTGGTGAAATTGTTAACTCCTCGTTGGGATATTCCTTTCAATTTGATAAAAAGGAATCATTAGGTTTGATCTTATCAATGAAAGTACTATAGGTTGAACGGATGGTATTTAGAAGGGTATTTGAGGAGGGGTTGGTAGATCCAAATGGCATTGGATGTGTGATTTCGAGAGAAGAGGATGTACCATTTTATAATAGAGGTGATGGTGACTTTAGGGAATGTTTGAAATGTTGTTTTATTATACAATCATATTCAATTTATTATGGCACCAAAATGATTTATTTAAAATATATGTTTTTTATGGGTAGGAGAAATCTCAACAAATAGGTTTTATACAGGTTTAGGGCACCATATTAACCTTATATTTTAAATTTTATTCACAGTAAAATAGTTTAACATTTACCATGTATTCATGTATTATTAGAAAAAATGGTTAATTAACATACAATAAAAAATCCATGAGAACCCCAAGTGGTTCAATATTGACATATATAACCTTATCTTTTTTCTTTAGTAGAACCATTGATTTTTATTAAAAATTTATCATTTAATTATATAGTATTTGTTTTAAGACCCATTTATATCTTTTTTGAACTATTTATTTTTTTTTTGTAAAATTCATAACAACTTTATCTCTTCGAAAAATAAAATTAATCAATGCTAAAATTTTAGATAAATCTAGAAAATTAGTGGAATTCATCATAATTCTCAATTTACATTTAATTTGATATTGAAAATATCAATTAATTTCATCTTTCATTAATAAGGTAATTATTGTATCATCATTGTGTAATTAAAAAAATTTAATTATATAATTTCTAAAAATTATATATAAAATACCATTATTTAGGAAATAATTTTATATTTATAATTAATATTTATAGTCATGTTTTATTATATATAACCATTTATTAAAAATGGTTTAGTTATTAAACATTGAATTTAACACTTTTAACTCTTCTTTAAATAAAGTAATAATAAATGTCCAAATCTAATCCAATTGGACCAAAATGATCTTATTTAATTCTTAAGGTTGAGTTTGGTCAAAATAAAATTATCCAATAGAATTATGACATGTGTTAGGGTAATTATAATATAATTTTTATCATTAATTACCATATTAAATTTTAACCTTCGCAAATAAAATTCTGATGTTACTATTCACCAAAAATTATATTCATCTTATTGAACCACATTTTATTTACTAATTCCAAATTTGTCTTTTGGATTTTGGGAATTCAATTCACAGATGTGGTAAAATTATGTTTTATGTAAAGTTGTAAATGCCCCTAGAAGGTTTGTAAAAGACGGTAAAAAGTTCAATAAAATTTTATATATCTAATATTATTAAAAAATGACTGCATTGAAATATATTGAACATATATATGTATTATGCATCAATTTATACCTAATATAAATTAAAATGAAATAAATAATTATTTAAATAAAATGCCAGTTTTAAACTATAACAAAGTGTTGTCACTATTCATCAAAATTTGACTGTTTTCAGAAAAATAAAAAAAAATCACTGTAAAATAATTTTGATATTCCAACTCCAAAAATGAAGTCCATTTTTGAAAATAAACTTTATTAAATTTCATAAATTGGGTATTACTATTCATAAGGTTAGATTTATTGGTCATGGTGTATTAGAACTCGATGTTTCATACAGTTCAAGCTAATATATTATTCAAAGAGAATCATACCGTGGATGCTTGGGGTGTTACATCACATGAATTGATTTCAAAAATAAATGATTGTTTTGGAAAACATTTTTAATTCTTTGAAGTGTTATAATTGAAAAGTAGTATTCCGTCACTATCCTTTGGATCAAATTTACCTTGACCATCCTTGGTGCTTAGAATATATACCTTAGATCCAAAATAATTAATGTAACAAATATTTGGCTTTCTATTATTCAATATCGCATAAGGTATTTCCTTTAAAATATTTGATAACATAAATAATTTTATGAAATAATATGTTTTTTTCATAGGTTTATCCATAGAATGAGTTGGCATGTTATATTCCCATTACATTGTTATAGAAATGTTTTTTGAAGTCTTATTCCTCTATTCAACAACACCATTTTGTTGACTTGTCATAGGGGTGTAAAAAGAATGTTTGATACAATTTCTTGAACAATAGAAATTTAATTTATGGTTTAAAATTCTTTTTAGTGGTCACATCATAAAAAAATAACATTTTCATACCTCTCCCTTTGATCCAATTTTCAAAAAATTATAAAATTATAAGTGGCTTCACTCTTAAAACCTAAAATTAAAACCAAAGAAATTCTAAAAAATTCAACAACTAATGTAAAATAAAATAAATTTTTTCTTATGATTGAAATCGTAGAACACCAACATAAATTTTATGAATTTTTTATGGGATTATATAATAACACATTCATTTGGTAGATTAAATGATATCTTGTGTTGCGTTCTCATTTTGAATGCATCACATAGATTTTTTTCTCATTTTCTGTTTAGGTAAATATGAAACTAAATTTATTTTGGTCAATTTTATCAAATAATAATCATTATAATGACCCAACCATATATTATAAATCAGATAATGATTTTTTAGAATTTTAATATTATGCTTTTTATATAAAAATAAATAAGTTCTATAGTATAGACATTTTTTGTTATAGGATCCATGACCTTATGATTTTTATCTTGCAAAACATTATATGCATTATTTAAATATTTAAAAAATATTCTTCCTTTTATTTTATGAAAATAAATATCAATTTACAATTTAATCCTTACAATTATGGACTCTTTTTTATGAGGTGAGAACATGTATTAACAATGGATTCAACACCCATAATCTTGACTTAGGAATTGTCACCAAAATAAAAAAGACTACATAATTTTTTTATAAGAGGTGAAAATTCGAGATATCTCCACTCCAATTCTTTGAGAATAGACTATTCTATTATAATTTTTCATTGATCCTAAGGGATATTTTTCTTTGAAAAGAAAAATAAATCAATAAATTGTTTTGGAATGCACTTTTTTAAAGATCACATAATGTTTTAAACTAAATATTGGGGAACTGAAATATTTTTATTCATTGTTTAGAAACCAATAATAATTTTTTTTAAACTGTTAGAAAATATGCTCTAACACCACAAAATTTATTATTTTTTATGATACAATTATTTTAACAGTTCCCTAAATATCTATAATTTAATAATTAAATTTATTGAGTCTATTATTTTTATAATTATACAGTATATTGATTTTAAAAAACCTTTGTTCAACAATGTGAAATCCTATAAAAAAACTAATATTTATGAGCCTTATTGTTTCTAATGATTTTATTTAAATTCAATTCATATTTTTTAAAGGAATATTTATTGATATATTATGCTCTGATTTTCTTTTTGAAATTATGAATTTTTATTTCCTTGTCCAAAACATGATACAATAGAATTTTCCATGTCTATTATTAAAAATTAATTTTTTTTGTTCAATTTATATTCTTCACTTATAATATCATTATTTTACATTTATAATCCTTATTTTTCTATAACTAAAAGATATAAATAGTTTCCTGTATAGTAAATATTAATTTAATTCCATATATGAGAAATTTTCATTATAATATTTTTACTTAGGCTCATAAGAGTAATATAAATGTACCACATTATGGTGGTGAATAAATCACATGATTTCCTTTCTATTAAAATGTAGTAACCCCGGTTCGAGGTATGTGGCCTTTTTTATGCATTTCTATGTGTTTAATGTGCATTGGATGAGTTGGGAAGAGGTTGTGAGAGTTTGGAATGGTTTTGGATGTGTTTGGAGGCTTTTAAAGGGGTGCACGGTTTGAGCACGGTTAATAAAAACCATGTTGGTTCTCCAGGAAACTATGAAAGGGAGATATTAGGCTTCGCACGACCGTCGCATGGTTTTCAAAACCATGTGAGGAAACCGTGCATACCCTATCTCTCGAGGCAGTAGCATCCGCACGTTTAGCGCACTGTTTTCCCAACCGTGTGGGCTAAACATGTGGCCACTTAAAAATAAGGTTATATGTTTCGATCACCCTCAGGATTAACATATTTCACTCCTCTCTTCCTCCCAATCAATCCTCACATGGGTTCTTCGGTTCTCTGGGGGTGTTTGATCCTTCCCACTCAATTTGGAATCTTCTTGAAGAGGTTTTTTGTTGTTTTCAAGGTGGTTTCTCCCAAGTAAGTCTCTCCTCATGGTTTCTTTGTGTTTTCCTCTATATCTACATCCCTATATTTCTTGGTTTTCTAGATCTACACTTTTTCTGTGTAGATCTAGGATTGTGGTTGCCTTGGATGATGTTTTTAAGGCTTATGGATGCTAGAAGAATGGATCTAGAGAGGTTTCGGTGGCGCGTTCGCCAGATTTGAGGCGCGGTTGTTTGTGGGTCGATTTCTTGGGAACACTAAAAGAAGGTGGCTTCTCTATTGACTCCACATGGATAGAACTACTGGTTCTTTGTTACAATTAATTATTGTGCTGAAAATTAATTATGATTTGTTATGCGAAATTGGTTGGAAATTCGATTGGTGTTTTTTGGGGAAAATGGGGTTTCATGGTGAAATGCTATTTTTATGGATTTTAAAATTGAGTTTTTTAAATGGGTTGGTGAGATTGATTTGGGAAAATGATTGATGAAAAATGGTCTTCAATAGATATGTTTTATTGAAATGTTGTTTGGTATGGAAAATGATTTTCAATAAATGGATGATTTATTGAAGTGGATTTATATGCAATGGAATTGGTTGATTTCATATTATTGTGACCTTGATGGGTTATATTCTTGGTTTTGATTGGTTGAAATTTTGTGTGGTTGTTGGTGGGAAGTATCACTATAAAAGGGTGATGGATAGTGGTTGGAAGATCCACCGTGTGGGTAGTGGTCGGAAAGTATAGCTAGTAGTGAATGGGTGAACATGTTGGGAAGAAGTCCCACCGTTTGGTAGTGGTTGGGAAGTACTGCTAGTTGTGAATGGTTGAAAAAGTTGGGGGAAACTCCCAACATTTGTTTATGGTTGGGAAGTACCTCTATTTGATAATGGTTGAACGGGTTGGGTGGAAGTCTCACCGTTTTGATTTTTTTGGTGTGAATGGGTGAACATGTTGGGCAGAAGTCTCACTGTTTTGGTTGTTTGTTGTACAATGCTTTTCAAGATATAAGTTGTTGTTCTAACTTATAAATGATGAAATGGTTTGTGGCATGTTTGATTTTCCTTCCTTGGTTTCTTGGTTTGGATGTGATGGCTTGGTAAGGGCACATTTGGCTTATGAAAATGGTTTCACTTATGATTTATTTTATATAATTTTTTTTATAAAAATGTGATAACAGTTTTATCCTAGTAGCGTGTGTAGGGAAGAAATTTGGGGAAAACCTACTTAGTTTTAGTACACATCCCCTACTTTGGCAAGTTGATGTCTTTTCAAATGTTGTAGATCATGACGTGGGAAAAGGTAAGGCATCTCCATCCTTAGTGGTTCATTGTGATGTCTCAATGGAGCTTGGAGCTTGGAGCATGGTGTGGAGATGTGGTGGGGTCATGGCTCGTAGTGTTTGTTGTTTAGTTTCCTCTTGTACTTTGATATGGTTGGTTGTTTTGGTTTTGTGTTGTATTGTGGAACAACTTGGTTTTCTTTTGGGAACACATGTTTGTGTTTGAGAGTGTATACATCATTAGTTGTTGGATTGGTTGGTTTTTTATTGAGGGAAAATTGTTCCCCAACATGATCTTGATGCCCTCGGCATTTATTTCCAGCCTTTGGTGTCTTGGGAACATCTCTTAAGGCCATATATCCCTCGCCAACTCCTCAATCCAATGAGGTAGGGTGGGGTTTTACAAGTGGTATCAGTTTTGTTCGGTCCTTTGGAGTTGATTCTTGGATTTTGTGTTGATATTCATTGTGTTACATTCCTTGAGTCGGGATGGTATCAAGGAGTAGGAATGTCAGAACTTGTAATTTATATCATAAAAGGATGTAGCTAACCCTTTTATGCAGAAATTCAAGTTACCTGGTAGTTGGGTACAGAAGTGTTTTAGAGACACTTATAGGCATTGGATATCTCATTGTAATGGGTGTAGCCAATGAGATGAGCATGGAACGCATGGTAGAAGTGACTTCCCACTAGGAATCATCTTTCATTGGGGTATAATGATATATGATGTGATATGAATGTCTGAAATTCTAATGTGAATAAATTGGAATTTTGAAAATGGTTTGGTTTTCAAAATGGTGGAACCTAGCACATGTAGAAAATGTGAAATCCTTGAAGTGATAGTGTTGTGTAATTCAATGTGAAATGGGTATTCTTGATGTCTACGGAAGTGAGAGTCATGGTTGTTTGTTTTCTGTTTATAGAAATGGCACCAAGTAGTCGCAAAACTAATTTCTTCAGTCTGAAGCAAGAGAATATGTCTGCGACAGAATATGCATTTATGTTTATGAACATAGTACTATTTTCACCCAAGGTGGCGGGTAGCACGTCATCGAAGGCAAGGATCATGGAAGCGGGGTTAAGGCAAGAAATCCGTTCAAATATAGTAGTACTTTTTATAGATGATTACACATAGATGGTGAATATAGCCTCGCTGGCTGAGCAGGATTTGTTGGGCGCTTTGGGGAGAGGAAGCATGGTGGTACCCATTGGAACAAGTGGGAACTCTAACGCTGGGTTCTTGTGAAGGAGGGACACATATTCCTAGGGCACAATTATGACATATAATCTGATGGCATGATCATTAAATCATCCTTGAAGTCCTAGAGCGAGATAGGATGTTTTTAGTGTGGTTCGACGAGCCACATCAAGCGGGATTGTACGACACAACCTCAAGCTTGTAATAATTGTAAAAAGATGGGGAATCTGCAGCGTTTTTGTCAGAATTATCCTAGGTCAGTTGTGCTTGACACTCCTCAGGGATCTCGAATTTCGTATGCATCGACGAGATGTGGAAAACATCACATCCCTCATCAACAGAGTAAAGTGGGTCGCAGTGATTCTCAGAATACCATGACGCCTCAGTAGAGCAATAAAGAGAAGAGTGTAGCATGAAAACATGTGTTCGTTGATGAGCAGATGGTGGTGGATGATCAGTCAGGACCATCCACTGTGCGAGGTATAATTATGTTAAATTCTACATTGATGAAAGTGTTGTTTGATATAGGTGCTTCACACTCTTTTATTGTTGCACGTGTTATTGATTTGCTGGGTTTAAGGGTTGAAATGACGCCCTCGGTTTTGAAACTGCAAACTCCTCTGGATCGAAGATATTTTAGAGCCTTCTTGTGTAGAGAATGTTGTATCATTGTGGGCGAGGTTGAGATAGAGTGGAATTTCGAAATGCATGAGATGGATGGGTATAATGTAATCCTAGGAATGGGTTGGCTAGTGGCGTTTAAGGCCCACATCAATTGTGACGTGCGAATAGTGGCTATTATGACATACGATAGTGTTAGAAATATATCTATAAGAGAAAGGCATGAAAGGCCAGGTGAAATGGGTTTTTTGGCACCAGAAGTGCATACTTTATCATATTGGTTGGCGGTGTTGTCATTGGAATCAGTAGAGGGGGTTGAGAAGACTGTTCTGCCGGCAGTGGTGGATCAGTTGAAGGATGTTTTTACTGAATAATTCTTTGGGTTACCTCCCATAAGAGAAGTGATGTTTACGATTGATCTCATTATGGGGAACAATCTTATCTCACTTCTGTCTTACTGGATGGAACCTACGACATTGTGGGAATTGAATGTCCAGTTTGAAGAGTTGGAAAAAAGTGTTTATCTGGCCTACTACATCTCCATGGGCATCACCAGTGTTGTTTGTGAAGAAGGCATATGGAACTTTGAGGCTCTGTGTTGATTATCGTAGACATAACAAAGTTACAATAAATAATATACATCCAATTCCATGAATTATTGATTTGTTCGATCAGTTAAGGGGAGCCCAGTGGTTCTCCAAGATCGAACGGAGGTCAGGGAATCATCAATTACAGGTGAGGAAAGTCGATATTCCTAAAAAAGCATTCAGAATGATATATGGACATTATGAATAAGTGGTTATACCCTTTGGATGAATGAATGTGCCAGCGATGTTTATGGAATTGATGAATCAGATATTTTGAAGATATCTAGATTCATTTGTGGTGAGGTTTATAGATGATATTCTGGTTTATTCAAAGACAAGGATGGAACATGAGCAGCACTTTTCTATGGTGCTGGTGATCATGAGGGACAATTAGTTGTATACCAAATTGTCAAAGTGTGACTTTTACATACAATAAGTTTGTTTTCTTGGCCATTTGATTTCTGAAAGTGGTGTCATCTTGGATCCAGAATAGATAGATTCTTTTATCTCATGGAAACTGCCTAGTAATGTTTTTCAGATAAAGAGTTTTCTTGGTCTAGTTGGGTATTATCAGTGTTTTGTTTGTGATTTTTCCCATTTGGATTTACCCGTGATAGTTTTGACAAGAAGTAATGTTCCATTCCAGTGGAATGAACAATGTCAGCAGTGTTCCGAAGATCTAAAGGGTCATCTTACATTAGCACTTATCTTGTTTTTTCCAGAACCAGGAAGAGGGTATGTGGTGTATTGTGATGGGTCAGGATTATGGTTGGGGTGCGTTGTCATGCAAGGGAATAATGTGGTTGCATACGTCTCATGGAATTTTAGAGTTCTTGAGTAGAACTACCCAACTCATGATTTGGAGTTGGCAGTGGTGGTCCATGCTTTGAAATTGTGGTGTCATTATCTCTTCTGGGAGAAATTCACAATATACAAAGATCATAAGAGCTTGAAGAACATTTTCTCACAAAGGGATTTGAACTTGAGACAAAGGAGATGGATGTAATATCTCCAGATGATCGATTTTGACTTAATGTATACACCATGCAGGGAACATTTGGTGGCAGATGCGTTAAGTCGAAAATCATATGCTCAGGTGGTGAAACAAGCATCAGACCAGGGGCAGTTGATGTCGGTTATAGTAGAGATGTTGTTCAAATATAAGGACATGGGTGATAGAGCGGTCATCATACCAGTTTTGTTTATTCCTGACTTGGTTGGCCTTGTTAGAGAGGCACTGATATCTGATTCAGAGTGTGTGACCATGGGGTCGAGACTCAATGGTGGGGAGACCATTAACGGTTGGCAACTGAATGGAGATTCAGTTTTGTGTTTTCATTTTTGGATGATTGTACCACATTCTTGTCAGGAGGATCCTCTCAGGGTGTATCATCAATCCAGGTGGGCCATTCAACCTGGAATTCAGAAAATATATATTGTGTTGAAAGTGCAGTTTTGGTAGGTTGGTATGAAAAGAAGAGTAGCTGAGTTTGTTTCGAGAAGCATGACTTGTCAGCTGGTCAAAGAAGAACATAGGAGGCCAGAAGGAATGTTGTCATCTTTACCAATACCTATTTGGATGTGGGAGAAGATGGCAATGGATTCTGTTACAGGTATCCCAACAACGGTCAGAAAGCACGATGCCATTTGGGTGAAAATGTATTGGTCAACAATGTCAGCACATTTCATCCCGATTCTCGATTCTCATTCAGTGGCGGATTTGTCCAATATCTATATCTGGGACGTGGTAAAAAGGCATGGTGTCCCAGTTTCGATTGTATCAAATAGAGATACTAGGTTTACATCTCGTTTCTAGAAATCCTTACAACAATACATTGGGAAACAATTGTCTATGAGCATGGCGTATCACCCTCATAAGGATGGTCAATCTGAGAGGACGATTCAAACTCTGGAGAATATGTTGCAGGCTTGTGTTATGAATTTTTTTGGTTCATGGGAGGAGGACTTGTCATTGGTTGAGTTCTCTTACAATAACAGTTATCACGCATCCATACAGATGGCTCTATTTGAAGCATTGTATGGGTGGTCATGTCATTCTCCACTATGTTGGGTGGAAACGGGTGAGTCCTTGATGGTTGGACCGAGCCTTGTCCAGGAGATTACGGAGAAGAACAATTTGATAATAAATAGAATGAAGACGACTCGAAGTCATAAGAAATCGTATGCGGATTATTGTCGATGGTCGTTGTCGATCGAGGTTAGTGATCATGTTTTCTTAAGGATATCTCTTGGTTGGGAAATCATAAGTTTGGAAAGCAGGGAAAGTTATCTCCAAGTTATATTGGACCTTTTGAGATTCTTGGGTGGGTTGGTGATATGGATTATCGTTTGGCTTTTACACCTAGGTTCAGTGCGGTGCCCAATGTGTTTCATGTGTCGTATTTGAAAATGTATCAGCCGGATCGTGACCATGTGATTATATGAGATAATGTTGATCTAGAACCGGGTGCTTCGTTGGTTCATCTCCCAGTGCGGCTTTTGGATAGGAAAGAGAAAGTCTTGTGTGGTAAAAGCATCGTTTTAGTTCGTGTTTTTTGGCAGCATGGTCAGATTCTAGAGGAGACTTGGGAGTGGTAGAAATAGATGGTTGAGTAGTGGAACAAGCTCTTTCGGCAAAGGGCGGGTTCACTAATTCCCAAGGAAGAAAAGTCCAATGGTGGGGATAATTTAGTACCCCTGATTTGTGGTATGTGTCCTTTTTTATGCATTTTTATGTATTTAAAGTTCATGGGATGAGTTGAGAAGAGGCTGGGAGAGTTTGGAATGGGTTTGGATGTGTTTGGAGGCTTTTAATGTGGTGTACGGTTTGAGCATGGTTAGTAGAAACCGTGTGGGTTCTCCAATAAACTGTGCAATGAAGACAGTAGGCTACGCATGGATGTCACACGGTTTTCCAAACTGTGCGAGGCAACTGTGTAGACCCTAGTTCTCTAGGCAGTAGCATGTGCATGGTTAACGCACATTTTTCCAAACCGTGCGGGCTTGGCATGTGGCCACTTAAAAATAGGGTTATAAGTTCTAGGCTCCCTTGGTCTTAACCTATTACACTACTCTCTTCCTCCCACTCAAGCCTCACGTAGGTTCTTCGGTTCTCATGGGTTGGGAAAGCATTCCCACTTTATTTGTATGCATCTTGATGAAGTTTCTTGGTGTTTTGAAGGTGGATTCTCCCAGGTAAGTCTCTCCTCATGGTTTCTTTGTGTTTTCCTCTATATCTATATCCCTATATTTCTTGGTTTTTAAGATCTAATCTTTTTGTGTCTAGATCTAGGGTTGTGGTTTCCTTGGATGATGTTTTTATGGCCTATGGATGCAAGGGAAAGAGATCTAGAGAGGTTTCGGTGGTGCATGTACTGGATTTGAGGCGCGGTTGTTCGTGGTTCGATTTCTCTGGAACCCTAAAGGTGGGTGGCTTCTCTATCGACTCAACATGGTTAGAACTTGTTGTTCTTTATTACAACTAATAATTGTGTTGAAAATTAATTGTGATTTGTTATGTGAAATTGGTTGGAAATTCAATTTGGGATTTTTGGGAATAGGGGGGTTTCATTATGAACTTCTATTATTATGGATTTTAAAATGGAGTTTTTAAAATGTGTTGTTGAGATTTATTTGGGAAAATAATTGATGAAAAATGGTTTTCAATAGATATGTTTTATAGAAATGTTTTTTTTGGCATGGAAAATGAATTTCAATAAATGGGTGATTTATTGAAGTGGATTTATATGCAGTGGAATTGGTTGATTACAAGTTATTGTGACCATGATGGGTTATATGATTTGTTTTGATTGGTTTATATTTTGTGTGGAAGTGCGAGGGAAGTCTCACTATAAAAGGGTGACAAATAGTGGTCGGAAGAACCACCTTGTGGGTAGTGGTCGGTATGTACCGCGAGTTGTGAATGGGTGAACGGGTTGGGTGGAAGTCCCACCGTTTGGATGTGGTTGAGAAGTACCAATAGTAGTGAATGGGTGAATGGGTTGGGTGGAAGTCCCACCATTTGGTTGTGGTCGGGAAGTACCACTAGTTGTGAATGGGTGAACGGGTTGGGCGGATGTCCCACTGTTTTGATTGTTTTGGTCTGAATGGGTGAACGAGTTGGGAAGAAGTCTCACCATTTTGGTTATTTTTTGTGCATTGCATTGCAAGATTGAAGTTGTTGTGAATGCTTATAAATGATGAAATGGTATGTGGCATGTTTGGTTGCCCTTCCCTTGGTTTCTTGGTTTGGATGTGATGGCTTGGTAAAGGAACGTTTGTCTTATGAAAATGGTTTCACTTATGATTTATTTTATATAAACTGTTTTATATAAATGTGCTAATGGTTTTATCCTAGTGGCATGTGTGGGGAAGTCATTTGGGGAAAACCTACTGAGTTTTAGTACTCACCACCAACTTTGGCATGTTGGTTTCATTATAGATGTTTTATATCATGACATGGGAAAAGGTAAGGCATCTCCCTCCTTTAGTGGTGCATTGTGATTTCTGGGTGGAGCATGGAGCATGGAGCTTGGTGTGGAGCTGTGGTGGTGTCATGGCTTCTAGTGTTTGTCGTTTAGTTTCCTCTTTTACTCTGATACGGTTGCTTTTTTTTGGTTTTGGGTTGTATTGTGGAACAACTTGGTTGTATTTTGGGAATACATGTTTGGGTTTGAAAGTTCATGAATCATTAGTTGTTGGTTTGTTTGGTTTTTTCTTAAGGGAAAATCGTTCCTCAACATTATCTTGAAGCCCTTGGAATTTATTTCCAGCTTTTTGCGTCTTGGGAACGTAGCTTAATGCCAAGTAGCCCTCATTGCCTCCTCAATCCAATGATTTAGGGGAAAGGTGTTGCATAAAATGTTCATAATATTATTCTGAGGATGTGACATCAAAGAAATCCAATGAATCACACTACGTATTTATCATGGCACTCATGAGTTTATTTATTATAGCCAACCCTTTATAAAAAAAAATTTCCCTAACTTCTTATTATCTTGTAGATGGGGAAAATAATTTTTTATACATATAGTAATTTTCCTTTCCTAGATACTCAATTTTATATAGTTAAATGAAGACTTCCTATACTTGTTTAATGGGTTATTAAATCCTCTTATCTTGTTATAGAACATTTTGATAATCCTAGAAAAGTGAGAAATGTCACAGTTTTAAGAGGAATTACTTGATGTATATCCATTAAATGAATTTTTTATTTCCATTTCATTACATTTATTTTCATATTATGATGATGAGACTTTTAAAATAGTATTATCATTATTTAACAATTTGTATTATCAACATTCAAATCTCATCTCTATCTCATTCAACATAATAGGGAAAATAAGACCATTTATTTGGATTTTTCCACTCTATATTTTCTAATGGAATCTGATATCCCAATACATCTTGGTTGTATATTTATGAGAACCATCATAGCTTGATCTGGATTAGTGGCTAGTTGTCCTAAGAAGAAACACTATTTAAAATCTCAGTGAGTCTTCCATTCAACTAAGTAATGATTTCTACTATCAACATTATAGTTATGAAAATTTATCTTGGTATTATTATATCTATGTTCTAACACATTAATATTACATTAAAAAGAAACTGTTATGGTAGTCCACATTTCAAGGGTTGCTTGGCATTGTGATACTCATTTGAAATCATAAGAACATAGACTAATATTTATATCATTCAATGCCTTGTAATTTTTAACCTATCAGTATTTAGTTTTATCATTCCATTTTTATGGATGTGTATTTTTTATATCATATAAAATTTCTGCTTTGAAATAAACCTTTAATTCAATGTCCTATAAATAAAAGATCATTTGTGGCTTCAAGTAACCATATATCTCACCATTAATTTATGTTCATATTTTCATGGAAATGTCATCTCTATTTTAATTTATGGTATCCTTTATATGGAGACCATTAGATTTCAACCTTTGAATACTAAGAACTCATAAATCACAACCCTTTGTACCAAATATTTTCAAAGACACACTCCAAAATGTTTGAGAATGGGGATTATGTCAATTGAGTTTTTTAAATTTTCATTACATGGAAAACATCTATCATTTATAAGTAACTACTATATAAAATTCTATAAAACATAATAAGTATTAGGAATAAAATCATTAAAATAAAATAAACCATATACTATTATTTATATTAGTTTAGGGAAATGATACCCCATATTCCACTCCACCAACACTCTTCTCCCTTATTTTGGTGATTTCCACTACATTAGTAATTTTTCTATGGACTTAATCATTTTTCTAGGGGCTAAATGACTGCGTACATGTAGCTACTGCGTATTAAAAAATATAGAATACTTCAACGAGTATTTGTAAAGGATTTATATACAATATCCTCAAGGGTTATTTTACCCAGACCCTTTAATAATTAATTATTTAAAATAGAGTGTTTTTAGGATTAGCATCATGTTGTGAAATAAATAAAATAAAATTATTAACTCACAATGAGATATTATAATATAAATAATATCTTTATTAGGGTACTCTTAATTGATTAAATGATAACCCATATTACAAAACAATAGCTCATGAACCATCTTCTTCTTCTAATGTAAAATAGATCATTGCACGAGAGCTTCCAATGAAATATAATTATTATTAGAATAGTGTATAGGTGATTTTATTTTCTCAAATTATTTATTTTGAGCATCATATTACTTTTCAAATTCTTGGAAAAACTAATATTTTACTTATATATCCCTTCTCTATAAAATATTCTACTCTAAATCTAAAAACACACAACCATTTCTCAAAAATAGCTCAACAATTGTAATGATAAATTAAATAAGAATATAGATAATATAAAAACAACACATTGCCTAATTTTTCACATTTTAATAAACGTATCCAAATTATCTATTTAAGATAACTTATATTGGCCTTCTTAACATATTTTTTTTTAACTTAACCTATTTTCTAATGTAACATAATTTACATCAGATGGAACAATTTATCCAAGAGGGTTTTTTACTTGTATAGTAATAACATACATAGTGGAATGAAATCATGTAGCTTATTTAAACATGAATCCAAATCAAACTGATCATTACTACACATAACAAATTTACACAAGTAATTTAACTATGTTGTTGATTCTTAATATAACCCAAATATAAATGTAGTAATTTTAATATAATAGATTTTATGACATATAAGATTTTTTTTACAGAATCATTAAAATAAGTTATTTACATAACCAAATTCTCATTTATCCATTTATCCATGTATCAAAATAACTCACATAAGAGATGTTTCTAGATAGAGGAAAATTTCAAAAATATTATCCAGAATTGAATACATAGATAAATTATTATTCAAACACTTTGAGGGGTGATAAAATGTGAGTGTCAAACATAAACACAATCCCATTAGTTAGTATTAATTTTTAATATAGATAATAAAAAACTAATTATATTAAAAAGGAATCAAATAATGCAGTAGCCTAAAATATTATATTTGGGAACATGTCATTTTTAAATGACATGATGTTCTAGAACCTATAGTTTTATTTGTACCAATGTTAGTAATATAATTTTTGGTATATAACTCATTTTTTAGACCTTGATTTGGAATTTCATTCTATTTTATATGAATCTATATTTTTAATCAATCGTATTCTTCTAACAAAAAATTTCAATTTGTACTCATACAAAGCAATGCCACACTAAACCAATCATCTATGTGATTTTAATTTTAAATAACTCAATGATTACAACAATGTTTTCAATAATAAAATATCCTTACGTAGAATAAAATTTCATTTCAATGGACCTTCAATGACCAATTTGATCATTAAAATTTCTATGGTAGGTTACGATTATTTAGGGATGACCAAATTTATATTTTATGAACACTATGTGGTATTTATTATCAATTTACCTAGTGACTCATTTTGATATATTTTACTATAATTAATTAAGGATTATTATTTAATTATAAAAACTATATATCAGGATGTGTTTTTGATATTTTTATCTAATGATTTGTTTTTATAAAGCTCAATGAAAATAAAAATATCTATCATTGAAATGTTTTTGGAACTTTTAGTTTATAGAATATATCTTTTTACCTATGGTATATTATTTTTATTTTATATATTTAAAATACTATCAGTCATAATATATCTTTATCACTATAATTTATATACATACATGTTAAATTAATATGACTTTTTTTGTTCTTCATACTGGGTTAAGGATTCAATTAGTATTTACATATTCTTTATTTGATTATTTTATATTGTATGATTGATGATTATTCATTGTGATTTTAGTTTGATGTAATTCATTTTTTACATTACTATTTCTCTCCTTATATTAGTTACATCATCTATATATTAATTCATTCAAATAGAATTTCTTATTTAAAATAAAATTTATTTGGTTTTTTGAAAATGGGGTGTTTGTTGTAATGAGTAAAACTATTAGTACAATTTAAATCCTGGTATACTATTATGTATCAGGATGTAGTTAATTCCACTAATATATTTAAATTTTATGGAAATTATATTATATTCAAAATCAAAAATCTTAGAAATAGAGTGTTTCTTGAGTGGAAATTCGGATAAATGTTCTTAGAACCACCATATAAATTAGTTTTCCCACTAATTTGAATTCAAGTTGCTAGCATTGTTTCATAAATGATAATTGGTTTTCTTACAAGATTAATTGGGATTGACTTTAAATTTACAAATACTTATTAAGATGTCATAATCTGACGCCATTATGTTATTTTCATCAATCTTGGATAATAATTGTTAATATAGATATTCCCTTTTGAAGAATTATTACTGATCTATTATGACTAATGTATAGATCTAGTATAAGAATAATATTGATGGGTGATCACAAGAAATGTATTTCATGGCTAGAGATATATATTTTAACTCTAAAAATTCTTCATGTTGGAAATCCTGCATTATCATATATTTTAAGACTATTGACTTAACAGTTTGTTATAATATTGATATGAATTATTATTTTCCCATGAAAGAACCATGAAAATAATATACTAATGAATAAATTGAATATGACTATAATTAAAAATCCTGAATTCTATTATTGATAGACATGAACTAGATGAATTAAGTTGTGTCTTCTGATATTCCAAATTTTGAAAATAATAAAACACTTATAGATTTTCAATGTAGGAAAATGAAATGTTTGGAAATATTGGTATAATACTAATAAATTAATATTTTATAATTATAGAATGTATAAAGATGAAATTATTAAATAGATAAATGGATGGTAAACTAATATATACCACGGTGTTATATATCTCAAAAGACATGTTCTTATAACTGATCATACCTAATAAATCTTATCACTCATAAATATTATAATATTTATTTAGGAAAATTTTTAAATGATTATCAATTCCAAAAAAAAATCATGGTTTGTAATTAAGAATTTTTGGAATTATCCATCGGTAATTATTGTTTTATGTTGTTTTAAATTGAAAATAATAGTTTTCAACAATTTGGAAAAACATAATAGAATAAAAATTAAAATAAAATAAAATAAATTTTATTTACCCTTGGGGAGAACCTAGGTGATATGAAGAAGTTTGTGCAGTGGAAAATGGGTGGTGGGAAAGAGATCCAAACTCATAGATCTAGCCTCTTCCAATTATGTTAATGTTGTTTTAGTATCCCTCGGACTCAAGTAAATAGATGATCTATGAACATTAATTTTTTCATATATTTAGAGTACTAATCCAGGTATAAATTCCTCAAAATGAAATAACCCCAATTTAATATTCTATTTCATTTGAATTCTGAATGGAGGGAGGTTATTATTTTAACTCTAATAATGAATTATTGATATAATCAAGTGAAAATGATATAGAAACCAAAGATTATAGAATCTACAAATGATATGAATGGCTTCTCCGGGCACATTGTTTGTGATATTGAGAATACATGGAATGAATAAAATAATAATATAAATAATATTTAGAATACATATGGGTAAAATATTACCCATGTTATGTTACTAAACACCCAATGAGAACAATTATTATGTTTCACCTTTGTAAAATTCCACATTCCAAATCTAATGGGAATCAAAATGAATTCATATTATGCACCGACCAAGAGATGTATTTTTTAGATATATATACATCAATATATAGTAAAAATAAATATATTACCCCCATTAAAATGAGAAAAATGTTATGTCACATATATTTTAAATGTCATATTCATATTAAAATGTCTTCTCTCAAATTTACCATCCAAAACATTCTTTGAGAGATATTCCACTATTTTTTAAAAATCACCCAAACATGTTATTAATATATTTAATATTATTATTAATTCAGTGTCAAGCCTCTCAGGGAACATAATCCCATTCTCACTCTTCTAATAACTGTTAAAATATTCCATTTAATATTACAATGAGTTAATAGGAATTTTTAATATTATAAAACATCATTAAATCATTTAATAATATATTTTTTAAAAAAATTTTGTTTCCAATTTAAAAACCTACATATTATGAACAAATAGGGTTTAATTATCATTAAAAATATAGAATATTATAATAATCCCATTGTAATCACGTATCATCCTTGAGAAGTAACTTTGAAGATATTATTCTAATAACTCATCCCAATATGCTCGAACATAATACTTATCCCCCACATCTCATCCAATATCTTTCTATGGTTCTATTAAATAATTTTTATTGATACATCACTCTCAATAGATTTTCATTCCCCAATAAATAATCATCACTATATGATCCTCATAGGACTCATCAATCCCCTACTAAACATTCTTGTATTTGATTATGTGTGCTGGATCAACAATGTACCTAGAGAGTTATGACACATGAAATAAGTCATGCATTCCTCTAGAGTGTGAAGGGATATCAAGATGGCATGACACTACCACCATTCCCTCACTCTTCTCAATGGTTCCTATAAAATGATCTTCCATATTTCCCATATTCAATAGATGTTGGTTCCCTGACTGAAGAGTAACACTCATGAAACCCACGATTCCTAGAGATAACGATAATGTTCTTCTCCTACTATTGACATAAGCTCTCTTCTATATATGAGAAATGATAAATCTATTTCAAATCAATTGGACCCTCTCAGAGTTCAAATGTACCTTCCTCAGTCTAAAAAACTACTTCCTCACCCTACATATTCAAATAGACATGTGACCAAGATGTCATCCCATAATGATTCTTGTATCATTCCATATGATTCAATGTCGGGTAAATATTATTCATTAGAATCTCAAAAATGGATAGATTATCATCTTATTCTAATATATATTCTTTGATACAAGATTCAAGTGTATCATCCAATATTAATATATTTCACCCATATGTTCCCTAAATTTGAGGATGGTATGCCATGATTAATATAATATTATTCATTTATGATTTTTTAAATCCATACAAAAATAACTTTGTAAAACGTGAGTCTCTATCTAAAATAATACCCATGGTAACTTCATATTTGCAAAGGATCTCTTGGACATAGAGCATTCCATGATCCTCTACTGAGTGAGTCTATATGATTGGTAATAAGTGAGTAGGATTTATTAAAATTTCCAAAATCATCCAGACTACACCATGACTCTACGAGGTCGAGGTGAACACCTAACAAATTCCATATTTTCATCCCCCCACTTCTATATGTCTATAGGAACTAGCAGATTGAAACTACCTAGTTTCTAGTGCTCTTCCTATATCTTTTCGAATGTAAGGCATACAAATATGAAACAAAATATTACATCTTCATCCATGTCAACCAGGATTCACATATGAAGTCATGATGCATCTTGTCTATAGTAGGATATATTTCCAATATAAATATATGGTAATATCACATCATATACTCTCTAATGGAATCCGTAAATTATCCACTCTTGTTTACCAATATCACATCATCATCATCCATTGACTATCCTAGTACCATGTCTCTTATAGATTTTTATTATCACACAACAACACACTCTGAGACTGAATCTTATCTGATCGTCACCTAATCCATAATTGATCATGTGGTCGCTTATTGGGTATAAGTTACATATCCTTAATCCAAGGAAGCAACCATCATATTGTCTCCCTATAAGCTGATAAAGTGTCACATTTCTTATAAGGCCTCTCATCAAGATCCTACCAAGCATATCTTTTATTTCTAAGAGAGTTATCAATAATTTACCATTCCCAAGTTCATATATTATGTCAAAATTTAATGTATATAAATATTCAACCTATTGCATCTATCTTAGGTTCTTTTCCTCTTTATGAAGATATAGAGAAGTGTCATGTCATATGTGTAATCAAAAAATCTCTGATTAAACACATATTTTTCCCATCACTTTAGAGTGTGGAACATGGTTGTACGATCTAAACTGTGTTTATTTTTTTCTTCCCTTAGTGTAATTTTACAATTTTACATTATTATCTTTCAAAAATTCACATATTATCCATAAATAATATCAATAAATTATCTTATTATTAATATTATTGTATAATCTGTTCAATTTTCATTCATAATTATTATAATTATATTATATATTTTCTAATATATTTTCTCTTAATAATATTTTATTTATTGTCCTATATATATGTTTATATAAATGAGAAAAAATTAATTATTTGTCATTTTAAATTAATAAAACATTTTTCTTCAGTTTAGGGAAAATATAAATGAAATAATTAAAAAATGATAATAAATGAAACACTATTATTAAACCTTACACTAAACCTGGGGCATAAAATAACGATGCACACTGAAGAATTGTCCATGTCCAATGGTGTCAATCCAATCAATGAAGCCTTTACCAATCACATGTATGGAGTTCTAGGATCCATTGGACTCAACAAATTTGAAGAATGATGAACACCAATTTGTTCAGCACTATAGATATCTAAACTACATATATCGTTATTATTATAATAATAATTATAATAATAATAATAATAAAGTTTATTTCATTCCTAGGGTAATAAAAATAAAAATAATATTGATATTTTAGGTTAAAGATATTACTCTTGTGAAGTACCCAAACTCCCATCATGCACAATTATTATGTCATTCCTAGGTTAAAATGCACATTCTAGGCCTAGTGGAGGTATAATATTTAAAATATGATAACCATTTCAGAGATAAATAATTTCATTTTTTAAAAACATAAAAACATTAATTAAATTACCCTCACTTGCGATTTGACCTTACACCTAATATACAGAACTATAATGTCACTCCTTAGGTAAATTCCACATTTTATATATAATGGAAGTCTTAAATTTATCACCCAATATATTCTTTTGTATATATTCCATTATTTAAAAAAACATAGTAGTGTGATATTAATTTTTTTTATTTTTTTATTCCTTCAACAATGAGGATCTATAGCCCCTGGTATCCAATGAAAATTCATCAACCAATTGTAAAAGTATTCCAAAAAATATTGCATGGTTTTGGCATGATTGTTATAATTACATAAAGCCTTTAAATCATTTTTATTTGATTTTTGTTTGGAAAAGTACATTTCCACTTGAAAAAGTCATGAAATTTAGAATATGGGGATTTATTATCATTTTAAAAAGATGATATTACAATTACAATGTTAATTGTTATTATATAACCATTAATGTAATTACCACTTGATTTAATGAATATAATACATACATATAAGTGATAGGATTAGTGGGTATATAGGAATCCATCCATTCCAAAAACTTTCCTAGACATCCAACCAACCGACCCTCTCACCCTTATTAATGACCTCCTGGCATCTTGCTCAGCCACTCAATAGTATGAAAGTCTACCTGATAACTATCTAGAAATATGATTGGCCCAATAGATACCCAGTCATAATAGATTTTTATTTAGAAAACATATTTTTCTAAAATATCAATCCCCATGAATATAAATTTTCTTATAGTTTCAAAAAAATTATTAAAAATTTCTCACATGTTAAGAAAACACATTCAACCTAAATTAATCAAATAAAACCATATAATTTATTTGTTAAAAATTTTAATAGATAATTTGTTTTTTTATGATATAATTGAATTAGATGATAATATATGATAAAAAAGAACCACCCATTGGCATGAATTAGAATTGAATATGATATTGGAGGGTTTATAAAAACATTTTCAAGCTTGTTTGGGTCTAGATGAAAGTGTTTGCTTATTTTTTAAATATTAATATAAAGACATATTATCATAGGCATACAGATTGATGATATTTTTGGAAATAATTTTAATTGATTTCTATTTCTATATTAGATGTTTCATATTTTTTTGGAAATGTGTTCATAATAATTGACTCAGGGTATGTGAGTCCGACCATCCCTTCTAACATTATTTTTCAGTCACAAAGGAAAAAAACACATTCATTCAATAAGGATGAATATATATGATCTAAATAATTTAATTATAGTATCAAGTGTTTTTTACATATAACCATTAATTATAAAACTATGATCATTATATTAACTAAATTCAATAATTTTAAAAATAGTTACAATTTAAATATAGTTCAATTAACCCTCTATGTTTGTAACCCTCATAATGTATAGAACTCATATCCCTCCACAACTAAATTGAATACATTTAAAATACAAGATTTTCCATTACCTTCCTTGAACCAATAACATATATTACAAAAATTATGGTGTAGTGATTAACACTATAATCCACATGATGAATCTCTAGAAATTTTTTATGATATAGACTCATATATATTCCACTATTATTCCATTAATTCTCATGACTTATAACTCCCTTTATCTGATACAACATATTATTTCTTATTTAAGGGGATATATATATATATATCATATATTTTCATTAAATCTCTACATTTATAATTTCTTATTTCATCAAATTATCTTGAGAATAATAGTAAAATTCATCCATATTTGTAATCCAAATATGATTGATACATGATAAAATTATATCAATCAAAATAACTAAAATATAATATCAATTATTTCTATGAAATCCATATTACCAAAAAATGTTTGGTGTGCCCAGTTATGATATGGGTGATTCCTTTTAATTTCATAAAAACAAAATATTACACTTCATCCATTTTGGAAATAACTACATTTTGTTGACCATCATTGTGGGTAAATTTACTTCACTTATGATAATAACTTCTCAGGAACTGACTTTTAACTAATTAGAATATTATACATGAATAAAATTTAATAGTCATTCATAGAACAATATGTGATTAATAGTGAAATACACATCATACGGTATGAAACTAAAGTCTCATGACGTTCCATTTAGGGGACAAACTCCATTCACTTTTAAAAAATTTAATCTCATATAGATAAGTTACAATGTGAGTTATACACTTAATCTTATAATCTATCAAAATCCTCGAAATATTTATTTTATAATATCATAGTGTTTTATGTATAGAAATTTGTTTTCTAATATTGCATATTCATAGAAAAATTTTATCTTATATATTTTCACTATGGTGTGACATCATGTGTTTTTTTGTGACCTCCATTATTGGAACAAGAAATTGTATACATTGTCCAAACACATTCAATATTATTTATGCCAACTATTTATACTTATTGGAAATGTTTAGAATATTCTTCAAAATAAATACATACAAAACACTTCCATTAAAATCATAATTTTTTTTTTAATAATATCACATGTTTGGTTCATTTATAAATCTCCAATAAATCATGTAACAAAGATCCATAATCACATATAATCCACTATTAGACAATTTCATATAAAAAATAATTTTGATTTATTTACTATCCATTAAATCAAATATCAAATTTTTATGCTCATCATTGGAAATAAAAATTAACAGAAAATATAAACATGAATTATATAATTTGATCATAATTCTCTTTGACACCACCTATCATCGAAACACAATAACCATCATCATAAATTAACATGATATGTTACTATGATTTTTAATATAAAAATTTATTGAAAAAACTCTCTGTAGATAATCCATTAATTATTCTACCTAAAATACTTTTCAAATAATTTTTCCTCCCCCTAACATCTAATCTATCCATGGATTACTCCATCATTTTCAATAATTTAGTGAGTACAACAATATAAACTTTTCATGAATACTCTTCTTTTACTGTTGTGATATTTTACCCCTTTTCAACAAATTCATGGAGAAATTAATTCAAATCAATAATATATTAGTATAAAATAAAACAATCATACCATAACAGAAATTATACCTTCCCATTGATCACTTGGTGAAATTTCCACATATTGAGTGAAATAATAAAAATCCAAGCATGGAATGATAAAACATCATAGGTGAGTGGGGTACCCTCTCTAAACCATAAAGTTGGATAGAAGTAGTTGGACTCTCTGAGATAACTAATTCTTTTTTATTGATTAATTGAGTATTTCTTTGGTTATTATATCCTTAATTTAAAATTTTATTGAAAGAAAATCCAAATTCATTATCCCATGTTCAACCATATCGACAATGAAGTTATATTTTATCTAACTAATATTTTAAATTGATTGAGGGATAATATTTTTCTCATAATAGTAACATGTGAGTAATGACACTGTATTTTAATGAGAGAATTAACCTAAAATCTAAAATCCTCAGGTAAAGTAATTTACTATTGAAATTAAGTAAATTGTTTAGTATTTGAGATGTATTCAACTAATAATGTTCCCCAAACAATATATAATTACGTCTTGTTATGTCATTAAATAATGAAATTTCATTGTTAAAATTTACCAATTCATGTGGATGTTTGATCAACAACTGAACCCTAGTAATAAAAATATGTGAACCCAAATAACATCTCATATTATACGTCCTGCAAAAATGAACTAATTTCCACTGTGTCATTCGGATATTCTAGTACACTATTCACTTCACTAATGTGGTTTCCATTGGTATTTAATTGGAATCATGTTATTTAAAAAGATTCATATTCAATGTCAGGACCTATTATTGTTTATTTCAATCAAGTTAATATTTTTTTCCATTATACAAAAATGGTGATATTTTATTCCCATATTATAATAAAATGGAAGATTCAAGTGGAGGTTTATTAAATCTTTAAGGGAACAAAAAAGTATCCATCAATCAAAATTTTAATTTTTTTGGATGTTACAAATGGAAAATATAATAGATAATAATAAATAAGTGAATATTATGTAGACATTAAACAATTTAAATTTAGAAAACTAAACCATTAAAATCAATTAATTCAAAAAGAATTAATCAAGTTTTGGATAATAACAAAAAAAATATCCATTAAATTTAGTACATATGATTTATATTATTATATTTTCAAAACTAATCACTTTTATCAGATTGAAGTAGTAATTTTAGTACCCTAACATAAATGGATACAAGGTCCAATATATGAAAAAAATAGAAAAAATTCATCAGAATATTTGTGTTGTTTACAAGAATAATCATTTAAACTATCATAAAAGAAAAAAAAATCCAATACAGTAAAATCTATAGAAAAACCATTTTAATTAAGATGATATATCCCCAAGATCCTCTCTTTTTAGCATTATTGATAGAATATACCCAATAAGACTCATTAATTAACCATTTCAAAATATATTTATTCGAGACCACAAATCTCATTTATGGAGAAGGTTAATATTAATGATTACTAAGAGAAAACATAATTATATAGTAATTATCCTACGAAATTATAAAGATAATGAAAAAATAAAGATAATAATACAAGCTAAACATTCCAAAAAAATTTGAATTGGGTATTTTATAAAAAATTAACATCCAGATCAACTAATATAAATTTATTAAATTTAATTCCTTGATTTTCAGTCTGAATATATAGGATTATTTTTAATAAAATCTAATGGTAACAAATAAGATATTTAAGTGTTTTTATATTATGATAAAAATAATCCCTATCATCCATTAAATATTTTTTCATGACTTAGAAAAGCACTAGAACATCAATGTATTATAATCAAATTACCAAAACATGTTATTGTGTATTTAACAACTAAATTGAATCAAAGGAATCTAATAACTCTTATTATATAAAATTTAATTGATTAAAATCCCACTCCCATCATATCTATGCTTATAATGATAATATCCATGAAAATATTTAAATAAAAACATATGAAATTTCTCAAGACTACACTGTTCTTCCACTAAAAAACAATCATTTTTAGTGGTTAATGGTGATCACATTAAAACGACCAATAGTATCTTCCATATGGAGGTATCCATGAGTCATACAGAATTTTATGTCATACATGTGGGAAAAAATAACTTAAAATATGTTATAACCTAATAGTGAAATAGTGGTTGATGATGAAGTGATTTGGGGTTATGGGGATCTAGTCGGTCATTGAGGAAACATGAACATCATCATACATCAATATGATAGTACAATGATTTATAAATCCCATAAAAAGGCCCTTAACGGTTATCACATTCACTCATTCATTTTGAAAAATATTAAATGACTCATTTATAATAATGAAATGAATACATTAATATGCTTCCTATCAATTATATCTAATGAATCCAAATATAGGTGATATATTACATGGTATGATCACTTGAAAATTATTTCTTAATGTTCAACTAACCAAATGTTCTAATGTAGTATCATAAATAATATTGTAGATTATAACACCTAGAACATTTCAACCATATAAATAAAACCACAATACATTATGATTTAATATATATATATATATATGTAGTGGAAAGGAAAATTATATTCTGACTGCCTTAAGAATACCTCAACCATTGGTTATAATACTTCAATCCATCATTGGTAAGAAAAATTTTGAATTATAATTTAAATATTATATAATCATTACATGGGATTATGATCATCGGGATGTCACACACAAATATTTTTATTGTATTATATTTAATTTATTAGTTTCTTTTTATGTTTTTATTTGATTTTTCGGTTGAATTTATTTGAATTTTCAATGTTTTTATGTTATATTGTAGTGTTAGTGTGACGTATAGGGAATGTAACATACCAATGAGAGACTTAAAATTTGTTTTAGAGATAATTCACATGGTTATTACATTTTTTCCCAATTACAAATCTTATGCATGAAAGAACTATGATTATATATATATGTTATTTTTATGGTTGTGCCACATTTTTTCTTACCATAGTTTCAAACAATATGTCACCCACTTTCTTGTCTTGTGATGGGAACGTTGTTTATTAAAACATGGGGTCGATGTATGTATGTCACCAAATTTATGAAAAACATGAACTTACATAAAATTCCTAGTTTATATTTAAATATCAAATGGGATATTTTATCCTGATTTGATTATAGAAAATTAAGGAAGCCCACTCATGACCCCCTCAAAATACTCAAATTTTTTCCTTATACCATTAGAATTAAGTGATATATTCTCCATATGACCTTAATTTTTCCCATATATCATCTTCTTTATTGACTTTTCTTCTTATATTACATTTGAATTCTTATTGTACAAACCCCTAGGTTAGGTTTTTACCTAAAAATATATGATTTTTTATGAAAGGGTGTGTATATATTCTTTTGGGACCTTAATATTTCATATTTGATGGTTTAACAATATCCTCACTCCATTTGATGATGGTCTTTCAGTGAATTTTATTATCATTTAGAATGAATATTTTTTTTTCAATTTTTTTCCAAAAAAAAATTAATTATTTCAAATGTCTATAATGGTTTTATTGATATATTAATAATGTAAAAAAATTTATGGTTTAGTTTATATGGAAATAGTTTCATTCTACATGTTTCTTAAAATGGAAAATAAAATCTTACTACAATTTTTGTGGATCAATTTTTTCAACATTTATCTGTTTCATGGTGATTTTATTTAATCATTTGGAGTATTACATGGTCTATATTTATATTTATTGTGGTTTTTAATGGATTTTATTAAAAATTATTATGCTTACATGCATGACATAGGGAGTGATATATTTGACATTATTTATAGATATTCAAATGATATACATGTTATATGAATTGTGATTTTTAATTAATGTTCAGTTCCTTATAACAAATGGTTATGAGAAGAAATTGTATTTTAAAGAAATTACTAGGGGGTTAATAAGGGAATTTTTAAAGGGAATACCATTTCTGGATTATCGGAGTTATAATAGATTTTCAAGGAACATTAATTTTAGAACGTTTTATCAAAAAACATTATAAAATTATTATTATCTTCAGATTTTCTGGCCATGTTAGAACCACTTATTTGTATTTATTAAAACATTTCAGACACTTATTCTCATCCCCTTGGACCTATGAAATGTTCATTTTATATAGTCATGGATTTTTTTAGATATGTTCATGGTAATGAGATGTATGAGGAGGTTGGGTGAAATTATTTGACTTTGAGTACTATTGAGACAAAATCAATGTTACCATACTATCTATCAATAATATAATTGGGATACAAGGTGACTTAGTAATAGATTGAGTGATATTCACTATTATTATAAGTATTATTATTTGTCAAGAATAATTTAGTACATGATTATCCCTTTCATTTAGATGTGTCAACGATGTATCTAGTTAGATTAGGATGGATGGTAATACACTTGGAACATAATCATTAGGATAAAAAAGAGGATCCTCATATTTATCTTTAGGTTTATGTAATGGGATATCATAGAGCTTCTTATGACTAAATATATTTATTTACAATTATACCACACTTATTCTTATTCTTATTCTTATTTAGTGAAACCTCTCTATGAGAACTGATTATACGAGTTTATTGTTAATGTATATCACTTACATGATTTTCATTTATTATTCAGTTATTCATTATTGATTTTTTGTTGACTTGATCTAATTTTTGGTTCCCTATATTTTGGTGTCCTGGATATTTTATTTTGTTGATGTAATTATTTGCTATTTTCAGTATCATTATAATGTTTTAGTTTTTGTTTAAAAATAGGATTTCAAAATCCATTTTTAAAATTATCATTTTGTGATTATTTTCATAGGTCTCATTTGTAACAGCCCAAGATTTTATAAAAAAAAATATTCTTTTTAATTTTATTAATGTCTTGTGTTGTACGCTACACCAAAAGGAGCTTGCACAACACACAACCTTGACTTGACTTGCATTACACGCAATCGCGACCTTCCTCGATAGCGTGTGTAGTACGCAATACCGAATTTCACTAAACAATGATATGATATAAAAATATTATTAAAACTAGCCGTTATGAATAGTAATAAGCACTTTTTGAAATCCAGTAAAACTTATTTTTCAAAATGAACTTTATTTTTGGATTCGGAGTATCGAATTTAGCCTAAGGTGAAATTTTGGTACTTTTCGGATAACTTTCATATTCTGATGAATAGTTAAAATTACTAAATTATAATTAAAAACAACTTTTTTAATCGAAATAATTAATAGTGATAAATCATTAATTTGAGTGGTTTTAAAGTATATTTAGAATATATTTTTACAATTTAATACAATGTTGGTCATTGGATGTAGTTTCACATTTAAACTAGACATAAACAAGTGTCAATCTTTTGATAGATATTGTTTCTTAAAAACACGCTATTTGTTTTAACAGCGGGATTTAATTATAAAATTAATTAATGCAACTTTTATGTTATGAATTTGGTAAAATAGACTTCATTTTTGAATTCGGAATATGAAATATAGCTTGGGATGAAATTTTGGCATTGTTCTGAAAAACATCAATTTTTGATGAATAGTGAAACTACTAAGTGGTAGGTTAAAAACTGAATTTTGCATAAAACTTAATTTTACCGCTTCTGTGAATGGAATTTCGAAAATCCGAGAGACACGATTAATATCAAGGACTAAAATGTGGTTCAATGAGATAAAAATAATTTTTTGCTGAATAGTAACTTTTTACTATTTTTACCGCGGTTAATAGTAAATAGGGTAACTAAGGGTAAATATGATATTACTATTACCCTAACACATGTCCTAATTCTATTGGACAAGTGTAATTCGACCAAAAACAAACTTAGGAATAATATATGACCATTTAGGCCCACTTGGATTAGATTAGGACATTTATTATTAATTTATTTAAAGAAAGGTTAAAATAGTTAAAATCAAAGTTTAATAAGTAAATCATTTTTAATATAGGGTTATACATAAGATAAATTCGACTATAAATATTCATTAGAAAGCTAAAAAGATTTCCTACATAATGGTATTTTATTTGTAAATTTTAGACATCAAATAAATTAATTAATTTATGACACAAAGATGATGCAGTAATTATCTTATTTATGAAATATTGACATAATTGATGTTATAAACACCAAAATAAATGTAATTTGAGAATTTTTATGAATTCCACTAATTTTATAGGTTACTATGATATATTAATGTTGATTTAATCAACTTGGTTTGAACATTTAATTCTGTTATGACTTTCACAAAAATCATATATCAAATAGTGTCAAAATTGACACAAAATAGTTTTTAAATCAAATATTATATTATTAATTGTTATTTTATTCCTAAAAATCTAAGGTTCGGCCAAATGACTTAGATAAGGATATATATATTAATAATAAACAATTTCGGGTTCGTTTGGCATGTTATAGTAAGTGTATTAACCATATAGTGAAAGAAAACAAAAAGACACGGTAAAAGTAAAATTATTTAACTTAGAGTTAAATCTAATTGATAAGGTTTAAAATAAGATCCAAACATGTCTAAATTTGATTGGTTGATGAGATTACAACCCTATCTCATCTAATATTCGATAATGAGTCATTTTTGGAGGTTTTTAAGTGGGGTTAGATTTATTATAAATTAATATTTTTAAGAATTCCTAAGGTGCCCCTCTCCTCCCCTATAAAAGGACACCTCCTCCCCCTCCTCCTCACACCAATTTGAGCACTCAAGCTCGGCCAACCCCTGCCAAAATTCCTTCTCCACTTCCCTAGCAACATCCTAGAGGTTCTGGTCTTCCTCAAAGACCAATTCTAGTTCCCTAAGGGGAGGTCTCAAAGAGGCACTTCAAAGAAGAGGTAATTACCGTTACCAATTCTTTCATCTTTATTTCTTCTTCCAATTCTTCTTCTTAGGTTGTTTCATTATGAAGTAATAAAATCAGTATCACTCATATACTGATATGTTATTATAAGTATGAAACAACCGTATTTCACCATCTATCCATCCTACGGAAAAAGAAATCACCGCGCGTGCGTACGTACGGAATACCGTCTCCACGCCGTGGTGTAATCTATTTTCCACCACCACCTTACATGGATGGGTATAATGGTGTAAAGAATAACTATACATAGTTATTACAACATCATATTGATTCTGATATATTGTATAATCCACTCCAATTCAATTCAATATTTATTGAAATGATATCATCGCTCGTGCGAACGTACGGACTACCGTCTCCACGACGCGATGAGATTCATTCTCCATGTTAACCATTTAAGAATGATTATAATGTATATATAAGAAATAATAATGAAATATATGACATTATAAAGCTACTGGATTTATGTATATATATACCTATGTATGTCATCTACTTACTTCCATTTCAGGACAATAAGGAAAGAAAAACAGCGTTCATGCGTACGTACGGACTACCGTCTCCATGAACGGTGTTTTTCATTTTATTTATCTATCTATTATATATATATATATATACTGAATATATATGATATATAAATCATATTTTATATTCTGGAAGTAAGTAAATCATGATATAAGTAATAATGAGGTCAAGAACAACAAGTCAAAACACCTACGATAAATGAAATGATTTTACCCAAAACGCTTCTTTAACATGGAATTTACAAATGAACGGGTAATATAATGTCATAAGTGAACCATATATGATATAATAACAATTAATATGATTCTGTAATAAGTCAATAACATGATTTAAATCATTATACAGGAGGTTCGGACACTTACAAAGCAAGTCGGACCTAAGGTAAGGGAAATATCACAATCTCATTTTTATCCGAGATTGTTTATTCGTAAGTATTTACTGGGGTGTATTTTATCATCCACATCCATGTTCCCTAAATATGTAATATTGTTTCCATCCACTTAAAATAGTTTAAATCCAATTTTACACTTAGGTGAGTTTTTAGTAAAGAATATGAAAGGAATCTTTTGTCGTTTTTCCGTACGAGGTACTTTTTGACTTTTCCGACAAAAGTACGAAGAATGTTTTTTTTAACTTATACGGCATGAATGGATTTTTAAAACATTACTTCAAAGAAGCTTCCTTTACAAGTTTTCAAGTTTATTTTTAATCAACTTCTTTTATTTAAAAGTTGTATGACATGTTATGAAAGGAAAAATGTTTTTGAAGAAGAAAGGATATTTTCCTCAAGAATTCAATTCAAGTGTTTTATCAAAATTATTTTCCATCTAAGATAATAAAGGGTTCTGTTTTTATCCCTATTATTACATTGATTTGATCATGTTGTGATGGAATTATTTTTATGAATTCCTTTATCATATATGAATTGATTTATGATGTCATGATGTTTCAAGAATCCCATTTTTGTTATATGTGTTATGCGATGATGTATGTTTTATGATTATGTGGCACACATAAGAAAGGATTCATTATAAGATGGGTGGGACCTATATCTCCCTCCAATGCATTGGGTAAAGATTTCATATCTCATGAGATAGACATGGCTGGAATGGTAGGTTATACCGATTCAGTGAAACAGGACTGAAACGAGGATTACTCGATTCAGAAAGGGACTTTGTCCACTAAGATAGTCTTGGCAATGAGTCTTGACTAACAAGAAATGATTCTCTATGATTATGTGTGTGTATGCCACAATGAGTAATGTTTTAAGTAAGGGTTTCATTTTCACTACTATGATTTATCCCATGTTATGAAATTATGCTCTCTTTTGCAGGTTAAGATTTCCAAAAATGTTATGTTCTTATGAAAATTATGTGATTTATATTTCTTTTGTTTACCCTTACTGAGAATTTGAGCTCACCCTTTTATGTTTTCTTTTCCCCAGGATATAAAGAAAGGTTTTAGGTAAAAAAAAAGAAGATCTTTGTGGGAGATTTTGAAGATCTTTCACCAGGATTAGAAGATTACGTTCCGAGTTTCCAAAGACACTAAACTATTACGATCCTTGTGTTTATATTTTTGTTATGTATTAAGTATTCCGCAAAAGTAATGTAATGTTCATGTACGTTAGGCTTCGGGTCTCTACATTTGGTATCAGAGGAAAGGTTTAGTCAACCTTTGGAAACTAGGATGCGAAAACGTTAGTGAGATCCCTAGAGATATTTCTAAGGTATGTCTAGGGATGTCCCTAAGGTTAAGCATACGTATAGGTTATAGTACTAGAACTACGCTAACGATCATAGAATTAAACCTAAGATGTTAGATGTTCAAGGTACTCCCCCTTTATTATGTTGTTTTCCCTAGCATGATTTTTGCCTCTCACGCTATTCTTTTTGGGTTTTAGAAAATGGCTGGAAACAAGGTGATTCACGATAATGGAGGAAATGATGGAAAATGGAATGATATTCTTCATAATGAAATGGGATTTGGAAGTCCAAACATAATTATTATGCCGAATCAGCAATCTCATAATATGATCAATAAAGTAAAATTTGGTAAGTTTCCTGACTCGACTAATAAGAGAAAGATGGAGTTTCATGATGATCATAGAGGAAAGAAAGTTCAATTTCCCCTATGTAATTCATGTGGGAAGAGGCATCAAGGAGAATGTTTCAAAGGAACTGGAAGATGCTTTGGGTGTGGAAAAGAAGGACACAAAGCAAGTAAGTGCAAAGGAAAAGGTTCAGTTAACACCATGGATGAGGATAATGGTATTGCTACGACATCAAAAATGGTTAAGTGTTTTAAATGTGGAATGTATGGGCATTATGCAAACCAATGTCCTAAGGGAAAGACTCATGAAGAGAATCAGTATGGCCATATGGGTAGTATTTATGTGGATGATGATGAAGAGACTACAAATGATATGTGAGATGAAATAATTGTTGAAGCTCGGTTAATGGTTTAAGAATGTAGTGGAATGATTACATGTTTATCATGTGTAATGTTGTATAAGTAATCTCATGGTACTGTGGAATAAAGAGACATGTAAGGATTGTTACATTGTTGTCTGATTAATGTTACCAGTAACCATGAAAGGTTATTCAGATACTTTTGGAAAGTAGATGATAAGTGCATAATGAAAGGATAAGAAGATAATGAGATGTTTGATTGTATTCATGAGCTCATGATTGATATAAGGACTAAGTGATATCATGGTTTGAGTATAAATAATTTTGAGGATTTTGGTATGTGGAAAGTGTTAACTTTTAACTGCACTCATGTTTTCACTAAGGTATTCAAGAGAATACACGATTAAGGACTTTGAATGTTTGTAATGTGACCAACAAGACATATCTTATGATATGTGGGGATCAACGACAGTATTAAATCTCTGGTAATCGTTGTCACTATATTATGAGAGTGGACTGCAGTATTATAAGCCTAAAGATTAGACTGGATTATGTTGGACATAAGTTAGTATTGTTTAAGGATAGAAGATTTTCGATATTATTGATGGGATGTTATAGTAACGTAGTTTTAGAAAAAGGGACAACCTGCAGGACGGGCGACAGCCCATCGCTTCGGACAAGGCTGTAGGAATCGAACCCACAACCAAAGTGCGACTGGCCTTTATCGCCTACCACTGGCCTACAGGAAGTCCCTGTTTAGTAGAAACTAGTTTTATTATATTAAGCAGTATGATATATGAAGTATAAGTCCATTTTAGGAACTATATATGATTAAACTCACTATAGAATGACTTATGTATATTTAATAACTTTTGCTTACCTTTTGTTTGAGATAGATGGAATGACCCGTCATTCTATCACATGATCTGCTAACACTTCACGAATAACAAATTCAACTTCATTTATTTAAGAGATGAAGTGGAAATTGTTCAAGGCACGAACAACAGTGATATTGTATCAAAATAAAGTAAGTATTTATTCTAATTCAAATTTTCAACTTTAGGGAAATGATCTTGAAAACCAAAAATGTTTTCCTAGTGATCTTATACCTGATGAATCAGATGGTACCTTAGATCGTCACAAATTTATGGATTTGTGATTACTGGATTTTCCATAGCCATGTTCTCTACCACTCTCCATCAGAACATGATGGTTAGATTTCTCTTCCATATCCATATTTTCACCTATGTGGAAACCGAGTGATTAGTTTATTTGGGTAATCGTTACATTTCATACTTTAGTTTTTAAAGCCAAGTTTTGGTATTCCCTTTTACGATGTGGGTTTCTATTAAAGAAACTTTCAAATAGTAAACCATTTATAACCCCGACGAATTTCGAGGGCGAAATTTATTTTAAGGGGGGTAGAATGTAACAGCCCAAGATTTTATAAAAAAAAATATTCTTTTTAATTTTATTAATGTCTTGTGTTGTACGCTACACCAAAAGAAGCTTGCACAACACACAACCTTGACTTGACTTGCATTACACGCAATCGCGACCTTCCTCGATAGCGTGTGTAGTACGCAATACCGAGTTTCACTAAACAATGATATGCTATAAAAATATTATTAAAACTAGCCGTTATGAATAGTAATAACCACTTTTTGAAATCCATTAAATCTTATTTTTCAAAATGAACTTTATTTTTGGATTCGGAGTATCGAATTTAGCCTAAGGTGAAATTTTGGTACTTTTCGGATAACTTTCATATTCTGATGAATAGTGAAAATTACTAAATTATAATTAAAAACAACTTTTTTAATCGAAATAATTAATAGTGATAAATCATTAATTTGAGTGGTTTTAAAGTATATTTAGAATATATTTTTACAATTTAATACAATGTTGGTCATTGGATGTAGTTTCACATTTAAACTAGACATAAACAAGTGTCAATCTTTTGATAGATATTGTTTCTTAAAAACACGCTATTTGTTTTAACAGCGGGATTTAATTATAAAATTAATTAATGCAACTTTTATGTTATGAATTTGGTAAAATAGACTTCATTTTTGAATTCGGAATATGAAATATAGCTTGGGATGAAATTTTGGCATTGTTCTGAAAAACATCAATTTTTGATGAATAGTGAAACTACTAAGTGGTAGGTTAAAAACTGAATTTTGCATAAAACTTAATTTTACCGCTTCTGTGAATGGAATTTCGAAAATCCGAGTGACACAGTTAATATCAAGGACTAAAATGTGGTTCAATGAGATAAAAATAATTTTTTGGTGAATAGTAACTTTTTACTATTTTTACCGCGGTTAATAGTAAATAGGGTAACTAAGGGTAAATATGATATTACTCTTACCATAACACATGTCCTAATTCTATTGTACAAGTGTAATTCGACCAAAAACAAACTTAGGAATAAAATATGACCATTTAGGCCCACTTGGATTAGATTAGGACATTTATTATTAATTTATTTAAAGAAAGGTTAAAATAGTTAAAATCAAAGTTTAATAAGTAAATCATTTTTAATATGGGGTTATACATAAGATAAATTCGACTATAAATATTCATTAGAAAGCTAAAAAGATTTCCTACATAATGGTATTTTATTTGTAAATTTTAGACATCAAATAATGTAATTAATTTATGACACAAAGATGATGCAGTAATTATCTTATTTATGAAATATTGACATAATTGATGTTATAAACACCAAAATAAATGTAATTTGAGAATTTTTATGAATTCCACTAATTTTATAGGTTACTATGATATATTAATGTTGATTTAATCAACTTGGTTCGAACATTTAATTCTGTTATGACTTTCACAAAAATCATATATCAAATAGTGTCAAAATTGACACAAAATAGTTTTTAAATCAAATATTATATTATTAATTGTTATTTTGTTCCTAAAAATCTAAGGTTCGGCCAAATTACTTAGATAAGGATATATATATTAATAATAAACAATTTGGGGTTCGTTTGGCATGTTATAGTAAGTGTATTAACCATATAGTGAAAGAAAACAAAAAGACACGGTAAAAGTAAAATTATTTAACTTAGAGTTAAATCTAATTGATAAGGTTTAAAATAAGATCCAAACATGTCTAAATTTGATTGGTTGATGATATTACAACCCTATCTCATCTAATCTTCGAATATGAGTCATTTTTGGAGGTTTTTAAGTGGGGTTAGATTTATTATAAATTAATATTTTTAAGAATTCCTAAGGTGCCCCTCTCCTCCCCTATAAAAGGACACCTCCTCCCCCTCCTCCTCACACCAATTTGAGCACTCAAGCTCGGCCAACCCCTGCCAAAATTCTTTCTCCACTTCCCTAGCAACATCCTAGAGGTTCTGGTCTTCCTCAAAGACCAATTCTAGTGCCCTAAGAGGAGGTCTCAAAGAGGCACTTCAAAGAAGAGGTAATTACCGTTACCAATTCTTTCATCTTTATTTCTTCTTCCACTTCTTCTTCTTAGGTTGTTTCATTATGAAGTAATAACATAAGTATCACTCATATACTGATATGTTTTTATAAGTATGAAACAACCCTATTTCACCATCTATCCATCCTACGGAAAAAGAAATCACCGCGCGTGCGTACGTACGGAATACCGTCTCCACGCCGTGGTGTAATCTATTTTCCACCACCACCTTACATGGATGGGTATAATGGTGTAAAGAATAACTATACATAGTTATTACAACATCATATTGATTCTGATATATTGTATAATCCACTCCAATTCAATTCAATACTTATTGAAATGATATCATCGCTCGTGCGTACGTACGGACTACCGTCTCCACGACGCGATGAGATTCATTCTCCAGGTTAACCATTTAAGAATGATTATAATGTATATATAAGAAATAATAATGAAATATATGACATTATAAAGCTACTGGATTTATGTATATATATACCTATGTATGTCATCTACTTACTTCCATTTCAGGACAATAAGGAAAGAAAAACAGCGTTGATGCGTACGTACGGACTACCGTCTCCATGAACGGTGTTTTTCATTTTATTTATCTATCTATTATATATATATATATATATATACTGAATATATATGATATATAAATCATATTTTATATTCTGGAAGTAAGTAAATCATGATATAAGTAATAATGATGTCAAGAACAACAAGTCAAAACACCTACGATAAATGAAACGATTTTACCCAAAACGCTTCTTTAACATGGAATTTACAAAAGAATGGGTAATATAATGTCATAAGTGAACCATATATGATATAATAACAATGAATATGATTCTTTAATAAGTCAATAACATGATTTAAATCATTATACAGGAGGTTCGGACACTTACAAAGCAAGTTGGACCTAAGGTAAGGGAAATATCACAATCTCATTTTTATCCGAGATTGTTTATTCGTAAGTATTTACTGGGGTGTACTTTATCATCCACATCCATGTTCCCTCAATATGTAATATTGTTTCCATCCACTTAAAATAGTTTAAATCCAATTTTACCCTTAGGTGAGTTTTTAGTAAAGAATATGAAAGGAATCTTTTGTCGTTTTTCCGTACGAGGTACTTTTTGACTTTTCCGACAAAAGTACGAAGAATGTTTTTTTTAACTTATACGACATGAATGGATTTTTAAAACATTACTTCAAAGAAGCTTCCTTTACAAGTTTTCAAGTTTATTTTTAATCAACTTCTTTTATTTAAAAGTTGTATGACATGTTATGAAAGGAAAAATGTTTTTGAAGAAGAAAGGATATTTTCCTCAAGAATTCAATTCAAGTGTTTTATCAAATTTATTTTCCATCTAAGATAATAAAGGGTTCTGTTTTTATCCCTATTATTACATTGATTTGATCATGTTGTGATGGAATTATTTTTATGAATTTTTTTATCATATATGAATTGATTTATGATGTCATGATGTTTCAAGAATCCCATTTTTGTTATATGTGTTATGCGATGATGTATGTTTTATGATTATGTGGGACACATAAGAAAGGATTCATTATAAGATGGGTGGGACCTATATCTCCCTCCAATGCATTGGGTAAAGATTTCATATCTCATGAGATAGACATGGCTGGAATGGTAGGTTATATCGATTCAGTGAAACAGGACTGAAACGAGGATTACTCGATTCAGAAAGGGACTTTGTCCACTAAGATAGTCTTGGCAATGAGTCTTGACTAACAAGAAATGATTCTCTATGATTATGTGTGTGTATGCCACAATGAGTAATGTTTTAAGTAAGGGTTTCATTTTCACTACTATGATTTATCCCATGTTATGAAATTATGCTCTCTTTTGCAGGTTAAGATTTCCAAAAATGTTATGTTCTTATGAAAATTATGTGATTGATATTTCTTTTGTTTACCCTTACTGAGCATTTGAGCTCACCCTTTTATGTTTTCTTTTCCCCAGGATATAAAGAAAGGTTTTAGGTAAAAAAAAAAGAAGATCTTTGTGGGAGATTTTGAAGATCTTTCACCAGGATTAGAAGATTACGTTCCGAGTTTCAAAAGACACTAAACTATTACGATCCTTGTGTGTATATTTTTGTTATGTATTAAGTATTCCACAAAAGTAATGTAATGTTCATGTACGTTAGGCTTCGGGTCTCTACATCATTACATCATTTTATTAGGATTAAAAATTAGTTTATAGGAAATTTCATGTGTTTTTTCTCAAAAATTTAAAATAATATTTCCTCATGTACATTCAAAATAGAATATATGTTTTTATTTATGAAAATTAAATGAATGGAATCTCTATTATTATCATACTAATATGTTATCCTAACACCCAACCTATGCCACTTTGATTTGAAGGATATAAATATTTTAGTTTCATCAATAGTTATAATTCACTCATGGAGAATATTATAATTGAAGATAGGTGTTGAAATTAGAGTCATGGTGAGATCATGTTTGGTATTTTTTTTCTATTTTAAACCATATTTATATTAGACAGTTTTGTCACACTATATTTTGGACCTTCCCCTGGTCATTTTCTCTTTACCGTAATGCTTGTCTTTTTATGATTTATTGATATTTATTAACTTTATTCACCATTTGTTTTATTTTTTTGTATATTCTTATTCAATTTTCATGATCATCTAATATATGTGAAATCTTTTCCCGAATCATGGTTGTAATTTTTTTTAATTTTAATGAAAAATTATTGGGTGGAATTATTTCATTTGTGACGAATTGGTTTCAATGAAACTAGTTTCTAGAATTTGGAAAGCAATAAATTTATTATAGTATTTACAAGGACTAGCTTGTGAACAGTTTTCCGGGGATTCTCAGATTTGTTCAAGAAAAAATATAATCATACCACATCTTTTTTTGGGGTTGGTTTGGTAGATAAGGTATCGGGATTTGAGATCTCAAGTGGTGGATGAAAAAAGAGTCTACCTAACTCTTTATATTTCTATTCCTCATGTTTCTATGGGATTTTGGGGAATGATTCGTTAATTTTATGGTTTATTTGTTTATTTATTGTTTTTTTCTATTTCTATTGGAGGTGTTTAAAATATATTCAATTTTATTATTGTAATTGTTGTTTTACATTTTTGGGTAGTGAAAAGTGAGTGGGAATAAATGTCATAATTATACTAAGAATGATCTGGAAAATAATATGAATCACTTTCACATGATTTTTTCCCATCTAATGGTGGTTTCATGGTTAGTGCATGGTTTTGGAAACTGTGTTTCCATATCCTACATAAAAACAAACCCCTATTACAAAATTTATTTCAGATTCCTTTAAACACATTGTTGCTTTTAGTATATATACTATTTATTTCAGTTGCGTTATTGTGAATGTTTATGTCAAATTAATATTATATTATTTTTTTCAATGGGATTTTGAAATTATAATTGAATTAAAATAGAGAATGTTGGTTTAGAAATTAAAAAAAATGTATTTTCAAATGGAATTGGAAATTGATGTACAATTTTTATAATTGGTAAATGTTTACTGACCTAAAAAATATATTATTTTAATATAAACCATGTAAATATTTCGATATATAAGATTTATGTTTAGATATATGTAATTATTTGATGAGAAAACATTGATTTTTATATTTTTATTTATATATTTTAATTAATGGTTCTGAATTGTTTTTTAGGGTGTTATTTCAAATTGATATTTATATATAAAAGTGATGATTTAAGAATTAGTTTTCCATATATTAATTCTTGAGTTTTATTTTTTCTATTTAATGTATGAATCTTATAAATGATCTAAATATTCATATTTATTCATATTTTCAAATTATATCTGTGATTCTTCCTATTAAAGACTCTAAAAAGACTCCTGATAATGTAGTGTATTCTATATTATTTTATATTTTTCTGATATTTGTTTATGATCATAGCCCATGACATTGATATATATAATATTTCTCCACAACAACAAGGACACGTGAATCCTAAATGTTAAGAATTTTTCTATTTTTTAGATGAATAATTCAGTAAAGGGGGAATATAATTTTTCCATCTCATTTTGATGATGATGTGACTGAGATTTTTTCCAAATCAAAATTATTTAGAATATTTTACGCATGTAATAGAGGATGAAGATGTTGAAAATGATCATGTGCCTCTTTAAATATGACTATATGGTGATGGGATGACATCTAATTAAACGTGTTGGTTCCCTATTAAGTTGAGATAACATACACTACATCATTGAAGATTTATCTATTTATTAAAGATATTAATCTAGAAAATGGTCATATAATGATCTATTTTATATCATATTTTTTTCATATTATTTGATAATGTCTTGTTGGTGGAATAATTTTATAGATATTGGTATCTGTTGTGTAAAATCTCTGTCTCTTTGGATTTTGGAGAGGGTTCCTCTATTAGTAGGAGCATGATGAGAGGGTAACATGAGTTTTAGAATCATGATAATTTAGTGAAGCCCTATTTTTTCTACATCCATCCTTGGTAATGGAATTGTTATCTACTATGCTTCTAGTGAATTCATATTGGGAATTATAAGACCTCTTTCTCGAATGTTCCAAAGACCTAACAGAATTTGGTTCTACTATGATATCATTATAATAATATGAATTTAGGTACCTATACCAGAAGGAAAAATCATTTATATTCATGATGTTAATGGTGAAATAGTACAAATTTTGGATTATTTCTTTTTCCCCCTTATTTTATTTATTACTATTTATCCTTTTGTAATGTTAGTTATTGATCTATAGAATTAGTTTTGGGAAATTTAGTAACTTATATCTATTTGGATAAAAAAATAATTTTACCTGTAGATATGTGGGATTTATTTTTATTGGATAATATTAATTGAGTCTATTTGGATATAAATTTATGTTATGTTTTATAATATATCATAATTGATACATTGATATGTCATTCTAGTTGATTCATATATGTTGGGGAGACCTGCTCTAGGTCTGAATTTTTGTATCATTAATTGAGAAGATAAGGAGTGATTAATTTTTTAATAAAATGTTATATGTGCGGTGGTTCTACCTGATGTTGGTGAAATTTAGAGAACATGATTGACTTTTCTATTTCTTTTGGTTGGATTTATTGGTTTCTCTTTATTTAACTCCAAAATTTTGAGATATTATGTAGTATAAGGTGTTATTGTGGAATGAATAGTCACATCAAGATTGTCATTTTTCCCTTATGATTTATTTATTTATTTATATTTCATATTTTCATTTAGATATATGTCCAATTTAATTAAATATTCAAAAAAATATATGTTGAATTATAGGGCTCATGGTTGGCTCATAGTTATTACTAACCACACGACGTGATCATGAGAGACATGTAATTAGTTTCAGAGGAGATTCACATAGTTTTTATAACAACTTTAGTAATGTTGATAATGTATCAATTTAATTATATATATATATGTATATAATTTTGATTTTATATCATTATAATCTTTATAAGAACATTAGTTAAATTCCCAATAAAAAAGATTTAGTTTTTTTTACTATCTTCATTTAAATGTATTATATGGTTTCATAAAAAAAATTTCATAATTCTAAAATTTTTATTTGAATAAATGAACACCATTTTTTGAAATCATCATGTAATAATTATCATTGTGTTTTTCTAAAAAAAATCCAAAATATTTTTATTCAAAAATTAATATTGAATTAATGTAATATTTATAAAACATCAATTAATATTTCAATAATATAGTAATTTAAAAGTGAAAATATTTTTTTGACATTAATGTATTATAAGACCACTTTAAATTTAAATAATATAATTAATTACATATGAATTTACATTCTAGAAAATGAAATTATAATATCATTTTGGGGAAAAAATATTTTTTTATAAAGTATTTTCATTATTCCATACCCAATTATGTAAAATATATTTCTTACATTTACTGAAATTTAGTCTTGAAAATTAGATTCCATATTTTGTATTAAGAGTTAAAATTATCAAAATAGGTCCTATAGAAACCTATTATTTTTATACATTGATATTACATAGTGATAGGTGAATATTCAATATATTTTAAAATTAAATTTCCATGGACCATAATGATTTAGTGTAGTTAGACACTAAATACATAATAATATTATTTAATTAATTACATTCAAAAAATACAACAATGATATTCTAATATATTACTCTTTTTAGACATTTCATGCATTAAAATATACTTCATATCCAAGAAACAATTAACAAAGGATGAGCATTGGAGCTCTATAAGGATAAAAAGGGAGTTATCAATGATCACATAAACATAACATGAATGTAAGGGTTTGAAAATAGGAGAATAAAATTTAAAAATAATACACTATATATCATAGATCATAAAATTTAATCATGAAACAAATCATGGATGTTCATAAGATATGAATCATAAATGAATAATTGAACATGGTCCATCATAGAACAACATATGTATAAAAAATATGTTCATGTCATAAAAATAATCATTGAATTTTTTTCCAAATTAATAGTTCTCTTTCAAGAACATTATAATATATTAGGTTCACTCCCCATTTGTTCATATCCTTTTTCACAGTCTTTCTATTGAATATCATAGTTGATAGGTTACCTTATTTAATAATTATTAATCCCCATTATTGTATTTTTTGTCTCATTAGATATCCATATTTAATATATTCATTATATGGATATATAATTCATATCACACTAATCCCATAATCATAATAATTTATCATGTTTTCAATTAGATCATAAAACATTCATCATATTTCTTATACCCTGGAAAAGAAACCAGTTATAAAAAAAATTCCACTATTCATCTGAGAAAAACCTATGGAAAATATTTGGTTTTCATAAAAATATAATAATAATAATAATAAATCATATAGATAAATAATCTGTATGGTATTTAGGCATGATATTCCTATTAAATCATAAGTAACATCAAATGATGATATCATTAATAAAACTTCCGGGAAAATATCACATCGATGGTCTAATGAGGATAATACCCAATTCAATTTTGAATCGCTACATTAAAATAAAAAAAATAAAGTAAATTATAGAAAAATTATATTTGAATATTAATTTTGATAGTTCCAAATTAAACATCATTGTAATGATTGTTTGTGAATATAAAAAATATCATTCATTCCAAAATCATTAAAATAAATATTATGTTCATAAATTTGTTTAGAAAATAACTTATAAATAAAATTTTACGAATATTATATTTAAAAATTTACTAAAAAACACATGGGTAAAATATTATTTAAAAAAATTAATCTTATTTAAAAAATCATTATGAAATTTTTTATAAAACATGTATGTAGAGGGATAAAATTTTTACTCGAAGATGAGAAAATGGGTTTGTGTTTATTAAATAATGTTTCTAAACCATTTTCAATACCAATGAAAGATAACTTGTACCAAAACATAAAAATTCTAGATGTATACATAAGGGAATAAAATTCTTGATATTCGAATCCTAAAAATTCATCAATTAAAACATAATCTTAAAGAAATTAGTAAAAATTAGATTGTAACATAATTCTCATACAACAATTTTAAATTAAATATAAAAACATAATGATAGAGGGAAAACTAGATGGATACATAAATAAAATTAATATTTCATAAAATTATAATAAAATTCATTCATTTTTAGTATAAACACCACATAAAATAAACAATATATGAACATGGTGTGAAGCTCAAGGAAATAAAATAGAGATTTAAATCTCGTACCCCAAGTTGGACTTGATTTAAAAGTACACTAACAACCATTATAATAAATTTAGTTTTATTTTTATTAGGTAATATAACAATTTATGTACTTATCATATAATATATGATATACATATATTATTTCAATATTTATTTATTTTATTTTTTATTAAAATATTTGTTTATGGGTGTTAACTACTTTACTTTTAATGGATTTTTATGTTATATTACTCTAGTTCTTATATTATATACAGGTTTACATCATCTCTATAGTGTTATATATTATATAAATTTCAGATATATTCATTATATTCATATTTTTAATCATCCATAAATTTTGGATATAGAAAAATTATTTACACCATTCAAAGAGACCGAATATCGAACGTATGCGTGATCATTATATTAATATAATAATGAAAAGAAATAAAGAATGGTATAAATTATTTTAGAATTCCAGAAACATAATAATATTATATATATGTATGCATATATTATATATGTCATTAATAATATCCAAATAAAATGAAAATGAAAAAAAATCACATCGCATTGATGATGATATATTCCTCGAGTAAGCAAGAGTGTCATTATCATATTCTAATAGATTGAAAGGTAAGAAGATAAAAAAAATATTATACATTAACAAGAATAACTATTTCATAAATAACTCATATAAAATTTAAACCCATCAAAAAACCATCAATGAAATATGGTGATGGAAAATTAATTGTATTGCTTAATGGAGTTCGTAGTATCCATAAACGCAAAATTGATAATTTCATATATAATTTTATAGAAATTAGTTAGAATAATTATAAATCCTTATTCCTAGTAATATATTTATATTTCTATGATATTGATATTAAAATTTTATTATTAATACAAAAAATATCTAGAGTTATAAATTGCAATAATTTGAAGTAGGCCAGGTAGTATGATTACAACCTCTTTGGTAGGCCTCCATTAGATCCCCTATTAAGGAACCTTGGAATTGAATTCTTAGAATAAAATAATCTCTAACTCTTGTATAGGGAATTTTAAAATATAATTTCATTTTTTTGGGCGATATATATGGCTCAGTGTTCTATAAAGGAGAGAATGTACGTTTTCACTTTTATGATTGGGGAAAAGGACAAACATGGAATGTATAAAGATCATAAAAAATAATGTCATACCCAAAAGAAATTATTCCAAATAAATATATATTTTAATTTTTTACTTTATTAAGATTGTGTATTCCAATAAAATGGTTTTTAGACTAGTTTAATTATAAATTAAAAATGCATCTCTTGGTTTAACACCTTGGTAAAAGTATTTTGATCTTAACCATGATAAAGACATATTAAAGGTTAAAAGAATATAATTTTATATATATGATGAAAATTTTATAAAAATTGATATATTTTTTATTATCATAACATTCTCATCCTACCTTTCATAAGTTCAATCTGGTTATAGTTTTTAAATAATTTAAAATGAAATTATTTTTATAAAAAGTCATTAATGTAATTTTTGATACTATTTATTTAATTTGACAATAAACACATATATATAAAAATGAGAATATAATGTAAAAACATTAATAATAAATAATGAATTATTACTGATAGGAAAATACTTTTGACACTATAAACAACTAAAAATATTACTTATGTTGTTTTCAAAATAAATAACTTTGATTATTCTACTCCTCCAACAAAAAGTGGTCTTGTATAAGTGTTTATGGAAGATATATAATCATTAAAAATTATAAATTATTTACAATAATGATATTAAATTTATTATACTAAAAATAAAATTTAACATTTTTTCAAAACTAATTTGTATCCATATCAGATAAAATAATATATATTTCAAAATCAACACAGTGACACTTTGTAGGTTTGTTTACCTAAATTATTATATAGGTAATAATAAAAGGATAGTATAAAGGTATTATTTTTCATTGTTTGGATTATTATAGATGAAATAAATGTGTCTAGTTGTATATATAAAATCATTATTTTATATTAAGACCTTATACTATTTTATTATCCATGTTTGACCCATTTTACCCTCCCTAGGATAACGAATATTTACCATTACAACTATTCATTCTGAACTAAATAAAAGGATACAATTAACCAAATATGAAAATACAAATTTAAAAAAATTCCTACCTTTTTCAAGATTAAATATCTATAAATAAAAGAAATTATTTATAATACAAATTTATAAAACATAATAGAAACCAATTTTTAAAAGTCCATTTCTTGAAGAATAAAAATAATCTTTAGACAAATAATGAAAAATAAAAATTAAAATAATGATAATTGCATTATTATTTATAAAATGAAAAATATTTCACATTAATAAAAAATATGAAATATAATGGGACATTTATTTTACATTACATAAAGAAAATCAATGTCTGTATTTGATAGATAAGTATTATTCATTATTAATTGAAAAAATCAACCATTGTAGAAAGTTCCAAAAAAAATACCTGAAGTGGAGATATATATTTTCATTTTAAAAAATAATTTTATAAAATATAATTTATTTAATTATATGTAATTAGTAATAATTATTATTCATAAAATAAAATATATATTTCTGTTGAAAAAACTCATTTTAAGGCCTAAAATGTCTTCAATATGAAATATGTTATTATTTATTAAAAATTAATCAAAAAAGTTATATTTTTCAGGAACATTAAATTTTTATTTCAGAATTTTATTACTCATACTAATACCCCCCAATTCAATGGAATTGGTATAATATTTAAAATTTAATAAAAAAATTATAATATATCTTAATTCTCATAAATCATGATTTTTTCATGTTAAGAATGATATCGAGATTCTTATTTTTTTAATCTATTTTTTTATGGTACATTTACACTCCCTTAAACAAATTCCCCCTATATTTTATCTTATTAAATAAATAAATATTTTTTAAAAATACTTTTGAGGAAAACCCATATCGTACAGAGGGATAAAAAATTTTCATTTAAAATTTGGATGTTATATAGATTAAGGATACAATAATTAACACATAATTTGGTATCTGAGTAAGTATAACATTAATAGAAGTTACTAATTTGAAATAGAGAAGAAAACAACCAAACACTTAAAAATAGTGGGAAATATATAACATGGTCAATAAGATGTTAAATACCACCAAACTATAAATTTATCAGTAGTGAAAAGACAATCCATTCATCCAAAATGGTGATAATACAACAAAATTTTTATATTTTGATCCTTTTAAAGATGTTTAGGTATTCATTAAATATCAAGATAGTGAAAATTTAATATATACATAAATAATAATTTAATCATTTTTTTATGATTTAATCAATTCTCACTTCATCTCTTACTCAAATAAAAAAATATTAAAAATGATTTTTGTCATGGCTAAACCATAGAAATTTACTTTCAATAGATCCTAATATCCATAAATAATAATAATTAATCCCTCCAGTCTCTACATATTTACCAAAACCATAATAATTAATGTAGTTTTTCCACATGGACAAATAATTTTTTGATTTTTAATAAAAACCCCAGTGTTCAAATTAAACAATTCCATATGTAGATAACCTTAAAACCCGTCAAAAATTTCCCTTACCAAATTTAAATTCGAATAATTTATAATGGGAAATAAATTTAAAAATACACTTAACATTAAAAACTCAATCATCATAAAGTATCTCTTTATGTCACATACCCAATATGACAATACCGTTTTCATATATTCTCCTAAAAAAATTTAATAACCTAGAACACCATAAAACATAAATGAAACAAAAAATTCAAGATGAAAAAAATTAAATATATTATTATTCCTCAAATAAATAAATAAAATTTATGGATCTATATATATACAAAAATTTAGGAAACCTTATAAAATAAATCATAACCCAGTTTTTCATCAAATCACTAATCAGCTCCACGCTCACCAATAATATCCCATATATTTTATCAATATCAATAAACTATTTATATTAACTAAAAATATTATCTCAACATTGGGAATGTGTTGAGGGTTATTTATATCTCAATAATGTATTTTCTATAAAATATTTCATCATTACACTGAATAAATATCCATGGTTATGAGTCCCATTAACCATATGATTTCAAATCCTTAATTAACTACTAATGAAGAATAATTCATAGTTGATTCATGATTAACATAAATAGAATATCATTGATATAAAACTTCTACAATTTAATTCTAAAATATGAATACATAAAAACTTCAATTACCCCCCTTTAGTTATTGGAATAATGAATTCCCTTCCATGGTCTAGATGTTAGTTCTTGTATTAAGGAATTTACTATAATAATTCCAATATTACCTACACACAATACATTTACATATATGAAAAAAAATTGGATGAACTTTTTATCCCTCCATGATACTCTTAAATTTTTAATTTGATATTACTCAATATATTTAATTCTATTAAACACAAGAAACATTTCTCCATTTCCATGACACATTTCTCTATGTGATTCTTCCCATATTCTCATCTTATTAGAAGCTAAATCATCTTATATCCATAATATTCAGGAAACTACATTTTTATATTAATAGGTCATTCATGAAACTCACCCAAATTCATATTGTAAGTAATTAATATAGATAACTAATTAGTAATAATATATTTGTTTTTAATTCCTAGTCAAGTTATAATTAGAGTTCAGTGAGGAAAATCATTCCATTATTTTTCAATTCATTCTATAACATACTTCCTTCTAGTTTCCTCCATTGAATAAAACATAAAAACATTGTATGAGAGACAATAACCATATTGGAAACCCCCATGATCATGAAAATTATTTATAGTATGTCTAAATCATGACACATTATTTTCAATCTATGACACATTAGGATAGACCTAGTCCCGTCATGGTAATCATCAATTCTTATATTTTATAAAATTTTTTTAATAAAACTATGTTTTAAACCAGGGAATATCCTCGAGGACTATAATCCCATATCCATTAGATGTACAAACTCTATGTTCAATATAATGATGTATGGTATACACTTGAAAAAAATAGTGTAATTTCTATTATACTTATCTGTGAAAAATCTATTCCCACTATTATGATCTATAAAAGGATTTATGGTTAGGGAATCCCCATAATCACTTCCTTAATAAAACATTTGGATATTACCTGATAAATATTTTTAACCCTTTTATTTTCATTAATGTTACATAATAAAAATATATAAATATTTACTATATAATCCAATGAAACCAACTATAGTGACCCATAATTTTCATACAATGATATTACTATGTAATAGATGAATATTAAATATATTTTCAAATACATGCCCAATAACCATAATGGGTAGTGGTCTTTGCAGGACAGATACATTAAAATTAAATTTCATTAAATATCTTTAACATCACCCAAAATGATCTTCCAAAATATTAAATTTCTTTTAAAAATCCCTACCAAAAACATTTCTTCTATTCTTGGGGAAAATAAAACCTAGTAAAGAGAGATCTCAGATGATCAGAAATGGAATAAAATAGATATATGAATGATCACATAAAAATTTCATGATCATAATTGTATGATAACTTGTTATTAACATTTCAAAATCTAGACATATAATATTATAGATAATAATATAGAATCATGGAATACTAAATAGTAGTTCAAGAGACATGAATAAAAAAGGTATTAATGAAGATCAACTAGAAGAGAATAAAATTTACATAAGACATAATCATTCGTAATACGCATAAAAAAGAAAATAATTTCCTTAGTCAAGTATCACTTATATGAAATTCATAGTGTATTGGTTTAACTCTCTATACCATTACATCATTAGTCAAGAATAACTCCCACGAATATCAGAGGTTATGTAGTTTCTAAATGAACTGATTTTGGTCTCCATTCATGTCTTTATTATCTTATGATATTTTAATAATTATACAATGAATTGATGGGATATATAATTCCAGGAACAATAATCATATTATCACAATCCATTAATAATTTTTTAACAAAAACATAATACATTCATTATATGTAAAATGTTGTGAAAAATAAGCATCATCAATAACATTTCAATATTTCATCATATAATAGACAATGAAATATAAACATGTATCATAATTATCTTATCATCAAAATCATTACATATCTAAAATAATAATAATGATTTACTCCTTTAATCATATCCCTATTAAAGAATCATTACAATTAATATATGATAAAATAAATAGATATTCCTTTTAAAGTTTACATTGAATGTTTATTTTGTAAAATACATTTATCATTTTGGAATTAATTCGATTAAATAAATAATTATTTAATCATATTATAGAAAAAAAATTAATTGAAAAAACAACAAATTATTACAATGTAATCTATAATGATGTCTGTGATCCTGGTCGAAGGAAATTGTTGTTGTGATGTAATTGTTGAAACAACAATTCTATTCACCCATTATTTAAAAAAATATTGAATGTAGAAATTAACCGAAGATTATTCACAAAAAATTAAAATTATTTCTTGTGTAAAAATGATATTATATAATTATTGGATAATAGTAAAAAACAATCAATAATTTGTTTTAGAAAACATTAGTATTGATAAAAATGTTTTTCTGTCCATTAGTGGAGAAAAAATGTTTGTTTTTATAAAAAATGTTATATACATTATTTTGGCTACCAAAGTGAGTAAAATTGTACTAAAACTTGAAAATTAATAGATTATACAATTTATAAGAAAATACATGATAATATTAAGATTTATATCCCTAAATTTCATCTTTACAATCATAATCACAAACAATATTGATAATAAGTGATATTGTGACATAAATCAAGCTCCACATTGGTAAAGATTAAATTAAAAAATAATTAAAGGGATAAACCTCTATGGATATTTAAATACCCATAATTTTCGTGAAATGAATTATAAAATAAATTGATGGGTATTATATAAACTCTATTAATTTAAAAAGGTATAATGTGGCATGTGAATTGATAAAACTAATGTGAGAAAAAAATTTGTTCACCCATGTTTGACTTGCATCAAAAACTAAACTGCATTAAAATAAATATAAATTTATTATAATATAAAAATTAATCATTAAAAAAATATAATATCATATATGATGCATTTTTATCATTTCTCAACTTATTTAATAATAATACATTATTATATTCATAGTTTGTGGTTGTTAACTATTTCTGTTTTCATAGAATATTTGGTCCTACAGATCATATCCATGTGAAAGGATCCTATTTACCTAATCAATATAAATATTTTTTTTATATAAATCTAAAATATATTCATTATATAATGAAATAAAATTATCTATAAAATATAGATAATGAAATATGATTTACAATGATCACGGAGACGGTATATTGTACGTACACTTGAAAAATATATTTATTTTATAATGAGAAGAAAGAAATATATTTAAATAGAATTATCTAATTAAAAAATCATAATTAATAAATAATTAACATATATTTAAATATATTTTTCCTTATTACCATCCAATTTAAAAAGGAAAAAATCAAATCCAATAGCTTTATTGTGGTGGTAGTCTACATGTTTTCACTATCGATGTAACCATATTCCAACCTATAATAAGAGTTAAATGTATATATGATATAATATTTCTATAAGTATAAGCATTAAAAAATCAAATATATCATTTGTAATACCATCATAATATGAATCCTGGAAAAATGGATATTAAAAATTAATTGCATCCCTACATGGAGGCGTTGTTTTCTACCTATGAAAGTGTGATATGTTCGCCTACCATTTGGTGGAATATAGGGTTAAAATAGTTATTACATAATAAAAATATCCTATAATTAGATTTCATATAATTAAATTATAATTTTATTGTGAATACAATTTATTTATAATATGTTTATTATGAAATAATTTGAAAGAGTTCAGATATAATTATTACCTTTACTTTGGTTGGCCTCCATCAGATCATTTCATAAAGACCCGTAAAATAGTAATATAAGAAAAAATACTCTAATTTAGGTATAATAATGTTTAAAAAATAATAATGTAGGTTTGTGATTTTCTATATGGATCAAAATAATATAATGATGATAAAGACGAGGTGTCCTTTTACATGTTCGAGAGCGGACATTCTTATAATATCTCAAATGATTAAAATGAAATTATGTCATACTTAAGTAAAATTATTCGAAATGGAAATATATTCCATGTTTCGATACTATTATTTCAAAATATTAAAATTACATCATATTTATTTATGTTTAATAGGAAATAATTCATTTATATATTTATTAACACCCCTATAAACACATTTTAACAATATCCATTTTAATGATTTTTCAATTTTAAAGCATGATAATTTATGTTATATGGTAGAAAATTTCATATAGATGACCTAGGGGAGAAAATTTAGATCATTTATCAAATTAAGTGTCATATTTTAATATTTTTAGGTTTTAAAAAAATTTAATAAAACATTATTTTTCATATACTATTAATAATATCATTTTTGATACTATTTATTTAATTTTACATTTAATAGATAAAAACAACAATGTAAATAAAATATAATCACATTAAACATATATTATAAATTCATATTAACATTAAAAAAATTTAATCGTGATTCATTCTATAATATTTTTATTTATTTCAATGAAACTTTTATCCTTTGATTATTCTACTATTTGCACAAGCATTGTGTCAGTGTTGAATGAGAATTTAATGAAATTTCTTAATCCCTAAAAATTATAAAAAAATTACCATTATGATAATAATTTTATTAATATAACAATTAAATTTAATATTTTTCAAAAAATAACATATTTTTATACCTTTGATAATAGATAATGGATATTTAAAATTAAGATAGTGAAATTTTTTATTTTCCCTTACCTAAAATACCATACTTCTCATAATCAATGCTAAATTGGAAAATATCATATATTAGAAGATATGATTAATATGGATGATATATAATTATAAAATGAAATATAGGATATTTTTTATTCTCATTTTAGACCTTTTCACAATGTTTTAACAATATTTTACACATTTTACCCATACTGAGTTTATAAATATTTACCATGGTTACAATTCCTAACTGATATAAATAAAAAAATATTAAAAAATTATAAACTCATGATTCCAAATATTGTATCAATTTTTTAAGATTAAATATTTAGAATTATAAAATATTATTTTTAATATAAACACGTAAAACTAAAGCGAAAATATTTTTTTATAAAAACGTGTTTTTAATCTAAAAAATTAATTTATATGAAAATCATGAATATTTATGACAAATATTGAATTATTTAGTTTATATTAAATCTGAAAAATTATATTTCAATTTATTTTCACAGTAGTAATATATTGGGACTTTTAAATTTTTATATTTCATTATATTAAATGAATATATTTTTTTAAAAAATATTTCTTTCAATATTATTTGAAAAATCAAAATTTTAGAAAAATCACATAATTTATCCAAAAATTAATTTTTTGTATTATTATTTGAAAAATTTATTCAAATTTTATAAAATAAAATTTCTAAATGTGGAAAAATTTATTAACTATTTCTACTAAGAAAATTTTATAAAAATATCCTTAGAATAAAATGTATTATTGAAGAATAAGTTATATCCCTAAAAAGGTGTGCTTATTTATTAATAATTAATAAATATTTTTTTTACTTGGACCAATATATGTCACAACCGGGTCCCGGTGACAGCACAGACACCCCGCCTTAACATGGTCGTCGGGTCTTGTCCCACCTAGTACCACCAGTTGCCCCGCAGATATGTGGGGCCCACCCAAGGGTCCACCCACATGCCTGAATGGGTCATATGACTAAAAATAGTCCCCACAGTCCAACACATTTTCTTTCTAGTGTGTTTTTTCCTCACTCACAGACACCCTGGGAAACTTTCCAAAAGGTCACCCATCCTGATCACTAATCCAGGCCAAGAACACTTAACTATGGAGTTCTTATTAGATAGGATCCTGAAAAAGAAGTTGCACCTTGTTGACATGAATCATATCATTTAGTCATTTATCACTTTATCATTTGGGGGAGTTATAATCACTCCCCCTTTAGAGCACAACATCCTAATTGTGGGCCATATATCTCAACCGAGGCAGTGCACCACACATATGGCTGGGTACCACCTCTGATACCAAATGGGACAACCGGGTCCCGGTGACAGCACAGACACCCCACCTTAACATGGAGGTCGGGTCCTGTCCCACCTGGTTCCACATGTTGCCCCGCAGACACGTGGGGCCCACCCAAGGGTCCACCAACATGCCTGAACGGGTCATCTAAATAATGATAGTCCCCACGGGCCAATACATGTCCTTTCTAGTGTGTTTTTTCCTCACTCAGACACACCCTGGGAAACTTCCCAGAAGGTCACCCATTCAGATCACTACACCCGGCCAAACACGCTTAACTATGGAGTTCTAATAAGACATTCTTCTAAAAAAAGAAGTTGCACCATGTTGACATGATTCATATCGTTTAGTTATTTAACCATTTATCATTTGGGGTGTTACAATAACCAAAACACAACCCTATGAAATACTTTGAAATTTTACGAGTCTGTGGCATCTGATGGCACTAGATTCTGAGGCCCGGTGTCCCCAAAATCAATTTCGAAAGTTTAGCTTGGGTATGTTCAGTAAAAGAACGAGTGTGTTTTTCTATCGATTGAAACGATGCTCAGAATTGTAATCTGAGGGAAACAAAAAAAATCACAATGCCGATAATTTCTTAAGGGTACGTTTACCGTAGTTGCGTTTGCACGGGAGGAGAAGCTAAAATTTGTGGATTAAATGTGAAGTGAATAAAATTGTGGGACAATTTTATTCATATATCTAAGGTGGTTATATACTACATGGGGGAGTTGAGGTGGGACCCAAAATCTCTTATCTACCCATGTGAGGATAATTGTGAGGTGGGGCCCACATGAGTCCAAACCCTTCACATTCCCTAACTTCTAAAACCCTTTTAACTCCCATGTTAATTACATGGAAACTCCCTTTTAAATTTTGTAACCTTTCCACTTCCACACTTAAATTCATGCCAACAATCACCTTAATTAATTAATTGAAACTCATTCATTAATTAATTCAGTGTTTGAAATTTTTATTTCTAATGCATGGCATGATTAAATAAAATAAGGAGAAGCCTTATTTTATTTTTGATTGGCTTGTTGTGTTGAGATTTTTGGGAGAGAGCTCTTGAGTTTCGAAGAACGCTTCATCTCATTTGTTGAAAAACGCCAACTCCCCGACGAAGAACATCGACTCGGCGACCCCGAATTCTCCATCCCCTTCTTCCTCCGTGACAAGAGAGGAGACAGCGACACAGTATTTCACAAACGACATCTCGCCCTATAATCTTCTCTCCGTAAAAAAAGGGGAGACACTGCTTCCTCCTTGGGCACACTCCTTCGTCGCTTATGGAACCTCAACCCACGACGTCATCTTCCGTGACGCCCGACGTTCGATATCGTTTGTTGAGATAGGGTTTTGTTTTTATTAGATCAATGTCCAATATTATTTCTTTCTTGTTTTGTTCTCTTTAACTACCTGCTACCAAACTAATGCGGAAATATTGGGCCAAACTATCATGGTCTGAATCCTCCTCCAATATTATAATTGTTGGTGTTTCTTCGTGTTCTTCATGGGTGATGAACAAAGGATCGTTAAGATTTCATTAAGTGATGAAACGATCCCAAAATTAAAGACTCAACATCACAGAAACCTAGCGGAGGTGCGACGACGATAGCGGGCAATAGTTTGGACCGGAATGGGATGGACTGTTCCTCGACTGTTCTTCGATCAGGAATTCATAACGTGTTTTCAGAGCCGATCGGAAGCCCGAAAACACTGGAATCGACTTCAGGACATTGGGGCGACCTAGATTCTGAAGATTCATGACGAAAAAACCATCAGAATGAAGAACCGACAACAAGGGAGGCGGGCTGGCCAGAGGTGTTGTTTCTGGATAATTCCAGACTACACGGCGTGTACTCCTGGAGAACACACCGTTTAGTGCGGGTATTCTATGGCTAGGGTTTCAGATGTCAGACGTCTAACAAACGGAATGTGACCTCTATCACACGGCGTGTACTTGTCACACAACAAGGAGGTGGCAGCTACGCGAGACTCGGCATGTAACCCGAAGATAAACGGACACAGTGTGTAGTACGCGTGCATGTACTCTACCACAAAGCCAGACATGGCCAATGGTACAGGCTAAGAAGTGTTTCAACTACACTGGTTAGAGAACACAGGTTGAGGCCGTGTATGGGAACATGGCCAGCGTTCACAGAGCCGACCCCAGATGTTTGGACAAAGCGTGTAACCATACAACATGCCGTGTACATACTTTTTACATGAACATCCCTTCGACATGGGTTGTGGTACACAGGAAGTACCTGAGGTCTGAGTACACGGCGTGTAATTATACCAACATGCTATGTACTTTTTGGAAAATGGATTGGTTATCTTATACTCCGTGTCTTGGACACGTTTTGTTTGGTTTAGCCTCCTATGAAATGGAGAAACTTCAGGATACAACAACTCTGAGCTTCAGGATAGATGATATATCAACCCCCATGGCTCGAGGAGCTGATCCCCCTGGAATCAAGCATGTTGTGTGCGGGAACCCTAGAGATGGCTATGACTACGATGACTATCATGTTGGGATCCTCCCTGGGATCGACGATGATGATGATGGGACTTGGATCCTCCATGGGTTCGGCAGCGATGACGACTGTACTTGTATCCTACGTGGGTTCTGCAATGATGGTTACTGTACTTGGATTCTACCTGGGTTCGATAGCTATGACATATGTACAATGATCATATCTGGAATCAGCAGAGGAGATGATTCAGATGCTACATATAATCGTCTCCTCCCATATTTATGAGTACTTTACCTATGTGAGCTGAGTCTTGACTTGAAATCAATACCAATGGTATGATTGACTTCTTTCCTTTGTGGACTGGGTTGTGAATTCCTGTGTGGACAGGGTTGTGCTTTCCTGTGTGGACAGGGTTGTGCTTGGGCTCGAGGGTTGGAGGCAAACTATAATTGATGACTTAGGTATATGTATGGGAATATACCTATGTAGAGTTTGTTGATACTTTTTTATTGTATCTTTTCTTTTGGGTTTATCTTTCATGGATTCTGGGAGACCATCAGAGGTCTCGGGGTCCCTACTGAGTAACATATACTCACCCCTTCACGGGCAATGCGCGCACTACGTTGTGTTGGATGTAGATGACGGAAAACACTGATTGAGGTGGAGGATTGTGGAGCTAGACGATACTGGGAGGTGGACCACTAGACGAGACGTACACTGAATGGACAACTGGACCCGGGAGCTGAGGAGACCGTCTGTACCCACCCTTCAGGTGGGATATCCGGAGGATGACATAGTGGTTTCCACTTTACCTTAATACTATTGTACTTTCATTCTCAGTTGTACTATACTTTCAATTGGGTTTGTATACTGGCCCATTTACTTTTCATCACGTACTTTTGTACTCACTTTTTACTTAGAGATTTCTTCATTTTTGTACTCTGTTGTGTATGTTTACTTCTATAAAGTCAATGCCTTCCCTTTTTATTGGGATTTACGCCTTTGGTGCTAGTTTCCAGCCTCTAGCCTATGGATGGCGGGCTTAGGGTAGTCATGGCACGGGCCCCGATGGCAGGTCATGAAAAATTGGTATCAGAGGAGTCGGTTCTACCGCAGAACTCAAGACTCTAATAATTTCTTCTCTATGAAGAAATATTTTTAAGAGTATGGAGTTTGGCTTTCAGTCCAGGGAGTCTAGTGTTGGTGTGGTTGACGACGTATCCATACACCAAGAGCCTAACTTATGATTTCCGACATAGTGCTCAAAAACACATATTGCATGTCTGTTTCAAATGTTTTCATTGGGATTACTTTGTGTCAGCTCACAAGGTATACTGTTTGACCGTGGTGCACTTGTTTCTTTTCAAGATGACCTCATGAAGCTATCCAGCTAGGGTTCCTATTTACATGCGAGATGGCAGCCCACCGATCGAAGAGACCTAGGTGTAGGGCCCCATTACAGCAGAGGCATTGGCGGTACATCTGCCCGCTGGGCCACTGATACCACCAGCCCCAGCAGTGGTGAGTGCACGCCGCCTGAGTGCTGTACACGAGTTTTAGAAACAGAGGCAGCCCTAGTTCCATGGAGAGTCAAACCTTCATTATGTAAAGGATTGGATGGAGGCTATCGTTCGAGTCTTCATATTGGTAGGGAAACCAACTGACCTTTTGGTGATCCTTGCGGCAAGTCACCTGCACACAGCAGCAGGTAGATGGTGGAGCCTTATGCTCCAGGTGGACGACAAGGCATCACTACATTGGATGGAATTCAAGAGCCTCTTACGCACGGAGTTTGTTCCAACCACCCTACATGTGGTGTGTAACCAGGGGTTACTACAGCTGCGGCAGGGCAGCATGAGAGTAGCCCAGTACATAGCGAGATTTACCAACCACTCGCGCTACTCCACAGACATGGTACGGGACCCATTCTTCCGGGCCCGGGCCTTCGAGTCGGGACTGAGGCATGAGATCAGGGCTTCGATTATAACCCTCAGCATTCCGACACATGTAGGAGTATTGGAGAAATATCTTCTTGTAGAGAGATTTCTTTCTGAGCCTATGCCAGCAGCGAGGCCTACCGCAGGATGACACGTAGTGGAGTCTTCAGCAGCCGGAAGTAGACCGATGTCGTAGAGGTCCAAGTAGACCAATCCATCAGGTGGGCCACCTCAGGATACTAGTTCGGATGTGTGGGGCAAAAGGAGTATATCCAGTCATACGAGATGATGGAAGTGATATGCATGAAGTGGGCATGGTGACATGGCTTGTGACTGCCCGACCTGCCATGCAGAGAAGCAGCGTACGGTTGAGGGACCACCCATGCAGAGGCAGAGGTTCGACCGTGGCGATCCACAGGGAGCAGGCAGATGAGGAGGAGGAGATGGCTGAGCAGCAAGTGGTGGACGATGCTTCGAGGCTCTACCACCAACACCACCAGGAGTTCCACCCCAACCACAGGGAGCTGGCTGACAGAGGCAGGCTCATCTCTAGGTAGTGGAGGCATACAACCACATCGCACCTAAGATGATTCAAGGTACTATTTGTGTCTACTCCACCCTTGTGTAAGTTCTTATAAACATAGGAGTGAGTCATTCTTTTATTGCCGCTACCCTTTTTCGGAGCTTAGAGATTCCGACGGAGCCATTTGATCTATCCTTACGACTAGAGAATCCTATGGGAGCATACTCGACGATTACGCACCGGTGTCGGTAGTGTGAGCATACTCTAGGAGGCAAGAGCTTCTGTTGGGATCTTCTTGTAGAGGCGTCGAGGGCCTACAACGCCATCTTGTGTATGGACTAGTTATCTACCATACATTCCCAGATATACTGTATTAGGTGCAATGTGCGTTTTGTCCGCACAAATGGGAGTTGGTTCACCTTCACTGGTGAGAAGGGAGCCTTTCCGGCATTGGATTAAGTTACATAGAGGAGAGGGTATCCGATCACACATAAGTTGGCTAGTCTCATCCTCAGAGCAGTTGATTTGTGGAGTCCAGGTTTTCTTATTTTGGTGGATATGTATGTAGAAGTTTTCCCTAATGACGTTCCAGGACTACCTCCTTGAAGATATGTGGACTTCTACATTGACCAGTACCCTAGGAAAACACCTATATCTACTCCAGCATATCGGATGGATCCCGCTGAGCTTCGTGAGATGCAGGTACAGCTGGAGGACTTACAGGGAAAGGGATTCATCCGACACAGTGTTTCACCCTTGGCTTCTCTGATTTTATTCTCCAAGAAGGTGGATGGGATCTTACGACTATGTGTGGACTACCATCACCTGAATCATGTGACTTTAAAGAACAATTACCCACTCCCGAGGATTGATGGCCTCTTTGATCATCTCAAGGGACAACAATGGTTCTCGAAGATAGACCTCAGGTCAGGCTATCATCAGCTCAGAGTTCGAGATGAGGATGTGTAGAAGACGACCTTCAGGTGTCGGTATAGCCACTACGAGTTCTTGGTTATGCCCTTCGGTATAACCAATGCACCAGCAGTGTTCATGAGTCTCATGAACAGGATCTTCCAGCCATACCTCGATCATTTTGTCATAGTCTTCATCAATGACATATTAATTTACTCGACTACTGAGGAGGAGCACGCCTACCATTTGTGGGTTGTAGTAGATACACTCTGAGATCACTAGCTTTATGGTAAGATATAGAAGTGCCCGTTCTGGATTCGAGAGGTTCACTTCTTGAGGAACGTCATCTCGGAGGTGGGATTTGCGGTGGATCCTGTGAAGATCGAGGAAGTACTTACTTGGGAGCCACCCAGGAGTGTGACCAAGGTGCGGAGTTTCCTAGGTCAAGTTGGGTACTATCGTGGATTTCTACCAGACTTTTCCAGAGTTGCAGCACCACTTTCAGCATTGTCAAAAAGGGGGAAACCCATCATGTGGTCAGATAGAAGTTAGAAGAGTTTCCAGGAGCTAAGATAGAGATTGACCAGTTCACCCATCTTGAGGATGTCGGAGGAGGGCATAGGGTATGTAGTTTAATAAGATGCATCAGGAACCAGGCTCAGGTGTGTCTTGATGAAGGAGCGGTCAGTGACGCATATGTTTCATGACAATTGAGGTAGCATGAGTAGAAATACGCTACCCATGACCTGGAGTTAGCGGTAATGGTGTTCACCTTGAAGATGTGGTGGCACTATCTGATGGGCGACTACTTTACAGTCTACTCTGGCCACCAGTGTCTCGGGTACATCTTCTTGTAGAAGTACATGAACTTGAGACAGTGGTGATGGATCAAGTTCCTCCAGGACTATGACTTTGAGATAGTATATACTCCTGGGAAGGTGACCGTTGTGGATGATGCTCTCAGTAAGAGGTCAGGTATTCAGCTACTTGGATAGGCGACGGAGTAGTTAGTGGCTTTGCAGATATCCTTCATAGATAGAGATGGGGGAGCCTTCCTACAATCGCTTGTAGTCACTCCTCCAATACTTCAGCGGTTCAGAGAGGCACAATGTGGGGATGTTGACTATGAGATGTGACATGCTCATATTTCCACAGGGTGGGCGCATGATGGATTTTCTGAAGGAGCAGAGAATGTCATCCACTTTAGGGGACGTACCATGGTACCAGTTTCACTATAGTAGGAAGTACTAATGGAGTTTCACACTTCCTCTCTAGTGGTACATCCAAGAGTGGAGAAGATATACCAGGACCTCAGAAGATATCATTGATGGAAATGTATGAAGAAGGTTGTACCAGAGTTCGTATCACAATGCCTCGCTTTCTAGTAGGTGAAGGAAGAGAACCAGGTACCAGCAAGCTTGGTACATCCCTTAGAGGTTCCAGATTTGAAGTGGGATGGGATATCAATGGATTTCATGATGGGGCTTCCATGCACTTCCAGAGGACACGACTCCATTTTGGTGATCGAAGACCGACTCACCAAGTCGGTCCACTTCCTACCGATCATAGAGCAAGGCTCAGTAGATAGCTTAGGATGCCTCTATGTTTAGGAGATCATACGTCTTCATGTTGTTCCATCATCTATTGTCTCCAATCGAGATGATTTCTTAACTTCCCTGATTTGGAAGGGGTTACATGAGGCTTTTGGGATGCACCTATGCCTGAACACCGCCTTTCATCCTCAGACAGATGGCCAGATAGAGAGGACCATTCAGACACTTGAGGACATGCTCCGTGCATGTTTCCTTGACTTTGGTCGTAGCTGGGAGGATCACCAACCCTCGGTGGAGTTTTCATACAACAACAGATACCAATCCACCATCGGGAGGGTACCATACGAGGCATTGTATGGATGGCCATGCAGAACACCTCCGTGCTAGACTAACCTTGGGGAGTCAGCACTCGTAGGACCAGAGATGGTTCATGCTACAACGGAGAAGGTGAAGATCATCTAGGAGTGGATGAGGGCTGCACAAAGAAAATAGAAATCTTATGTTGATAGGAGGCGGAGACCACTGGAGTTCGAGGATGGCGACAACGTTTTCTTACGGGTCTCACCTAGACGTGGATTACGTAGATTTGGCCGGGGCGAAAAGTTATCTCCAGGATTCATTAGACATTTCCAGTTCCTCGGTAGGGTAAGTGAGGTGGCTTACCACTTGGCCCTTCCATTTCAGTTTCACTGGGTGCATGAAGTCTTCCACATATCTTAGCTGATGAGATACATGCACAACCCGACCCACATCATCGACCACAGAGAGCTGGACATCGATGATGGGGCTACATTCATGTAGGGCTGGGTGGAGATCGAGGATTGACAAGAGGGAGTCCTACGTGGACGGTCGATTCCTCTGGTGCACATTCGTTTAAAACACAGGAACCTCCAAGAGAGCACATTGGAGCGAGAGGCTTAGATGTGTGCATAGTACCATCATTTGTTTTTCTAGCTTATGATGTTGCTTTTCAGGGACGTAAATCAATTAGGTGGGAGTAATGTAATGAACCAGATATTTCAAAGAAATTTTTTTTCATAAATACATTGGAATTTTACGAGTTAGTGGATTCTAACGACACTTGATTCCGAGGCCCGGTGTCCCCGAAATCAATTTCCGAAGATTCGCTTGGGTACGTTCAGTAAATGAACGAGTGATCTTTTCTATCATTAGAACTGATCCTTGGAATTGAAATCTGAGGGCACTGCTGAACTCGAAATGCTAGTAATTTCATAAGGGGACCTTTACCATAGTTTCATTTTCACGGGAGGAGAAGTTAAATTTTTTGGATTAAATGAGAAGTGAATAAAATTGTGGAACAATTTTATTTTTATATCTAAGGTGGTTATATTTTACATGGGGGAGTTGGGGTGGAACCCACATGATCCTAACTACCCATGTGAGGATACATGTCAGGTGGGGCCCACACAAGCCCCAACCCATCACATTCCCTAACACCTTAACCCCTTTGAACTCCCATGTTAATTACATGGAAACTCCCTTTTAAATTTTGTAACCTTTCCACTTCCCCACATTAATTCATACCAACACACACCATAATTAACTAATTGAAAATCATTAATTAATTAATTAAGTTTTTGAAATTTTTATTTTGAATGCATGGCATGATTAAATAAAATAAGAAGAAGCCTTATTTTATTTTTGGATGGCTTGTTGAGTTGAGATTTTTGGGAGAGAGCTATTGAGTTTCGAAGAACACTTCATCTCCTTTGTTGAAAAACGCCAACTCTCCGACAAAGAACATCGACATTGTGACCCCATATTCTCCATACCCTTCTTCCTCCAAGAAAAGGGGGGAGAAAACAATGCAGGATCACACCAATGATGTCTCACCTTATAATCTTATCTCCGTGAAAAAAGGGGTGATGCCGCTTCCTCCTCGAGCGCACTCCATCATCTCTTACAAAACCTCACCCTGCGATGCCATATTCCGTGACGCCCGACGTTCGATATCTTTTTTTGAGGTAAGGGTGTGTTTTGATTGGATCAATGTTGAATCTTCTATCCAACTTGTTTTATTCTCTTTAACAGCCTACTACCGAACTAATGCGGAGAGACCGGGCCAAACTAACACGGTACAAATTCTCCGCCAATATTGTAATTGTTGCTTATTCTTTGTGTTCTTCATGGGTGATGAACAGCGGATCGTTACGAGTTTGTTAAGTGATGCAACAATCCCAAAATTAAATACTCAACATCACGGAAACCTAGCGGAGGTGCGACGACGATAGAGGGTGACGGTTCGGACCAGAATGGGATGGACCGTTCCTCAATTGTTCTTTGAGCGAGAATTCGAAACGTGTTTTCGGAGCCGATCAGAAGCCCTAAAATACCAGAATCGACATCGGGACAACGGGGAGACCTAGAGTCTGAAGTTTCATGATGAAAATATAGTCGAAATGATGAACCGGCATCAAGGGAGGTGCGCTGGCTGGAGGTGTCGTTTCAGTAAAATTCCAGACTACACGGCATGTACTCCTGGAGAACATGCCGTGTAGTGTGGGCATTCTGCGGCTAGGGTTTCTGACGTCAGACGACTATCACACAGCATGTGACCTCTGTCACACTGTGTGTACTTACCACACAGTTAGGAGGTGGAGATTACATGAGACTCTGCATGTAACCCATGGATACATGAACATGGTGTGGAGTACATGGGCATGTACTCTACCACACATCCAGACATGGCCAATGGTACGGGCTAAGATGTCTATCAATTACATGGGTTGGAGAACACATGTTGAGGCTGTGTACAGGAACATGGCCAGCGTACACGGAGCTGACCCCAGATGGTTGGACCCAGCGTGTAACCATACCAAACGACATGTACATACATTTTACACGAACATCCCTTCGTCACGGGCCGTGGTACACGGGTAGTACAGGGGGTCTGAGTACACAGCGTGTAACCATACCAAAACTCCGTGTACTTTTTGGAAAATGGATTGGTTATCTTGTACTCAGTGTCTTTGACATGTTTTGTTTGGTTTATCCCCCACTCACGTGGTCAACCTTCGGGATACAACAACTATGATCTTTGGGATTGTTGATAGCTCGACCCCATTGGCTCAAGGTGCGGATCCTCCCAGAATCGAGCACGCTGTGTGCGGGAACCCCAGAGCTGGCTGTGACTACGACGACTACCATGCTGGGATCCTCCATGGGTTCAACGAAGATGATGACTATACTTGGATCCTCTATGGGTTCGGCAGCAATGACGACTGTACTTGGATCCTACGTGGGTTCGGCAGCGAAGTTTACTGTACATGGATCCTACGTGCATTCGATAGCGACACCTTCTGTACTAGGATCCTATGTGTGTTTGGTAGAGGAGATGATTCAGAGGCTAAATATAATCATCTCCACCCTTCTTCGTGAGTAGTATACCTTTGTGAGCTGAGTCTTGACTTTCAATCAATACCAACGGTATGATGGACTTCTTTCCTGTGTGGACTGGGTTGTGCTTTCCTATGTGGATTGGGTTGTTCTTTCCTGTGTGGACTGGGTTGTGCTTGGGCTCGAGAGTTGGAGCCGAACTGGACTTGATGACTTAGGTATATGTATGGGCATATACCTAAGTAGAGTCAGTTAATACTTTCTGATTGTATCTTTTCTTATTGGTTTATCCTTCGTGGATTTTGGGAGACCTTCGTGGGTGTTTGGGTCTCTACTGAGTATCGTATAGTCACCCATGTACGGGCTATGCCGCACTACATTATGTTGGATGCAGATGACGGACAACAATGATTGAGGTGGAGGCTTGTGGAGCTGTATGGTACTCAGAGGTGGACCACTAGACGAGACGTACATGGAGCGGACGACCGGACCCAGGGAGATGAGGAGACCGTCTGTACCCACCCTTAAGGTGGGATTTCCGGAGGGTGACTTAGTTGTTGCTGCTTTACTTTACTTTTGTTATAAATTCTTTCTTAGTTGTAATGTACTTTTAGTTGGGTTTGTATACTGGCCCATTTTCTTTTCAGATCTTACTTTTGTACTCAGTTTTTACTTATTTCTTGTTTCATTTGCGTACTTTGTTGATTATTTTTACTTATATAAAGGCAATGCCTTCACTTTTTATCGGGATTTACAACTTTGGTTATAGTCTCCAGCCCCTAGACTATGGAAGGTGGGCTTGGGGAAGTCACACACATGCCCTTAGGACGGATCGTGAGAATATAATTTTATTTAATAAATTTATTACCTATTCTCATACCGTCCAGTTCTACAAATTTGATAAAAATGTCACATTTAAAAAATTATAATATATATAAATTTTTGTGCATATCAATGTTGTGTGTTCAGAAATATATTAAAATTATTATCATTTTAAATGAATAATTTTCTTACAGGTCCAATTTATTTTTCCATTGTTAATAGTAACCATATTAAATAATTATCACCTTGATAATTGTAAAATGAGTAAAAGAAATGTTTAAATTATGACATAAATATTAAATATCAATAAGACAAGCATGTATTTTATATTTGTTTTTTAATTTTTATGATAACCATACTTGGATTAAAAATGTTTACATATATTAGTACTTCCGTTCGAGAAATACCATAATGTGAATTTATATAAATAATAAAATCGAAATGTCACACTCTTTGATTAATGGTCTATTATATTTTTAAAATGTATAAAAATAGTTAATTTTCTATTATAAATTTTTATTTTAAATAATATTTATTTTTTTATAATGTTATTTAAATTTTAATCATTAATGATGGAATAATTACATTATATTCATTCACAATGTCGACACACTTCTTAATAACGTAATTGGAAAAAATAAGTAAATGATTTTAAAAAACACAAAAAGTTATAAAATTCAGAGAACTATTTTCTTCAATATATGTTTTTGAAAAATATGAAATATTAGAGACGTTTTAATATATTATATTATAATTCCATTACTATATTTATATCTATAATTTCAAAAACACTGACTCACATTACATAAAAATGACATTATTGGTATTTTTTAAAATATAAAATTTTATTTAATGATTTTAAATTCATAAACATAATATATTAGACAAAGTGATTATTATATGGTCAATGCTATAAAAAGTATTCCACTTGTGTGTCACTTTTTATTTTATTTAAAACATTTTGAATCATTTAGTGTGAAAAAATATTCATATAATTGCAATCAGAAAAATTCTTAACTTAGGATTAAAACTAATATATTAGGCTTATAAAATCACCTGAATGATAGGATTTAAATTAAAAATCATTATATATTATAAATATTTTGTTTTTTCACTTGAACATGTAACCTAATTTCTTTTTTTAATACATTATGTATTTAAAAGTGTTCCCTACTGTTAACATATAAAAGGTCACATCCTTCCAACCACTATCACAGCATTAGAGGTCTATATTTTTTAATATAATGCATTAAATATCTCTATAATATAATTATTCAATTTATTGAGTTCATTGAATCAAAAAAAGTAAAAACCTATATAGTTTGAGGTGTATGGAAAAAAATTTATCTGAGGAGAAGGTTAAAGTCAGGATTGATATATTACTTGTTTATTTCTTATTTTACCTACGAAAATACATATATAATTATGATTAAATACAAACATTTTTAAATTACATTTATTTAAATTTATCATGATTATGGTAAAACCATTTTTTATCTCCTTTTTTATAATATGGGAAATGAAAACATCACTCATGTGTATGTCTTGATTACCACCTCTACAATGTGATGTGTTTATTTCATCATAAACACCTCACAAGGATGGTTAATAAGATAAATTTATTAATTATTTATTATATTAGTTACATAAATATCCTTATATAATGTTTTTATATCATCTATTATCTTACCTTTATATCTTCTAAAAAATTATATGGTTGTTAATTAGAATGTGTGGACAACCACAACCTCTATGTGATGTGATTCATTTTTAGGTGCACCATTCATGCATTGTTATAAAATTATATTGAAGGAAAAAAATAAAATTTATGTTAAGATTATTGTCATTTATAGGATACAATATGGATCCCATAGACCATAGTAAATCTACCCAATGTATTCATCACTTATAAGTTGAATGTTTTGAAGACATATGATATTAACTTAATCGATTATATAATTATTTATAACACATACAAAATCTAAAAAAGGAATAAATATTTAGAAAAAATAATTTTATAAAGTAAATAATAAAAAAAAATTCTTTTATTTATTTTGAAAAATAACATTCTAGACTAGTCGGGCTCAATTTAAAGTACATGTTGCATAAATCATCATTTCAAATATTTTAGGGACTTATATTATAATTATTTTTCCTAATTATATATTTTCATAAAAAAATTATATATATTGGTATTGATGTAAATAAATTATCATGTAAATTTTTTATGTCCTTTTAATTTAATTACAAAATGAGGCTTCTAATCATTTTCTAAATGTGGTACATTTTAAAAAAATTTTCCAACAAATTAATTTAAAATATCTATAGTGAATTGATTTTCCTATAACCATGGTTAATAATATATATGAAATTTCATTAAAAATAGTCATTTTTTATACTCAATGAAATTATTAGTCCCAACATTAAGAAAATATCAATCAAATGTTCTAAAAAGGAAATAATGTTTTAAAAAATTTACATAAAATATAAAATTACATTTTAATAAGGATTTAGAATAATATATTATTGGATTTTATTATTTAAAATTGGTATTTTATGTGATGTATGTATTATAGGCTCCATAAAAATTTCTATTTATTATGGGTGAGTTCAATATAGATATAATATATATTTTTTAATGATTATATTCTTTATATATCTATATTATAATTAAATATGTAAGTTATTATAATTGTAGGGGTTCATGTAAAGATTATTGTTTAGTTTATATGAAGATGTTGTTTCAGGGAACCTAAATTAATTTATTATTATTCATAATGATTATTCATGGAAATATTTAGATTTCATAAGGCAATCTAATGATATTTTGTTTAAACGAATTATTCTTCCATATTTGGGATAAAAATGAATTATTTAATAAAAAGATTAATTAGGTTATCATGTTCTTTAATAGTACCTCAAGAATATTATTTATTTATTTATTTTTATGAAAAAAATTTAGATGTAAATTTTATTCCCTATGTATGAATAAGATTATTTGAGTAAAAAATTTATTATGTTAAAAAAATTTGCGTATACAATCTCATGGTTTTGAAATTGTATATTAAGAAAAATTTTATATTTTAAGGTCATATTTTTTATGATTTTATTTCTCATAAGTTTTTTTTGAATTCGTTAAATAGGTTTTATGATTGAGTAGGACCAATTATTAATTCATGTTGAAAATCGTGAACATTTTTCTCTTAAAATAAAACAAAATTCATTTTAAAAGTACATTACTACTAAAAATTGGAAATTGATTGGAACTAACCACATTATAATTTATTTATTTATATGATATGTTTTATGATAATATTATATAAAATAATAAACCCTAATGATTCTTAAAATGTAAATAAATTAATTATTTATTTAAAACAAAATATTATGTAATGATTGAATGTCAAATCAATATAGTTGGGGAAAAAGGGTGGATTAAATAATTTAACTGGTTGTGACAAAGTACATAATTACCCTTAAGATATTTTAATTTATGCCATTTATGATATGACTTTTAAATTTTAATTCCATGGTATTTTAAAAGATTAAATTTTCAATAACCTCCACTACATGAAACAATGAGATCATGTAATTTTATTAAGTTAAATAGGATCATTTAAACATAGTCATTATATTAGTATGGGGAAATATTGGTATCTAATTTACAAAATATTTATATATATATATATTTCATAATCAATATGAATATATTATTTATTTATAAATCACCACTCAATGTTTTACTAATGTTATTCTATGATATACAAATATTTTTCATTAAAACAGTTTTCATTGCATTTTTTATATAATATTTTTATTATTTAATTTCTCATTTTAAAAATTTATTTTATAAAATTATATAAATATTTAAATTATCATATAAAATAAGACAAGGTCAAATTATAGGATTTTTCATTAAAGTATGATTTCCCAATATATAGTGACAATAATTAATTCATTGAATAATTTTATTTGCATTCATGTATAAATATTTTCCCATTTTTGAAATTTATTTAAAAATTTAATTATCTAATTTTGATTAAACATAATACAATTAATGTTTAATTAATTTAAATTAGGCTTATTTTTGTTATAAATAATTTTAATCTATAAAATTGAATTTTCTTAAACACATTTTCATCGTTTTTTTAAAGTAGTTTTTAATGTAATTTCAAAAAATTATTGGGATTAAATTTGATAAAATATAGGGAATATTTCAAATAATCGTGCCTATATTAAGATATTGTCCAGGATAACTTTCTATAATTATTTATAAAAACATTGATAAATAGTTTTCACCTTGGTATGTGTAGATCGACGAATTAAGGTTTAAAATAATATTGTATGACTTTATAATGAATTTAAAATTTGATTGTTCCCCTTTTAGGAGTATAATTCAATTATTATCAAATAATATTCCCTTAATTGGAAACTTTTTCCAGTTCTAAATGATAATAACTCTAAAATTATTTTTTATAATGAATTATTAAAAAAATTTAATTTTAATTTTTACATCTGTAGTATTTATCATTGGGATAATAAGAGGTCATGACCATTTAAAAATGATTCATTCAAATATAATTTATTTTTAATTTTCAATGTAAATATAATTAGCTTATGTTCGAACACAACACTGACACAGTGCTTTTTCAAGTAGTAGAAAAATAAATTAAATTATTAACAGACACTACAATTAATTAAATTTGGATGAATTAATCTAATTAAATTACTTAAAACATATATATGAAATAATATTATTGGGTAAAAAATATGTATCATAATTCCATATATATATTGATGTCTTTAAAGTAAAATTATGTGAATACTATTGAACATGAATTTAATGGTATTTTATATTAAAAAATAATTTATTAAATGACTTAAAAATAATAAAATGTATTTTGAAAATTGATTCGTATATGGGATATTATATCAATCATTGTACATTATTTTCCACATGTACTAAAATGTTGTTGACGCATATAGATTAAAAACATTATTATCACGTTAATCATTAAATTGGGTAGTTCTAGATTAAATATAAGTGAAATTTGTAAATACATCAACTAAATTTTCAATAATGTTATTCCATGAGAGGATTTAAACTATTTCCTATCCTATTTTGGTATTTAGGGAAATTTCTCCCACTTTTAAATGGAAATAAATATTATATTTAAATATCTTTAGTTACTCAATGTGTGTAGTATCCTTCACTATAAAAACACACCACCTCTATTATATTATTCAAATCATGATGATCCACATATCTCAAAAAACTTATAAAAATGATTATTTATATCAATGTCAAATTTATTGTGGTATAATATATTAAAATTATCTTCCACGTAGTCCTTATGGAAATATCCTATTGAGGTTCTTCAAAGAGGTGGTAAACAAATTGACCAGTGGTATTCATTTTATATCATATTAAACCTCATGATATTATATCTAAAAATATTAAATATAATAATATTAGTATCTCATATATATTTATATGTTATTATTTTAATTTCATATCATTATTCATCTCCGTTTCAATCTTATGAGGAATAAAAACATATTTCAGAATTACATGTAGACTACCACCTCCATGATGAAATTTATATTATTTTACATCACCGCCATTTATGGATGTATATAATAATAGTTTTAATTTATATATATCTTATTTATGGAGAAATTTTAATTATTAAAATATAACTTATGATCTATTTTCTAAACCCTCTATCAGTCAGAAAATGGTAACATCATTCATTTGTAAGTGTGGATTACCATATCCATGGACTAATGCGATTTAATTTTAGGTATTAAATTTTTGGATGGTTGAATAAATTTATTTAATTTATTAAAATTATAATTATGTGTTGGTTTTTTTTAGAGATGATGGAACCATGAAATCCTGGACCGTGGCCAGCCAACAGAAGTTATTTTCTAATCCTGGACTGAATTTCTTAAAAACATCCAATGTGATCATAAACACTCATGTAATTAATTATTATCTTAAAATAAACCAAAAAAAATTCTTAAAAAGGTATGTAATAAATATAAATGTATTTTATAGTATTTAAATTACATTTATAGTGTATCTGGACTCGATGTATGGGGTTTGTAATCTCAATTTTTATTAGTTGGGTTATACTTCTACATAATTTAACATTTTATTCCAATATTATGTGTGAAATTTCATATAATTTTATCATTTTGTTTTATCATATGTCTCTATTGTTTGAAAGTTTTTACACATAAACACTTTATTTATGAAATTATATCATTAATGATGTGATATTTGTAGTGATTAATCATCCCAATATTGTATATTTTTATATGATTTGTATTATAAACCAACTTCATTTTATAATGTCTATATTCTACTCATCGATATATTATTACATGAATTCATCATTCATCATGAATATCAATGATCATTTGAAGCTATCACTTTTATAAAATAGTGATTGAAATACAATTCAAGATGAATGGTTTTCTATTGTATCAGTTTCAATTCATTAAGACATAATTCATGTTATAGACCATGATTTATTTTATATAGTGTAATTACTAACCCATAATGGTGTCTTAAAATATTATTTCAATTAAATTATAATTGATATATAATCATGTTATTTTTATTCATTACATCAAATTTTCAATAGATTATTACCAATGATTTAATAGTTTATCATGATAAAATTTTATGTTTTAGAAATGTTTTTATTGATGAAACTATATTCATTTATGTGATTTATACACTGACTTTTGATATATAATATCAATAGTATTTTTAAACTAATGTTTTCTTATATTCCTTCTTATTTTGTTTATTGAAAATTTATTTAGGTCTTAAAATATCGTAATGTGGTATTCTTTAAAAATTTCGATTAAATATTTTTAATGAATATAAAAAACACTTCATCCAGGAAATATTCCTTATTTGATAATTTTTTTACAAACATATATGATTTATTAATGTTATTTTCATTCATACTTAAACTTATTTTAAATTTTTTTTAAAAAAAAATTTCTTAATATTTTTTTCAGGGGACACTTTTGAATCACATTATAAATGTTTGATAAAAATATATTATTTTTTAAAATTTATGACATAATTTTATTTTCCCTCCATTTTGAATCATAATTAAATTGAATATTATTTTTTTTATTTAGTTGTTACATTCAAATAAAATCAATTTCCCACTATTATAGGAAATTATATAAAATATTTTAAAAATAAAATGATATTATTCCACATTTTAAAATAAATGTATTATATATACTTTAAAATAATTTATCATCTATAGAAATATACATTAATGTTTTCTTTTCTTATTTTCAATATATTTTATAATGGTACCATCCTTATTAATTATTCCAATAGTTTATGCTTTTTATGATATTTTTTTGGAACCCATTTCATATCAATTTGTTAATCAATATAAAAATGAAGGTTGGTTAATTTAAGAAGTGTTATATAGAAATGTGAATTATTGTAAATGTTTTGTTCAATATAAGGAACTTTATAAAATTTATGGATGATTGATGGCTTGTTCTATTATAAATCATGGAATTGAGGGTCTGTGATATCCCTTCATTTCATTGTGTAAAGAAATGGATTAAATGTTATTAATTTATTCTGAAGAGATAATGAAGCTTACTCATATAACATACTCCAATGAAATGAAAAAGGGAAATGTAGTTAGTTACTCATAATAGAAGGTGATTCCTACTAAATATTAATATAAACTAATACAATATGGTGACAAATATTATACATTATTCTTAATTGAATGTTAAATTATCCTACTGAGGTTATTTTATAATGAATGTATAATGTTCCAATATAAATACACAGTTTCTCAATGCTTTCAATACATTATATTATTTAATTGTATTATGGATTAATTTTGTATGGCTTATGATTTTTGACTTACACGAATCTTTTATTATGTTAATGACTTATTCCAAGCCAAATATTTAATAACCACATTTTATTAGTTTGAATTCCCTAATATCATGATTATGATCATTAATTATGTCATCATACTCATATTCTCATCTTATGATCACTATTGAAATTATATTTTTTAATGATTATGTGAACCCATAAGGAGTGTTTGATCTCAAACTTTTAATCTTTTTAATTTTTGAGGTTATGAATACGAATTTAAAATGTTATTTGTATAGAAGGGTTTCATGGGTGAATTATTTTAACCTGGATTCTTAATATTTGTTTTCATATTATAAAATATTATTATATTATATGAAATGATCACCTAAAAACATGGATATTATTATATATTAGTTTTACCTAATCCTCTAAATATCTAAAGCTAAAATATTTTTTGGGTTTTAAGTGTTACATAACTATAGATTAATTTTTTATATTTTAGATATATAAATTTTACTTTTTCTTATCAGTATCAATTCATGTAATTTAAATATTTTTATATAATCACAACATCCAATAATGTGGGTATAAGGATATTATAATAGGTAAAATGGATTCTTTAGATAACTTTTTTATTAATCTATTTTCTTGTGAGGTTAACATATCTGTTATGGATAGTATCATGGGTTTTTAATTTTATTTTTGATCTAAATTTAAATGTGATAGACACACCTTTTGAGTAATTAGATGATGTTATTTTAGGTAAATTAATGGCTTATTTATAACCATTTTTTGGGATGAGTTAACATGTATGTCTAACATGAAGGATTATATATAATTAATGTTATTATATTTTTAGGGTTGAAAAAAATAAGTAACATGACATCCTTTTAGGTAAATTAATTCATAAATTTTTCAGTTATTGTGGTAAATTAGCATGTAGTGTTATTTATTTAACATTAGGTGTTATTGTGGAAATTTGGGGTAAAATGTATTATTTATTTTTAGGAATAATTATTCATTTTGGGTTTTATCTTAAGCTATTATAACTATTTTGGATTTAACAAATATATAAATATTATATATTTTCCCATTTCTAGATTCCATGATATATTTATGGTTGATATGTGAGTATTATGAATGATTACTCATGGATACTAATTAATTGGAGTAAAAGATAATATAAAGGTGGAAACAAATTTAATCCTACAAAGTAATGATGAAAATAACTTTATAGATTTGAAGAAAATTATATGTGTATATTTACATATGTTCTTAGTCTATATGGTATATTAATATCTCAAATTATGGTAAATGATTTTTAATTAAAATTTTACAGAATTTTCATCATTTTTGAATTTATCCATGGTAGTTTCATAACTCATTTGTTTATAGTTCTGTAGTCAATGACTTTTCATGATCAATCACATACTTGGGTTTAATATTATATATCAATATCCAAAATTATATTAAAATTTCTTTTTTTAATTATTTTTCATATTTATACATCACCTAAATGATATCGTATTTGAAAACCTAGTTATGTGTCATTCAATAAGACCCTGATATTTCCCTTTCCCTCATTTCAAAAGGTGGATTTATTATCGCTTTAATAATGTGGGTTTTTAAAAAACGTTTTCTGAAATTTTAAGCCATGGGACATTCAAAATCGATAACAAATTATGAGTATAGAATTTATTTGGAGTGTGGTAGAAAGTAAAACCCAATGATTTTAAAATAACACTATGTTTGATAGCATAGATGACATGAAACACTAAGCTTAAACAAACCATGAAATAATAATAACTAAAATAAATCCATTATAAACTAGTCAATGAATCAACAATGTAATATCCCTAAATTTTATAAGATATATTCCATTTAATTTCTTTTATATCTTCTGTTGTACGATACACAATGATTATCTTGCGCTATACGCAACACCGTATTAGCTTGCAGTATACGCAACACTAATCCTGGATCGTGTTACACACAATTTCAGGTTTGTCTGATAGTAGTTATTCTACAAAACATTGATTATATATATATATATATATTCAATGTATTTTTTTTATACGCAGAATCAAAGGATTCGTGCACTACACGCAACCCTGACTTAGCTTGCATTACACGCAATCGCGACCTTCCTCGATAGCGTGTGTTGTACGCAATACTGAGTTTTAATAAACAATGATACATTATTATATTATTATGAACTAGCCATTATGAATATTATTAACTAAATTTTGAATTTTATAACATTATTATTCATCCTACACATTTTCTAGAACATGTTATAAGAACAAAATAAATTTTTCGGGTAAAATAAGTATTTTTCAAAAAATGCAGTTTTGCCGCCTTTTGATGGCGCACCCACTTTAAATCTAGTTTTTGACATGTTTATAAGTTCAATTTTACAAAATAAAATTATTCTTTGGAATCAGGATAAATTTTTTTACCTTGGATAAATTTTTCATATTATTCTGATAACATTCATATTTTAATGAATAGTAAAAACACGCTATATTTAAATTAAAAACAACTTTTTTCATCATAACCACTTATGTGGTTAAATTATAATATTGAATGGTTTTAAAGTATAAATATAATAAATTTTTACCATTTAATATAATGTATGTCATTATCATTGATTTTACATTGAATTCCTAGGTTAAATCAATTCAATCTTTTGCAATGTTCTAATAAAAAACCTGTTTTAATTCGAAAACGGGATTCATTTTAATTTAATTTCTGCAACTTCAGTGTATTACATTTGAAAAAATGGATTCCATATTTGGAATCAGTGGGTCCAAATTATGTTAATATGCTACTTTTTATTTTTGGGAATTATGAATAGTAACTACGGTAAATATTATTTACCATAGTTAAAGGTAAATCCGGTAATTAAGGGTAAATATAATATTATAAAATTACCCTAAGACATGAAAAAATTCTATTGGATGGAACAAAGTCGACCCAGATCACCTAAGGGTCGGATTAGATTCATTTTTTGGACTTTTTACCGTGGAAATAATTTAATTATTATTAAAACCAAAGAAAGTGACAACATGTCACTCTCTTAAATCCTATAAGTATAATAATTTTAATTTAGTGATAAACATCATAAAACTTAGAAAATGAATAGTATACAAAAATCTAATAACATTATCTAAATCATTATAATTTAATTAGAATTTTTAGGGATTAAATAATTGTAATTAATGGGGATACATTAATGATGCAGATATTATTTATTAAGTGAAAAATCAGTAATATAGTTTTTATTGAAATAATAATACATATTAAAAGGCCCACAAACCTGACCTAAACTTATTGGTAGTGTATATCTACACCTTAATCATCCAATTACATAATATATAACCGTTTGGAGTTTTATAAAATTGATTATGACACTTATATTATTTTATTTTAAATGATGCCAAAGTTGTCACCTTCATAATTTAATAAATATTACAATTTAAATATTGTGATGTTAAGATGATAAATTCGAGTAAAAGTATTATTGTGAAAGGTAATATATTTATCTTCATTATATGATTTTATTTTTAATTTTTATGCAACAAATAAGTATATTAAATAATTATACAAAAATGATGTAGTAATTATTTTATTAAGAGATAAACCAAATAAATGGTTTTAAAAATAATAAAATAAATATTATATGAACTATTTAATGTTCTCCACTAATTTTCTAGATACATATGACCTTTTATAAATCTATTAAATCTTTTAGTTCGAACATATCTTCTTTTGTTTAAATTCAATAAATGAATAGTGTCAAAATTGACACTATTGATATTTTATAAAAATAACATATTATAAAATTGTTTAAAAATAAAAAAAAATAAAAATATTAAATTTAAATTTACATGGTCTAAAATGTTATAAAGTATCCAATTATAGATAATTCAAAACAAATAAGTAATTTTTTTTATAATTTTAATTTTAGAATGTTATTACCACAAATAAAATTAAATTGATTAAGTAAGGATAAATCAAGATGATGATGTTTAAAGTAATTTTCTAACATGTCTAAATTTTATTGGTTGATGGTATTACAACCCTATATCATCTAATATTCGTATATGAGTCATTTTTGGAGGTTTTTAAATGGGGTTAGATTTATTATAAATTAATATTTTTACGATTTCCAAAGGTGACCCTCCCCTCCCTTATAAAAGGGCACCTCTTCCCTCTCTTCCTCACAATAATTGGAGCCTTCAAGATCAGCAAAACCCTACCAAATTCTCTTATCCACTTCCCTAGAAACATCTTAGAGGTCATGGGCTTCTTCAAAGACCAATTGTAGTGCCCTAAGTGGAGGTCGCAAAGAGGCGCTTCAAAGAAGAGGTAATGTCTGTTACCGATTCTTTCAACATTATTTCGTCTTCTACTTATTCTTATTTAGTTTTTTCATTATGAAGTAATAAAATCAGTATCACTAATATAATTATATGTTATTATAGGTATTAAACAACCCTATTTCACCATCTATCCATCCTACGGAAAACGAAATCACCACGCGTGCGTATGTATGGAATACCGTCTCCACGCCGTGGTGTAATCTTTTTTTCCGACACCACCTTATTTGGATGGGTATAATGGTGTAAATAATAACTATACATAGTTATTATAACATAATACTGATTATGATATATTGTATCATCCTATCCAATTCAATTCAATAATTATGGGAATGATATCATCACTCGTGTGTACGTGCGGACTACCGTCTCCACAACGCGATGAGATTAATTCTCCATGTTAACCATTTAAGAATGATTATAAAGTATATATAAGATATACTAATGAAACATATGAAATTATAAAGTTACTGTATTTATGTATATATATATATATATTTATGTCATCTACTTAATTCCATTCAACTCAATAAGGAAACAAAAACAGCGTTCATGCGTACGTACGACCTACCGTCTCCATGAACGGTGTATTTCTTTCTATTTATCGATCTATTATATATATGTATATTCTGAATATATATTATATACAAATAATGTTTTATATTCTGTAATTAAGTAATCATGATCTAAGTAATCATATGAATAATTACAAGTCAAAACACTGACGACAAATGAAACTATTTCACCCAAAACACTCTTTAACATGGAATTTACAAAAGGACGGGTAATATAAAGTCATAAGTAAACCATATATGATATCATAACAATGAATATGATTCCTTAATAAGTCAATAACATTATTTAAATCATTATCAAGAGGTTTGGATCCATACAAAGCATATCGGACCTAAGGTAAGGGATAATTTTTCAAATCCCATTTTTATCCGAGATTCCTTATTCGTCAGTATTTACTGGAGTTATTTCTATCATCCATGTACATGTTTTATAAATGTGTTTTCATGTATGTTTAATGTCCTTTTGACCCATTTTTTACTTTTACTACATGGTATGTAAGGAATCTTTTGTTTTTTTACATTACGAGGTACTTTTTTGACTTTTCTGGCAAAAGTACGAGAATAATGTTTTTTTAACTTATACGGCATGAATAGATTTTTTACGGTTTAATAAAGCCTTATTTTCATGAAGCTTCCTCTAAAATATTTCATGACTTTTTTCAAAAAAATCTCTTTCTTTTAAAATTGCATGATGTTTTGTGATAAAATTTGATTTTGAAGAAGAAAGGATATTTTCCTCAAAAATTCATTTCAAGTGTTTTATCAAAACCATTTTTTTCATCTAAGATGACATTATTTCATATGTTTATGTTTCAAGTATAATGTCTCTATGATTTACAAGGTTTCACTTCTGTTATTATGAAATGGAATCCACTTATTTTATATGGATTATGTGATGATGGGATGATGATTTTGAAACCCGTTTCATTTCTTGGGTTATTATGAATGATGTATGTTTATTTTGTGGCACAAGTAAGAATGATTTCATTTTGAGATGGGTGAGACCTATATCTCCCTCCAATTCATTGGGTAAAGATTTATATCTCATGAGATAGACATGGCTGGAATGGCAAGTTAAACTGGTTCAGTAATATAGGACTAGAACGAGGAGTGAACTCGATTCAGAAAGGGACATTGTCCACTATGATGGTCTTCACAGCAATGCCTTGGCTAATATGGAAATCATATCATGTGCTTAATGGCTGCCACAATTAAATGTTTTATTCCCATGCTATTTTATCATTATTAATGTTTCTTTATGATCTATGCTTTCCATACTTCCATGTTTTATGTCATTTCTGAAGATTTTGATGTTTAAACATTATTTTCATGTTTTTAACTTCAAACGTATATGGTATGTTTTATTTTATCCATGCTTACCCTTACTGAGCATTTGAGCTCACCCTTTTTATGTTTTCCTTTCCCCCAGGATTAAGAGAAAGGTTTAGGGTAAGGAAACAAAAAGTGGATGATCTTTACGGGAGATGTTGAAGATCTTTCACCACGATTAGAAGATTATGTTCTGAGTTTCCAAAGACACTAAACTATTATGGTCCTTGTGTGTCTATTTTTGTTATGTATTAAGTATTCCGAAAAAGTAATTCAATGTCCATGTACGTCAAACTTTGGGTCTCTACAGTTGGTATCAGAGGAAATGTTTAGTCAACCTTTGGAAACTAGGATATGAGAACTTTAGTGAGATCCCTAGAGATATGTCTAAGGTATATCTACGGATGTCCCCATGGTTACGTATACGTATAGGTTATAATATTATAATTGCGCTAACGATCGTAGAATTTAACCTAAGATGATAGATATTGAGGGTACTCCTCCTTTACTATGTTGTTTTCCCTAGCATGATTTTTGCCTCACACACTATTCATTTTGGGTTTTAAAAAATGGCTGGATACAAGAATATTCAAGATAATGGAGGATATAACGGATAATGGAATGATATTCTTCATGAGAAACCAAATGAAGCGGGATTTGGAAGTCCAAACATCATTATTAGCCTAATCAGAAATCTCATAATATGATCAATAATCTCAACTTTGGTAAGTTTCCTGACATAGATAATAAGATAATGATGGAGATTCATGATGATCATAGAGGAAATAATGTTCAATTTCCCTCATGTAAATCATGTGGGAAGATGAATTAGGGATATTTTTTCAAAGGAACTGGAAGATGCTTTGGGTGTGGAAAAGTTGGACACAAAGCTAGTAAGTGCAAAGGAAAAGGTTCAATTAACACCATGGAAAAGGATAATGGTATTTCTATGACATCAACAATGATTAGATGTTTTAAATGTGGAATGTATGGGTATTATGAAAACCAATTCCCTAAGGGAAAATCTCATGAAGAGAATCAGAATGGTCATACAGGTAGTATTTATGTGGATGATGATGAAGAGACTACAAATGAAATATGAGATGAAATAAATGATGAAGCTCAGCTAGTGGTTTAAGAAGTTAGTGGAAAGATTGCATGTTTATAAAGAATAATGTACAGTACTATGGAATATAGAATCATCTAAGGATTGTTACACTATTGTTTTTCTTAAAGTATATGAAAGTATATGTTTAATGGTACTGGTAACCATGGAAGGTTATTCAGATATTTTTGGAAAGGTGATGATATGCGCATAATGAATGGACAAGTATATAATGAGATGTTTGAGTGTATTCATAAGATCATGACTGATATAAGGAATAAGTGATATTATGGTTTGATTATATAGAAATTTTGGGATTTTGGAATGTGGAAAGAGTTAACTTTTGAGAGCATTCAGGTTTTTACTAAGGTTTAATGGGTATTCATTCTTCAAGAGAATACATGATTAAGGTATTCACATGTTTGTAATTTGACCAACAAGATATATCTTATGATATATTGGGGATAAATTATGGAATTCACGTGATTGTTAAGTGATATTTCAAGTAATCATTTTCTTTATACTATGAGCTTGGACCAAATTATTTTAGATAAGCCTAAATATTGGAATGTATTATGTTGGACATAAGTTAGTATTGTTTAAGGATAGAACTTTTGTCGATATTATTGATGGGATGTTATAGTAATGTAGTTTTAGAGAAAGGACAAACTACAGGACGGGCGGCATCCCATCGTGTCGGACAAGGTTGTGGGAATCAAACCCACAACCAAAGTGAGACTGGCCTTTATTGCCAACCACTGGCCTACAGAAAGTCCCTGGTTAGTAGAAACTAGTTTTATATTATTAAGAGGTATGATATATGAAGTGTAAGATCATTTTTGGAACCATATACGAGTAATCTAACCATATGATGGACTTATAACTTTTTCTAACATTTTTTTTGAAACAGATGGAATGACCCATCATTCTATCACATGATCTGCTAACACATCACGAATAACAAATTCATCTTCATTTCATTAAGGGATGAAGTGGAAATTTTTCAATTCATGAAAAAATAGTGAGATTGTACCAAAATCATGTATGTATTTATTTTAATTCATCGGCTTTAAGGAAATGATATTGAAAACCAAAAATTTTGTCTTAGTGACCTTATATCTGATGAATCAGATGGTACCTTAGATCATCACAAATCTATGGCTTTGAGATTGTTGGATTTTTCATAGCCATGTTCTCTACTACTCTCTATCAGAACATGATGGTTAGATTTCCCTTCCATATCCATATTTACACCTCTGTTATCCTATGTGGAAACCCAGTGATTAGTTTATTTCGTTAACTGTTACGTTTCATACTTTATTTTATAAAGAAATGTTTTGGTATTCCTTTTTACGATGTGGGTTTCAATTAAAGAAACTTTCATGTAGAAAACCATTTATAACCCCAACGAATTTCGAAGGCGAAATTCATTTTAAGGGTGGTAGAATGTAATAACCCGAGATTTTATAAGATATATTCTATTTAATTTCTTTCATATTTCTGTTGTATGATACGCCAAGATTATCTTGCTCTATACACAACACCGTATTAGCTTGCAGTATAAGCAACACTAATCCTGGATCGTGTTACACACAATTTCATGTCTGTTTGATAGTAGTTATTCTACGAAACATTGAGTATATATATATATATATTCAATTTATTTTTTTATACACATCAACAATGGAGTCGTGCAATACACGCAACCCTGACTTGGCTTGCATTACACACAATCACGACCTTCCTCGATAGTGTGTGTTGTTCGCAAAACCGAGTTTTACTAAACAACGATATATTATTATATTATTATAAACTAGACGTTATGAATATTATTAACTAAATTTTTAATTTTATAACATTATTATTCATCTTACACATTTTCTAGAACATGGTATAAGAACAAAATAAATTTTTCGGGTAAAATAAGTATTTTTCAAAAAATGCAGTTTTGTCGCATTTTGATGGCGCACCCACTTTAAATATATTTTTTGACATGATTATAAGTTAAATTTTAACAAATAAAATTATTCTTTTGAATCAGGATATAAAATTTTACCTTCGATAAAGTTTTCGTATTTATCTGATAACTTTCATATTTTAATGAATAGTAAAAACATGCTATATTTTAATAAAAAACAATTTTTTTCCTCGTAATCACTTATGTGGATAAATTATAATATTGAATGGTTTTAAAGTATAAATAGAATATATTTTTACCATTTAATATAATTTATGTCATTAGCATTGATTTTACATTGAATTCGTAGGTTAAATCAATTCAATCTTTTGCAATGTTTTAAACAAAAACCCTTTTTAATTCGACAACAGGATTAATTTTAATTTAATTTCTAAAACTTATGTGTATTGAATTTGAAAAAATTGATTCCATATTTGGAATCAGTGGGTCCAAATTATGTTAATAGGCTAATTTTTATTTTTGGGAATTATAAATAATAACTACGGTAAATTTTATTTACCATAGTTAAAGGTAAATCAGGTAATTAAGAGAAAATATAATATTATAAAATTACCATAACACATGAAAAAATTCTATTGGATGGCTAAAAGTTGACCCATATCACCTAAGTGTAGGATTAGATTCATTTAATGGACTTTTGACCATGAAAATAATTTAATTATTATTAAAACCAAAGAAAGTGACAACTTGTCACTCTCTTAAATCTTATAAGTATAATAATTTTAATTTAGTGATAAACATCATAAAACTTAGAACATGAATATTATCCAGAAATATAATAAAATAATCTACATCATTATAATTTATTTAGAAATTTTAGGTATTAAATAATTTTCATTAATGGTGATACATTAATGATGAAAAAATTATTTATTAAGTGAAAAATCAGTAATATAGTTTTATTGAAATAATAATACCCATTAAAAGGCCCACAAACCTGACCAAAACTTATTGGTAGTGTATATATACACCTTAATCATCCAATTACATAATAGATAACCGTTTTGAGTTTTATAAAAGTGATTATGACACTAATATTGTTTTATTTTCAATGATGCCAAAGTTGTCACCTTCATAATTTAATAAATATAACAATTTAAATATTGTGATTTTAAGATGATAAATTCTAGTAAAAGTATTATTTTGAAAGTTAATAGAATTATCTTTATTATAGGATATTATTTGTAATTGTTATTTAACAAATAAGTATATTAAATAATTATACAAAAATGTTGTAGAAATTATTTTATTAAGAGATAAACCAAATAAATGGTTTTAAAAATAATAAAATAAATATTATATAAACTATTTAATGTTATCAACTAATTTTATAGATACATATGACCTTTTATGAATATATTAAAGCTTTTAGTTAGAACATATCATCAGTATATATTTTATTTAAATTCTAATAAATGATTAGTTTCAAAATTGACACTATTTTTATTTAATAAAAATAACATATTATAAAATTGTTTAAAAATCACAAAAATATATAAAAATTATAAATTCAAATTTATATGGTCTAAAATTTTATAAAGTATCCAATTATATATAATTCACAACAAATAAGTATTTATTTGTTATAATTTAATATTTAGAATGTTATTAACATAAATATAATTAAATTGATTATGTAAGGATAAATCAAGTTGATAATGTTTAAAATAATTTCCTAACATGACTAAATTTTATTGGATGATGTGATTACAACTTTATCTCATCTAATATTCGAATATGAGTCATTTTTGGAGGTTTTTATGTGGGGATAGATTTATTATAAATTAATATTTTTAAGATTTCCAAAGGTGCCCCTCCCCTCCCTTATAAAAGAGCACCTCCTCCCTCTCTTCCTCACACCAATTTGAACCTTAAATCTCGGCCAAACCCTACCAAATTCTCTTCTACACTTCCCTATAAACTTCCTACAGGTCTTGGTATTCTTCAAAGACCAATTTTAGTGCCCTAAGTTGAGGTCTCAAAGAGGCGTTTCAAAGAAGAGGTAATGTCTGTTACCGATTCTTTCAAAATTATTTCTTCTTCTACTTCTTCTTCATTAGTTTTTTCATTATGAAGTAATATCATCAGTATCACTAATAAACTGATACCTTATTATAAGTATTAAACAACCCTATTTCACCATCTATCCATCCTACGGGAAACGAAATCACCGCGCGTGCGTATGTACGGAATACTGTCTCCACGACGTGGTGTAATCTGATATTCTGACACCATCTTACATGGATGGGTAAAATTGTGTAAATAATAACTATAAATAGTTATTATAACATAATACTTATTATGATATATTGTATCATCCTATCCAATTCAATTCAATAATTATGGGAATGATATCATCACTTGTGCGTACGTACGGACTACCGTCTCCACGACGCAATGAGATTAATTCTCCATGTTAACCATTTAAGAATGATTATAAAGTATATATAAGAAATAATAATGAAATATATGACATTATAAAGCTACTGTATTTATTTATATATATATATATGTATGTCATCTACTTAATTCCATTGAACTCAATAAGGAAACACAAACAGCGTTCATGCGTACGTACGACCTACCGTCTCCATGAACGGTGTATTTCTTTCCATTTATCGATCTATTATATATATGTATATTCTGAATATATATTATATATAAATAATGTTTTATATTATGGAATTATGTAATCATGTTCTAAGTAATCATATTAATAATTACATGTCAAAACACGGACGACAAATGAAACTATTTTAACCAAAACACTCTTTAACATGGAATTTACAAAAGAACGGGTAATATAAAGTCATAAGTAAACCATATATGATATCATAACAATGAATATGATTCAGTAATAAGTCAATAACATTATTTAAATCATTATCAGGAGGTTCATATCCATACAAAGCATATCGAACCTAGGGTAAGGGATAATTTTTCAAATCTCATTTTTATCCGAGATTGCTTATTCGTCAGTATTTACTGGGGTTATTTCAATCATCTATGTCCATGTATTATAAAAGTGTTTTCATGTATTTTTAAAGTACTTTTTACCCATTTTTGACTTTTACTACATGTTATGTAATGAATATTTCTTTTGTTTATGTTACGAGGTACTTTTTTTGCTTTTTCCGGCAAAAGTACCAGAAGAATGTTTTTTTAACTTATACGGCACGAACTGATTTTTTACGGTTTTATAAAGCCTTATTTTCATGAAGCATCCTCTAAAATATTTCATGACTATTTCAAAAAAATCACTTTCTTTTAAAATTGCATGACGTTTTTTGAAAAGAAATTGATTTTGAAGAAGAAACGATATTTTCCTCAAGAATTCATTTCAAGTGTTTTATCAAAACCATTTATTTTTCATCTAAGATGACATTATTTCATATGTGTATGTTTCATGTATAATGTCTCTATGATTTACATGGTTTCACTTTTATTATTATGAAATGATATCCATTTATTTTATATGGATTATGTGATGATGGGATGATGTTTTTGAAACCCATTCATTTGTTGGGTTATTATGAATGATGTATGTTTATTTTGTGGCACAAGTAAGAATGATTTAATTATGAGATGGGTGGGACCTATATCTCCCTCCAATGCATTGGGTAAAGATTTATATCTCATGAGATAGACATGGCTGGAACGGGAAGTTAAACCGGTTCAGTAATACAAGGAGTGAACTAGATTCAGAAAGGGACTTTGTCCACTAAGATGGTCTTGGCAGCAATGCCTTGGCTAATATGGAAATCATATCATGTGATTAATGGTTACCACGATTACATGTTTTATTCCCATGATATTTTATCATGCTTAATGTTTCTTTCTGATCTATGCCTTACGTACTTCCATGTTTTATGTCATTTCTCAAGCTTTTGATGTTTAAACATTATGTTCATGTTTTTAAGTTTAAATGTATATGGTATGTTTTATTTTATCCATGCTTACCCTTAATGAGCATTTGAGCTCACCCTTTTTATGTTTTCTTTTCCCCCAGGATAAAAAGAAAGGTTTATGGTAAGGAAACAAAAATTGGAAGATCTTTATGAGAGATGTTGAAGATCTTCCACCACGATTAGAAGATTAAGTTCTTTGTTTCAAAAGACACTAAACTATTACGGTCCTTGTGTTTCTCTTTTTGTTATGTATTAAGTATTCTGCAAAAGTAATGTAATGTCCATGTACGTCAATATTTGGGTCTCTACAAATAGTTATTAATATAAATTAATTTATATAAAATATATTTATTATTAAACGATTTATTTTAAATTTATTAATGAATTATTGTGAAAAAAATAGTAAAACATTATTAGTCATTTTATGTTTCAAAAAATATAATAAAAAAAATATTTATATTTATAAGAGAATATTAGAATTTATTTTTTCACATTATAAAATATTATTTCATAAAATGGAAATAATTTTTGAAATTATCATATCAGATTTAGATTAAATTGAAATTTTATGATTTTTCTTAAAAGAATATTTTTCCAATGAATAGTGAGAAAACAGATGTTATTGGAAATTTTCCATTCCATTCAAGTATTAATTAAGTGAAACTGTTAAAAATTTTATATGAAAATTTTAATTAGTCAATTTATAAAAATTTATCTAATTAATATAATTATAGTCAAATATAAGATTAAATTTTTTATAAAAACATTTTTTTACGTAAAAACAAAATATCCTATAAAACTATTGTTCAGTAAATTTTCATGGATTATATTCATAGTAATGTATAAAAATTATAGTTTATGAATTTAATAATAATTATTTAATACTGTTAATCATAACAATCAAATTTAGAAAACATATTAGCTTTCTTTTTTGTCATTATTAATAGTAATAATGGAAAATATTTGTCACCCCAGAAAGGGTAAATCGTGTAATTAAGTGTAATAATAATGTTAAAAAGCTTAAAAACATATATAAAACATGATTTATGTATATTTTATGAGTAAATTTATATTAACATTATCCAATATATTATGATAAGTAATCTTGGTTCTAATTGTCTTTGATAATAACTATAATATTGTTTTAAATAATGAATAATGAAAAAATGTCACTGTATTTATTTGTATTTCTATACTATTTCTCTGTATGGATAAAAATTGGATGAGTCCATTAGTAAATGATACAATGAAACCATAAAAATTTATTTTTGTACATAATTTTCTTAATTTTATTTTTTGGAATAATTATCATAAATTCATAGACAACACTAAAACAATGCTTGTGAAAGCAGTAGAAAAATCATGAAAAAAATAATTAATACATTAAAATTAATAAACATTTGATTAATTAATATTTTATATGAGTTATTTTTATTTATATGACATTATATTTTTTTAATGTTACGTTCTTATGAAATTAGTATCATTATGTTTTTTGTCAAACTATGTGAGTGGTAATGAAAGTGTAATTAATGGTATTATAATTTAAATAATATTTTTAGCTGAGTTGAAAATTAAAAAAAAATATTATAACTGTGAAATTAAATTTGATAAGGTCAGTAATATCATCCATTTTTGACCTATGGGTGGATTATCATTTAATTGTAGCGTTATTTCACCTTATATGGATAAATATTTATCATCGTGATCATTAAAAGTACAAACATGGTTTAAAAAATATGGATAATGATAAAAAAATCACTTGAACATAAAAAAATAATACTTTATGATATTATTTCAAGTAATCATCATATTATTTTTAAATTTTTTTCCACTCTATGTAACTTTCACATGAAAAAATTATTTTATTTAAATTCATTATGTAATACAAACTCTAAAATTTGTGTCACTATGAAAGGAGAACAACTCACCCATATTATTAACACCATCTAGAGAAACATATCTCCACCAAACCATGAAAACCCCTGTATTATAATTAATATCCTTGTTTTATATTTTATTATCTATTAAAAATACTACCTTGAGGGTCTATAAAGAGTCATTTAATAGAGGCTGGTTAAAGAGGATGTAATAGACTCAAATGAGTGTTTACATTTTACATATTCTTATGAATCATTAAAATATTTCCTATCCATTTAAATATTATATCATTCTTATATAAAATATGATGCATATTTTTATTTTAATGTAATACCCTTGTTCATATCCTTATTCATTCAATGGAGAAGAAAAATATTTCTCTTCTGTCCATGTGGACTACCACCTCCAAGAAGAGATGTGTTTTCCCTTCCCCATATCTCATTAATATTTAGAATAATGTATTCATGTAATATATATATATATATTAATCCTTAAATAATTATAATTCATTAAATACAATATATCATCTATTATTTTACCCATCAATCCTTTTGAAATTTATTGCATTGTCTATTTGTAAATGGGGATTACCACCCCTAGGAAGTTATGTAGTTTTTATTCATGTATACTTTTAAAGAAATATTTTAAATTCTATTTAATGTATAAAAAAGAAAAAAAATCATTTTTATTAGTATATAAATGTAGGAACTATGACATCATTTACAACATTAAACATACTGAATTCATTGTGCAATTATGAACGAAACATCCTCAAGACACTTAATGTAAAAATATCCAATTGCGTAATTAAATAAGTTAAGGAAACAATAATTTAAAAGGTTATGTATGTAGTTTTAGATTAAAAATCATTTATTATAAATTCAATAAAGGTTAGAAATAGAATTTTTCTACCTGATTTATGGGGTTTCATATAATGATTTACACTTATTGGGTAAATATTCTTCAATATTGGCTATGTTATTCAAGGATTATTTCCTCTAATTGGGTTAACATATCATTTTTTTTGATTTAAACTTGATACTTTTAATCAATTAATTGATTAAATGTTAACATCAATGTTGTAATTTTTTTATGGGTTTTTCATATCAATATTTTTTCATTGAGACATGTCTTGTATTATACACCTACTTTCATTCATATGGAATATATAATGAATATATAGATGTAATATCATGGTTAAATAATTGATCATGATATTTAAATTTCATTTTAGGATATCTCTATTGTAACAAACTGACCTGAGTTTTCCTCAAACAAAAAATATGAACCGGTTCATCATATACATGAAAAGCGTTCCTGATCCCAACAAGATAGTGATATGATCTAAGGAATTGAACAAAAAACCTAAGGGAAAAAATTCTCCCAATCTAAACAAAACACATGCCATATATGTACAAAAAGCAAGAAGAAATAGTGGAACTCCAAAATGCATATTCTGAAACTATAAGAAAGATAACAGAAACAAATTTTTTTAAATGTAGCCAAAACTATAAGAGACCAATCCAACTATAAATGAACAAAACCAAACAGATACTACATATGATGGAATTGAGGAAGTCACATAATCTCACCACTAGCTACCCCACTCATCTAACATGAAACCTCACCACCTCACTATAGTGACCTGTCATTCCCAACATTGGAAGACATATAATGGTTTATTCAACACTGAATTGGTTCATATGGTGTGAGATTATAGGATCAGTAGTATCCCGCAAAGGTGTTACATAACAAGTATTTGAATAATATTTTTTAATAAATCTTAGAATGAATAAATTTGAATCATATTTAGAGAAAAAATCTTAATAATTCCCCTTTAACAATGTTATAAATAAAAATATGTTACATCAATTTCATATCACATTTTCCATATCATATTTCACAGTAATAAACCAGTATATGAGGGCTAAGAAATTACAAATACAATCTAAAAAATAAAGTATAAGTATAGGCATCACAACACCACGTAATACAACAGGTAAGACCATAGACTACATATACCTAAAAATCTATGAACAGTGTAATGTGGTACCAAAATCCAATTATCCATACTCCAGGAAAAGTTAGTTTACTCAAAAAGTGAAACTCCAATATCATATACACATCTAGAGACAATACTATACCTTTTATGAAAATGGGAACACCCTAGATATCGAATCTCCATAATAGAATATGACCTCCAGCTAAATCTTCCACCTAGAACCAATGGTATCCCATGTGTTATTTTTTAAAATAATTTCAATGTCTTGAAAATCATTTCAAAATTATTTCACCAATTTATCTTCAATTTTTTGATAATACTCATTTTCATTACTTTAATAAAAAACCATGTAAACCCAATTTTATTAAAAATATCATTCTAATGGACAAAAAATTCTTTCTAATTTCATACTAATTTATTTCTTAACTAATTTATAAGAACGGAACATCACCTTTTGTCGAACATAGGCTATCGAAAGAAATTCATACCTCAGACTCTCGTCCCAGATAACCACAATTGGATCCACCAACAACAAAAACCCAACAACATCAATGATGGACCTAGAATCCAATACAAACATATTATTGTTGATTTTATTGTGGAATAAGGTCTGTAGAGAAAAGGAAATACCACAAAAATTTGGAATGAAAACCCTTTGCACCACGACCAATAATTTAAAAGCCTCCAGAATGAGACCACACAACAAATCATTGAAGAAGACAAGAATAATCCCCAATTTAGATCCTTGTATTATATAATGAAATCAAATGGTGCTACTACAATCTATGTAAAATAATAAATTTAAAGAATTCTTACTAGAAAAGATACACAACAACTACAATGAAGATCGAACACCGAACGATCGATCTAGAAATAACAGTGTCTCTAAAAATATCAATCAAATTTTCCTTGATCATGATAATGAGAGTCTGATAAAAGAACCAAAATAATACCTTTACATTCCTATTTTAAAAATTGTATGTATTCGGTTACATGCCACGTATCTTGGTTAAACAATGTATCACTTCCAAAGTCCCACATACAATTGAAAACATGTTGCCTCATATTAAAAACCTATAATTTAATTAAATCATAATACAGAACACCACTTCACATCATGTAACCCTTCACATCATGAAACCTTTCACATCATGCATCTAACAACTCTTACACATTGTGTTACCTAGTTATACAACATTATATTCTCATGAAACTTATAGGAAAATTTGTTCATTAATAAGTGTCCAAAAAATATATGACTTCAAAATTATAGGTGTCTTACCAATTCTTTCTTGTCCTTATACATAAAATGTGAATAGGAAAACCAAAAAGGGGTAAATGATATTCCAGAAATATTGGTAATGGGATGTAATAAACTCCCAACAAAAAATACCTTATGTAACCGCGATGTCATGTGAAATATTTAATCCCAAAAAAATATGAGGTCAATAATCCCTCTTCAATGAATAATGTTCCAAAGCATCAATAGAGTTATATTGGTGTTTTCATTGTATCATGTCCAGTGAGACAAACTTACCACATATAAATTTCAATATGGATTCAATGATCTCAACTAGTTTGTCTTGAAAAGAAAAAACTAACTCTAAATCAATTCCGTCCAAACTAAAAAATTTATCAGGATCTAGGTTATAATTTTTGAGCTGAGACTTGTGCAATAAATCATGAATACCCCTCAAATAAACTGAAAATTCTATCTCATGTTCAACCTTTCCAAGTTGCTCAGTGAATTCAAAAGGATTAACTTCTATCAGAGCCGACATTATCTATTTTCCATGTTGATGGTGCCCTAAATAACGATAAAAATTAAGGATAACTCAATAAAAATGGAAAACTCTAGAGGATGATATCACCTATTCTGAAATAATCATTTCGACTCTGGGATTTAAACAAATGTCAATACACATCCTAAATTTTTTTGGATGTAAACTAAACCAATATTGGTACAAAAAAATATACATTGCCCACCTCAACCTAAAAAATGTGTGATCTTAACAGGGGACCATACAACCCATCAAAGGGATCCATTACTCTCGTGTACTAATTACTTTTCTTAGAAAAAAATCCACCAATACTAGATGGATATCACATGATACACTGAAATCCAAGACTCATTCATGAAGAATATCCACTGGGCTCTGAATTACTCACTCCATCTGACCTTTATTCCAGGGATGACATGTTGTTCTTAACATGGCCATTGTTCCCATTTCCTCTTTGAGACTCCCCCAGAGCATCAAGGTACTCATAGGATCCCTATCTGAAACAAATGTAAAAGGAATCCCATGTGAACTCACAATCTATTACACATAAAGTTTTTTTATATCTTCAACCATAGTGGTATCCATGATCATAAAAAAATATACAGACCTCAGTAACAAATAAATAACCATCAATATAGCATTCCTCCAATGGGGATCCCATGGTGGTATAGAAAAATAAACCATGTATACAATATCTCATTTCAATATTTGAACAAGATGTGGCTGAACCAAACTAGAGGTTATCAAGTGCTCTGACAATATTATTTGGTGGGTATAACAATAGGAAACATAATATGCAATGTCATGCTTCATACCTAGGAACCAAGAACCCCTATATTATGTCATAATACATTTTTTTAGTGCATAGATGAGAATACTATGATGTTCTATGACAATTTATCAAGAATAAACACTAGAAAGATGCTTGTACAACAACCCTCTTCCTAATGTGGAGCATCCCATAAAAAAATGAGACCAACCAGAACTAGTCTCCCAATTATAACGGCTTTCTCATACCATAAAAACCTCATCATCATTCTACTAACTCTGAAAAATAGACACCAAGAGAGATGATGACTGTGAAAAATGTCCCAAACCACTCCGAAAATATCCTCATGTACATAAAATTGAAATTGAATGAAAATTCACATAAGGTTCCAATCCCTTGTAGATTCTTGAATAAATATTGAGGATATATTCATACTAGGAGCATCTAAAAAATTTCATTCCAGAGGGTGTAGGTGATATCGAAGTGAAATGTCTGATGGTATTCTATACATTATCTTTGTCTAAGATTAATTTATCTCAATAAAAAGATATATCTTAGACTCTTATGATCAAAAACTTATACGATATTCTCCCCAAAAATATATTTCTACAAACATTTAAGCACATGCATAACTATAGAATACTCTAAATTTTTATTGGTTTCATTATTCTTATATGGTTAAAGCTGAAGAGAGTCGTAATGTTCTAAATGGTCATCCAATATAAGCCAATATTCTAAGACAACACCATAAGCATTGAAAAACAACATGTACCACTTAATAATATTAGTTATGATCATAGTAGGAGAAGATGTTAGAAGTCATTTTAGTCCATCAAACGAAGAATGACACATTTCATCTCATAATATATTTATCCATTTTCCTGGTAAGAGTAGTCTAAGGTGGAACTATCATAGATAAATATTTAACAAACCATTGGATGTATCAGACAAGGCCAAGTAAGCATCATATCTCAAAGACGTATTTAGGCTCTTTCCATGAAATGGGAGCCTTCACCATCTTAGGATAAACTGAAATGTTATGTTAATAAATCTCATTCAATATGAAATTCACTTCTTAATTCCATTAAAAAAATTTCCAAATAATTCTATAAAATTAGTTACTTCTCAAAAAATCTAATACCAAACATATATGGTTCTCATTCTCATACTCAGATTTTGAAAAAATCGTAACATCAACCTTGAACACCACCACAAATGTGTCTAGATATCGATGGAATATCTGAATTATTAATGAATAAAAATTGTAGTAGTGTTAGTTATATCAATTGGCATCATAGTATATTATCAATGGCCATACCTGCTATTAAAAGAAATCTTTGGTATATCAAACTCCAAAAATTTGAGTTGATGATAACCCAATTAAAGATCAATCTTTAAAACTCATATTCATCCTTTAATTAATCATTCATATCTTCCAAATATGGAATAGGATATTTGTTATTAACTAGTAAATTATTCAAATTCTGATAGTCTACACAGAATTGTAGTAAAAAATATTCTTTCATGGAAAATAGCACAAGGGATTCCAATGGAGAAATACTATGGTGAAAAAAACATTTCACCAATAGGGAAACCTACTATATTTTCACTATTGTCACACATGAATCAACTTCCATGGGAACCTCATCTAATGCATGAATGTGCTTCCCTTATAAGACATGTGTCTAGAGCCCTATAGTCATTGAAGCTTCTGAATTCACCATAATAGCCTTTGGAGATGAAAAACCTTGACTATAATGAGTAATAGTCACATACATATAGAATTAATGAATATGCCCAATGATTCTATAATCGTTGCTTGTATTTGCGGTCATCTGACAAAAATTCCTCTTCTGACCGACCATTCCACATAGATAGTATGTCATAGTCACATAGATAGCTATAGAAGAAGGTGTGGAGGAGTCTGGCTACTGAGACCCACCACCACCAATTGTGTTATTATCTTTCCACTTCATATTCTTATGATTCTCTCCACAAAAACATCTACTGGATGAAAGAAAAGGGTTTGGAAAACCAACCTTTCCCCCCATATCCATATTTTCATTCATTGAACTATATAATATCTCCACATAAGTAGATTTTTTCATCATAAATTCATGTGATCTGAAATATAGTCACAAACTAAGAACGTATTTTAGATCCTTTTGTAGCCCATTCATCACCATGATTGACTCAAAATAGGAAATTCTCATAAAATATTTTAGTGTATATTGACACTAGATTCCCTCCCTGTTGAAAATATAGAAACTACAGAATCATTTCCAGCATGAGAAAATCCGTACAAAACTATTGAATATAAAGGGTTTGGAAACCCTTCAAATTCAATTCCATTTTTTTTCAACATAGTCATTTAGTCCCACTATAACATTATAGAAACCTCAATCCAAAATGATTCACATTTTACCAAGATATTTTTAATAGATTCGAGTAAATAAATGATCTGATAAATTATATCCATAATTTTAAATTGACTCTTGAGGTGCATGTATTACCTTAATGGTTGGTCGATGTTCAGGTATGAATTCATGTGATTGGTTAATCTCTCTCACCTCCATCTCCTGGTTGTACCTCAACAACTATACTCTGAACTCTTGGAACATCCTATTCAAGGGAAAGAATTTATTTTTTGAAGGTTTTAATGACATTCTGATATATAGGAAGATTCCCAGGAGGAGCATTATCTAATACCTTCCAAAGAACTTGTGGAAGACGTCTTGAAAGCATATGTATGCATACCAAAACATAAGAATGGGAGAAAACAAATCCATGTTTAATCCAGAAAACCCATAACTCAAATATGAGATTCAAAAAAACACCCAACACTACCAATAGATATCTAAAAATACCAAGGAAACATATGTCTCATTAGTATTAGAGTAGTCTAGGAATATATCACAACATAACTCTCAAGTGCGAAAAATCATATCTCTTGTCTAATAAACATCTCTATATAATGACTATTGGGGTAGAAAATTCATGATGATACCAAATTGTAACAAACTAACCCAGGATTACCTAAAACTGAGCAAAAAACTAGACTCATCGCATACCCGAAATGAATTTCCAATCCCCATGGCATTTTGAAAATCACCCAAACATCGAACGACAAATCAGATGGAACAATTCGGCCAACCAGAACAAAATAGATGGAATATATAAACATGATCCATGACTAAATAGTGGAAATCAAATATATATATATTACATAACTATAATAAAGACATCTGAATAAATTGACTGTAGAATTAGCCAAAATTACCAGAGAGAAGTCTGACTAAAAAAGAATAAAATCAAACATCTACTTCATGTTATTGCGTAGAAGACCTCCCACCATATCATGACCACATACCCAACTCATCTGATGTGATACCTCTTTGCATCACTATCGCTGCTTGATTGTCCCAACATTGAAAGACAAATAAAGGTCTACAAACCACCGATGAGGTGTTCCAGTTTTGAGATAACATACTCAATATGATTCTTACTAGGTGTTATGATAAATGTCTATGTATTAAATTTCATGTATTCTCATTTGAAATATAACATTTATAATAGCTATTAAATCAATTTTAAAGAAAAAATGGTATAAAATTTGTCTTTATCATTATTCAAAAATAAAAGATGGTATACTACTTTAAAATCACATTGTTCATATCATCTTGAACAAGAATCAACAATTATATCATGGTTAATAGAGTACAATGAAAATAAATAGAAAAAAATAGTAGTAGAACACGAATCATAATAAAAAGGAATACAACAAGCTATGTAGCAGACTTTCATTCAACAAAATATATGAAAAGTGGAATGTCGTACCTGAAACCAATTATCTACATTCCAAGACCTTGGAGACACCCCATATAGTGAATCCTCATCATCATATATGTTACTAAAACCAATTATCTAAACTGTATGAGGAACGGAACACCCCTAAATGTAAACCCCCACAATAGAATATGGTATGAAGATAAACCGTCCACCTAGTACCAAAGGTTACATATGTGGACACTTTAACAATCATTTTCACGTTTGAAAAATAATTTCAAAACCATACCACAAAACCTTTTCCAATGCTTTGGAAATACCACTTTTCATTCCATTTAACAAAAACAATGGAAACCCACTTTTATTCAAAATTTAATTCTGACACAAACAAACAACCATTCAAATTGCATAACAGTTTCACTATAAACCAATTCATAATAACAAAAGAACAAAGTTTATCAATTATCCTCTATAAACTGAACCACCAAACTTAAACTCGGGTCGAACACACCCACAATGTGATCAACTAAAAAACCCAATGACATCAATGAATTCCCTAGAATCCAATAATGTAATTATAGGATAGATTCCACAGATTAAAAGGACCAGTGGTGAAGAGGAAATGACATATACAATGAGGAAAAACACCCACCAAACAATGACTGTCAAAGGAATGGCCTCTGGAATGTGATCACATAACTAATTTTTGAAGAAGACAATATGAAACACATATTTAGATCAACATATCTGAAGAAACAACTCAATGTTGAAACCACAATATATGGAAATGAAGAATTAGAAACATCTCTTACCCGAAGTGATACCCTACAACAATAATGAATAGAAAATTCTGAATGTATTAATCTAGAAGGAATGGAGCCACCAAAAATCAGTTAGGTATTTTCCCATGTCGATAGAAATAGAATATAATGAAATAACTAAAAAATTCCTCCAAGAACTTATTTTATAAACTGTACACGGGTAGTTTCATGACATGTAACCAAGTAGCATGATTTTTCAATTTCAATGACCCACATATTCTTGTAAACTAGTTTCTTTGGATTAATATCATGTCCTTTAGTTAACTCATGACCTGTAACACCTATTTACATTGTGTAACCCTTAATAGTTTAAATACATACCAGATATTCATTAAAAACCATAACATAGAATGCAACATAGTTACATGTCAGGATATCATTCAAAACCATATATAAAAATATGGATAAATCTATGATTCCAAAAAATCTATGACCTCAAAATTATTGGTACCTTCCCAATTCCTTATCTGCTCTATACAAACAAAGAAGAAAATGAGAAACACAATTATGTCAAAGATGAGTCAATAGATCAGTGATAGAATGTTACATCAACCATGATATATTTATTCCAAAGTTATAATATTTTTAATGGGTATTAGGTACTCAATTTCGATTCATTGGGACATAATTAATGTTATTCATGAAATTTTATATTATATTGTGTAATTTATAACCCATGAATGTTTTTTAACATATGAATTCATAGAAATTTTACTTTTTACAAAATCATTTTTTCTACATTAATTCAATGGTTGTTGGATTCAAATATTCCCCAATTTTAAAGGGTTTCTCGTCCAAAGACATCCTTCATTGAGACATGTTTTATTGATGCACCAATATAAATTTATATGGTTTTTACACTAAATCATGAAATATAATATCACAAATTATTTTATACTTATGGTATTTTATAATTCATCTTACGTTATGGCTTTATTATTTTGGTTTTAAAAGAATATAAAGGGTATTTCTTTAAAAATGTTGTCTGAATATTTTTAATGATATTTAACCAAACAATAATTCTTTTTTCTCTAGAATAATTGAATAATAATCTTTTTTAATCTGTAATGGATTATTAATTATTTCCCATGATCTATGGCTTTATTTTATATGTTTTTAGAATGAAATTTCATAATAAGTTCCTTATGGGACAATTTTGACTATCATAATAGAAAAAAAATAATATTTATTTTTTACATGACATAAATTAATTTTCAAATTATATAGATAATTATTTTATTTAAATATTCCTTTACAACATTCAGTGGTAATATTGAATGAAAATATATTTCTCCGAATTCTAGAAATTTTTATAAAATATTTTCAAAAGAAATGAATATTTTTCTAATTTTCAAAGAAATGAATTAAATGTTATCTTAAATATATTTTCATTGATCGAAATATCTATTATTTTTTTATTATTCTCAAATGGGGATTTCATCCAGTGATATAAACATTATTAATTCTTTAGAAATTCTATGATTGTTTTGAGGTTATTTTCAAAGAACCTCTTTATTTTCTGTTAGTTAATCAAGTTACTAATAAATGGAGGCTCTTTTCGGGGAGGATATGTTTAAATTTTAATGATATTAAATATTTTTTAATCTATATTTATTGAACATAAGTGTATATTATTGATAGGTGGTTCCATTATAAAACAAGGATGGTTGTGTTTGTTATATCTCCTCATTGGATTTTGTAATGTAATGGACTTAACTATTATAGATACTTATAAGAGAAGGCAATATTAATAGTTGTAAAATACACTAAATCGAATTTTGAGAAATTTGTTTTCTATTAATCCTTTTAGAAGATACACTATACCAAATAATATTTTCTTACAATAGATTATAGATTTTCAATTTATTAGTTACTCTGAATTGAATATTGGAATTGTATTATAAAGTGGATTATGTAATGAATGTTTGAGGCTACATATTTCTTGAATTGTTTTTGTATTTTTCCAATAATTTATAATATTTCCTTTTTTTAGGATTATTTTTTTCATAACTCATTATTATTGACTTATATGACTCCTCTATTATGTTAAATCTTTATGAAATCAAATTTCAAATTATCCATGTGTTGATGATTTTGAATTTATTTATGTTATTCTCATTAAATTAGATTGTGTAATCATAGCCTTATTCTCATCTTATGATCAATGATTACATTTAATTTTTTCACTTATGTTTAATCATACAAATAATTTGAGCTCACCCTTCTTATTTATTCCATTTTACAGGTTATGAATAATTCATTATATACATTATGTTATTAATGATTTATGTGTGATGAATTTTATAAGAGATTTCAAAGGAATATTGTGAAATAGTAATAATTTTATAATAGTATAGTTTATCATTTGAAGAACTGAGTATTATTATATAATATTTTATCATAATTCTATATAAGTATAACTATAAAACATATGTTGTTATATATTTAATCAAATATTAATATTTGATGTTTTATCTTTATGATTGATATGATTTGGTCATGCTTATTTTAATCAAAGATAAACATGTAAAGATTTTGTTTTATGAAATGGATTTAGAATTGTATTTTTCCCTTATTAAATGAATATTTCCATTTCTCTTCATCTAAATCATGACTGATAAAAAAAAAATCGACATAGAAAAAAATGAATAAGATGTAAAAATGAACCATGGGGAAAATATGCTTCCAAATAAGAAACTGGGAATAGTTGCAATTAGAATGGTGCAGCTTTCTATTATGATTGATCAGATGATGTAGACTATAATGGGTGTTGATATCCATGTGATAGAAAAACTGTGTTCATCACTGAGTAACATGTCCATTATTGATAATTTCATGAAACAAAACCCCCATGAATTCAATAGATCGTAGGACAATATGATACTGTAAAGAATGGTTAAACCCCTATAAAATGTATTCAATGTCATGCGAATCCAATCATTCATGGTCAATGGTTAAGAATATCGAGGACATAGCGGATATTGATTCCATGAAAAGGGCCGGATTTACCAATAATTTTCTTCAAGAATATGTCACCAAACTGTGTTTAAAATAGAATGGAAAATAAATTCATGGAATTTGGAATGAATTATAAATATTCACTAGCCATGTTTGAATAAAAATACACATGATGATAAATGTACACACCAAATTTTATTTTTTTTCTTCATAGTAATATTTTATCACCATGATTTTGTTTAATCCCATACATTGAATATGATTGTAATTTCATGAATTCAACAGTTATGATAATAATTTTTATAGGTAGAGAGTATAGAAATGGATTTTAATGATGATAATGATGTCTAATAAATGGGGAAAATGTCAATGTTTAACGTAATGAGGAATAATGCATCAATGAAATACAATGATATGAAAACCATGTTTAAATATTCTGATAAGTGTGGTATAAAGAAAGCCGGTGAATATTTAATAATATATGGGAATTGTTTCCCATTTGGGATGTTTTTACTTGTGTATTGTTAGTTTAATGAAAATTATTTTCATAATAATCAAAATAAGATATTAATATTTTTAAATTTTAATGATATTTTTTTGAGTGATTAATTTTATGGAGAGAGTAATAAATGATAAAAGTATATAAGATCATGTGTATAATGTTTTAGATTAATAATTTTCAAATACTTTAATAGATGTTAGACCATCCAATGTCGTGGTTTCTAGTGTGATACTTATTTATTCATATTATGATAGGTTCTTATTTGTTTTGGTGTCTACACAATCATTCATACGAATGAATTTATAGATAAATTGGAAACATCACCTTAATAAATGGAGCCATAATTTTTTTTAAAACATATGGCAGTATTATTATGGAAAAAAACTAAAATAATCTTATCATTATCATTATTTTAATGTATTCACAAGAAATATTATTTTATGGAACCTTGTAGATATATTTTATGACTCTCCCTAATAAGCCCTAGTTGCGACTACCCTAAGCTGACCTCCATTACACTAGGGTATGGTGAAAAATGTTGAGTAGAAATATCACACATATGAGATACCATATGAAAATATAAATGTAGACATGAACACATCTACAATACCATAAAATTATAAAATGTATAACTACAAATTTACATGAATGCATGAATCAATATTTCCACCCTCAAATTACAACAAGGACTTAACAACAATGGGGAAAAACCAGCCCACCCAATGAAACTGAAAAAAATATATCCTATGAAGTAGGATAGGACTTCCTATAAATTCAAAAACTAAAACCCACCATTATTTATCAAGGTCACTAAGCTCTACATGATCATGGTCCCTCTTGGATTCCATCAAAATGTTGGTTCTTTTCATAAGACATGACACGTGTGGGAAAATAAAATTCAAGGGTGAGTATAAAAATACCAAGTGTGAAAACCTAAAATAACTAAACTAATAATATAGTGAATATTATTAAGCAAAAAACCAAAATATTCAAACAAAATACTTAACAGAATATCCAAATATACACAGGGTAGACATAATGTCTCAAGGTAATGTCACAACAATAAACTTTAACCTAGGTTTCATGTTCGAAAGTTCTATATTACACTCATCAAGGTGAACACACTACAAACATTAGATATAACTAATTTAATCCATCAACAATTTCATGGTCATAAAGTATCTCTATAATAATTACACATTGGAAGTCTTAATATATCAATAAAGAGTTGGGGATCTCACCCAAGTCCATGTTTTATACCAACAACCCTATCTGGACTAACCAGATTAGTAGTGGAATGATACTTGCATAGTTTTTTCATCATGATACCAAGAACCTGAAATTGGTAAAATTTGATGATATAAGATATCACTACAGTCCTCAAAGTGGGATTTCAAACATTATCCAAGATTTATGTTCCTCATTTGGGGTCACAATCACATTACATAAGAAGTGATGTGATACTAAACAATTGATAAATAGATCAGGGGAACAAACCCTATGAATAATTCCAATGATAAATAAGAAAAGGTATTGAATAAATCAATTCTAGAAATTTCACATAGTAAAAGTACACAACTTTTCTCTTTAGTAGCAGGTTTTAACCTTGTTTCACAGACTATGTCAATGTCTATCTACAAGTACATGACTTCTTTATACCCATGTATATATGTTTGTGTTCATGTCTGTGTATAACTATCCATCTCAATTTCTATATCCATTTATGACCTTATCATCATGTCTATACTCTAGGTAAGTGTAACACATATTTGGATAGGGGTCACACAATATGTGATAATTAAAATCATGTAAAACCATATCACTACAGCCAGGGATCCATACATGGTGTGTTTTCTTGCCTTATACATATATTAGCGCATTATTTCATAGAACACAATTGTTCAAAACATAAATTACACCTCTTACAGTTCTTATCAAGTTTCATCTACGATTCTCACCACAAAAACTTGATTTTAGTCATCTATACTTGATCACCATTGGATATATAATCTCCATCAATCTAAATCATTCTAGGAACCTAATCCTTTGATTCATTCAACCCCTGAACATTGAAACTAAATAAAAAAAATTCCAAACATTAGCGATCCATTTTAATTTACTTTTTTGTTAAATACTATCATCAAACTAATCTCATATCAGTAGTATAAATCTAGAGTTCTAATAAATGTGTGTGAAATAATTGATTATCGTGTATTTTATTGACCCACCATCCAAAATAAATATTAGATATCGAAAGATTAAGAAAGAGAGAATTAAAACATGAAACAAATGAGATAAAAAACATATACCATTTTCATGGTGTCCTTAGTCCATATATATTAAAATAATAAATGAAGATCCAAAATAAACTAACAATTTCATTCAAATTCCATGGAAATAAACCGACACCCAAAATACAATAAATCTGTCAATTATTAATTTTGTTTTAATAATAAAAATACATCATATTGTTTGAAAAATATGATAAATAAGAAGAAAACAATTTTTCTACATCAATATGGATCGATAAATGATAATGAACTAATTTGTATCATTTTTATTAGTTAGATACTGAACCTCTAATGGGTCAACAATCCTAAATATCTATCCAATATAATGACATCTACCAAGAACTCTATCCTATAATGATCCTATATGTATGTAGGGTTAATCATCCATCCCTAATATCTATAAATAAAAATATAATTATAGATTATTTAAATTTTCAAAATTATAATAATTAAAATAAATAATTTAATCGACGTTTTTATTAATATTCTTGAGACTACACATTATAAATACCCCATGACACCTACAATGATTATATTAAACCTAGGTTAATTGTAATTCTCTATTCACAATGATGGACTCATATTTATAATGTAAACCTATTTTTATTACCTATATCACTTTTTATAGAAAAATGAACATGAATGATAATTAATATTTTTAATAAATTTCAAAAATTACTTTCGGGTATTGGAATATAGTTTTTTAGCAGTGACTATTAAAATTATAAATATAATATCCATATTAAATACCTTGAAGAAATTTAATTGTTATATTCCCGAAAACATGGGAATATTTTTACTAGAAAGATAAAAACAATTACACAAACCAATGATTTTTTTTGAGAAATCATATGTTTATCTAACTCCCACAAACTCTTCAAGAGATTCTCACGCATACATTATAAACACACTAAATGAATCACATCCCATGGTAGATCATAATTTATTGATACTCACTCTCTAAAAGTCACTATACACAAGTGGCTAAAACCTTAATTTCCATCACTCACTATTCAATGACATGTGAGAGGTCATGAACGTACCCCATCAGTTGTTGAACATGGATGATGTCGTGTACCTTGTCCAACTATGAGGTTAGAGCTAAGTGGTATGCCACATCAACAACACTATACAGTATCTTGAATTGAAAAATTAATCTCAACTATTTCTTATTTCCTTAGTTAAATCTCCACAACCTATGGCTTTCTGAGACCCTTAAGAACACATGGTCACCCCTGTAGAACTCCATAAGCTTCCATTATCAGTTAACATATGAATTATGACAGATTTATTTATCCCTCAACTTCACCTGGATGATATTACACGTCTCTATAGTGTCCCCCACCAACTTTGTACCCCTATGTCATAACTCTTCTTATTCAGTGTATCATAGTGGGGGCCTCTACGGTCACAAGTACAAGGCATATAATGGAGTCATACTGATGGTGGAATGATAATTATCGTTATAAGAAACTCCATAATTGGTAGGTGATACAACAAACTATAGATAATGTATAACATAAAATCCTACAACAATTACTCCCAAACCTAAATGGTCTTCTTAATAATGTCATAAGTTAATGGTGGAACATTGTGCTCAAATGAAACTGAATCCCAAAAACCTCATGGAATCTCATCCATCATTGTTATTTGAATTGAACCTTATGGTAACACGGGAAAATACAAGGATATAAATGGAAAAAATAATCCCATACATATAGTGGAATCCAAATAACTCCACAAAATGCTTCACTCATATAGTTAAGAAGTAGAATAACATGGAGCGTCGATCTAAAAACACACAGATATAGTCAATTCCTCTATAATTCCAAGATAACTCCATCACGAATCCCATAAATATCCCATACCACATCAAATATAGATCTTAAAGGGTTTGAGATACACTTTCTATAACCTATTTCACAACATTATATTTCTAAAATGAAAGGCATCGATAGAGAAACTATGTATATCCATTCTTCTTCCCTGGCCACCAAAACTACCAATAAAGGTCTCGGTGCATCTTCACCACACCTAGATTTAATACTAAGGGTGATTTCTGAAACTCCCAAAACACATCCTCTCTCAATGAAAGTAGTAAAATATTTAACCATCTCTAAATAATCATAACGTCCCCATATTCATAAAATCTATTAGGATCATGTCTAGGGGACATCTAGGTATGTATGTTTTCAAACATGGTATACTGATTTTGTGCCTCCGGACTTGATTTAAAATAAGAGGAATAACATCAATCATCTATAGGTATGGTGTTATACCCCCATTCTATTAGGGATAACTATAATGAGTTCTACTACTCTACACCTCACACAGAAACTACAAAAAAGATCACAAACTGAGATAATATACTAAAACAGTCCCCTTCCAAGGAGTATAGAAAATCTATATGTCAAAATCATGGAGAACCAATATCCATTTCATATGTCTCTATTATAGATCCTTCTGAAATAATATATATTTTATAATCAAATTTTCATAATAATTGAATGACTTCTCATCCATAAGTAAGTATCTCTACAACCATAGTGAATAGATTACAGTTGCAAAATGAAGAATGTGGGTAACATATCTCTTCTTAAATCCTCTCTTCTAACATAATCCCTAGGCAATGCCCATATAATTTTTCATTATAATGAAACCAAAACTAGTCCCAGATTCATCATAGAACACAACCTACTCAATACAATCCTATGAAAATATCTTGTTTGGAGTGATCATCAATCTCTTCCTCAATACCTGAAAATACTACTAGAACGGTTCTTTCCAAAAGAAAGGATTCACAATTTATTTCATCTCTATCATGTTTTATAATATAATTAATAAATAAGTTATGAAATCTCTGATAGTTGACTCCAAATATATGGATGCTTACCACCTCCATCACACTCTTGGATGGCTCCCAAGATGGAACTGTCTGAATCCTCAAAGGGTCAAATGCTACCCCATCTACTGAGATAACTTGTCACCAAAAGTGGACCTTTTGGATACAAATATAGAAATTTTCTATCTTCCAATAATTCTGGTACTCTATGAGAATGCCTATAAACATGTTGAAATGTCTCATGTGATCCTCCTGATGATTTCAGTACATGAGGATATAATTAGTGAAGACTACCACAAACAAGTCTAAGAAAGGATGAAAATTCTGGTTCATGAGTCCCATGAACACTATTCAGACAATTCATCATGCTAAAGAAAATCACAATGTAATCCTATTGACAATTATAGAAACTAAATTCCATCTTCAATGTGTCCTAAAGTTATAAATATAGTCATTGGTAGCCTAATTTGAGGTCATTATATGAGAAACATCATACCCCACTCAATCAATCAAAGAGGTCATCAATCCATCATAATGGTTACTTATTCATTATAGTCAACAAATTTTGGTGATGGTAATTGACAAATTGGCTCAAGATCCAGTCATCCTACATGGTTAACAACACTAGGGATTCCTAGGGTGAAGCACTGAATCAAAAAAAATATTTCCCCTAAAATTCCTCAAACTTCACACTAAGCTCGTAAAGCTCTATTTGAACCTTATGATATATGGGTGAAAATATGAAGGTAATATGGAGTTATAGATCAACGAAAATGTATATCTATCAATGGGGAGGTAAGCCTAGACTTTATTGAAGAAATATTTCTTCATACTAAGTCACCATTGTTGGATACTAAAGGCACATAGCTTCCACTGTACCATATTTCACTCTAGATATCTTGTGTCTAAATAGATACACCCTCCAAAGAATGATCAAACCATTATCGTTCTAGTTTTTATTATCACCCACAATAGATGACCATATTCTATTACTGTGGAGATACCATATCTTCTAGCAGAAATATTCTATATTAGAATGTATTGTAGATAACATGTACATAAAAATGATGGAATAATAATGTCTCATTATATTTAAAATGATTCAACAGTAAAAAAAATTATCACCTCTAAGAGTCAGGTGACGATATTGGAAGAAGTGTGTGATTGGTGAGTCACACCAAGTAAAATTATCCCAAAATAAGGGTCAATCTAAGGGCTCAAATATAATCTCACTTTCATGAGAAAAAGTGCTGTAAAACTAGTGGTTGATACCTATATCAATTAAAAGATAGTTAATGTATAAAAGACACATATCATACATCGTATCATCCCTAGAGCATCTGGGTAGTAAGCCGTAGATGCAATCTACTACTTTCTCTCATATCCCCTAGCTCTATAAGAGTGCTACGGACCACCAAGGATAGTGGTGGTAACAGATAGTAATTTCTTCCACTTTCTCATACAATCCCAACACATCTTCCATTTTCACTAACCTTCATGCCTACCAAATCCTACTACTTCCAATACCATTGAGACCCATCTGATGTCTCTCTATCAACCATATAATTAGTCAAAAAATCCTCTATGATATTCCCCATGTCATCAGAAGTTCATTACCACCTCTTTCTTGGATAACTATATCCATTATGTGATCCCTAAAATGAATACCCCCAGTCCAATGATCTATTCCTAAAACATCTCACACACCTAAGTCCTTGTGTCAATCATCAAATACATGAAGAAAAATTCATGAACCTTGTTTTCCTAATAACAAAACCAACTATATTCGTCTTCTCATGTGATAAACTCTTAACCCCCAATTTATTATCTACCACCCCATCTTATGTACGAATTCATTGTGTTATAACGTTATATTCTAATTCTCTGTATATTAATCGCTCAATTGCTCAATCTAAAAAGAGCATATCATTCACCATATACATAGTGTGTTGTGATAGGTTGGAGAACCCCATTGAATAGTCCTTAATAGTCATTATACCAAAATAAACCTATATAAGTGACAGAATGTTCACATATTTCATCAAATATGGATAAAAATATTCTTATGAATGTCGCTCGAACTATGACCATGATAGAGTTTCCTCTTCGTATGACTGGGTCACTATTATTTTCTACCATCATCATATAGAGGAATGAAAAATTATATTTTCTAGGACAACCAATGGATCAATATGTTTCATAACAAGACATAAGTCTCACATAACAGCCTCAATCCCTTCTACATCAACTTGGGTGTATAGCTTGACACACAAAATAAGGGTGCACTTATGGTGAACTCATGAATCACATATAGATTTTGCACCTCATCCTTGAGTATTTTGGGAATTATCTAATTCTCTACTAATGGTGGTAAGGCTACTTTAACACCATGAGGTAAAAACTTCTGAAAATGTCCCTATATCAATTCCTCATCACTCAGGGGATCATCCTAGGTATCTTATTACTAAATCCTAGTGATAAAAAATTATTTAAAATTCTTGAAATAAAAAATATTAAACACTATCAAGGAAGATATCTAGATAGATTACTCAAGAAGGTAATGAAAACCAAAACCCATTCCAATTTGATCAATATAACAGTGTTTTCCATTTAAAAAAATTACTTGTATTGCGTCAACAACAAGATATTATATTCCTTCTGAATGGATACCTCATCTTCCTAAAATTCACTGTACTCACTGGCTAGAGATCCAACCTCAAAGAACATAACAATATTTCTATGAACCAAAACAAATCTTAAAAACATATGTCTTAATTATGAAATGACCCCTCTAATACCAATTGGTTAGAACTCAACAGAATGGGTTCTGAGATGCGTTTTCCCCATGCCCACCACTAATATTCCAAGGGCTAGAGATAAGTGTTGAGTAATAATATAACAAACGTGGGAGTACTTATCCAATTTTACATACCTACAAGAACACATCTCTTAGCCCATAAAATGATGAAATGTAAAGAACCCAATAATCGTGCATGACCACATATATAATCCCACCACCACAGTATGGAAACATGCACTTGAATGAAAGCTACCATATACAATCCCACAAAATGAATTCAAAAACAATTCAAATATTTGAAGAAAGAGACGACTACTTTAAATAAGACCACTATATCACACATTTATCTATAAACCACACTATTATAAACCTAGTCTTTTTTCCATCTGGTACTCGATTAAAAATAATGTCTTTTAAAAAATAATTGACACATGCATAAAAATACCATGTAGTGTTGAGTATTAAAATACCTACCAGAAAACCCCAAATCACTAAACATGTACAATAAATAATAATATACATCTCATCAATGGGGTATTTCAAAATAAAATATGTAATAGAATATCTAGATATACTTATAATAGACACGCAGTCTCATAGTAAGGTCGCAACTATAAATGGAAGCCTTAGATTCCTGCTCATACATTCTATAAAAAATAATCAATGATAAGACATTATAAGAGTTTGATATCACTAATGTAATCCATCCCAAATGTTGTGACTAAATAGTCTCACTATAATAAGTACTCAGTAGAAGTCAAAATATAACAACATATAGATGGGGATAGCACCAAAGGACATGGGGTATACTAACAACCCAATTTGGATTAACCCACTATGTAGGGGATGGACTCTAGTATGGTGTAGATCTCAGGGATATAATGAATGCTACATAGGGAAAATATAATTATATTAGATCTCATCCAAGGTGATATGGAGGGATTCCAAACTCTATCGAATAATGAATATCCTCATATTAGATTTCCATATTATTATATAGGATAAAGCTCTATACTAAACCCTCCGGGTAGGGCTCAAGGTAACACACCCTAAAAAACTTTTGAAATCTAATGTGGATAAGGGTTCAAATATATCCTTGAAACAGTATATGACCTCCTCTATAAGTACAATGCATTTCCCTTTGGAACCATGTTCTATACATTAATCATATAATGATCATATGAATTTTTATGTGTTCATGGTGGGTCCATGCATGTGTACTCCTAGTTGTGTCCTTTTCTATTTCTATCCATGTCTATGTCCGACTATCCATGTCTGTGTCAATGTCTATTTACCTCCCTGAGTACATGACAAGATTCTAGGTAAGGGTTACACACTGTGTGACATAGTTCATCCACCATGTGATATTTAACTCTAATTTAAACCCTCGAACAGTAGCTAGGATCCATACAAATCTTGTTCATATGAATTACACATTGTGTGGGGAGTAATATCAAAGAGCTTTCATGTTCTTCATTATAATTTCACCTTGTCCACTACATTACATTTACCTCCATGATTTTCTCCACAAAACATATATCTATGTCAAGTTCACATGATTGGCAGAATAGATTTGTTCCATATCCATCAAAATAATTGGGGAATCCCCTCTCTTTGAGTCATTTCACAACCACATTCTAAAATAGCTACCAAACATTTTAAACACAAACCAATAAAATTTTATTAACTTTATCATTTGAATTTTTAATGATGCCAATCTTGGATCTAAAAAATCAATTTTTTGAGCTTGGAAGAGGTCCATTGATGGTTTATTACGAGTAATTTTTTTAAAACCCCACAGTAAACATAAGGGAAAAAATTAATTTACAAAGATCAGGGGGAGAAATCCATCAATAATTATATATGAATGACCCTCAGGCATGTTTGGGTTAACCTTGATTAATTTCCATTGTTATAAAGAATGAATATCCCAAAAAAAATTCCCCAAAACTACAAGAAAATAAAACCACAGAAACAATATGATTGATCGAAGAATTAACCATTAGTAAATTGAATATCATTCCTCATAAGAAAATAAAATGGGGATAAATACATATAAAAACAACATGTATTGTGGTGGATCTATCACAGATGATGAATGAATCTATGTCATTGTCATTTGTGAGATCCCTGAATTCCAATGGTGACAGGATCCACGATCTGGATCTAATATGATGTAATCCTACTAGAATTCCCTCCTCCAATGGTCCTATAGGTCTACCTGGTTATGGTTAAAACCATGAAAACGTCTCATAAGCTTATAATTATATATTATTAAAGTTCATTCCTTCATTACTAATAAATTAAAAAAATAAATATATTTATTTTATTAATTTTCCATTGAATTCACTTTATTTAAAGGTATATTAATAGTAAAATTATGTTTTACCAAAGGTAATAAATAATCATTGAGATCAATAGTGGCTTTATATTTCTGAACATAAAATCTATTTAATATTTGTTACACTTTTTGTTGGAAAAATCTACATGCATGATCATTAATAAATTCAAAAATTATTTTTCAGCTCATTAGGCCTCCGAACCATATATTATCTAACCACCTAGCTCTGAAAATAATCCTCTAAAATCAGCAAGTAATACATGAAAAAAACATAGTTTTTCTATTATAATTTTTGTCGGTTGGAGTAGTTCACTCAAGAAGGGAGGGGTTAATTGAGTGACATTAAAAATTTCTGTTACAAAAAATATTATTTTAAAAGAAATGGTATTCCCCAATAATAAATATATCCCACTTAATCAAGGTTATACTGTTATGAGGGTTTGACTATTTAAACAACTTCTTATAAGATTTATTAATTCTTAGTAATCATAATATGTATTGTTAATATTACTTTTGAAGTTATTCTACAAAGAAGAATCAGTTATATTGTCTTCCCAATACTAACTATCAAATTGAAATTAGAGTTTTCTAGATTAAGAAATAAAGTAGTAAAATAGAGAAGACTAAATTTGAATAGCACATCAGATATGAAACAAGTGGTTCAGTCTTAAGCCGAGACCTAATCCACTCCACTTGGTGATCACCTGCCACTAAGCAGTTTATATAAATAAACATTGATCCACACCCTAGATCTAGGTTAACAATAGTACACAGACTGTCCAGGTCAAACAGGTACCTCTTCCACAGTTTTTGTGGGTAAAAAAAAACAATAATCATTCCACACATGGGCCTCTTCCACAGTTTCTGTGGGTAAATAATAGTATAAAGAGTTTGGTGTAAGGATTTAGTAATCCGTCAGTTTAGCACAAAATTCAGTGTGTGTGTGTGTGTGTGTATGGAATATATAGAGTACACACAATGCTCAAAAATTAGTAAAAGAATCACTAAGAGAGATTAGATATGAGTTTATAATTCTCTATTGATTCGAAGTGCAGCTCTAGACTCCTTAGATTTAGCAAAAATGCTTCTGAGTCATTCTCTGGTTTTTGTCTCAAAAATTAGAGTGCCTTAAATCAGCGTGTGTTCTCTACGAGATTTGACAAATGTGAAGATGTTCTATGGATCCCAGTGAGTGAACTTGTCAATTCACATTATGGTGAGATAGTTAATGTTATACCTTGAGTATAATGTTCTAACAGTGAGACTGTAAAAATGAGAGGCAGTAATTTAGAAACTATAATCATGAAACAGTTAAGTAAAACAAACCAAAATTTTCAACAGTAGGGAATGTAAGATATATATTTGAGATTAATCATTCCAAGTTCATGTATGATGTATTATATTCTCTCATAATATAATGGTTTAATGAATATATTAGAAAGTTGATATTCAGTACCAATGAATTCCAAGGTAATATCACTATTTTGATAATGATCTCTCAAAAAGTGATGTCATGCATCAATATGTTCTGTCCAAGAATGTGAAATAGGATTTTTTGAGATGCTAATAGAACTTGTGTTGTCACAATTTATTGTTACATGTCTGAATTGATATCCATAATATATTAATTTTTGTTTCATCCACAAAATTTGTGCACAAAAAACTAGTAGCAGCTATGTATTCAGCGTCTGCAGTAGATAATGCAACAGAATTTTGTTTCTTACTACAACATGATACTCGTGACTTTCCTAAATGTTGATATGTTCTAGAGGTGATCTTTCTATTTAAATTAAATCCACTGAAGTCAGCATCATAATAACTAACTAGTTGAAATGACTGTCCTTTATGATAGATCAGTCCTAGATTGGGTGTATGCTAGAGGTATTTGAATATTCTCTATACATAATTTAAATGAGATTAATTAGGATTTTCTTGAAAACGAGAACACATACACACACTAAACATAATTTCAGGATGACTAACAGTTAAGTAATGTATACATCCAATCAGTCCTCTATATGTGGTTTGGTCAACCGATTTTCCATCTTCATCAAGATTCAACTTATAGGTGGTACTCATGGGAGTGTCACTACATTTAGTGTTATCCAATCCAAAATGTTTTAGAAGATCTTTAGTGTATTTAATTTGAGTTAAAATAATTCCATCATTATTTTGAAATATTTGAAATCCAAGAATTTATTTTAGTTCACCCATTAAGCTCATTTCAAATTTTTTTTGCATCATTTTAGAAAAATATATACATAATGAATTTTTTTAGGATACAAAAATAATATCATCTACATAGGTTTTAACAACTAAAACATCAATAGAAATTCTTTTTATAAAGAGGGTAGGATCAGATATTCCTTTTGTAAACCATTGGAAATAAGAAAAGTACTTGGTCTATCATACCAACATCTTGGTGCTTGTTTTAAACCATATAAAGCTTTTGAAAGTTTTAAAATATGATTGGGAAAATGAGGATTTGTAAATCAATGCAGTTTTTCAACAAAAAACATCCTAAGTTATATACCCATTTTAGAATGCACTCTTAACATCCATTTGATAGAGTTTGAAATTCAGATGTGCAACATAAGCTAGAAGGATTTCAATGGGTTCAAGTATGGAAACTAGAGTAAAGGAATCATCATAGTCAATTCCTTCTTTTTGACTGTAACCTTGTACAACTAATCTAGCTTTGTTCCTAACTATATTTCTGTCTTCATCTACCTTATTTATAAACACCCATTTAGTGCCTATGATGAAAGTGTCCTTGGGTATCTCAACAAGTATCCAAACATTGTTTCCTTCAAACTGATTAAGTTATTCTTGCATAGCCATTACCCAAAATTCATCATTGATGGCATCATCAATATTTTTAGGTTCATGTTATGATAAGAAGGATTGATGTTCAACCAGATTTCTTATAGAATCTCTAGTTTGTGTTCCTTTCAATAAGTCTCCTACAACTGCATCCAAGTGATTGTTTCTAAGGGTTCTAACCTTTCTAGAAAAAATAGGGACTAGAGATTTCAGGTTCATCGACAGATTCTGGTTCATTATGAAGCGATTGAAGACAATTTCTTGAATTGGATGTTTTCACAAATTATTTCACAGAGGATTTTGAGGATTTTGAGTTGATGTTCAGATTTGATACATCATACTCCATATTTTCTAGGATGGTTCTAGGCCCATGTGGATCTCCTTCATTAAACATGATATGAACAGATTCTTACACACATTTTTTAAATTTATTGAATAATCTATAATAATTACTTAATATTGAGTAACCTAGGAAAATTACTTTATCACATTTCGATGCAAATTTGTCAAGATTATCGTTAGTGTTGAGAATAAAGACTTTGCAACCAAAAACACTAAAGTAATTAACCTTAGGCTTCCTATTATTCCAGATTTTATATGGGGTGTTTTTTAGAATTGGTCTAATCAAGACTCTATTGATTATATAGCATGTGGTGTTAAGAGCACCAACCCAATATTAAATAGGTAAGTCATATTAACTAAGAATTGTTCTACCAATTTCTTGTAAGGTTCTATTTCTTCTTTCTACAACACAATTTTTCTGAGGTGTTTTAGGTGTAGAGATATTGTGACTATAACAATTTTGTGAGAAAAATAATTCAATCTCTTGATTTTCGAACTCACTACCATGATCACATCATAATGATTTAATTTTAAGGCCACTATGATTTTCTACATACATGGCATACTTAGTAAAATAAGAGCATGCTTCACTTTTGGGAGCCATGAAAAATGTCCACATATATCTACAGAAATCATCCACTAGAATATAAACATAGTGTTTCCTTTTTAAACTAGAAACCCCAGATGGTCCAAACAAATCCATGTGAACCAATTGAAGAGGTTGAGAAGTAGGAACTTCTTTATTTGGATTGAAATAGATTTTGTGTTGTTTTCCCTTTTGAAAATGATTACAACCAATGTCATTTGGAAACTCAAGTTTGGGTAAGTCTTTAACTAGGCCTTTTATATATAGCTTTCTAAGGGAGTGAACTTTACAGTGTCCTAGTCTCATATGCCAGAGCCAAGATTCATTATGAAATAAACTTAAGCATGAAACATTTTGAGATTATAAGGAATCTAAATTAACAGAACATACGTTCTCATTCCTTGTGAAGAAAATACTAATTCATATTTAGAATTAAAAACATTACATGCATCATTTTCAAATTGAACATGATATCCATTATCACATAATTGTGATATACTAATCAGATTATATTTTATGCCATTGAAGAATAGTACTTTTGAAATAAAATTGAATCAGAGTTACCAATCTTGCCTAATCCAATTATCTTCCCTTTTTCATTGTCACCAAATGTGACATGTCCTCCATCTACTTTTATCAGACTCTTGAAGCATGAGTAGTCTCCAGTCATGTGCCTTGAACATCCACTATCTAAGAACCATCGATTCTTGCAGTATCTCTTTATGTAGCTTTCCTATAATATGATCAAGTAACGAAATATTTCGGTACCCATACTTTTTTGGGTCTAGTAACATTGTTAATAAGTGATTTAGGAACCCATATTTGTCTCAACGGTGTTCTATAAGCATTATGTAATGTGTTTGTAAAATAAAATGTATTTATTCCACAAAAACTTGAAACATTAAATTATGTATCATGACACAAGATAGAGGACTTGTGTCCAGAACTGGGAACAAAACTTTATGTCCTAGACATTGAAATAGAATTAGTTCTATTAAGGTTTCTTTTACCAGGTTGATAACCAATGCCAGTATTGCATTAAGGGGCAATTTATTTTCCTAAAATTTGGGTAAGGGTATTTTTTCCATTAGTAAAATTTTCTAAGTCACTTTTTAATTTCTCATTATCCATTCTTAATTCATTGTTTTCTTTGAGAAGTTGAACATTTTCCTCCTTTTCAGTTGTAAGTTTATATTAAACATTTGCAGTGAGAGCATGTTGTTTCTTCAGTGATTTATATTTATCTTTTTATTCATTGCATGTCTCTTCAATCATGTTGCAATATTCCAACATTACATTATTAGTCATATTTTCAGAGTCACTTTCATCTTTAGAATATTATTAGTTATGCATAGAATATTTCAATGTTACCTCGGATATTTTTTCATAAAATACATATTGGCTTTGTTGGCCTGTTCATCATGTGATGTCTCGGAGTCTCTTGAGCTATCCTAAGAGGAACTCCTTGTTGCTTTCATTGCCTCTTTGTAATTATTGTCTTTATCATCATATTTCATCTTATATTTGAGCTTTATACAGTTAGAATTTATATTCCCTTTTCACTTACACTCATAGCATACAATTTCATCAGTTTTTTCACTACTTTTCCAGTCTTTTTTCCAATTTCCTTTTCAATCATATGTTCCCTTGAAGTTCGGTATTCTGAAAAATTCCTTCTTTTTGTAAAATCCTATTAATATTCTGGCCAGCTGAGCCATCTCCTCATCACTATCAGATGATGATTTTTCAATGGTGGAACTTTCTAGAGGAGCTTCCAGTTTCCCTTTGTTTTTGTTCTTTGAGAAGGTGGTGTTGAATGCTACAGAGTTCATCTTTGGTTCATCCTCTTCTTCTTTGTTGATTTCAACTCTTCCTCATACATCATCAGTTTCCTAATGAGTTCTTCTATAGGTAGCTTGCTGATGTCACATGATTCTCTAATTGAGATAGAGGTTCCCCTCCATCTTTCAGGTAAATACCTAAGAAATCTCATGATATGTTCTTTGCCAGTGACTTCTCTTCCCAGAGGAATAATTTTGTCGAAAATCTCAATGAACCTAAGATACATGTCAGAAATAGGCTCATCATGTTTCATCTTAAAATTATCATATTTTATAGTATAAGTATTAAGTCTCATTTCCATTAAACTAGGTGTTCCTTCTTGTGAGACAAACAAGGTATCCCAAATTTCATGGCCAGTTTTACCAGAAGAAATCATATTAAATTCACCATCTCCAAAGGAACAACATAAATAATTCATGGCATTGCAATTGTTATTATAATAATGTTTTTTAGGTTCGTCCCATATAATTCTATCAGTAACAGGATATTTGTATTCATCTACAATAGATGGTCAAATTTCAAAGCTCATGCTCTCTAGATTTATTTTCATTTTAATTTTCCAATGAGCATAGTTGGTTCCATTAAATAATGGTGGTATGTTGGTTGAAGAACCTTCCAATCTATTATCCACAGTACCAAATTGCTTTAAAAGATCTATAAATTTAGAATTAACAGAAATTTACTGATCATTAAAGTACAACTATAATCACAGTTGATTATGATTGCACAGAGTCCTAATAAAGAAACCTATGATACCAAATCTTTGTCGGATTAGTTCACTCAAGAGGGGAGGGGTTAATTGAGTGACTATAATAATTTCTGTTACAAAAAATATTATTTTAAAAGAAATTGTTTTCCCCAATAATAGATACAGCCCAGTTAATCAAGGTTATACTGTTATAAGGGTTTGACTATTTAAAAACTACTTGGAAGATTGATTAATTCTCAGTAATCTTAATATGTATTATTAATATTTCTTTGGAAGTTATTATACTAAGACAAAACATTTATAACATCTTCCCAAGACAAACTATCAAAGTGAAATTATAGTTTTCTGGATTAAGCACACAAGAAGTAAAATAGAGAAGACTAAATTTAAATAGAACAGCAGATAAGAAACAAGTGGTTCATTCTCAAGCCGAGACCTAATCCACTCCACATGGTGATCACCTTCCACCAAGCAGTTTATATAAATAAACATTGATCCACACCCTAGATCAGGGTGAACAATAGTACACAGACTGTCCAGGTCACACAAGGACCTCTTCTATAGTTTTCTTGGGTAAACAAAAACAACAATCACGCCACACAGGGACCTCTTCCACAGTTTCTGTGTGAAAACATGAGTATAAAGAGTTAGGTGTAAGGAGTTTTAAATCATTCAGTTTAGAATAGAATTCAGTGTTTTTGGAATATACAGAGTACACAAACTGCCCAATAATTAGCAAAATAATCATTGAGAGTGAATAGATATGAGTTTATAATGATCTACTGATCTTAAGTGTAGCTATAGACTCCTTTGATTTAAAAGAAATTCTTACTAGTCATTCTCTGGTTTTTGTCTCGAAAAATAGAGTGTCGTGATTCAGCTTCTGTTCTCCAAGAGATTTGACAAATGTAATGATGTTCTCTAGTTCACAGTGTACTTCTTATGTTAATCAGCATAGTTAGATTGCATGCATGTGAGAATTATTTCATTGAAATTCTTGCAATGTGTTATTCGTGGTCGTGCTCAAGCACTTGTTTTCTGTTCAGTATCATGCTCTATTGTCATTGGGAACTCTAGAATCGTTATCTTAGAATGCATGAGATATAGCTGACAGGTTCAATTTGTTTCGTGCCTCATACCTCGTACTATGTCTACAAAGACACATTAATTATGATAGTGCATTAAATTCATCAAATATGTCTGTTAAACATTATATTGAAACACGAAAAAATAGTTTAAGAAACGGTGTCATAGTAAGTTGAGAAAACGGTGTCTCCTTCACAGTTTCTGAGTGTCACGGTGTGAGTGTCACAGTGTCTGAGGGTCACGGTCTGAGTTTCATGGTGTATGATCTTCATGGTGTCTTGCTCATGGTGTCTTTCTCACGATGTCTTTCTCACGGTGTCTCAGTCACAGTGTCTTGGTCATGGTGTCTCGGTCACGGTGTCTGGGTCACGGTGTCTTGTTCATGGTGTCTCGGTCACGGTGTCTCGATCACGATGTCTGATTTTCATGGTGTCTTACTAACTGTGTATGGATTCACGGTGTCTGGCTAATTGTGGCTTTCTCACGGTGTCTTGTACTTAGGCAAATAACATTATTCATACTTAAACAAAAATATGCATGAATTGGGTGGAGTATAAACATTAAAAAGCATGAGTGAATTTGAAACATAAATACACATTATTGAATAAGATCTGTGATCATTAATAATATTTGGGATTAGTAAAGATAATTGTGATAATTAATGAGATTTGTGATCATTAAAACATTATTAATACATGAGGAGTCCTACAATTTTGATATGGGTATGGATTTTATATCGGTTGGTCATGCTATGATAGATTGTAGATCAAATGATCTTATTTTTCTAGAAGATTTTTATTTTTAATAAAAAATAAATTCATACCATTGATAAATGGTTAAAAACCAAAATAAATTGAATGAAGACGAAAATTATTTTTATGTTGAATATAATATTGATGAAATTTAAATTATTAAAATTGGTTATCTTCGTATAGTAAATGAATATCTGGATATGTTTCCTCAATATTTTAAAAGTATTATACAAGTTCAATAGATTGAATTTATAGTTGAAACAGTGCCTAATGCTAAATCAATTTCCAACCACCATTGTATAATGGTTATATTAGATCTTTTAGAATTGAAACAAATTAAAAGAGTTTAATTATATTTTATTCATTAGACCAAGAACATCACCATGGATTCAATTTTTTTATTGAAATTAGTGATGATTCCTTTAGGCATTCAATTAGTTATATAATATTGAATAACATTACTACCAAGAATAAGTATTTTTTCACATATGATGACTTGTTTGGTTAGATCCTCTGAAATAATTAATTTTTCATCGTTAAACTATTTTTTGGCTACCATCAGTTGAAGGTGAAGGAGATTTACATTTCTAAGAAGTAATTTAAGATAAAGTATGGGCATTAGAGTATGTGGATATTCCCTTAGGGTTGAAAACATATCCATCTCTATTTATGGGACTTATAAATTTTATTTTCTATTACTTCCCAAATTACATTGTTATAGTATTTATTGATGACATCTATATATATTATATAATTGATGATTATCAGTTATAACATTTAATAGTTTTTCTATTAAAAATAAAAAAATTACATTATATTAAAAATGTATTAAATGGGAATGTTCGTTATGACATAAATATTTCTTTATTAAAAATTACAATGAATTAATTTTTTATCTAGATAAAAATAAACCATATAGTGTTTTTTAAAAAACCTTCATATCTCATTTATGTTTATAGTTTTCTTAAATTATTAAGTTACTACTGCTGTTTTGTCAAAAACATTTATTGTTTTTCTATTCAACTAACATATTGAATTTAAAGGGTGTTATATTCATCTAGATAAAATAATATGATAAATGTTTCCTAAAATTTAATATAATATTAGTTAAAAATATGGTTTTTTCCATACCATCCTGAAATTGAGATTTTTTTCAACACTGATGCTTCTCATAAAGGTGTTACTTAAGTTCTGATGTGGATTGATCATGTAATTTCTTATTTCCGACATTAATTAAATCCACATAAGGTAAATTATCCTACATATGAGCTTGGATTTTTTTTGGTTATTTCAATAAAAATAATGAGAAAAAATATTTAAGGAGTAAAGTAAAAATATATACAAATAAAAAAAGAATAAAGTATATATTCAACCAAAAATAGTTGAAATAGAGGCATAAAAGCTGGACATAATTATAAATTATTATGAAGTCATTATTTATTACCTTCTAGTAAAAATTTAGTTTATTCCATGATTAAATACGATAAAGTATCATTAACAATTGTACAGCGAGAACCAAATATTTTGGAAAATGATTTCTTTTATATTGGTCATAAAATTAGGCATGTAGTATGTTATTAAGTTTTATATTATGTTGAAATGCAGATTTCATTAATAAAAATAATTATAGTAGATCAGAAGGAGGATCATGCTATACAATAAAATTTATAATTTGTCAGAAATGATAAGATTCATAAATTTCAAATTTACTAAGAAGATGTTTTTAGATTCATAAAATGAATATGTGTGCATTTTGATTCCCATATGATGATATAATTGGTTATAAAATAGCATAGATTTAATTTTTATTCATCGTGGTTGCACTGTAATGTATAGATACCTTTGTGATAATTATTGGTTGGAATGAATGAAGAAATTAATTGCCAATTTTTAAATTGAATTATTGAATTTTTTGTATGTTGTTGCTAAACATAAACTACCAACGGGAAAGAATCACCCATTCTATGTTCCAGAATGGAAATGGAAGAATATATACATGTATTTTATTTTGATATAACCAAATAAATATATACATAAAAAGAGAATTCAGATAATTATTGATCGATCAAATGGATTTTTACATTTTATTCTAATGTAAGAGAACATATATCTGGTTTATTTTTATGAGTTTTTGTTATAGAGATCATCATATTACATGAGGTTCCTATTTGAGGTTGATTTGTGGTATTCCTATTATTTTGGAATATAATTCAGATGATGTTGGGTAGTAAATTAAATTTTAGTAAATCATTTCATCCCTAGTACGATAAGTAACTTGAGACAATGATTCAGAGATTAGAATACATTATTTTACATTACCCTATATATTACCAATGATATGGAAATCTGAATATTTAATTAGAATAATTTCATTTTAATAACATTTTCCATTATAAAAAAAAGGTGTAACCATTTGAGGAATTTTATAGAAAGTGATTCCACTATACGTCTTGTTGGTATAATTTCTGGAAAAGAATGTGGTTTGAAAAATTATTGGTAGAAGAAATAGTTGATAATTTTAAGATGATTTAGAAATATTTGATGAAAATATAGAGTAGAAATAAATTGTATACATATTAAATTAGAAAATATCTTTCATTTTTCATAGGTTGTAATATTTTTCTTATAGTATTTCCATGGAAAAAATTGGCATCAATTTTAGATAATATGGAATTTTTCGTCTGTGGTACATTGGTATTTAGAAAATAATGGATAATATCCTATCAGTTTCCAACCAATTGACCATTGTTTAGAGTTTATCCTTGTTATATGATGTGTTTCATATTTCATCATTATAAATGAATGTTCTAGATGCATCTTAGGTAGTGATTTTTGAATTAGTTATGTTTGAAGTTAACATTTCTTTTGAGGAATGGGATGAGGTTCCAACTCTTAAAAAATATTTTTTATCCCCTCTTAAAGTAGGCCAAGTATGTCATCATTGGTGAACAATGTGATTATAATCATCTGGAATTCATCTTAATGTTGATGGTTGGTGCTTTTAATGATTCATGTGGTAGTGATATATTTTGTTTGATTTAGAATATTTAGTGGTGTTTTATTTCAATACATTCTAGGGGAGTAGTGACTCTATTGGTGTATAAGGAAGGTCCATTTATCAAAGAATCCAACTGTTACATGCTATGAGAATTTCATTATTATCATTAGAGACATAGTAATATATCATCTGAGTTACCTTATAAAAATCTATTCTACCCATTGAAAAATCATTTATATTGTCCATAAATGTAATTCCCTCTTGGTTAATTTCATCAATCTTATACATAATTAGAAGGAGGGAAGTCATGTGGATGTCATTTCATCATTATAGGAATTTAAGGATTTCATATTCATGGAGTTTTATAGTTCTATCTTCTTTCCCACTAGTGGTGTTTGCGTTGTTATTCCAGATTACATTGTCATCTATTTTTACGAACCCTCTGGATGGTTATCCATTGAAATTATCTTTAATTTAATAATTTTTTGAATACATGAAAATAAAAAATATCCCATACATATTAATGATGATATAGGATATGTATTTGGGAATAAATTTATTCACTGTGATAATATTTTTTGGAAAGCCATATGATTAAAGGTACAACATGTAAATCAAAATATGTTATGAAGTAAAAGTACCTCCACTTGTTTTATTAATAAATAAAATTATGAGGATAAATTTTCCAGTGGGGGAAAGAATGTGACATCGAATGAAATATTCAGATTGGATCAAACACATTCATTATAAATATTAGCTAATTTAATTTTACAGAATAATAAACAATAAAATAACTTTATGTAGTTTTCCAATAAAAAAGTTAATAGTTTTATTTTTACTAAATTAATTTCCATGTATATTATGGTATTATTTAAACATTATAATTTAATAATTATAAGTTTTTAACAAAGAACATAATTATTTATATCATCAACAAAATATTATTCAACACTAACTTTTTTTGGAACTTTCTAAAAAAAAAATTTTTATGTGAATAGTGAACGATTCATATTTATGTAAAACTAAAATTTCTTTTCAGTAGATTAAGTATTTAAGAAGTCAGAAAATGATTTTATTTTGATTTTAAAGTATAATAAGTACATTTTAGTCATAAATAATTTAATTAATTATATATTAATCATCATTATACCTTGTTTCATTATAAATTTATTATTGGGCTTAAATACATGTTTCTCTAAAAACTATTTTCAATTCATATAACAAATTTAAATTATAATTCATTAATAACACTTTTATAAATTGAATCCTGAAATAATTAGATATAATTTTAAATCCAATTTTAATATTTGGTAAATAGGTTAAAGTTATTTTTTTTCATTATGAATAGTAGTCATAGTAAATATGTTTCATCTCAGTAATGGTAAAATATGTAATATGGGGGTACAATTATGATATATGGCCTAAATATCTCCCTAAAACATGTATTAATTTTATTGGATATGTATATTTATCTCTTCCCCAATAAATGTTCCAATGTATGTCAATTTACTATATCAATATTTTTGTAATTAACAAAACATGATTTTAAATAATGAATAAATAAAATATGTCACAATTTATGTTTAAATATATCTAAAATATTAAAATAAAAAAAATATTTTATATTTTATTATCAATTTTCAATTAATATAGGAATGATATTTTTTGGCGTTTAGTAATTTTTAATTTTTTTGGGATAGAATAATTTCCTTAAATTCATACACATTACTAACACAATGTGTGATCTAGTAATAAAAAAGTGGAGTTTATAATTTTAAAAAACCTTACACGAATTAAAATTTGATTAAAATATTCCATTCAAAAAATATTTTATACAAATATTAAAAATTTCTACTATTTTATAAGTATATATTTTAATTCCAATAAATTATTTATTTCCATAATATTAACTATGTGAATTGTCTGTAAAATTAGTATAATGGTTTATTAGGATAAAAAATATTTTATTTAAATATTTAAATTATATAAAATATAATATATCCAACCATATAAATGTTATATGGTCAATGATATCAGAAAGTGTCTACTTATGGTTCACTTTCTATTTTATAGTAAATTTTTTGACACCATTAGAGTAGAAAATTTCGATATTGTAGTGATTATCAAAACGGTTAATGATGATTAATACACGGTGATTTGTGTGAAAAAATACAAAAAATATTTCACAAATTTATTGTATTATAATTTTTTTGTAAAAATAATTATATATTTTTAATATTTTTTTTCATGTTTATAATTGATATTAATTTACATTAATTTAATACATTATGTATTTTAATGGGTGTCCCTTCCTTCAAGTATAAAAAAAACCTTATATCCTTTAATCCATGCACCTTTGGGTAACTCTATATTTACCAATACAATAAAAAATATTGTAAAAATATATCTTCATTTCATAGAGGTATTGGCCTCACCAAAATAAATATCCCATAACACTTAAGATGTATGCTAGAGAAATTATCTGAGGTGAAGTTATAAGTCACAACTGAACCATTTCATGTTTATTTCATCTTCTACCGCATTTGAACCATAATGAAATATTATGAATGAATTAAATAAGTATAGTAAATATAATTAAAATTTATTATAAATATGGTACAACCCATTCCAATACCATTTTGATAGAATGAGATATTAAAGAATCTCTCATGAAAAAGTATGGGTTACCAACTCCACAATGCAATGTGTGGTTTCCATCAACACTATATATTGACGGTTAGATTAAAAGATTTAATTAATAAATATTATATTAACCAAAAAATTATAATTCACTAAAGAAAATATATCACCAACTATCATAGATTTTCATCTAGAGAAAACATATAATTTTGTTCATCTATACGTATAGACTACCAGTCCCACAAAGCAATGTAATTTTTTCATATAATCCTTTTATATATAATTATAAAAAAATTAATATATTATATTTATAATTATTTCATGATTAATATTTTATATATTATTTAAAAAGGATATAATTTAAAATATTCATCCTACCCAAGCCATTTCTGACTTATTGTAGAGACCCGTATCCTGACGTACATGGACATTACATTACATTTGCGGAATACTTATTACATAACAAAAACACACACTAAAGGATCGTAATAGTTTAGTGTCTTTGGAAACTCGGAACATAATCTTCTAATCCTGGTGAAAGATCATCAATATCTCCCGTAAAGATCTTCCATTTTTTTTACCTAAAACCTTTCTTTATATCCTGGGGAAAAGAAAACATAAAAGGGTGAGCTCAAATGCTCAGTAAGGGTATACAAAAGAAATAAAAATCATATCATATCTTTTTGAAAATCACAACCTGCAAAAGAGATCATAATATCTTAACATGGAACAAATCATAGAATTGAAAATGAGATCCCCATAATCATAACATAAAACTTGAATCTTTGTGGCATGCACACATAATCATGGAAAATCATTTCTTGTTAGTCATGACTCATTGCCAAGACTATCTTAGTGGACAAAGTCCCTTTCTGAACCGAGTTCACTCCTCGTTTCAGTCCTGTATCACTGAACCGAAATAACCTTCCGTTCCAGCCATGTCTATCTCATGAGATATAAAATCTTTACCCAATGCATTGGAGGGAGATATAGGTCCCACCCATCTCATAATGATACCATTCTTATGTGTGCCACAAAATCATAAATCATACATCATTGCATAACCCATGTAATAAAAATGGGATTCTTGAAACATCATGACATCATAAATCAATTCATATAAGATAAAGGAATTCATAAACATAATTCCATCACAACATAGTCCAATCAATGTAAAAATATGGATAGGAACAGAACCTTTTATTATCTTAGATGGAAAATAATTTTGATAAAACACTTGAACTCCATTCTTGAGGAAAATATCCTTTCTTCTTCAAAAACTCTTTTCTTTTCTTAACATGTCATACAATTATAAACTAAAAGAAGTTGATTAAAAATAATCTTGAAAACTTGTAAAGGAATATTCTTGGAAATAATGTTTTAAAAATCCATTCAAGCCGTATAAGTTAAAAAAAAACATTCTTCGTACTTTTGTCGGAAAAGTCAAAAAGTACCTCGTATGAAAAACGACAAAAGATTCCTTTCATATCTTTTACAAAAAAACTTACCGAAGGGTAAAATTGGATATAAACTATTGTAGAAGGATGGAAATAATATTACATGTTGAGGGAACATGGATGTGGATGATAAAATACACCCCAGTAATTACCAAAGTAAATACAATCTCGGATAAAAGTGAGATTGTGATATTTCCCTTACCTTAGGTCCGACTTGCTTTGTATGTGTCTGAACCTCCTGTATAATGATTTAAATCATGTTATTGACTTATTACAGAATCATATTCATTGTTATGATATCATATATGGTTCACTTATGACATTATATTACCCGTTCTTTTTTAAATTCCATGTTAAAGAAGCGTTTTGGGTAAAATCGTTTCATTTATCGTAGGTGTTTTGACTTGTTGTTCTTGACATCATTATTACGTATATCATGATTTACTTACTTCCAGAATATAAAATATGATTTATATATCATATATATTCAGTATATATATATATATAATATGTATATAAATAAAATGAAAAACACCGTTCATGGAGACGGTAGTCCGTACGTACGCATGAACGCTGTTTTCCTTTCCTTATTGTCTTGAAATGGAAGTAAGTAGATGACATACATATGTATATACATAAATCCAGTAGCTTTATAATGTCATATATTTCATTATTATTTATTATATATATATTATAATCATTCTTAAATGGTTAACATGGAGAATGAATCTCATCGCGTCGTGGAGACGGTAGTCCGTACGTACGCACGAGCGATGATATCATTTCTATAAATAATGAATTGAATTGGAGTGGATTATACAATATATCAGAATCAATATGATGTTGTAATAACTATGTATAGTTATTCTTTACACCATTATACCCATCCATGTAAGGTGGTGGTGGAAAATAGATTACACCACGGCGTGGAGACGGTATTCCGTACGTACGCACGAGCGGTGATTTCTTTTTCCGTAGGATGGATAGATGGTGAAATAGGGTTGTTTCATACTTATAATAACATATCAGTATATGAGTGATACTGATGTTATTACTTCATAATGAAACAACCTAAGAAGAAGAAGTGGAAGAAGAAATAAAGATGAAAGAATTGGTAACGGTAATTACCTCTTCTTTGAAGTGCCTCTTTGAGACCTCCTCTTAGGGCACTAAAATTGGTCTTTGAGGAAGACCAGAACCTCTAGGATGTTGCTAGAGAAGTGGAGAGGAGAAATTGGCAGGGGTTGGCCGAGCTTGAGTGCTCAAATTGGTGTGAGGAGGAGGGGGAGGATGTGTCCTTTTATAGGGGAGGAGAGGGGCACCTTAGGAATATCTCAAAATATTATTTTATATTAAAGTCAAAATCGGTTTATAATGGTTCCAAAGGGTCTTATTTCGAAGCTAAAGTGGGGATGGGTCGAAATTCTATCAACCAATAGAATTTAGACAAGTTTAGGATATTATTTTAACCTTATCAATTAGATTTAACTCTAAGTTAAATAATTTAACTTTTACTGAGTCTTTTTGTTTTCTTTCACTATATGGTTAATACTCTTACTATAACATGCCAAACGATCCCCAAATTGTTTATTATTAATATATATATCCTTATCTAAGTCATTTGGCCGAACCTTAGATTTTTAGGAATAAAATAACAATTAATAATATAATATTTGATTTAAAAACTATTTTGTGTCAATTTTGACACTATTTGATATATGATTTTTGTGAAAGTCATAACAGAATTAAATGTTCGAAAAAAGTTGATTAAATCAACATTAATATATCATAGTAACCTAGAAAATTAGTAGAATTCATAAAAAATTTCAAATTACATTTATTTTGGTGTTTATAACATCAATTATGTCAATATTTCATTAATATGATAATTACTGCATCATCTTTGTGTCATAAATAAATTAAATTATTTGATGTCTAAAAATTACAAATAAAATACCATCATGTAGGAAATCTTTTTAGCTTTCTAATGAATATTTACAATCGAATTTATCTTATGTATAACCCCATATTAAAAATGATTTACTTATTATACGTTGATTTGAACTATTTTAACCTTTCTTTAAATAAATTAATAATAAATGTCCTAATCTAAACCAAGTGGGCCTAAATGGTCATATTTTATTCCTAAGTTTGTTTTTGGTCGAATTACACTTGTCCAATAGAATTAGGACATGTGTTAGGGTAATATTAATATCATATTTACCCTTAGTTACCCTATTTACTATTAACCGTGGTAAAAAAAGTAAAAAGTTACTATTCACCAAAAAATTATTTTCATCTCATTGAACCACATTTTAGTCCTTGATATTAACCGTGTCTCTCGGATTTTCGAAATTCCATTCACAGAAGCGGTAAAATTAAGTTTTATGCAAAATTCAGTTTTTAACCTACCACTTAGTAGTTTCACTATTCATCAAAAATTGATGTTTTTCAGAACAATGCCAAAATTTCATCCCAAGCTATATTTCATATTCCGAATTCAAAAATGAAGTCTATTTTACCAAATTCATAACATAAAAGTTGCATTAATTAATTTTATAATTAAATCCCGCTGTTAAAACAAATAGCGTGTTTTTAAGAAACAATATCTATCAAAAGATTGACACTTGTTTATGTCCAGTTTAAATGTGAAATTACATCCAATGACCAACATTGTATTAAATTGTAAAAATATATTCTAAATATACTTTAAAACCACTCAAATTAATGATTTATCACTATTAATTATTTCGATTAAAAAAGTTGTTTTTTAATTATAATTTAGTAATTTTCACTATTCATCAGAATATTAAAGTTATCCGAAAAGTACCAAAATTTCACCTTAGGCTAAATTCGATACTCCGAATCCAAAAATGAAATCCATTTTGAAAAATAAAATTTACAAAATTTCAAAAAGTGGTTATTACTATTCATAACGGCTAGTTTTAATAACATTTTAATAGCATATCGCTGTTTAGTGAAACTCGTTATTGCGTACTACACACGCTATCGAGGAAGGTCACGATTGCGTGTAATGCAAGACAAGTCAAGGATGCGTGTTGTGCAAGATCCTTTTCGTGTAGCGTACAACACAAGACATTAGTGAAATAAAAAGAATATTTTTCATAAAATCTCGGGGTGTTACATTCTACCCCCCTTAAAATGAATTTCGCCCTCGAAATTCGTCGGGGTTATAAATGGTTTACTATTTGAAAGTTTCTTTAATAGAAACCCACATCGTAAAAGGGAATACCAAAACTTGGCTTTAAAAACTAAAGTATGAAATGTAACGATTACCCAAATAAACTAATCACTGGGTTTCCACATAGGTGAAAATATGGATATGGAAGAGAAATCTAACCATCATGTTCTGATGGAGAGTGGTAGTGAACATGGCTATGGAAAAGCCAGTAATCACAAATCCATAGATTTGTGATGATATAAGGTACCATCTGATTCATCAGGTATAAGATCACTAGGACAACATTTTTGGTTTTCAAGATCATTTCCCTAAAGTTGAAAATTTGAATTAGAATAAATACTTACTTTATTTTGGTACAATCTCACTGTTGTTCGTGCCTTGAACAATTTCCACTTCATCTCTTAAATAAATGAAGTTGAATTTGTTATTCGTGAAGTGTTAACAGATCATGTGATAGAATGACGGGTCATTCCATCTGTCTCAAACAAAAGGTTAGCAAAACATATATACATAAGTCGATCTATAGTGAGATTAATCATATATGGTTCCTAAAATGGACTTATAATTCATATATCATACTGCTTAATATAATAAAACTAGTTTCTACTAAACAGGGACTTCCTGTAGGCTAGTGGTAGGCGATAAAGGCCAGTCGCACTTCGGTTGTGGGTTCGATTCCTACAGCCTTGTCCGAAGCGATGGGCTGTCGCCCGTCCTGTAGGTTGTCCCTTTTTCTAAAACTACATTACTATAACATCCCATCAATAATATCGAAAATCTTCTATCCTTAAACAATACTAACTTATGTCCAACATAATCCAGTCTAATCTTTAGGCTTATACATAATACTACAGTCCACTCTCATAATATAGTGACATCGATTACCAGAGATTTAATACTGTCGTTGATCCCCACATATCATAAGATATGTCTTGTTGGTCACATTCCAAACATTCAAAGTCCTTAATCGTGTATTCTCTTGAATACCTTAATGAAAACATGAGTGCAGTTAAAAGTTAACACTTTCCACATACCAAAATCCTCAAAATTCTATATACTCAAACCATGATATCACTTAGTCCTTATATCAATCATGAGCTCATGCATACAATCAAACATCTCATTATCGTCTTATCCCTTCATTATGCGCATATCATCTACTTTCCAAAAATACCGGTACCATTCATCACATACTTTCAAAACTTAAGGAAAGACAACAATGTAACAATCCTTAGATGTCTCTTTATCCCATAGTACCATGATATTACTTATACAACATTACACTTGATAAACATGTAATCATTCCACTACATTCTTAAACCATTGACCGAGCTTCAAAAATTCTTTCATCTCACATATCATTTGTAGTCTCTTCATCATCATCCACATAAATACTACCCATATGACCATACTGATTCTCTTCATGAGTCTTTCCCTTAGGGCATTTGTTTGCATAATGGCCATACATTCCACATTTAAAACAGTTAACCATTTTTGATGTCGTAGCAATACCATTATCCTCATTCATGGTGTTAACCGACCCTTTTCCATTGCACTTACTTGCTTTGTGTCCTTCTTTTCCACACCCAAAGCATCTTCCAGTTCCCTTGAAACATTCTCCTTGATGCCTCTTCCCACATGATTTACATAGGGGAAATTGAACTTTCTTTCCTCTATGATCATCATGAAACTCCATCTTTCTCTTATTAGTCGAGTCAGGAAACTTACCAAATTTTACTTTATTGATCATGTTGTGAGATTGCTGATTCGGCATAATAATGATGTTTGGACATCCAAATCCCATTTCATTTGGTTTCTCATGAAGAATATCATTCCATTGTCCATCATATCCTCCATTATTGTGAATCATCTTGTTTCCAGCCATTTTCTAAAACCCAAAAAGAATAGTGTGAGAGGCAAAAATCATGCTAGGGAAAACAACATAATAAAGGGGGAGTACCTTCAATATCCAACATCTTAGGTTTAATTCTATGATCGTTAGCGTAATTCTATTACTATAACCTATACGTATACTTATCCCTAGGGACATCCCTAGACATACCTTAGAAATATCTCTAGGGATCTCACTAACGTTTTCGCATCCTAGTTTCCAAAGGTTGACTAAACCTTTCCTCTGATACCAACTGTAGAGACCCGTATCCTGACGTACATGGACATTACATTACATTTGCGGAATACTTATTACATAACAAAAACACACACTAAAGGATCGTAATAGTTTAGTGTCTTTGGAAACTCGGAACATAATCTTCTAATCCTGGTGAAAGATCATCAATATCTCCCGTAAAGATCTTCCATTTTTTTTACCTAAAACCTTTCTTTATATCCTGGGGAAAAGAAAACATAAAAGGGTGAGCTCAAATGCTCAGTAAGGGTATACAAAAGAAATAAAAATCATATCATATCTTTTTGAAAATCACAACCTGCAAAAGAGATCATAATATCTTAACATGGAACAAATCATAGAATTGAAAATGAGATCCCCATAATCATAACATAAAACTTGAATCTTTGTGGCATGCACACATAATCATGGAAAATCATTTCTTGTTAGTCATGACTCATTGCCAAGACTATCTTAGTGGACAAAGTCCCTTTCTGAACCGAGTTCACTCCTCGTTTCAGTCCTGTATCACTGAACCGAAATAACCTTCCGTTCCAGCCATGTCTATCTCATGAGATATAAAATCTTTACCCAATGCATTGGAGGGAGATATAGGTCCCACCCATCTCATAATGATACCATTCTTATGTGTGCCACAAAATCATAAATCATACATCATTGCATAACCCATGTAATAAAAATGGGATTCTTGAAACATCATGACATCATAAATCAATTCATATAAGATAAAGGAATTCATAAACATAATTCCATCACAACATAGTCCAATCAATGTAAAAATATGGATAGGAACAGAACCTTTTATTATCTTAGATGGAAAATAATTTTGATAAAACACTTGAACTCCATTCTTGAGGAAAATATCCTTTCTTCTTCAAAAACTCTTTTCTTTTCTTAACATGTCATACAATTATAAACTAAAAGAAGTTGATTAAAAATAATCTTGAAAACTTGTAAAGGAAGATTCTTGGAAATAATGTTTTAAAAATCCATTCAAGCCGTATAAGTTAAAAAAAAACATTCTTCGTACTTTTGTCGGAAAAGTCAAAAAGTACCTCGTATGAAAAACGACAAAAGATTCCTTTCATATCTTTTACAAAAAAACTTACCGAAGGGTAAAATTGGATATAAACTATTGTAGAAGGATGGAAATAATATTACATGTTGATGGAACATGGATGTGGATGATAAAATACACCCCAGTAATTACCAAAGTAAATACAATCTCGGATAAAAGTGAGATTGTGATATTTCCCTTACCTTAGGTCCGACTTGCTTTGTATGTGTCTGAACCTCCTGTATAATGATTTAAATCATGTTATTGACTTATTACAGAATCATATTCATTGTTATGATATCATATATGGTTCACTTATGACATTATATTACCCGTTCTTTTTTAAATTCCATGTTAAAGAAGCGTTTTGGGTAAAATCGTTTCATTTATCGTAGGTGTTTTGACTTGTTGTTCTTGACATCATTATTACGTATATCATGATTTACTTACTTCCAGAATATAAAATATGATTTATATATCATATATATTCAGTATATATATATATATATATAATAGGTATATAAATAAAATGAAAAACACCGTTCATGGAGACGGTAGTCCGTACGTACGCATGAATGCTGTTTTCCTTTCCTTATTGTCTTGAAATGGAAGTAAGTAGATGACATACATATGTATATACATAAATCCAGTAGCTTTATAATGTCATATATTTCATTATTATTTCTTATATATATATTATAATCATTCTTAAATGGTTAACATGGAGAATGAATCTCATCGCGTCGTGGAGACGGTAGTCCGTACGTACGCACGAGCGATGATATCATTTCTATAAATAATGAATTGAATTGGAGTGGATTATACAATATATCAGAATCAATATGATGTTGTAATAACTATGTATAGTTATTCTTTACACCATTATACCCATCCATGTAAGGTGGTGGTGGAAAATAGATTACACCACGGCGTGGAGACGGTATTCCGTACGTACGCACGAGCGGTGATTTCTTTTTCCGTAGGATGGATAGATGGTGAAATAGGGTTGTTTCATACTTATAATAACATATCAGTATATGAGTGATACTGATGTTATTACTTCATAATGAAACAACCTAAGAAGAAGAAGTGGAAGAAGAAATAAAGATGAAAGAATTGGTAACGGTAATTACCTCTTCTTTGAAGTGCCTCTTTGAGACCTCCTCTTAGGGCACTAAAATTGGTCTTTGAGGAAGACCAGAACCTCTAGGATGTTGCTAGGGAAGTGGAGAGGAGAAATTGGCAGGGGTTGGCCGAGCTTGAGTGCTCAAATTGGTGTGAGGAGGAGGGGGAGGATGTGTCCTTTTATAGGGGAGGAGAGGGGCACCTTAGGAATATCTCAAAATATTATTTTATATTAAAGTCAAAATCGGTTTATAATGGTTCCAAAGGGTCTTATATCGAAGCTAAAGTGGGGATGGGTCGAAATTATATCAACCAATAGAATTTAGACAAGTTTAGGATATTATTTTAACCTTATCAATTAGATTTAACTCTAAGTTAAATAATTTAACTTTTACTGAGTCTTTTTGTTTTCTTTCACTATATGGTTAATACTCTTACTATAACATGCCAAACGAACCCCAAATTGTTTATTATTAATATATATATCCTTATCTAAGTCATTTGGCCGAACCTTAGATTTTTAGGAATAAAATAACAATTAATAATATAATATTTGATTTAAAAACTATTTTGTGTCAATTTTGACACTATTTGATATATGATTTTTGTGAAAGTCATAACAGAATTAAATGTTCGAAAAAAGTTGATTAAATCAACATTAATATATCATAGTAACCTAGAAAATTAGTGGAATTCATAAAAAATTTCAAATTACATTTATTTTGGTGTTTATAACATCAATTATGTCAATATTTCATTAATAAGATAATTACTGCATCATCTTTGTGTCATAAATAAATTAAATTATTTGATGTCTAAAAATTACAAATAAAATACCATCATGTAGGAAATCTTTTCAGCTTTCTAATGAATATTTACAATCGAATTTATCTTATGTATAACCCCATATTAAAAATGATTTACTTATTATACGTTGATTTGAACTATTTTAACCTTTCTTTAAATAAATTAATAATAAATGTCCTAATCTAAACCAAGTGGGCCTAAATGGTCATATTTTATTCCTAAGTTTGTTTTTGGTCGAATTACACTTGTCCAATAGAATTAGGACATGTGTTAGGGTAATATTAATATCATATTTACCCTTAGTTACCCTATTTACTATTAACCGTGGTAAAAAAAGTAAAAAGTTACTATTCACCAAAAAATTATTTTCATCTCATTGAACCACATTTTAGTCCTTGATATTAACCGTGTCTCTCGGATTTTCGAAATTCCATTCACAGAAGCGGTAAAATTAAGTTTTATGCAAAATTCAGTTTTTAACCTACCACTTAGTAGTTTCACTATTCATCAAAAATTGATGTTTTTCAGAACAATGCCAAAATTTCATCCCAAGCTATATTTCATATTCCGAATTCAAAAATGAAGTCTATTTTACCAAATTCATAACATAAAAGTTGCATTAATTAATTTTATAATTAAATCCCGCTGTTAAAACAAATAGCGTGTTTTTAAGAAACAATATCTATCAAAAGATTGACACTTGTTTATGTCTAGTTTAAATGTGAAATTACATCCAATGACCAACATTGTATTAAATTGTAAAAATATATTCTAAATATACTTTAAAACCACTCAAATTAATGATTTATCACTATTAATTATTTCGATTAAAAAAGTTGTTTTTTAATTATAATTTAGTAATTTTCACTATTCATCAGAATATTAAAGTTATCCGAAAAGTACCAAAATTTCACCTTAGGCTAAATTCGATACTCCGAATCCAAAAATGAAATCCATTTTGAAAAATAAAATTTACAAAATTTCAAAAAGTGGTTATTACTATTCATAACGGCTAGTTTTAATAACATTTTAATAGCATATCGCTGTTTAGTGAAACTCGTTATTGCGTACTACACACGCTATCGAGGAAGGTCACGATTGCGTGTAATGCAAGACAAGTCAAGGATGCGTGTTGTGCAAGATCCTTTTCGTGTAGCGTACAACACAAGACATTAGTGAAATAAAAAGAATATTTTTCATAAAATCTCGGGGTGTTACACTTATAATCATTATTTTATCAAAACATCTGATGTTAACTTAATCGATTGTGTAATTACGTATGACATTGATATAATTGAGATAAAATGAGTAATATACATTAAAATGGTTTTATTCAACTAAATAAATATTATAATTTTATTATTTATAATGATAAATAACATATGTGGAAACTCACAGTCACATTATGGGACACTTTAACTTAAAATATCATTTTAAATGTATCAACAGTTTATTTTGTAATTATTTTCCATCAAAATACACAACTATAAAATTGATTTTTGGTTATATTTATATTTACATGTATGGATCACATATGAAATATTTTCTCATTTTTTTACTTTCTTTAGAATAGATAAATGAAATATTCTTGTTATTTTTCATCTATGATTCTTTTACCAGTGGCTCGAAAATAATAATTTTTTAATAATATATAATATGAATGGATTTTAATTATTTTATAGACATTAATAATTAATACCATTCCACAAAAATAAAAAATTATTTTAATCAATGAATATAACTTATCCAATATTTTTTAAATTTATTAAAACGTTAAAAAAATAAAGGTATAGTTTCATTATTCTTATAAAGACTGAAAATACATTAAATATGGGTTTATAAGAATATATTATGATATTTATGTTATTTAAAATATATATTATTAATGAAATATATATGTTATGTTTCTATTAAATTATTTATAACTATAGTTGGGATTGATATATCACATCAATTCATTAGGTATTGACTATGTTCTTTATTAAATTATATTGGAATCAACCTATCATGTTATTCACTTTATAAGGGTTCTTGTAAGGTTTCAATTACTGTTCTGTCCCAAGGAACCGACATGATTTTTCTATTCATGTTAATGTTTTTTTGAGGGAAATTTTTTATAACATGTGGTATTTCAATGATCCTTTGTTAAAAGGAATGACTATTCCATTACAGGGTAAAAATATAAGTTTAAAATAATTTTTTTCTGGGAATCTCATGTTTTGTTGGAATCACTCATAATTATGATTTTTTAAATTTTCATTTATTGTATAGTTTTTTATAAGAAACATTGGGTAGTAAATTTTATTTCATGTTTTTTTGAATTATTTTTGGATCTCAATATTTATTATTAAATTAGATGAATATCTAATTCAATCTCATGGATATGAAATTAGAAATAGGTTTATTTTCATCTTATTTATATGAATATTCTGAAGATTTTTTTGATATTATAATATTTTAAAATTTTATTCTTATTTTTTTGAATGATTATGGAAAGATATGATTTCTTATTGAAAATTAAGATGATTTTTCCTGAAAATAAAATTTAATTACTTTTAAAATTAATGTAATGTGGAAAAAACATGATACATTTTGAAGTGATCACTTTTGTAAGGTATGGGTATATTATAAAATATTTATGACCTATTTCACTATGACACTGAATAATTTTATTATTAATAATGTAATGAAAAGAATTTTTAATTTAAAATCCTGAATATTTGATTTTTTATTGTTGGGTCCATATAAATACATAATGTATTGTCCAACCATACAAACAAACCATGTGAAACACTATTGCTTGTCATGTGAGATAAACAATTTTGAAAAAAAATTAATACCATACCCTGAGAATCACCAATTATAATATTCAAATGGAATTAAACAAAATTATTTCCTTCAAATTTAATGTAAAATTTGATATTTTCCAATGATTTGTTCATGATTCATGATGGGGGCCTCACTGCCTACCCTCTAACTCTACTGATTTTTTTCTTTATCCCTTTGAATTCCTGTGGTTTTTTAATGTAAAAGAATAATATATCATATACATTCCCTTATTCATTGTTTCATATACTTCTATTTTATTGGAATTATTTTTTTGAACCCTAGGTAATTGTTTCATCCTAATACATTGTGGGTTGTGATGATAATGTTTCTGTATTGTATATAATGTCTGTTTATCCCAAATTCCTGAGTTTATTACAATCTATATATTGTTTTATATAGTTTTCTTATTATTTTATTCTCATTGACACAAATTTCATGATTGGGATTTCCAAAATATTATTACCCTAAAATTATGTTTTTTTATGTATTATCATATGTCTGTTGGGATAATAATATAGAAAATGAACCTTTTTTATAGATCTAATATAATTTGATGCCTATTAGGTATTTCATAAAATAAAAAATGGTTTTATTAGATATTTTTGGAAGTCAAATGATGTTCTATTTTATACATTTCTGTGTGTATATATTATTAAGTTTGGATTCCTTCATGGTTTAAAGTTGTATTTTTTATTGGTTTTGATAGATTTTTCTTTAAAAAATCATGCATCCATATTTAAATTATTATTGTGATTTTTTATTTTTTTATTTCTTATATATTTTTATCAGAAATGATATATTAATTTTGTTTTGATTTGGAGTTGTTTTCCTATAAAAAGGTTATGATATGTATTTGGATATCAATAATATTCTTAGGGGATTTACTATGTGATTTTTCAAAAGGAATATTATGTGTCATTATTTAATTTGGTCTCATATTTTCAAGAATCATTTATTTTGAAATGTTTCTTCATTACAGTTTTAAAAATAATTACTAGTTTAATATCATAATAATGTTTTGTAACTATAAAATTATATTTTCTAAATAATATATCACCCCTTTGTTAATATCTAAATTGAAAAAATATGTTTTTTCTTGATAATCATGGTTGTTTTTACGATATGGTATTCATATTGATAGGTGTGGGTAGGTGAGATGAGATGATATTATTGTGATTCTCATTAAAAGATATTTACCAATGTTAACTCACATCATATATATAATTTTACATAGACAAAACATGATTTAGTCAGAGATAGAGATATAGTTAATAAACAATTTTGTATTACACTCTTGATAATGTCTTCTGGTATATGATTCAACTGAACAATGAATAATTCCACCCATTAGGTTGCATAAATTAATTCATACTATTATATACTAAGAGCTTCATTTACTGGTCAAAAGATGATTGAAACATAGAGAATCTAGGTTCATTTTATGGGATGTTTAAGATATTCCCATAATAATTTTTGTTTTATTACATTCTATTAATCACATGCATTCTTATTATTTATCTACTTTGTTCTGACTGCAATTTGATTTCACATTCTTCCACTTTATTATTAAACTATAATTCCCCTTAAATTCTCATTTATTAATCTTTCATCTTCTCATTATTTATTTTTATTTTTACGTTTTCTATTATTTGGTTTTCTAGATTTCATTTTTGGTGTATTCTATTTCATTAAAGTGAATTTTGGTTAATTTTATGTTTATTATGTAGTTTTAATGGTTGTTACCAAAAGGATATTTAAAAAGTCTATATTAAAAGTGTAATTTAAGGAACGATTCTATATTTATCATTATTGAATATTGTCTATTTTGGGAACTAATTTCATTGAAATATCACATTATTTTTTTCAATATATGATAAAATATGTTTTCTACTTTTATTTTCAAACTGGAAATTTTTTATTTTGGTAAAATGATATTCCTAAAATCTAGTGTTATATTCGAAAAGTATTTTGTTATCACACCCCACCCATTCTACTCAACATCGTTATACATGGGTTTTTTCATGTTTCATGATTTGTTTCCAACAAATCATAGATCTGATTAGTATTTAAATTAGATGGGGAAATTGGAGTTCATAAATTTCATGTTTGGAATTTGATTTTTGATAAAAAAAATTGTATCAATTATATCAGCAACACATTATTTTTGACTCTGACTAAATTAGTTTACATTAACCCAATTAATGATGTTTTTTGTTTCATGAATATTCATTCTTATTATGCATTTTATGGTTTTTTATTATTTTTCATCATCTAAATTTTTTCATTATTATCTAATATAGAGACTTTCCATGCTATAAATCTAGTTTACTTCCACTAAATATAAAATAATTATTATTGGGTGAAAAAATATTCATTTTGCCTAATTTAATTTCCTAGTACAGTGTTTATCATGTGGGGACCAAGAATATTTTTCGTTCCTTGCTATATTTTATTTTGGTTCCTAATTCAAGGGTGGATTAATCAAGTTCATGATATCTAGAATATGTATCCTTCAATCTCCCACATAAATTAAAACCTAAAATGATTTTTTTGGTTTTATCAAATATTATATAATATACAATGACAAGTGAAACCATTTCCTATAATATTGTGAATATCATCCAAAATAATTTTTAAATCATTCCATTAATTTCATCTTGTTCCATATTAATACTCTTACCATCGTTCATGACCTCCCCATCACTGCATTTATCTCGTATCTGATCCCTCCCTCCAACATGGCCATGCTGAGATTGATATCTTCCCTAAGGTTCTGTAATGGGTTAAAAGTGTGATTTCTATTCTGATCTCTTGGCTAGAACTCGAAAATGAATCGTCATTGATGGAGTTGAACAAGGTTGTTTTCTTTTGGAGGAGTATACCCTTAGTTACATCATTTAATTGGTATGCCTCATCTTCCTTGATGATTCATGAAAAGGTTGTGATATGGAATTTGGATGTGGGACACTTTCAATTAAATTTTAGCAATGAAGAGGATCTTATATATGCATGGTCCTCTACCCGACGATAAATGAAGGCTTTCCATTTTCCTCAATTTAGATATACTTTTTTGTTTCATTTCCATCATGATCTGATAATAACTACAATAAGAATCACCCTCCCTGTCCTTCCACTTCCATTTCAAAATTTGGAGATGCTACATTTGATGTGGAATATGATTAGTTTATTTTTATGAATGGAATCGTGCACATGTTCACTCTTCCATGTAAATGATCTGAGGATTTTTGTTGAGTTTGATGTGTATAAGGATCTAATTGAGTCCTTCTATGTCGAGGTTGAAGGTGAGATCATAGTAGAATCAACTATCTGGCTTCAAATCCAGCGGCCCTTTCTACGTGAACTATTATCAGTTGGGGAATCTAGCTGCACTTTTTACTCATAGAAAGAGTGGAATGTGGGAGCACTATGGTAGAGTATCATCCCATGATTGGGTGTAGAGATTCTATGGTGATGTTTCCCCAACCCATGTTGGATTGAAGGATACTGTTGAATCATTGAAAGAGTATTGATTCATAGCTCTAGCCCTAGTTTCCTTAGGAATTAATGGGTTACACATTTATGATGATGGTTTTTTTCATCAGGCTACACATGGTCCTCTAAAGATGATTATGGATACACCCTATAATTAGAGTGCGGCTGTGTTCTTCAAAAGGATGCATTGGGATCGGGGTGTAGTGTTTGTTGTGGGGGCATTGGTGGAAGTGGGAAGCCTGAAACTGGGAATCAATACAAGAGATGTTGTTATTCTTCATGTCACCGCTAAAAATGGATACAATGGAGGAATGTGAATGGATTCTAGGGGTTCATTGGTCATCATGATGGAGGTTATAATTATTGAGTTTGGTAATCATTTTGAAGTTATTATGAATAAAAATTCTGGTCTAGAAAAGAAAGCATCTATGGATATTTCATCATGTGGATAGGAAACTATGGGCAATGAGGAGGTTCCCCCTATGTTTCCAATATTATAGTAGAATTACATCATTGTAGTGGAACAACCTTATTTTGGGAATGTATGTATTGATGATGGGCATGTTAATGGGGAGCATGTTTAATCCATGGAATTGGTAGAAAATAACAAGAAATATTCTAGGATGGGAAATGGATCGGTTCATGAGGTTCATCGGAGGTAGAATGAATCATTCGATTTTATATTAAAGTGGGTGGATGACTCTAATGAAAATAATGAAAATGACAGTCCCTCTCCCAATATCCATGTCAAGGAATCATATAGTTATATACTCAGGAATTAAAGGAATAATAGAAATGATAATGTGGGGGCTTTCACTGCTCCAAAAAATAAGAATCCAAGAAATGACTACACTTACTTGCCTAGGACGATGTCTACTAGATCCGCCTTCATGGAATCAAAATGGAATGATATGGATCTGAAATAGGGGTGATGTAACAAGTAGTCATCTAGGGAATCATTGACTTCTGAGAGACTATGACTAAGGGAGGAATAAATCAATGGGCTGAATTCATATCATTCTCAATCTGAGTGGGATTTGATTTATCTCAATGCAGCATCAGATGTTGGAAATAGTGACGAGTATGAACCATTTTTATTTTTTTCCTTGTATGATTGTTTTATTGTTTTGAACATTTGTACATTGCAGTTTTTTCTTTAATAAGTTTTGTGGACTGGGAATTTTTTCATGGACGTACACCTTCTGGATATATTATTGAGCTAAACTCAATACCCAACCATCCAGCCAAAAATTTTAACCCCTAGTGGATTTATAGAGTTGAGAAAATGATTAATCTCTAAAAAATATATGTATGTAAATAATGGCCACTTGAAATCATAAATCATAATCTAACTATAAGGGGTTCTACAATATCCTCAATCAAACACATGAATCTTTATACCTATTTCCACCCGTAGCATCTCAGGCTTTCTTGAATTATCACATGTTCAATTTTTTTGAATCCTCATGTGACCATTGATCAATGATTATGCCATTCCAATATTACCAACAGAAATTTTCAAACAACTCTATGAATATAGCCTCACAGGGTTGATGGAAACATTATTTTTACCTCATATTTATAGATGAAAACAACATAAGTACCTTATCTTTATAGATAAGAAAAATATATATACTATATAGATTCATCAAAAAGTTTATATTCTATCTCCATCTAGAGACCATATTTCAGTCTCATCATACGAGAGGAAAAACCCCATATTGGTAATGTTATGACTAATTACATAATCAGTAACAACACAAAAATTGTTATATTATTTCATCCTCAATGGATTTCAAATGAAATTTATCAAAATATTATATTTCTAATAATATGAATCTAAAAATAATAATAAATTGGGATATATATATATAATACATGCAACCCTAGTATACATAATTAATAGCTTATGGAACTTATTATTTTACACTTTCTAGGTCATCATGATTACAAAAACATGTCATATTACATGTAGGAACATTACATATCACATAAATAAATCATATTTATGAAAAAATAATGTTTTATCACAACCAAAAATACTCCATGAAGAAATTAATTTAATGAAAAATCCATGCTATACATTATAGAGTTCAATAATCATTATATTTCCTGAAATTTATGTCAACATAGACATATATATAACCAATTTAAATGAATCATATTGTGAAGATTTAATTTTTTATGATACATTCAATATCATTAAATTTATTTTATTCAAACATAAAAAAAACCTACATAATAATAATTTTATAATATCATTTATGATATATCTACCTGACCATCAATTTTTTGATATACATTATAGGGTTTTGGTAACTCATAACATCTGTTTGTAATTATTTTCATATCTCCATGTGAACATAAATTAAAAAAAATCTACTAAACTCTAGTGTGGGTGAAATATATAAATAAACTATTTTTTATTTATATAGATATTTAGTAATTATCTTCCTAATGATCAAATCAATGAACATATTCTAACTCTAAAACTCTATAACATCAAATGTTACATCTACTTTGTGATTTAGATGTATAACATCATCATAATTGTAACCCATGTTATAAAACATTTCCCTATAAATATATTAGTAAATAATTTATCTACTTCCATTATTACACACCATCACATCCTAAAATACATTATGATAAAATGACATTCATTTTTTGATTGTAATAAAATATATCTCTTTATATTGTACTTGAACTTTACATCAGAAAATTTTTTATGGAATAAAGTGAAAAATCGTTTTATTTTAACCAGAATAAGTCATTATGAAATAATGATATTCACCTTCTCCTGATAAAAAATTACCCTTTAAATATATTTTTACGGTCATATATCATGAACCCTTTACGATATTATGGGAAATAACATTATCATTATACAGATATAATATTTCATTTGTTAACATTGATCAAATCAATGTTGTAATTTTCTCCCAGTAAAGTCTTAGAATCAATATTTGTAACATCCCAGGTAAATAAAGAATATGACATTTCATATTTATCCATATTTGTGAATAAAATATTTAAATTACTTTAAAGGGGACGCTATGCTCGATGGCGTACCCAACACGCAACAACGAGTTTCTTGGGAATCTTACGTTGCACTCTAATAATAAAATAATATTATTTTAAATGGTAGTTAACATGTAGCCGTTGTAATGGCGGGAATGGATAGAAATAACTAAAATATGATTATATATGTTTTTATATGTTTTTACATTTATCCAATAAAGGATATAGGCTTAAAATACGGAAAGAATTCAATTTTAGGCATATATGCCCTAGTTTTCACTAAAGGTTCACTTATCGCCTTTTGATGGAGAACTGTCATTAAATATAGTTTTGATCACTCTTATACATTCTTTTGGACCAAATAAAACTCTTATTAAGAATCGGGACATCAAATTTTACTTTGTGTAAATTTTTGGTATTTTTCTGATAAAGTTAATTTTTTTAATGAATAGTGTAAAATGTTGTATTTTAATTCAAAACCTCTTTTAAATATAATTTATTTATATGATTAGATTATCTTTTTAATTGGTTTTAAAGTGAAATTAGAAAATATTTTTACCATTAAATCCAATAGTGGTCGTTGGAATCAATTTCACTTTGAAATCGGACTTAAACTAGTGTCAATCTTTTGATACTTATTGTTTTATAAAAACACGCTATTTGCTATGACAGCGGGAATTAATTATTAAATTAATTAATGTGACTAATATGTTTTGAATTTTGTAAAATGTACTTCATTTTTGAATTCATAATATCAAATATAGCTTAGGGTGAATTTTTGGTAATTTTCTGAAAAACTTCAATTTTTGATGAATAGTGAAACCACTAAGTGGTACTTATAAAGACTGATTTTCCGTTTAAATGAAAATTTTCCATCATTGTGTTTTGAATTTCGAAAATCCGACATACATGGTTGTCATTAAGAAGTAAAATGTGGTTCAATGGGATAAAAATAATTTCTTGGTGAATAGTAACTTATTAAGTTTTTAATCGCGATTAGTGGTAATTAGTATAGTTTAAGGTATAAATAAGGCTTTAATAATATGAAATGACCTAGAAACATGTCCCAAACTTATTGGATGTGTCATGGCCGACCAAGACAAGCCATGGGACAACTTGGGGACCCCATGGAGCCACTTTAGTTGGAAAATGACATTTATATATTTTTATTTAATGTTAAAGTGAAAATGACACAAACATAATATGATTTACGAAAACAATTTTTAAGTAGGGTTATACAAGTCCAAATTTTTATTATAAATAGTAATTGGAAAGAAAAAAAGATTTCCTATATTATAGTATTTTTTTATAATTTTTAGACATTAAAGAAAGTAAATTATTTATGACATAATAATGATGCAGCGATGACATCATTATTTGACGATTTAATTAAAATGGAAAAGATAATGAAAAATCTACAACCTACACATGTCCAAAACCAATTGGATGAGTGTATTTCGAAGCCTTATCACCTTATCCACGAATTATATCAATGTGGGACCTTTTAAAACCGAAACACATTTTCAAAGAAAGTAATATTTCCTTACTTTCCAAAAGTGCCCCTCCACTCCTCTTATAAAAGGCCCCCACCTCTACCTCATTTCACACACTTCTCAAGCCTTTGGATCGGCAAACCCCTGACCATTTAATCTCTCCACATCACTCTACTTATCCTAGAGGATTCCCTTTGGGAATAATCCTTTCAAAGGAAGCCTTTTGACTCAAATCAAAAGGAGTTACACTTTTAAAGGTAATTTATTCTCTCATGTTCATTTGTTTTATTTTGCTTCTCCAACCCCCTAAACTCTTTTTATTTTCTTATTTTGTAACAACACCAGTATCTTCAATATACTAGGATGTTGTTATAAGATTTATTCGAGCTACACTCTCACACAACTACATCAAATGGTTAAAGAACATACGGTTTCCGTGGATGGTGAAATTCTGCCTCCCGAAACGATGATTGTTCAATACTCATTTAACACCTTCAAAGGTGGCCATTATGATGTCACTATTTTTATATATGTTATATAATATGTTTATGTTTTATTTATGCTTCTGTATTTTTCATTTTTGTCTTACCTTTATGGCTTCCATTATGGGTATATGCGATATCTTCATTTAAGGAAGTGCGGACTACCGCCCCCTCAAAGTGATTTGATTCGTTAAATACCATATGTGGGATGTATAAAGGATGGAAATATGATATTATATATGATATTATACTGGAATTATAATATACCTTTATATCATTATTATTCCAATCTATAAAATACGAAATAGAAATGAAAGTAGCGTTCATGCGTACGTACGGCTTACCGTCTCCATGAACGGTGCATTTCAATTCTTAGCTCTAAATGATTATGTAATGTTATAAATGCATGAATGTACTGAATATATATGACATGTATGATATCTACATAATGAATAAAATTCTAGATATAATAAACATTTGGCCACACGAACAACATGTAGTTGTAAGAAGTCCACTTTCAACTTAAGAACCAAACATCGGCAAAACAAATATTATTAACTTAAATGATTACATAATGTTTATGACATGGTAATAAGTGGTATAAAAGTAATAATGAACTTTAAAAAGGTTCTTAAGGAATTAGAAATTAACTCAAGTTTATTATTCAGGAGATTAAAGAACGATCGAGTCAAGTCGGACCCGAGGTAAGGGATCCTACAACTCTCTTTCTTTTTAAGTACACTCTTTTATGTAATTTCTTTTAAGCTCATATTTCTTATGATTGGGATGTTATTTTATATTACTCCTACTGTAATTTTTATGTTCATGTGATGAGAGACCCTATTCCCTCTCATCAATCCATTTTGGAAGTTTTGAGTGGCGCTGTTAGGCTGCCGAGTTTTCGTAAGGGATTTTTCATCTCACTTTTATTCCCGTGAGATTTATGCTACATTCGCCACAAATTCCATTGAGTGGGGTATGTAATGACCATTATTCAACTCTTTGTGTAATATAATTTCGTGTATGAGTATTTACATCAATGATTTATTGTCCTTCTTTCATGGGGTATATGTTTTGAAAGATACCCAAGTCGGTAAGGGAACCTTTCACCATCATCTTTTTAAAAGACTTATTTTGTTGGGTCTTTTAATTTACATATTGTTATGTTGGGATATGTTCTCATATATCCTTATTGATGTAAATTTTATGTCCAAGTGATGAGATACACTTTTTATCTCTCATCAACTCATTTTGATGTGATGCCGTTAGGCTGTCAAGGGAACTTTTTAACCCAATTTCGATTTCTTTGCGTTCAACATGTAGTCATTGAATATGTCATCCATTGAATATGTCTGAATGTCCTTTTATTGTTTTACACTTAATATCCACTTATATTGGGTGTATTTATATTTGTCACACATATTTTGAGATTGATTGGTCCTTAATTTAAGGATACCTTTTTTATAAGGGATTTCATCACATTTGACATTTCTATTGAGGGTTCATTGTTGTTATACACCAATTCACTCTTATATGGTGTATATACTGTCCTTTGGAGTATTATATCATGAATCCTTTTATTCTCATGATATTATAAAGTTCTGACTAAATGTTATTCCTCGATTATTGTATTCAAGTGTCTCTAATTTTGGTAAAACCCCATTAACCAAAATATCGTTTTAAATGTTTTAGTTATTTGTTCTTATTAATATCCATGTTTTCAAAAGGGTTTTAAGGATTTATTTACATGGATATTAATGTTTTAAAATTTTAAAAGCATCAAGGTGGTATGGGACACTTTGATTCAAAAATATCTTTATTAAATGTTTTAAATGGTTTTGGAAATGGTTTCTTTTTGAATGGATTCATTATTTCAATATCCTAAAATGTTATATTGTGATCGAAATGTGGAAATGTTATGTTTCCTTTATTCATGTTTTATGTGATACGATTATGTTATGGTTCTTGGGCATTTTTATGAAGAACGGGTGGTTCCGTGATAAACTAAGGGAGGGTGAGCCCGATATAGCTCTCCAATGCATTGGGTAACGCGAAGGAGTGAAACGTTAAGGTTTCTCCGAAGAGATTTAGGGAATATAGTGTGATGGGTATTCCAAACGTAACCAAGAGGGTTACTCCCTATGTAAGAATTTTATGAATGCCTCAAGTTACCTTTATGTCTTATGTTTTCTATGATTTATTCATGATTTTATGAGGTAGGTTAAGGTGCCTATGTTTTATGGGTAAATTATGATTTCATTCTTATATATATATGAACTCATGTTTCCTTTCCATATTTTTATATCCCTTACTGAGATTTTTATGCTCATCCCAAGTTTTTGAAATGTTTTTCAGGTCAAGGGAAAGGTACATGATAAGATGATAGAGTCAAGGATGTGTTAAGAGAGAATCCATGTTTTATCATCAATATGTTTCTGTTGATGGGAATAATGAATACGGTCTTTTATGTAACCACTTTGTTTAAATGTGGAATGTAATGCATGTTTCATGATCTAATTCTCTAAAACTCTAAACCTGAAAAGATCCTCAATGTGTAATCTTGTAATAACTCAAGATTAAGTAAGGTTTAAGGCTGTGGCCTTATAGTTGGTATCAAAGGCCGGTTTAGATAACTTTAGAGGTTAGGGTATTCTTTAATCATAAGTGACATTACCATAATGGTTAGGATTTCAGAAAGAGTCCTAGTTTTAGATAAAGTGAATGAGTAAGTATATCTTAGTGTTTACCTTCCTCGTTAGTACATGATGGTTTTGTTGATATACTCACACTGACCTTTTTGGTTTTAGTAAATGGCTGGATCTAGCAGGCACCATAGTGACAATGGGTTTGAAGGAAACTGTGGTGGTTCTCTGATTAAGATACTCGATGAGATGGGGGATTCAATGAGGAATCTCATGGTTTTTCTAAACCAACTGTCAAGGAGTCATGATCAACCACTTGAACCTTGGTGAGTTCTCTAATGCATCATGTACGAGATGGCCAACTCGATGTGGAAATTCAGGTAATAATTATTAAGGTAACCATTAGGGTTTATGTGATCCTTACTTTTGAGGTAATTATGGGTTATTATATGATATGATGGAAAATGAAGGGAATGAGATAAAATTGAGGTTAAAATATGTTATGATTATTCTTGAAGATTTTATCTCATTTTGGGGAATGTTTTAAGAATTATATAGTTTTGGAAAAAGGACAACACGCAGACCGTGTGACAACCCGTCGTGTCGGACAAAGCTGCGGGAATCGAACCCACAACCAAAGTGCGACTGGTATTTACCGCCTACCACTGGACTACGTGAAGTCCCTGGTTAGTTTGACTGATTCTTTCTGGTTATATGATTTTATTAATTAAGAGTAAGATGATTTTGGGTTATTTATGAAAATGATTAACCTATCATGGAGGATATATGATTAGGATAATTACTTTTCAATACGAGACTTTAGGAGCAACTGATGTTGTTTGGAGATAAATGTTACGATTTAACTTGGAAGAATATGTGACTAAATCCTTCAAATGTTTGGGTTTCAATATTAGTTTGGTTTACTTTGAAGAATTTTATGGACAAATTGTTTATCGGATGGTCCTCGTTGAACTTTGGGTTTTGTTGGACAAATTTTGGAGATTAAGAATAGATTTTCTTTTTATAAGGGGTTATCATTTTCTGGATTATCTGATCTTGTACTAACCTTGTTGGTTTTGCTTTTGGTTAAATCCTAAATACATGGGATGTATATAGTTCTCTTTTGGGGATTAGGTGATTCTCTAGAAGTTGATTTTAATACTCTTAATGCGAACAAGTCTCCCTAAATACTCGCCTTTTGGAAAAAATATGAGTTTGACTAAGGAATCTAGTAAAAGTTGAAAGTCAACATGATAAGTGATTATGCTTCCTTATGAATAAATTCCTCAATAAAAAGTAACTTAAAACAAAAAATTTTTCTATTAACTTTTCCTACCGAGGAATCGAATACCGTTTAACCCATCACAAGTTTGTGATTTTCTCGTGGTTAACTTTCTCCTAAACGTGTTTTCTATCACTCCCCATCAGAAGATGACCCTTTGTTTTTTCCTCCATGTCCATATTTTCATACTTGGAATCCTAGTATAGGTTAACTCGGGTGACCTTTGTACATATCTTTCCTTATTTTATAGTGTTTGTTTTACCGACTTTTGTTCCGATGTGGGACTTTCAAGGATGTTTCCAAGCGCAATTTTAAAATTGCGAGGACGCAATTCCCCAAAGGGGGGAAGGATGTAACATCCCAGGTAAATAAAGAATATGACATTTCATATTTATCCATATTTTTGAATAAAATATTTAAATTACTTTAAAGGGGACGCTATGCTCGATGGCGTACCCAACACGCAACAACGAGTTTCTTGGGAATCTTACGTTGCACTCTAATAATAAAATAATATTATTTTAAATGGTAGTTAACATGTAGCCGTTGTAATGGCGGGAATGGATAGAAATAACTAAAATATGATTATATATGTTTTTATATGTTTTTACATTTATCCAATAAAGGATATAGGCTTAAAATACGGAAAGAATTCAATTTTAGGCATATATGCCCTAGTTTTCACTAAAGGTTCACTTATCGCCTTTTGATGGAGAACTGTCATTAAATATAGTTTTGATCACTCTTATACATTCTTTTGGACCAAATAAAACTCTTATTAAGAATCGGGACATCAAATTTTACTTTGTGTAAATTTTTGGTATTTTTCTGATAAAGTTCATTTTTTTAATGAATAGTGTAAAATGTTGTATTTTAATTCAAAACCTCTTTTTAATATAATTTATTTATATGATTAGATTATCTTTTTAATTGGTTTTAAAGTGAAATTAGAAAATATTTTTACCATTAAATCCAATAGTGGTCGTTGGAATCAATTTCACTTTGAAATCGGACTTAAACTAGTGTCAATCTTTTGATACTTATTGTTTTATAAAAACACGCTATTTGCTCTGACAGCGGGAATTAATTATTAAATTAATTAATGTGACTAATATGTTTTTAATTTTGTAAAACTTACTTCATTTTTGAATTCGTAATATCAAATATAGCTTAGGGTGAATTTTTGGTAATTTTCTGAAAAACTTCAATTTTTGATGAATAGTGAAACCACTAAGTGGTACTTATAAAGACTGATTTTCCGTTTAAATGAAAATTTTCCATCATTGTGTTTTGAATTTCAAAAATCCGACATACATGGTTGTAATTAAGAAGTAAAATGTGGTTCAATGGGATAAAAATAAATTTTTGGTGAATAGTAACTTATTAAGTTTTTAATCGCGATTAGTGGTAATTAGTATAGTTTAAGGTATAAATAAGGCTTTAATAATATGAAATGACCTAGAAACATGTCCCAACCTTATTGGATGTGTCATGGCCGACCAAGACAAGCCATGGGACAACTTGGGGACCCCATGGAGCCACTTTAGTTGGAAAATGACATTTATATATTTTTATTTAATGTTAAAGTGAAAATGACACAAACATAATATGTTTTACGAAAACAATTTTTAAGTAGGGTTATACAAGTCCAAATTTTGATTATAAATAGTAATTGGAAAGAAAAAAAGATTTCCTATATTATAGTATTTTTTTATAATTTTTAGACATTAAAGAAAGTAAATTATTTATGACATAATAATGATGCAGCGATGACATCATTATTTGACGATTTAATTAAAATGGAAAGATAATGAAAAATCTACAACCTACACATGTCCAAAACCAATTGGATGAGTGTATTTCGAAGCCTTATCACCTTATACACGAATTATATCAATGTGGGACCTTTTAAAACCGAAACACATTTTCAAAGAAAGTAATATTTCCTTACTTTCCAAAAGTGCCCCTCCACTCCTCTTATAAAAGGCCCCCACCTCTACCTCATTTCACACACTTCTCAAGCCTTTGGCTCGGCCAACCCCTGCCCATTTACTCTCTCCACATCACTATACTTATCCTAGAGGATTCCCTTTGGGAATTATCCTTTCAAAGGAAGCCTTTTGACTCAAATCAAAAGGAGTTACACTTTTAAAGGTAATTCATTCTCTCATGTTCATTTGTTTTATTTTACTTCTCCAACCCCCTAAACTCTTTTTATTTTCTTATTTTGTAACAACACCAGTATCTTCAATATACTAGGATGTTGTTATAAGATTTATTCGAGCTACACTCTCACACAACTACATCAAATGGTTAAAGAACATACGGTTTCCGTGGATGGTGAAATTCTGCCTCCCGAAACGATGATTGTTCAATACTCATTTAACACCTTCAAAGGTGGCCATTATGATGTCACTATTTTTATATATGATATATAATATGTTTATGTTTTATTTATGCTTCTGTATTTTTCATTTTTGTCTTACCTTTTTGGCTTCCATTATGGGTATATGCGATATCTTCATTTAAGGAAGTGCGGACTATCGCCCCCTCAAAGTGATTTGATTCGTTAAATACCATATGTGGGATGTATAAAGGATGGAAATATGAAATTATATATGATATTATACTGGAATTATAATATATCTTTATATCATTATTATTCCATTCTATAAAATATGAAATAGAAATGAAAGTAGCGTTCATGCGTACGTACGGCTTACCGTCTCCATGAACGGTGCATTTCATTTCTTACCTCTAAATGATTATGTAATGTTATAAATGCATGAATGTACTGAATATATATGACATGTATGATATCTACATAATGAATACAATTCTAGATATAATAAACATTTGGCCACACGAACAACATGTAATTGTAAGAAGTCCACTTTCGACTTAAGAACCAAACATCGGCAAAACAAATATTATTAACTTAAATGATTACATAATGTTTATGACATGGTAATAAGTGGTATAAAAGTAATAATGAACTTTAAAAAGGTTCTTAAGGAATTAGATATTACCTCAAGTTTATTATTCAGGAGATTAAAGAACGATCGAGTCAAGTCGGACCCGAGGTAAGGGATCCTACAACTCTCTTTCTTTTTAAGTACACTCTTTTATGTAATTTCTTTTAAGCTCATATTTCTTATGATTGGGATGTTATTTTATATTACTCCTACTGTAATTTTTATGTTCATGTGATGAGAGACCCTATTCCCTCTCATCAATCCATTTTGGAAGTTTTGAGTGGCGCTGTTAGGCTGCCGAGTTTTCGTAAGGGATTTTTCATCTCACTTTTATTCCCGTGAGATTTATGCTACATTCGCCACAAATTCCATTGAGTGGGGTATGTAAAGCCCATTATTCTACTCTTTGTGTAATATAATTTCGTTTATGAGTATTTACATCAATGATTTATTGTCCTTCTTTCATGGGGTATATGTTTTGAAAGATACCCAAGTCGGTAAGGGAACCTTTCACCATCATCTTTTTAAAAGACTTCTTTTGTTGGGTCTTTTAATTTACATATTGTTATGTTGGGATATGTTCTCATATATCCTTATTGATGTAAATTTTATGTCCAAGTGATGAGATACACTTTTTATCTCTCATCAACTCATTTTGATGTTATGTCGTTAGGCTGTCAAGGGAACTTTTTAACCCAATTTTGATTTCTTTGGGTTCAACATGTAGTCATTGAATATGTCATCCATTGAATATGTGTGAATGTCCTTTTATTGTTTTACACTTAATATCCACTTATATTGGGTGTATTTATATTTGTCACACATATTTTGAGATTGATTGGTCCTTAATTTAAGGATACCTTTTTTATAAGGGATTTCATCACATTTGACATTTCTATTGAGGGTTCATTGTTGTTATACACCAATTCACTCTTATATGGTGTATATACTATCCTTTGGAGTATTATATCATGAATCCTTTTATTCTCATGATATTATAAAGTTCTGACTAAATGTTATTCCTTGATTATTGTATTCAAGTGTCTCTAATTTTAGTAAAACCCCATTAACCAAAATATCGTTTTAAATGTTTTAGTTATTTGTTCTTATTAATATCCATGTTTTCAAAATGGTTTTAAGGATTTATTTACATGGATATTAATGTTTTAAAATTTTAAAAGCATCAAGGTGGTATGGGACACTTTGATTCAAAAATCTCTTTATTAAATGTTTTATATGGTTTTGGAAATGGTTTCTTTTTGAATGGATTCATTATTTCAATATCCTAAAATGTTATATTGTGATCGAAATGTGGAAATGTTATGTTTCCTTTATTCATGTTTTATGTGATACGATTATGTTATGGTTCTTGGGCATTTTTATGAAGAACGGGTGGTTCCGTGATAAACTAAGGGCGGGTGAGCCCGATATAGCTCTCCAATGCATTGGGTAACGCGAAGGAGTGAAACGTTAAGGTTTCTCCGAAGAGATTTAGGGAATATACTGTGATGGGTATTCCAAACGTAACCAAGAGGGTTACTCCCTATGTAAGAATGTTATGAATGCCTCAAGTTACCTTTATGTCTTATGTTTTCTATGATTTATTCATGATTTGATGAGGTAGGTTAAGGTGCCTATGTTTTATGGGTAAATTATGATTTCATTCTTATGTATATATGAACTCATGTTTCCTTTCCATATTTTTATATCCCTTACTGAGCTTTTTATGCTCATCCCAAGTTTTTGAAATGTTTTTCAGGTCAAGGGAAAGGTACATGATAAGATGATAGAGTCAAGGATGTGTTAAGAGAGAATCCATGTTTTATTTTCAATATGTTTCTGTTGATGGGAATAATGAATACGGTCTTTTATGTAACCACTTTGTTTAAATGTTGAATGTAATGCATGTTTCATGATCTAATTCTCTAAAACTCTAAACCTGAAAAGATCCTCAATGTGTAATCTTGTAATAACTCAAGATTAAGTAAGGTTTAAGGCTGTGGCCTTATAGTTGGTATCAAAGGCCGGTTTAGATAACTTTAGAGGATAGGGTATTCCTTAATCATAAGTGACATTACCATAATGGTTAGTATTTCAGAAAGAGTCCTAGTTTTAGATAAAGTGAATGAGTAAGTATATCTTAGTGTTTACCTTCCTCGTTAGTACATGATGGTTTTTTTTATATACTCACACTGACCTTTTTGGTTTTAGTAAATGGCTGGATCTAGCAGGCACCATAGTGACAATGGGTTTGAAGGAAACTGTGGTGCTTCTCTGATAAAGATACTCGATGAGATGGGGGATTCAATGAGGAATCTCATGGTTTTTCTAAACCAACTGTCAAGGAGTCATGATCAACCACTTGAACCTTGGTGAGTTCTCTAATGCATCATGTACGAGATGGCCAACTCGACGTGGAAATTCAGGTAATAATTATTAAGGTAACCATTAGGGTTTATGTGATCCTTACTTTTGAGGTAATTATGGGTTATTATATGATATGATGGAAAATGAAGGGCATGAGATAAAATTGAGGTTAAAATATGTTATGATTATTCTTGAAGATTTTATCTCATTTTGGGGAATGTTTTAAGAATTATATAGTTTTGGAAAAAGGACAACACGCAGACCGTGTGACAACCCGTCGTGTCGGACAAAGCTGCGGGAATCGAACCCACAACCAAAGTGCGACTGGTATTTACCGCCTACCACTGGACTACGTGAAGTCCCTGGTTAGTTTGACTGATTCTTTCTGGTTATATGATTTTATTAATTAAGAGTAAGATGATTTTGGGTTATTTATGAAAATGATTAACCTATCATGGAGGATATATGATTAGGATAATTACTTTTCAATACGAGACTTTAGGAGCAACTGATGTTGTCTGGAGATAAATGTTACGATTTAACTTGGAAGAATATGTGACTAAATCCTTCAAATGATTGGGTTTCAATATTAGTTTGGTTTAATTTGAAGAATTTTATGGACAAATTGTTTATCGGATGGTCCTCGTTGAACTTTGGGTTTTGTTGGACAAATTTTGGAGATTAAGAATAGATTTTCTTTTTATAAGGGGTTTTCATTTTCTGGATTATCTGATCTTGTACTAACCTTGTTGGTTTTTCTTTTGGTTAAATCCTAAATACATGGGATGTATATAGTTCTCTTTTGGGGATTAGGTGATTCTCTAGAAGTTGATTTTAATACTCTTAATGCGAACAAGTCTCCCTAAATACTCGCCTTTTGGAAAAAAATATGAGTTTGACTAAGGAATCTAGTAAAAGTTGAAAGTCAACATGATAAGTGATTATGCTTCCTTATGAATAAATTCCTCAATAAAAAGTAACTTAAAACAAAAATTTTGTCTATTAACTTTTCCTACCGGGGAATCGAATACCGTTTAACCCATCACAAGTTTGTGATTTTCTCGTGGTTAACTTTCTCCTAAACGTGTTTTCTATCACTCCCCATCAGAAGATGACCCTTTGTTTTTTCCTCCATGTCCATATTTTCATACTTGGAATCCTAGTATGGGTTAACTCAGGTGACCTTTGTACATATCTTTCCTTATTTTAAAGTGTTTGTTTTACCGACTTTTGTTCCGATGTGGGACTTTCAAGGATGTTTCCAAGCGCAATTTTAAAATTGCGAGGACGCAATTCCCAAAAGGGGGGAAGGATGTAACATCCCAGGTAAATAAAGAATATGACATTTCATATTTATCCATATTTGTGAATAAAATATTTAAATGACTTTAAAGGGGACGCTATGCTCGATGGCGTACCCAACACGCAACAACGAGTTTCTTGGGAATCTTACATTGCACTCTAATAATAAAATAATATTATTTTAAATGGTAGTTAACATGTAGCCGTTTTAATGGAGGGAATGGATAGAAATAACTAAAATATGATTATATATGTTATTATATGTTTTTACATTTATCCAATAAAGGATACAGGCTTAAAATACGGAGAGAATTCAATTTTAGGCATATATGCCCTAGTTTTCACTAAAGGTTCACTTATCGCCTTTTGATGGCGAACTGTCATTAAATATAGTTTTGATCACTCTTATACATTCTTTTGGAACAAATAAAACTCTTATTAAGAATCGGGACATCAAATTTTACTTTGTGTAAATTTTTGGTATTTTTCTGATAAAGTTCATTTTTTTAATGAATAGTGTAAAATGTTGTATTTTAATTCAAAACCTCTTTTTAATATAATTTATTTATATGATTAGATTATCTTTTTAATTGGTTTTAAAGTGAAATTCGAAAATATTTTTACCATTAAATCCAATAGTGGTCATTGGAATCAATTTCACTTTGAAATCGGACTTAAACTAGTGTCAATCTTTTGATACTTATTGTTTTATAAAAACACACTATTTGCTCTGACAGCGGGAATTAATTATTAAATTAATTAATGTGACTAATATGTCTTGAATTTTTTAAAATGGACTTCATTTTTGAATTCGTAATATCAAATATAGCTTAGGGTGAATTTTTGGTAATTTTCTGAAAAACTTCAATTTTTGATGAATAGTGAAACCACTAAGTGGTACTTATAAAGACTGATTTTCCGTTTAAATGAAATTTTTCCATCATTGTGTTTTGAATTTCAAAAATCCGACATACATGGTTGTCATTAAGAAGTAAAATGTGGTTCAATGGGATAAAAATAATTTTTTGGTGAATAGTAACTTATTAAGTTTTTAATCGCGATTAGTGGTAATTGGTATAGTTTAAGGTATAAATAATGCTTTAATAATATGAAATTACCTAGACACATGTCCCAACCTTATTGGTTGTGTCATGGCCGACCAAGACAAGCCATGGGCCAACTTGGGGACCACATGGAGCCACTTTAGTTGGAAAATGACATTAATATATTTTTATTTAATGTTAAAGGGAAAATGACACAAACATAATATGTTTTACGAAAACAATTTTTAAGTGGGGTTATACAAGTCCAAATTTTGATTATAAATAGTCATTGGAAAGCTAAAAAGATTTCCTATATCATAGTATTTTGTTTTATAATTTTTAGACATTAAAGAAAGTAAATTATTTATGACATAATAATGATGCAGCGATGACATCATTATTTGACGATTTAATTAAAATGGAAAGATAATGAAAAATCTACAACCTACACATGTCCAAAACCAATTGGATGAGTGGCTTTCGAAGCCTTATCACCTTAGCCACTAATTATATCAATGTAGGTCCTTTTAAAACCGAAACACATTTTCAAATAAAGAAATATTTCCTTACATTCCAAAAGTGCCCCTCCTCTCCTCTTATAAAAGGCCCCCACCTCTACCTCATTTCACACACTTCTCAAGCCTTTGGCTCGGCCAACCCCGGCCCATTTACTCTCTCCACATCACTCTCCTCATCCTAGAGGATTCCCATTGGGAATAATCCTTTAAAAGGAAGCCTTTTGACTCAAATCAAAAGGAGTTACACTTTTAAAGGTAATTCATTCTCTCATGTTCATTTTGTTTTATTTTGCTTCTCCAACCCCCTAAACTCTTTTTATTTTCTTATTTTGTAACAACACCAGTATCTTAAATATACTAGGATGTTTTTATAAGATTTATTCGAGCTACACTCTCACACAACTACATCAAATGGTTAAAGAACATACGGTTTCCGTGGATGGTGAAATTCTGCCTCCCGAAACGATGATTGTTCAATACTCATTTAACACCTTCAAAGGTGGCCATTATGATGTCACTATTTTTATATATGATATATAATATGTTTATGTTTTATTTATGCTTCTGTATTTTTCATTTTTGTCTTACCGTTATGGCTTCCATTATGGGTATATGCGATATCTTCATTTAAGGAAGTGCGGACTACCGCCCCCTCAAAGTGATTTGATTCGTTAAATACCATATGTCGGATGTATAAAGGATGGAAATATGATATTATATATAATATTATACTGGAATTATAATATACCTTTATATAATTATTATTCCATTCTATAAAATACGAAATAGAAATGAAAGTCGCGTTCATGCGTACGTACGGCTTACCGTCTCCATGAACGGTGCATTTCATTTCATACCTCTAAATGATTATGTAATGTTATAAATGCATGAATGTACTGGATATATATGAAATGTATGATATCTACATAATGAATAAAATTCTGGATATAATAAACATTTGGACACATGAACAACATGTAATTGTAAGAAGTCCACTTTCGACTTAAGAACCAAACATCGGCAAAACAAATATTATTAACTTAAATGATTACATAATGTTTATGACATGGTAATAAGTGGTATAAAAGTAATAATGAACTTGAAAAAGGTTCTTAAGGAATTAGAAATTAACTCAAGTTTATTATTCAGGAGATTAAGGAACGATCGAGTCAAGTCGGACCCGAGGTAAGGGATCCTACAACTCTCTTTCTTTTTAAGTACACTCTTTTATGTCATTTCTTTTAAGCTCATATTTCTAATGATTGGGATGTTATTTTATATTTCTCCTACTGTAATTTTTATGTTCATGTGATGAGAGACCCTATTCCCTCTCATCAATCCATTTTGGAAGTTTTGAGTGGCGTTGTTAGGCTGCCGAGTTTTCATAAGGGATTTTTCATCTCACTATTATTCCCGTGATATTTATGCTACATTCGCCACAAATTCCATTGAGTGGGGTATGTACTGCCCATTATTCTACTCTTTGTGTAATATAATTTCGTTTATGAGTATTTACATCAATGATTTATTGTCCTTCTTTCATGGGGTATATGTTTTGAAAGATACCCAAGTCGGTAAGGGAACCTTTCACCATCATCTTTTTAAAAGACTTCTTTTGTTGGGTATTTTAATTTACATATTGTTATGTTGGGATATGTTCTCATATATCCTTATTGATGTAAATTTTATGTCCAAGTGATGAGATACACTTTTTATCTCTCATCAACTCATTTTGATGTTATGTCGTTAGGCTGTCAAGGGAACTTTTTAACCCAATTTTGATTTCTTTGGGTTCAACATGTAGTCATTGAATATGTCATCCATTGAATATGTGTGAATGTCCTTTTATTGTTTTACACTTAATATCCACTTATATTGGGTTTATTTATATTTGTCACACATATTTTGAGATTGATTGGTCCTTAATTTAAGGATACCTTCTTTATAAGGGATTTCATCACATTTGACATTTCTATTGAGGGTTCATTGTTTTTATACACCAATTCACTCTTATATGGTGTATATACTGTCCTTTGAAGTATTATATCATGAATCCTTTTATTCTCATGATATTATAAAGTTCTGACTAAATGTTATTCCTCGATTATTGTATTCATGTGTCTCTATTTTTGGTAAAACCCCTTTAACCAAAATATCGTTTTAAATGTTTTATTTATTTGTTCTTATTAATATCCATGTTTTCAAAATGGTTTTAAGGATTTATTTACATGGATATTAATGGTTTAAAATTTTAAAAGCATCAAGGTGGTATGGGACACTTTGATTCAAAAATCCCTTTATTAAATGTTTTAAATGGTTTTGGAAATGGTTTCTTTTTGAATGGATTCATTATTTCAATATCCTAAAATGTTATATTGTGATCGAAATGTGGAAATGTTATGTTTCCTTTATTCATGTTTTATGTGATACGATTATGTTATGGTTCTTGGGCATTGTTATGAAGAACGGGTGGTTCCGTGATAAACTAAGGGCGGGTGAGCCCGATATAGCTCTCCAATTCATTGGGTAACGCGAAGGAGTGAAACGTTAAGGTTTCTCTGAAGAGATTTAGGGAATATACTGTTATGGGTATTCCAAACGTAACCAAGAGGGTTACTCCCTACGTAAGAATGTTATGAATGCCTCAAGTTACCTTTATGTCTTATGTTTTCTATGATTTATTCATGATTTGATGAGGTAGGTTAAGGTGCCTATGTTTTATGGGTAAATTATGATTTCATTCTTATGTATATATGAACTCATGTTTCCTTTACATATTTTTATATCCCTTACTGAGCTTTTTATGCTCATCCCAAGTTTTTGAAATGTTTTTCAGGTCAAGGGAAAGGTACATGATAAGATGATAGAGTCAAGGATGTGTTAAGAGAGAATCCATGTTTTATTTTCAATATGTTTCTGTTGATGGGAATAATGAATACGGTCTTTTATGTAACCACTTTGTTTAAATGTGGAATGTAATGCATGTTTCATGATCTAATTCTCTAAAACTCTAAACCTGAAAAGATCCTCAATGTGTTATCTTGTAATAACTCAAGATTAAGTAAGGTTTAAGGCTGGGGCCTTATAATATTCATCTCATTATATCACTCTATGACATAAAAACATTTTTAAGAATATAAAACTTATTTTGTTATAGTATGAATATTTAACAAATAAAATTCTCTTTCTATATTATATTTGGAATTATTTTTTATTGGGTTATTTTATGTTAAAAATAATAATTTATTCATTAAAATATTCCTCTAAGGGGTGATTGGAACATCATCATCAATATTTTAAAACATATAAGAATAGATAATTTATCCATGATAAAAAATTCATTTATGTCAATTTTTAAACATTCCATTTAATATCATTAACCATAGACCATGTTTTTATAATTACCCATTTCATTTTTTTCAAACAACTCTTTGTTAATGAATAGCTTATCTAAAAATATTTCAAAAAAAAAAAGATAGTGTTAATAATATTTTACTGTGGTCTTTCTAATCCTAGTAAACATTTCAAATTAAATCCATTGATATTAAAAAATTAATCAATTTTATAAACTGATGATACATGCATTAATTTTTAACTTTTTTATATTTCAAACACCTTTGAAGATTAAATTTTTTATATACCCTTAAAATTTAATAACAGACTTCTATACATTTAAGGAAATACCTGAAAATTAAAAATAGTTTCATATAACACTTTAAGTATTTTAAATAATTCAATCCCATGGAATAATTACTTATTCACTATTTATTTTACCTTTAATTTTCAATAACATTAACTTGATACCCAAAGAAACATCATTTCACTCTCAAAATAACTTTTCTTCTGCCAGTTTGAACATTTACCTACATATAATATTTATATAGTACAATAAATTAGAAATTACTTTCCCAATTCATTTATTCTCAGTTCTTTTGAATAGTAGGTATTCTTGATTGAGATTCATCCATACATTTAGAACATTTACATAAATGATAATTGGATAATTTCCTATAATATTTGAATGTTTAAGGAAATTTTTAGTCTCATGTTGCCTTTAGAAAACACTTTCATATTTAATTTCAATTCAAATGTACAATAAAATTAGGTATATGATTGTTCAATTTATTATTCAAATGTATCTAATATCATTGAATCCCTAATGGAATCATTGTGTGCTACTCATAACCAAATATATTATCTATTTAAATTAATTTAACACTTAATTACTCATGAAGGTACTGCTTTATCATAGAGAATTTATCTTTAATAAATTATCTAAAGGTATTATTCATAATAATTCCTTACATGAAGCCTCTACTTAAACTTATGGACCAACATATAGATGATGATGGTGATGCTGATGTCATATATCTATGATATAAACATCATTTGATGGGTATCATGTTTTATTACATTCAATATGTACTTTTATTAAATTAATTATTCTTAATTGATGACCCATATTAAAATCATCAATTATTTTAATATTCAATTTTTTATATTTCATAATGTAATGATTGTACATTGAAATTTCTTTAACAACATTATTATCTCTGTAGGAAGACATCAAAAATCATATTTTTTGTTCTGTAAAATGTTTCCAAAAGGACCTTATTTTGAAAAACTCTTTGAAGGATAATTTTTTGATTTATAATATTTATATTAAAAATTATTAGATAAAAATTGGATTTGAGGAACAATATTTATTTATGATCAACATTAGAGATAAAAAATATGGAAAAATAGATCATTTTAATATAATCTATAGAATTTCAAAAAACTCAAAAAATTCAGACCTCATGCTGGACTACCAAGAAACTAAATCATTCCTGAAGAAAATAATACTTCATGTAATGTATCACAAAAAACTAAAATGGTCATGAATATGATAATAATTTACACAATGTATAGTCGTATAAATCAAAATTTCGTAAACATGGAAATCATTCATGAATCGAATATTTTCATGGACCTGAGTCCTATAAATACCTCCATCAAGTCACTATATTAAGTTACGATAGCTAAGATGAAACATCACACTATCAATTAATGTGAGACTAAAGAGATTAAAAAATTCATTTAATCCATTTGATTTAATGGATTAATCACTCATGAATTCCCTCAAACAAACCCTTTTAGGCATGGGTGACAATTTGAGGTGTTTTGATGACCATTTTTTCAAAATTTGTCAATCTCTCACAATAATAAATTTTTCATCAATCTACAAAGACACTTGAAACTCCTATTTTAAAAAAAAATATTTCTTTCCATATCCATTTTTATTTCTCCTATTATTGAGCAGACAATCACACATGTTGAGAATTGTGTGAGACACGTTTTTGGTGAATCCCTTCACCCAGGTCTTGTATGTCAGGTTAAATTAGTCAATGCAGTTAGGGGATACGACCTACACACTATCTTGGGATGATTAATTGACTTAAATAACAATCCTATAGCCCATTCTATTTAATAATATCATAGGCTTGTATTAAAAATACTATTTCACAACATATTATTTTTTGTCCAGGTTAGAGGCATTTTGGGTTTTGACACAAACAAGATCATGTCCCATCCCTCATATTACCAAGACTTAACATACTAAGCATGAGTCTCTGAAACTTCATGATTATAGTTATTCAACTTGTTTTATTACTTACAGTCTATATTATGATACTGATCTTTTTTCCTTAAATACTAGGGGTCAAAATATCAATAATAAAATATGGAAATCCCACTATTGTACACTTATTCCATGTCAAACTAAAAATAGTCACTTTTGTGTAAGTCCCACACCAACTTTAACATAGAATCATCTCCTTATATTTCTATACTATATAATATTAAACCACAGTGTACACTATTTGATGTGAATAGGATGCATCTTGTGATGAGAATAAAAATCTTTAGCTGCTGAGCCTATGATACCTTATGTCATGAACATGACACGATCCCTTTAGTCCCTTCTTCGTGATGATAAAAAATATAGTTAATGGGTCTTGGATGAAAGACCATAAAAATAAAATCACCTATTCCTAGTTTCGCAACCATTAAAGGAAAAAAAGGTCTTTTCACATTGCCAAAAATGGAATGATGTGTCCTGTGAGGTGGTTATAAACTATGTTCTTTGTAATTATATTCATAGTAATTCATAAGAATCCTTTCTTGTGGGCCTGATAGAAATCCAATAATACCTTCTTCTTATCTAGATGTTGATGGAAACCATGTTTCCCCTTAGGACACCTAAAAATTTATATTCCCCATTCATATTATGAAACCCATCAATGAAGTGTTATTTCTTCATAAAAGACATGATTTTGAATGAATGGGAAGCCCTAGTTTTCTAACATCACATGTATCCCAATTTCCCCCAAGTAGTCCCCATAAGCCTCATTCTTATGTGTATTACCAGTCATATTAATCAAAAAAATCATCAGGTTGATATTCCAGTGTGACACAAAATTGGGAGGAATTAATACTAAATATCATGCATAAACCCCACACACAATGTTCATACAGAAGACATTAAACTATGACATTACCTAATGCAACGAATGTGGGAAAACCTATGTAATTATTGTTGGATCTATCTCGTGATGATCATAAAGTAACTCATGTGATCTGTATGATATGATACACCCACCCTCTAGAAATAATCATTGTGAAATCCTCAACCACAACAGTGCTACTACCCAGAAGCAATTAGGGAGATTCTTTCCTAATAACCAATCAAATAATCACTTATCTATTACCTCACCTATGATGATTCTGTAATTATGCCTCAATCCCAACATTAATTCTCATGAAATCCACGATGAAAGAATTTATATGTAAGAACCAATCGTGTATATAAGAAACCATTATTATATATATTTTTTAACCATCAATTTTTGTTCCCAATGATTGGATCTTGTAGCATGATGTTTCCTATTTTTTGATATTTTTTAAAGTATTATTACCTTGTACATTGTTTTCATTGACTTTTATCAAGCTTAGACAATGTTTTAATCCAATACCTAAGGGTTTAGACACTTTTTTTTGGTTTTTTCAAGGTTAAATAATTGTCAAACATGGATAGAATGGGGGTTTCAAGGGTTTCACATGGTTAAGAAATGTGTGCTACATTAGAGTGTATGTTTTCTAGGGGATCTAATTTGGGCACACATTTAGGTGCATGGACAGTACTAATTTTGTAACCTAGCATAGGAATCCATAAGATTGGAAATTAATGTTAATAAAATTTTAATTAAAATCATGAATGCCCATAATTAATCTTGAACACCTCCCACAAGAACATAAATCGATTATTTGAATCTTGAGAGCCCTCTAGAACCATTTTCACCCCAAAACACCTATCTTAGGGGATCAGAATTCCAATTGAATTTGTTATTATCATTAAATGAGTTCTTTTCTACTTGATCTTGTATATCCATTCTTCTCTTGATTCCTTATTCCTAAAGGTTATCATTCATTCTAATTTTTTTTATCACGGTAGAATATTGTGGTATTTTGGATATAGGATATATTCTCTCTTCATTAAATATATATATTGTTTGATATGGAGGTCTCCATCAAAGGTGAAGCATCTCTAATTTATTATGGTTGGATTCCACATATTTGATAAAGGAGTTTATATACTTTTATATGTTCATAAATTAATTTCATATATATATTCATAGACGTGTGATTCCAAATTTGTAACACGTCTTCTATGTAATTTATACTTAATGATATCAGTAAAATATTATCTAAAAAATTTCCCTTTAAATTGATCATTGTATGATTTAAATATCTATGATCATTATATGTATCAACTTTTTATGAATCGTTATAATTTCTTATTTTGTTGGTTTTTACTATCAATAAAATTTTAAGGGGGTTTTGGGTTCAATCGATGGATTTTCATGAGCTTTTATTTCTAAAATGAACCTCTTAGATTTAAATTAAATAAATTGAAAATTTTCATGTTTTGTAAATAGTTTAAAATAAATGAATTTATTGTATTACTAGTAACCCCTTTGAATGATTTTACCCTTTTTGGAAATTGTTGTTCTTGGGTTAGTTGAAATAAATGATTTATCTTCATAAAAAAAGTGTGTAAACCAATGTTTTGAAATGTTTTCAAAACTTTTTAGAATTTTAATATATCAATTCAATCCTAAATGGCTTCATTGAAATAAAATATTCTCGTAATGGTCCATTGGGAATAGTTATTATGGTTTGTTATTAGAAGCAGGTATAATTACCCTTCGGAATGTTGAAACATTTAAAAAGAATATGGATTCCAATTTATTATTCTAGATAGTCTGGTTGGCACTTTATTATGATTTATTATTATAATAATACATTAATATAAATTTCAGTATTATTTTCCTTTTATCTATTTCATTTTCAATAATATATTATTTACAATGAGGGAATTGGGAGGGATGATAGTGTGATGTGATAATTGGGGAAGTTCTCTTATTTGATAAGTATCTCTAAGTGAGCCTGGAAAATTGAATAACTAACTCACACATTTTTACTAGTCATGGGAACCTGTATAGTTAGATTGGATGACCTAGATATATTATTCAGTAGAAGAATCACACTCTACTATAGGATCCATAAATAATGTGATATTTTCATGATATGGATGTGTGTCCAAGAAAGTAGGAATGCATGGAACAAGTTTTCATGAGACCTGTGAGACTATAGGTAATCTCATCAATTAGTCAGGTTATAATTTGATAAGCTATTTCGGTTAAATCACTGTGGTACCAACATTTTATCCATTACATCCATGTATTTTATTTTTATAGATGATACAATATTTTTTCACTATTTTTCAGTATAGTTGACACTCTTGATTCATTTACTAATTTTATGCACCTACACTCTATCATATTGACTCTTTTTCATATTTCATTGTTAAGTTTATATTCGTATGTTTTATTTGTTTTCTAAATTTATCGTATGAAATTATTTTGAATTATTTTCAAAATAAATGTTTCTTTTTTTGAAGGTGAAATGGAATTTTTCAAACGTTTACCTTCATAAATGATTTTTAAATATCTGAAACACTATTTTGAAACTATTCCTCAAACACTCTGTCAAGTAAACCTATGTTTTCATATTTTAATTACCTAATAAATTATTAGCACAATATCATTACTAGAATACTATTGGTCTCTTTAGTTTACAACGTTCTTGTACCATTTAAATTTCACGACCCCTTTATAATATTATAATATGAGTTTGTTTTATCTTCTTCATTTGGGAGTTTAGGCATGTTTGAATAAAGGGGCGACATGGTAGATTGTGGGAGGTCATGGTTCACTAAGATATGAATTTTGGTTATTAGGTTCCACTATAATTTTTCTTATTGTCTATTTTTACACTGATATGTATGTATTTAAGTATGTATATCTTATTATTTTTTTAAATTTTAATCTTTTCTTGTAGTCTTTTATGGTTCAATTTGTTCCCAATAATGTTCTTTTGATGAACGAGTGGTTGTCTTTATCCCATAGAGATTGTGAATTCTCATCAAGTTAGTCAAGCACTGTCATGGATATTATTTTAGATGGTATTCCGGGTTGGTTCATCACAAATAGTATTAGAGGATGTCTTACATTAATGTTCATTACTCGACCTTAATCTATTATGTTATAAGGGGTGAGTTAAGTTAGAAAATAGATTAATGATGTGTAGGGACTCAAAAGATATTTCTTTAGTAGGTGCTTCATCACCTCCTCCTCATGATGAGACATGAGATATCAAGGTTGTTGGAAATTGATTATTTCATTCCATTTATGGTTTCTTAATGACAAATGAGATTTATATTACCAATGATTATCTCATTAATTTGTTGAATATATTACAAGATTTTAAACTAAAGTATATGGTTGACCACAATCGTATCATGTTTTCATGGTCTGGTAAACTCTGAGGAATCAAAGTGTCTAATTTGGATGTCCACCTATAAACAATTCTAAGGTTGGTGTCTGTTTTACCATACCATTCATCCACAAATTTAATTATTCTAAAAAGGTAATAAAGATGAACTCATATTAATTTTATTAAAATATACTTCACTTATGAGAGGAATGTTAATTTGTTTATGGATTTGGGTTGTTTTATGATTTTTTTGGTTGCTTCATATTTAATATCTTGTAAATTATTTAAAATCATTGGAGAAAAAAATTGGTTTATTAAAACACATTTTTTTATTGCATTGAATGGTGTTTTCAATTACCAAAAATAACATTTATTAAATATTTGGTTTGGAATATTTATCATCAAACACTCTTAAATATTTTAGTAAAACAATTTTTTATGAATACATTTTGGGTTTTGATTGATTTAAATAGAAATGTTTTCAATAATTCTAAAATAATGTTAATACTTTTTTAAAACATTGTAGGATATTAAATTATTGTTATAGGGAGTCTTATAAGACACTAATGAAATTATAATAAGATTTATCATTTTTAAAGGAAATAGTATCATTTCTTAAATTGATAACACTTATGTCATTTGAAATCATTGATTTTTTTGATAAAAGTGGGTTGAGGATTTGTTTAAATTAATTTGTCATCTATTTAAGTTTTATCTAGATATTGAGTTGAAATGACTATGTTTTGTGATTTATGTAAATGTCTCCCAATATTTCCTTTAATAAGGATATAATTTTGGTCCAACAGTCTGGTCTTTTGTGTATTTATACATTTTTAGATGTTGTGTGTAACGTTGGTGACTTTTCCTAGACTCCATACTGATTGGTGGAGCAAGAGACCTTCCTCCCTTTGAATGAAATCCTTTAATTCCAATATTCACATCCACATTATTATAAAGGTCAAAACTTTTTTTGGGAGGATGTAAGGTGGCTTGGGTATGTTGACAATATTTTTGATTCTCCAACGAATCTTGAAACTCTCACTGGTTAGTTTATTAAATCCTTATTTAAATTGATGTATCCTTGAGTGTTGGTATGTTGTGATCCACCATTGTATACATGTACTTTTTATTAGTAATTATTCAAGTCAATACATAATAATTTCTAGTATCACGAGGAATTTAAGTATGAAAATGGTTATGATTTCTTGGGTATTAGTCATGATTAGTTATTATTTGAAAAGTATTCTATGCAATTATCTCATTGTTATATTTCATACAACTTACTATTCATATTGATGTCATTAAGGCTATCATTTTTAGAAATAGTGTTCAACCATACCTCTTAACCATAATTCCAATTGATATGTTGATCTCTTATTTTGGGATGCTCAATAATTCATTCTCAGCTAAAGAAGATCTATTAAAAAACATAAACTTAAGAACTCCTCCATCATGGTTGAGAACAAAAATAAATCTCTTGAAAATAGAGTCACATAATGAGTTTCTAATGAAGAAAACATGGACTTCATATGAATTTCTGTAAAAAATATCAAATTGAATGTGAAATGTATGTTCATTTATGGTACCTAAATGGGGTTTTTATGTTGAAAAATTCTAAAGATAAACCTTAGTCTAGATTTTCATATTTTTATTACAAGGAAATATATTCATTATGATAATGCGGCTCCAGTATTCGGCCTTTGAGTGAATATTTTCTCACAGGGGAGAAGATTCTGGTTCATATTGGATATTATTGATCTGTTTATTTGTTTCTAACATAGATGTATAAAATGATTAAGTTCATCTTTATTGTGGATTGATTTTCTAGGAATCGTTTATTTTGGGACCATATTGATTATAACTTATGGATCATGGTTTCATAATTTGTGGGTTGCTTATGTTATGATGGTTGAATTTTCAGGAGATCTCAATAATTGTTCAATTTTATCCATTATTTTGACCTAATGGTTAGATCACAATTTTTATATATATGATAATCTCCCTTGGGAGAGTGTAGTGCCTCGCTATGCACATACCAGGTTGTTTTAGATCACACTATTTGTACATGGATAGACCATGGAAATGTGATTTGATAACTCAGATAATATAGAATATTTCTAGAACAGACATCCATTACTGTTGGAATTTGATTTAGGGAGATCATCAAGGTATGAGGCTACGATTTGATAATATAATTTTACATCCATGTAAATTATTAGGGTAGAAATAATCTTTATTTCTTTACGTTGCATGTGGATTCATGATCTTATACTTTTCTCCACATCAGGTGGTTGTGGTACCTTATTTAGGTTGAAGGGTCATTTCTTAAGTGTTCACCATTTTGATAAATCTTTAAATATTGGGGAGACCTATTCTAGGTCTCTATTTTTCTCTAGCTTAGAGACATTTGATGATCTTAATGTATTGATCTTATATTTGTGGGTATTTTAACCATTTGGGTGTCTCTCTCTTCTAGACCATGGACGTTATATAAGAGTTGGTTACCTATAACAAACTTATTATGTAGATTATGATAATGTTTATTCAAATTTTTTAATCATAATATACTTATTATATCATCTTGAGTGTTCTTCCAGGTAACAGAGTGTGTGATAATTTCCCTTGACTAGTTGTCTTAGTTAAAGTTATTAGAAGTTCTTTGCTATGATGATAACCTAGAAGTGCAATAAACTATTCTTAAAAATATTATATATATCTGGATGACATCATTTGAGGGTCACAAATGATACAAGGTACCTAAGGTGGTGACTCATTTGACTTTGTGGCACCTTATCATGGTGTACAACCTTTATAATATCTAATAGGATATTATAAGAATGATACATGCCAGTAGGAAAAAATATTTATATGTCTCATAGTATTTTCATATCTAACTTTCTAAGAATTAATAATTATTCTTTAATATTATTATTTAAGTGTATTATGAGTCTTATACATTGATATATTGTTAAAATCATTGATGACTGATGTTCACAGTGATGTAGGATACATTGGGTGCACCATGGGTAATATTATAATAATGAATAATGAGACAAAGGATTCTACCATATTATTCTTGAATGAATATTGATATCATAATACCTTATATGGAAATTATATATCAAAAATAAATCCATGACCATGATGTTCTATAGGAAAGTTCAATTTCCATTAAGTCAATGAAAGAGACATCGAGAATATAGGTTGAATGCACTGTCATGAATCCTTCTTGATTAGAGATATAATGAAAAATGGATGACATTACATATTAAGTGTTGTTTTATGGTATTATTCCATTTTAGAATTAACTTCATTCTTTATGGGTTCAATGGTGTGTGGTTAGAAACTAAACAAGATATTTAGGCAAGTTCACCTAATGAAACTAAAAAAGGAGGCCTAGATTGTCACAAACTATGTTTATATAGAATATTAGTTAAATATTATTACAATTATTTATTACATAACAAGATAAATGAATATTATTCCTCTGTGAGGTTTAATAATTATTCATGATCCCTTTTTCAAATATATTTTATGACCAATTATTAAAGAGAATATAATGTGAGCAAAAAATATAATAAATATCTATCTTATATTAATTTAATATAATATATAATTATTTGTTATCAAATAAAGTAGTGATATTTATTTAATAAATTAATAGTCATTATTCAATGGTTGGTTAATATTTTTTTTGAATGGCGGGTCGAGTGTAATGGTATAGCGATAAATAATAAAATTTTAATATTATTAGATTAATTAATATTCAATTTAATTCACATGTTAAGAGCATCATGGAAAATATTTTTATTATTATTGAAAATGAATTTTGTAGATATTAAATTACTAATAATGGGAACTTGTGAAATTATTTATTTCTAACCCTAGAGATATATAAATGCAATTAAATTGTTTTCTCAAAGAGCCAATACAATTTTTTTGGTTGTAAACAACGGATTTATATAATCGTATCAAGCCCTAGATTTATCCCTTCTTTAAGAACTCCCCAATGAATAAATAGTAATATCCTTCCACCTTCTACTCTAATGTCGAGAGAGATCATGGAGAATGATTTGGAAGTAGTTCTCAAGGTGATCAATGGTGTAAGATAAAAGTGATAGGATCTATTGTGCTAGAAACATGAGAGTCCTATGACGACGTTTGAAGATTTTTGGAACATGTATGGATCCCCACTATAGGGAATCATCTATTTATTAATACAATGCAATTATTGTATAACACACATATATTTTCATATCCATCAACGAATAAATACTTCAAATAAGTTTATTTATTAATTAAATAAATTGACTTTAAATAATATGTGGTGATCCTCTTACTAGATCAGTAGTTATATCCCGTGTATGTATTATTTCATTCTATTATATAGATTATAACATTTATTATTGTGTAAATCATTGATTCATAATCAATCATGAAAAAAACCGTATTTGGTATGACCATAAGATTTTTATGATGCACCAAGAACCTACAAGAGGTGTTACAGTGGTTCAAATAATTATTTATAATTACATAAAGATAATTTATTGACTTATGTATTTTTATTATGTAGTTTTTAATTCAATATTAATAATTCTTTTAATCAAAATTGTGATATCTTCTTATTACAACATTTTCCCCATAGATATGATCAATATGATTAATTTTATAAATTATATAAAATCGAGGAACACACACGAAGGTGCCAAGGATTCTGGTAAGATAACATTAGAGTACAAGACATGTAACTAGAGTTACAAGTAGTGTAATTATGTTCAATGATTGAATGATTAATTTTGAAAATTAATTAAAATTTTGTTCATTGATGACACGTGGAATATTTGTTTCTTTCACACTATGTTGATCGTGCAAGGGTGGAACACACATAGTTGGTCTACCTTCGATGTGGTCCACGTAAACGGGGGTAGTCCCTTCGATTCAGAGAGGATCCGTGTATATAAAAAGCCTACCTGACTAGTAAACAGGTAACTCAGAGATCACACAACATGCAGTATCTTATACATTCCTTGTACTCGAATTTTTGATGTCATGGTTTACACGGTGAGTCCCTAGGAGTGTCCCCTGAATACATAGTGAGATATGTACACATTGGAGAGCTCACCTATACTTGTCAGGTAATTATACAAAACTACAGAGATTAAAGAATTATTTTTTATACTGTGTAAACATTATTGTCATGGACTTATTTTTGGTCTGTAAGTTGATAGGAAAAACCATGTGATTGGTTTTGATATATATATCTGTGTGTGTGTGTGTGTTTAATTAATATCAATGTAATATTCAGACTTGTATATCATGTATGATACATATTAGAAGTTGTTACACTACATGAATGAAAGCATAACAGATGACTGAAAAAACATTTAATTTTTGTAATAATTAAGATGATATTACTTGTCATGAATGGTTGTGACAGGTCCTATATTCTATATTTCATGAGGGTAAATCGTATATGAGTATAGTAAATCTTGGGATGATTCATATTGGTATTTACTGTGTTTCACCCAATATATATTTATGTACATGATTGAGTTTAGAAAAATTATTTAATTTCGATAAAATTATATTGAATGATATTCTCATGGAAGTTTGGATGATAATTAAAATAAAAGAATTTATTAATTAAACATGATAAATAATTCATTCAACCACATTTTATCTTAAATGTGTTCGATTAAGAATTGAATTCATTTTCTATTAAACACTTAATGTTTTCATGCATTTGGATGATCATAACCAAAGAAAATATATTTCTATTTGATTGGTTTCTATTTGTTTATTTTTAAATTAAACATTTGGTTTATGTGCCTCCCCTCATTTTATTATGTAACGACATGCATACCATGTGTTTATGTTAAATAAATTCATCTACCCACACTTGAGTGTAATTAAATTCATATATAATGGATGGAGATATAAAGCTAGTAGATGCACTTCATGTTTAGTGTTGAGGTGAAACCAATCTGAAAGAGATACATAGGTGGACATGTAGTTTATCAACCTCCAGATATACTAACCATTAGAAAATCAAAATTATCATACTAATTTAATAATTTTTCTCTATCTCAAATATGGTTATTTCCTTATGGATGATTTTTCATGATCACATAAATTAATGAAATTGACAAGCAAGAAAGACAGAACTAATGTAAATTGGAATAGGTGTAAATATAATCTATCACATAGTTATTCACATAATTAAATCCATGTAATATTAGAACTCATACAATAAGGATAATAAATCTAAATTTAATCAAAAATTATAAAATCCAAAAATTACATTTATTAATTCGATATAGTTATCCACTACTACAGATTAAATAGAACCATAGTTCAAAATTATTCTCCATCAAATGTTGGTGTGCTTTAAATTATCATGAAATTATAACTTGAAGATTTGATTCAACATAATATAGTTCAAAACAAGGGTTGACTACCAAATTAGGACATGGTGTAACTAAGAGGAAAGGGTTAAAGGTATCCAATTTAATGATTTCAATCTTGGGATGTCAACTCAACAGATGTAGGAACTATGAGTTAAATAGGATATAATTTTGAATGAATACCTAAAACCGTTCAAGTTTCATGACTATATAATGATGGGATAATGATATGGGGAAAATGGTCAAATTTTTAGGGAATGTAAATGAAATGGTATATGATGAATCCCATGGTGAGGGATATTGGGTATCCATAAAATAGTTAGAGACTGGTAAATATAACATTTATTAATTGGTCTAAATTTTATTATATAAAGTACTAAAATCCTTCTCATCTTTTCCTCACAACCATAATAAAATGACTTCAAATATATCACTAAGATCAATATCTTAGAAGGATAACATTCTGAGTGGGACTAATTTAAAATAATGGAAAGTCACTTACATGTTATCATTTACCATTATAGGAAATTTCATGTGATGGAACAATTTATTCCATATGCACATGGTAATGAGGCATGTGATGAATAGTTCTTACCCTATGAGAAAAATTTGGACAATTCCATATATGTTCAATGTTTCATGTTATTATCCATATCTAATGAGATATGGAAGCAACATGATTACATGGGTGCATATAGCATGTTTTCTAGCCTATAGGATCTCTATCAAGATAATTATCTATATAATAGGTACATGATATAAAATTCCATGTTTAAAACTACGATTTGAGAGTCTGTACAAGATAGGCTTCATTTATTGAATGATTATACATCATGATGATTAAATTACCAAATTATTCTAAAAAAAAATCTTATATATTCGTCACTCCCAAATACCTTCTCTTTTTTTTATAATTATAATATACTAAAAAATTAGAATAGTCTCTCATAACTTCGTACATTGATTTACCATGTGGATAAAGACATGTGGAATGATAAATTTAGTCTTTTTTGTTAATAAGAAAATAAATAACACAGACAAGGGTACCATGACTAAAAACCCCTTAAATCTCATTAGCACTATCCTTCTAATAATAAGAATTTTAAAATTTTGTGAATGGAAAAAAGAGGTAGTATATTTTACATGTGGCATGTCAGGCCAATAGAAAAGTAGATTAACCAATAAGTAAGGGCAGGATAAAGTTGTGTTCATAATATTGTGTAATATTTCAATATCTACTGAATGGGTTTTAGATATAGCTTTTGGTCCTCATATCAATATCCATATTTATGAACCATGTAGGTTTGGAAACATTACTAAAGGATTGGTAGAACTAAGGGTTACTAATGGTGTGAGGTTTACTACTCATTCCATTGGTGACTACCACCATTCATTTCCAATGAGAATGATTTTTTTCTTTGATACACTTTTTTTAAGTACCTATGGTTATTGAGAATATAACTTATATATCATGCTAATATATAGATGGGTATATTTTTAGGATCAGAAATTCATATTATTTCATATATAAAAAAACATATGTTATGGTATGAAATAATCAAATAAAAAACATTGTCTATAAAAATATAAAATTGGAGTATTATAAATTGATAATGAATCATGACCACATGACTTATATAACACCTATCTATGGAATTTCCATTTTGGCTATGTGAGTGAGAAGAAATTGAAAAATATTTTTCAATATGGTCATTTAGACTCATCAGAGCTAAAACTAGTTGAAATTTATCTTGATTCTTTACAAGTAAAAATTACCAAACCATCATTCAATTAAGACGGTGAAAGGGCCACATAGCTTCATGGATTGGTACACACTGATGTGTGTGGACCATTTCAAGTAGAAGCTAAATGTGGTTATTTTTAATTTATAACTTCAACTGATGACTTGAGTGTATATGGTTATCTATACATGATATGTTCTAATTTCATATCATTTTAGAAACTCACAGAATTCAATATGTATGTAGATAATAATATTGGAAATATGATATAAATGTTAGATTGGATCGATGTTGTGGTTATCTTAACCAAGAATTTATCAAATTTCTATGGAATTTTTGGATTTTATTTAACTCACCCCACCATACACATCGTAATGGAATGGTTTTAGTGAAATGAGGGAACATTCCTTATTAGAAATGGTGAGGTAGATAACGAGTCATGTAAATAATCATTTATCCTTTTGGGGACATGTATTATAAACTACATCATCCACATTAAACTTATTAGCATCAAATGTGGATAATGGAATTAGTTTTGAGTTTTGGAGTTGAATGTAATCCTTTTTTTTATAATTCAAATATTTTAGGTTGTTAGGTGTTTGTTAAATCTTTCCCATGTAACAAACTACAATCTTAGGGTACAGAGTGTATCTTCATTAGGTATCCGGCAAAGATAAAGGGCTAATAAAAATGAAACCAATCAAAAAATAATGTTATTATCAGTAGACAAGACATCATTCTTTAGAGGGATTACATCACCATAAAGGATAGTTGGAGACGGATTGACATTGATGAAGTTTATGGTCATGATACATTATATTTAGTACAGTAACAGATTCTATGGGTCCCTATGAATGGCATACTTCCAAAAACACATGTAATGTTTAAGAGCACAAAAGAGTTAACTGAACTAGAGATATATGTTTTCTAGTATCTGAAGATGTTGACTCTTTATTGGTTGCAAATAACGAATCACTCTACTAAAAGGAAGTCATTCAGAAATCAGAAACTTCAAGATGGAAAGAATCAATCAATTATGAAATGTATTCAATTTATTAGATACATTTTTGGGTTCTATATGTTTTTCTAGTTGATGTAAGTATCATAAGATTTAAGTGGTTCTTTTATATGAAAATATATAAGGATGGTAATGAAAATATATATAAATAATTTTTGATGGATAAATGGTTTAAATAGTGATATGGAATTCACTATAATAAAACTTTTAATTTTGTTTTAATTTTTAAATCTATCATAATTATACTTTTTATTGTAGCTTAACATGAATAGAGATTTAGAAGATGAATGTAAAAAATTAATTCCTTAAGGAGAACCATGATTAATATGTCTATACAACACAAGATTAAGGGATTCTGACTCATTGTGATTCCTAAAGTATTTTAATGTTATAGAGATCCATTTATTGATAAGATTAATAATCCATTATAGGGAAAATTCAATTTCATGAATCCATTAAAAATTTTTGTTTCTTGAATAATGAACGCGAATCATTTGTTTACTTGATGTTTTGTGGAAGTTTGGCCATTATACTCGTAGTGTATTCTGATGACATAATACTTTTAAGAAATGACGTAGTAGATGATGATTCTGTTGAGGACTAGATAAAAAAGAGGTTCCCCATGAAGGGATTAGGTGAAGTAGCCTGTATTATAGGAATCAAGACCATTTTTAATAGATACAAAAGGATCATCGGATAATGTATAAGTAAATTTTTTTTCCAGATAATAATGTTATTTTGTATGGAATAATAATAATGTTTATTGGTTGTAGTGTCGCAGGTTTACAACATTCTAAAAAAATGACCTTAGGCTCAATAAGATAATGAGATCATTAGTAAAATACCATAGGATATACTGATAGGATAAATCATAAATTCAATATTATCTACTAGACATGATGTTTCTTATGCATTGATCATGGTAGTAATATATTAGCCCAAACTAGGAGAACGACATTGGTCTTTTGTTAAGGATACCATCTTGTATGTATGAAGAATAATGGAAACATTCATTGTGTATGGTGGAGATGATGAGATGACATTAGAGGATATAATAATTCTATTTTTAAAATATATCATAATGATCTGATGTCGTAGTCAGGATATTTTTTCTATATAAACAGAGTAGTTGTGAGCTTTAATAGTTCAATGCGTCTAGTTTTCAATGATTATAATGTGGAGTCTGAGTATATCATAGAATATTATTTATCCTTGGAATCTATTTTGATTTTGTAAATTTTCATGGAGCATGATGTGACACCTTTCAAAATATACCCTATCAAATTTTATTGTGATAATATCGTAGTAGTATATATTGAAAAATAGAATAGGTCACACCAACAGATAAAGCATATATTTTAGAAGTATCACTTATTGAGGTATTTAAATCAATTGGTTGAAGTTTATTTTATTAGATTAGTAATGGAAGGGAAGGTGGTGGACCCCTTGACTAATGGTATATCCCAGTAAAAGCATGAGTATTAGGTTAGATCTAGAAGACTGAAGGTTTTTAGGAGTTGGATCCAGTGAAAATGGGAGCCTATTAGAGTTGGTTCCCCAGAAAAAACATTTATATATATTTTTATAAAATGTATTCATATTTTTTGAATTTTAATAAACTTATTATCACATCATTATTATTATGTGTTATAGAGTATATGATAATGTTTTCAGAATAGTTGTCACACTAAAAGGTCATATCATATCCCTTCTATGATGAGTACCCGGATGTCCTATGAAACTATTATTAAATACATTTTATATAGTTTGAGGATATCATTTTGGGAACATAAGTGGAATAGTCTATCAATGGTGCAGACGCATTGGACATTGATTATCATTATCATAGTTTATGATCATGATAATATCCAATATTTTATTATGACAATGAGACAGCTAGAAAGAAATCCATATTTATAAATTTCAATGACAGTTCTTATCTGCAAACATGATAAAGGATCCTCAGAAATTATGATTTTATTTGTGAGTCTTATGAGTCATGATCAATGATTTATTTATGAAAACTGTGATTATGAAAGTTCTTGGTGGGGTAGGATGTGTTGGGTGCATTATAAGGAATATTACATTAATGAATAATGTGAGAATGGATTTGTCCCTTATGTTTATTAATGTAGGTTTATAACTTTTAATCAATGATAGAAATGATATAGGACAAATGAATCCAATTCCAAGTTTTTCTATTAGAATATTCATTGTCTATGATTTTAAAGAAAGAGAAATCGATCACATCGGTTGATGGCATAAACATGAAACCTAATTGATTAGAGATATCATGATAAAATATTATATTACACAGTAAGACTATGTATGATGTATTATGTCATTATGATATTAAATTCATTCTCTATTGGTGCCTTGTCATGATGCTAGGCTCTAACATTGGTTGTTAGGACACTTCGCCTAATTCCATTGAGAAAGTGGCCTACAGGGTCACACACTAACTATATCCAAAATATCTATTAAATATTAATATTATTATTTATTATTGAACATGTTGATATAATATAATTTCTGCACATGGTTTAATAATTATTCATATTTTCTTGATCTCGGTTAGTCTATCATATGTAATTTTATAAGAACTAATGTGATCAGAATATATAAAGGGATTTATTTTATATTTAGTGAATAAAATATTTATTTATTTATTCTATAATAATGTAGTGATATTTATTTTATAAATTAATCGTAATTGTTCAAGGCCCAATAACTATTCTGAAGGAATACAAGATCAAGTTTAATGTTCCAATAATAACTAATAAATATTATATATTACTTTATTAAATAATTTTTAGATTAATTTGCATGTAATTAGCATGACATTATTTATAATAGTTTTATTATTACATGACATGGGGTTTTTAGGTATTAAATAAATAAAAAAGGGAACTTTTTGAATTATTTATTTCTAACCCTAGTGATATATAACCCCGATTATATTGTTTTCTCTTAGAGACAATTCATTTGTTTTGTTGTGCAAAAAAAAATTTGGAGAATCCTATCAAGCCCTATAGGTCTCCATTCTCCATGAATTACCCCAAGAATAAATAGTGATCTTCCTCCACATCCCACTCTCTTGTTTATAGATATCAAGGGGGCACATTGGAAGAGGTTCTCGATGTCATCAAAGGTGGATGTTGTAGGCGATAAGATCTACGGTGCTAGAAATGATGATTTCTATAGAGATGTTTGGATACTTGTGGACCACATGTGGATCACTACTATATATAATTTTCTCTTGGTTCCATGAATGAGATGATTGTACAATCCAGATCTATTTTCAGATCCATCAACGAAGAAAAATTTACATCAAGGAAATCCTTTAATAAATTAAATCGATTATAAATATAATGTGATGATCCTCTCTATGGTTCTTTCATTCAATTCCTTATCTATATTCACTGATTAAATTTTGTAGATCATGATTTTTATCATTTGGATAATATTGAATTGATCATTGGCCATGTAAATATGAAAAGTTGGGAATGACCCCTCACACTCTTCCACTATACCCAAAAATCTATACCTTCCTCCTCAATATATTAGGGAGGGTGTTCTACTTCTGTCGTCATGCACAATCATTCATACTTGGTGTTTTCAATGTATAGGATGTCCTATGGTGGTAAGTATGAAACATACCATTAATTATTTATATGTTTTGGGGACAATTTATTAGAAATAACAATTATTTGATCTCTTTTTGGGGTTTTCTAGTCTTTTTCGTACTTTTTTATTGTTTTTCGGCATGTCCATGTCTTATACACAGTTTACAAATGGTTAAAAATAATGTGAAAAATAATGTGAATATGGTTTAGTGGTTTATGGATGGACATAAATAATTTTTTTTTTAAAATATTAGATAGAAGGGTTGACAACATTTTTGGATGTTTAAGCTATGTTTTTATCCTATGTGTGCAACTCTTAAATGAGGAATATTTTGGGTATATTGGATGGTGCATGATTAGTACTAACCATAAGACCTGACCAAAGAAACCAAGTCAGTTGTTATTAGTGTTATGAGAATTGTAATTGAAGTACCAAAACTCTCGTGTTAACTATAAACTCCTCCCACTATAACCTAAATTTATTCTATGACTTTTGAGAGCCCTCTATATCAATTTGGATCCACAAACAGCTTCACATAGTTGATCAAAGTTACAATTGATGTATTTTCATCTTCCAGTTAGTAGAATACTTCTTGATATAAGATATACCATCATATATTGATTCTTTATTCATAAATGTTATGATTTCCTTAATTTTTGTTGGATATTGGTTTATTACTATGGTATTTTAGATCTAGAATTTCTTCTCTCTTCCATTAGGATCGATCTTCTTAGATCCAGTGATCACTATCGAATAAGACATGTATCATATTCATTACAGTTGGATTAAAAATATTTCATGTAGGTTTTTCTATACTTTTCTATCATTCTTAAATTCATTTTTTTAGATAAACTCATATAAGAGTTCTTCAGAAGTTGTAACATGTATTATTGGTATTATATACATGAAATTCTATTTAAAATCAACAATGATGATTTTAAATTTTAATTGAACATGATACGATATAAATGGATATGATCTTGATCTCTCAGAACATTTTATGCTTGTTTTAAATTACATGGTTTTTATATTCAAATGGATTTTAAAGGGTGTTTTTTGGAATTTTGGTCATTAGCCTAGTTTTTTATTTATAAAATTACTTTTCTTGATTTCAAATAAATGAATTAAACCATTTGATTTTTTATAAATAGTTTAAAATTCATGACATTGTTAAATGAACAAGAACCCCCTTGGTTTATATTACCCCTGTTTTGAAATGGGTGTTCTTGGTTTATTTGAAGTAAGTGATTCATCTTCATAAAATACGGTGTAAATTTTTTTTTGGAAATGTGATGTAACATCCTAGGTGACGCATACCATTTCCTCTATCCTTTTAGTAATAATACTTCAGGTGTTCCCCCTATTATGCTTGAGGATACATACTAGTAGTGACAGTATGACATGTCAGTCATGGGGATACAGTACCATATTTTATCACAATAAAATAAACAAAAAAAAATAAATAGGCAATACAGGAGACATAAATACCCATCAACAATAAAAATATCTATATCAAATAACTTATTGAAATACAATATACCACATATAAATAAAATAATCCATATTGAATAATTTATAAAGTGTTTAAAATGAAATACTACAAATAAAGACACTTAGGATTCCCAAGAAGGTCCCAAAACACTTTCTGTTCCTTCATCCATGATCTATCTCAACTCATCTATCCAACTCAAGTACTTTTACCATATCCTATCTAGAAAACACAATGTTAATTCAGGTACCAATAAGGTAGTTGTAGTAGGGAGTGACTAAAACATATTAGGCCACCACTTATTGTTTCTAAAACCAATCTTGTCAATAAAATGTGTATTTATGAGAACAAAAAATATTTAGAATTCATATGTAAATAATTTTCCCATTATCAATTTTTCATTATTAAACCACATAGACCCCTAGCCTCTCGTGGATACCCAGACCACAATACCTACTTCGGCCCATGTTGGATTTTAAACATTCCACATTATGAATTCAAAATTTATTTAATAAATTTTCTAACATTATCCACTAAATTTAAATTTTTAGAATGACTAATTGGAAAAACTATCCAATGCCAACAACATCAGTCTATATCAACATGTCTTGGAACCTATGGGCTTGTGATGTAGCAGACCATATTCCATTAACATTTGTATATATATATATCTCTCACTAAGGGATTTGGAAGCAGTATACCATGTACATCTAACAAATATAAATATATATATTATGATGTGATTCAAAAAAAATGTCCATGTCCTGCACAATTGTGGTTTTAAATGCAGTAGACCATGTTCCAAGAATATTTATCAAAAATTTATCACCATGAGATTTAGAAGTAGCAGATTGTTTCTCAGACATGTATGTCACACAATAATTTATATCCCATATCACATAAAACATAATTAATTGATATTAATTATTTAATCCTAAATAAAAATAATAATAATTAATTAATTATTTCAAAAAAATAATTAATCCAAGACCACTATTTAATTAAAAAATTTATTAATCATTCCTTAATTTGACATCCAATAATTAATTCACAAATTAAATATCACTAATTCATAATTCAACAATTACAATAAAATAAATAAAAATTTAATTTTTATAATATAAAAAATCGCAATATAGTAACATTAATCGAATAGACAATTATCATATTCACAGTCCTAATATTTAATAGTTAATTCAACAATTAATTTTTTTTCAGTAATTCATAAACATAAGAGTTTCATAATTAATTATTTGACCACTATAATTAATTAAATTTACTAATTTTAATTCCGAAACAACTTTAGAAATTATAAAACATTTACATATGTAATAAATATCATAAATATGGGATTTACATATTAGACCAGCTACCTCAATTTTTTCAATACTATTTCCCAAAAAAACCTTAAACTAGAGTAGCATAATGACGTAGATATAGGCCAGTGTGTCAGAATATTAAATCTAGATAAATAAAATAAGATCTCAATAATTGAAATTATAGACCAAGAAACCTATATCAAATTTAAAAAATATAGATATAGTAAAGTAGAAGATCATATACTAAAAAAATAATGATACAAATAAAAAATAATGTAAGGCAATAATAAGGATGAAATCCACTTACTGCGAGAGAAGAAGATCTTGGATCTAGGCTTCTGATTGTAATGAATAGACGTTTGGATGGAATTTAATTCTTCTAGAGAGATCCAAAATTTTGAAAGTCCACCTAGGGTTAAATGAGTGTCAAATGGGATACTTCTCGTGGTTTGAGGGGTTTTAATATTAATTTTCTATCCACTTTAAATTTCATGAAGAGTTTCCTAGGAAGAGGTGCACTATTTTCTCAAAATGTGTTCCAATTGTGTGGCTACTATTTTAAGGGTTTACATTTTTTCATTTTAGTGTGGATAGTGTTTCAAAATATGAACATATAGTTTGAATCCTTCTAGTCTATGGATTCATGGTTTCTTGGGTTGGGATCATGGTTTTCATTAATCACGTGGAAACTGTGTATATCATCTTTTTCATCAATTTATCATTATTTACACCCAGTCACACCGCATTATAAAACCCAATCTAATGGTACATAGATAAGAAAATTATCAAAATTCAAGACTAATTAAAGATCCTAAAATTATAGAATCTTACAATCTCACCAGCATAAAACATCTCATCTTTGAGCAACACTCTCATCCATCTCTAGGATTATAAATCAAAAATATCAAGAAACTAATCATGCATATCTTATTCCATTTCCCATGTTATTTATTTTACACTCCCATGAATTAAAAAACCTGAACTATCAACATGGTCTATCCCCATAACTCAATCTCACTAGGATTCAACACATGTAACAGATGATCCAGAGAGGATGAAACTATATCATGGTCAGCCTCATGCATATTGATCACATGATAAGGGTTGCAGTGATACATTCATAGTTTTTATGTTTGGAAAAAATTCTTCATAGTGTGGTATTTATATGTATAATCCAATTGGTATTCCCCTAGACCGAGTATCTTCATAACTGAAAAAGGTTGAATAAAATCGGGTGCCAACATGCCTTGTCAATGTATCCTATGGTGGCCCAGCCTAGGTGACACCCAAAAAACACATGAACACCCTCTATAAACTATTTTTGGTGTCTCAATCTATCATCATATGAATTATTTATACTCTAATACATAAGCATACAATTCCCAATTAGTTATACAAGATCTAATATCTTTATCATGGGAATTGGTTCTAACAACTCTGACTTAAAAGCCTCCATCTAGCATAGAGATGTTCAACATGGGATACCATTAAAATCCTTGTATGGTACCATATATATCTTTTCTATGTAAACATTCTTATAAGAAATGTCATCAAAAGTAAAGTGATTCTCCTAAGACACACTGAAGTCATGGATACATGCATGTAACATATCATCAAGAACTAGTATAGTACGCTAAGACTACCCATCTGTATGTTGGTGGAAATCCATACATGATAAAACATACATTACATGAACCTTCTATAATCCCTTATAAAAGTGTGAAATTAAATTTGAATAATTTTATGATACCATATCCAGTGTCACCCCATGAAAAAAAAATATCTCCCGAACATAAAAGTCTCCTAGTTTCTCTTATGATAATGTTTGCTGTATATGTAATAAAAGTGCTATTTTCATCTATCAATCCATAGTAACCTAGATTTAATTGTTATTCCAGTGTATATTATGAAGACCCACCAATAATTTCATATCCACGACATCCATCATTCACTCGAGAATGTGAAAAAATATAGAAACCATATAAGTTTTTGAGGCCCTATATTAACTTATTGATAGGTGTAACATCATGTGACAATCCCTACTATCTTTTTTTTAATTCCTAGCAACCAAACTAGTCTTCGTAGGTAATGGTACATCTTGTACACACCCATATTTACCTCACACTTTAAGGAATGAAATTCCCACCTCAACACCTCTCGCAAGCAGGTGGAGAAACAACCTAATTTTTCATGAAGGTGATCTCAACATAATTATTCAACCAATATGATGGTTTATTCTTACCAGCAACAATTTCCATCAAATATTATCATTCTAGATATTCATAATGTATTTCCATATTCCATCTCAAATTTTATGACTCCACTAAGATTGATATTATGTTCATCTGCTCCTTACTCTCTTGAACCATCACATAAATCTCATCATGAAAATTCATCAACCACCACATAACATTGAACTCATGTACCATGTGAGACTGATTTTTTATCCTCAAGGAATTTTCCACAATATTTCCACTCCCATATGTATATGTTTTCTCAAAATCAAATGACAGCATATACTCTACCAATCTATGCTATTATAGATTCAAATCTTACTGTGATAAAATATACATCCACCTATTGTGGTTTGTATATAGAGTAAAAATTTCTCACAACATGTAATAAAACCAACACATTATTGCATAAAACACTGTATCCTTCTCAAGAATATTTTTATATTAATTTTCTTCACATGTCTTCAACTATTGAGACCATTACACCGCATCTCGATATCCCTACATCAACACATCTCTGTGATCTTTCCCAAAATCATGACAAATCATTGTATACTACTCACATAAATTAGGTAGGATTGATGTTGTAGCTAATGTGAAGAACATAATAAACTCATTGAAGGTATTATCAAAATATTATACCCATTAAAACTTTATGTCATTCTTACAAAAGCCTGAAAGCAACACATCCAAATAGTCAACATCATGGATGAATCACTGATAATATTTTTATTACCCCAGAAAGCTTCAGATATCAAATACATATATGGTATGATCTTAAGATACTAATTTCTAAACCTTCTCTTGGTCAATAAACTAGCTTTACTCCAAAATGATGTACCTTAAGAAGTGTACATGATCAATCCTAAATAGTAACTTGGATAGTTTGGTGTGTAAATAATTCTATATTATTTTACTATGGAGGGTGTCAATATGTTTAGAAAGATCATCATGAGTCTTGAATAGCACCATGATGTCTTCAATGAATTCTCATAGGAATCACCATTTGCTGACAGAAATAGCATCATATCTCCCATGTAGAGACTGATTCCATGATTATTACTGACCCCAACATGGTGAAAGTATCATACCCTGGTCTATATTATAAATTGTCCAAAAATGTAAAGCCCTCATGTATAGTAAGAATAGTTTCACCCACAATTTTCAAAAATAGAATAAGGTGGAAGATTTCTATGCCTCTTTAGCAACCCCTGTAGACACATCTAATTTTCATTCTCGTGTTTCTTAATTTAAACCTCAAAGGTGAACATGATTAAGGGTGATTCTCTTGCCCTATATTATTTTCGTCCCACTAGGCCTTGGTTTTTACCTTCTTTGTATGAATTTTTCAACGAATAAATATAGTAATGTTGTTGATGATAAGTATATCAGAAGACTAAAATTTCAACTGATGATACCAAGATCTCACATCGATCTTAGATAACACACATTCTCCTCTCAATAGGTCCAAAAGATCATCAATAAAAAAGGATATCGATTCTTACCAGTCATTCGGTTAAACATTTGATAATATACATGACTATTCAATCTCCCATCCATATTATTTTCTAACAACATAGGTGATCCCCAATGTGACATACTCATCCAGATAAACCCCATGTTCTACAACTCTTTTTTTCTAGTTTTTGATCTATTTAATTGAGGTTAGTGACAATTTTTTGGTGGAATAGACACTAGCTCATCCCCCCACCCTAGATGATTTCAATAGTGAATTCTATATCCCTATCAAGAGGAATCAGGGAGAAATGTTTGGGAAAAACATCATTAAAATGATCTAATACTAGTGGTAAACAATAATTATTCACAAATATTCCATCAATAAAAAGACTAGAAAACTAGGGTTTAAGCTTTCACAGTTGTTGGGTGATTGGCCCTTCCTGGATTTCTATGGTATCCCACTCCCCATGGTGAACATACTAGTTAGTCATAGATGATATTACATTCACTCCTATCATATGATAGTCTATGCGAGATCAGTATAAACCTTGATATCCCATACCTATAATTAATTCAAATAATTTCGTTATACCACCCTCCCAATGGTGTATCAATCATCAAATTTCTATTCAAAAACTCCACCACCTTTCTCAACCCAATGAAATTTTTTCATTATATTAGGGATTGAGAGGATCCAATATCAAATAAGGAATTGGCTAAAATAGAAGTTACTATAACTGAACCTTTCACTATCGATGGTACATCCCTGCTATCAAAAATTTTATATTTCTACACATGTAAATGGCCTTCCCCTCTTCTCTTTTATGTGGACGGACACCCATGAGGTTCACCACTCTACTAATATTGGTGATATTTCCCAGAACCACCACATCCACTACCTCTACCTCCTCTGCCAATATATCTCTAGATTCCATTATGATGAGTTGTATAAAATCCCCTCCCCGTAACTGAGATCTATTGAGATACTCATTCAATAACCTTTTATCATTTGTTCCTATAAACCATATTTATATTCCCCATATTTTTTAATTCATTACACTCCACTGCTGGCTGTGGAAATATTTTCCGTAAGTGTCATGTCCTACAACACTAGTTGAAAAATACATCGATATGTTTCTCTATATCTGAACCTTGCCCTGTATGCCCATATTTTTAATACTTTTATAGATATTCACATACTGAAATTTTCTATTTTTAGAAGTTGAACTTCTAGAAAATGTATAATAAAACACATATCTACTATGGGAAGCCTCCTCCTTGTTCCCCTCAGGGAAGAGATCCAAATTCTACACTTCCAAAAATATATTTTTCCAGATGATATAAACCTACGATGTAATTTCACATATATTTCCATCCTAAATTTTTGATACCACATTACCCTAGCCTCATTCCAATTCCATAGTAATGTGATAAAAATATGAGAAGCATCCAACATAGTCCATCACAGACATATTACACTACGTCAACCTCATTAACTCACTTTCTCTCTCCTTCCTGAGCATCTCTAGAAAAAATATCTCAAAGACCATCTCATAAAATTCTATCCACCTAATAATTTCCAGCTTTCATTCATGTGTTTGAATTTACCACCAACAATTTCCTTTTCAGCATAACATTGAAGAATATATCATGATCCTCCTCTCAATAGGATTCTTCAAGTGGAAATGAATAGGTTGTATATACTCAATCCATAACACAACATCATATGTTGTACCCTCTCTAGTAAAATTCAAAGGGGGTTGAAATTCGTACTCCCTAATCATGTCCGATATGGTCTTCACAATCCACCTTGGGTATCATACCATATATTTTATGAATCAAATGGATTTATTTTATAAATGAAACCCAGACTCCTCACCCATCACTAAAAGTTCCTCTGGATCCACGTCTGGAAAAAAATCTCCAACATCTCATCCTATCATCCTCCCAAAAAGACTTATCATGGAGTCACAAATCTGTAATCACAAAAACATATCTTTTGATTCATAACACAACATTATTAAATTTATTTAAGATGAAATTCATATTGAGTGACTACAATTCGTTTCTCGATGTCTTGCCACATATTCAAAATTGAGGTCCATTTACTACTATAAACCATCCTACAACTAGGTCCTAGTTAACAATGGTAAACACATTCTCATCTCAATTTTATCATGTAGACACCCATTTATTAAATTTTGTCATTGTTTTACTATTCTCATATTCATATTAGTTACTATTTTAAATTCAATTTCAGAGGAAATTAAGAATAGTAAAATATAAGCAATATATCCAAAACCCTTTTTCCCATGCATGCCTAAGATGATGCACATCACCAAATAATCCAGAGTGCCTAATTTATACTTTTCGAATGAACACTCATTTCATTCTAGTTAATGGGTACATTCTGAAAAATCTCAAAACAATTATCACAGAACCCAACAAGTGCATCACCAAAGGAAGAATAACATTCAACACTAAAATAAAACAGAAATACAAAAAATCCCCCCTTAGTATTTGGGTTTTCCCCACAAATGGGTCTACAACTCCCATGAATGAGATCATTACCATGCCCATATCACTTCCTATTATCTTTTATAACATTCCAAAATATTAACATAAAATAATAACAAAATAAACCTATATATTTGATACAACTTTTTAACATCCAAACAAGATTATGGTGCACTAGTTCCCCCAGTAGTTCATTCACAAAATCATAGGAACACCTCCCCATAAGTCAATGGCTACCAACTACCTGTGAGGGTCTAGAATGTTAGTCATTATTAGTATATAGCTTCTTTTATTTGAGTATAACATCATTAGAAATAAATACTAAATATTAGAAGTATTAATAACTATAAAAAAATCCAATATCTCAAGAGAATAATACATGAAATGCAATATCCAATTGAAATAGAAAACATTCCAAGATAATATAAATGTCAGGTCTCGAAAATGAAATACTAAAAATAAAGAAACTGATGGATCCAAAATGTGACCCAACCCTTTTATGGTTATCTTTTCAAAACCACATCCCGTCATAGCCATCTATCTCATGAATTTTTTCCAAAATGTGCCGCGAAAACACAAGGACTGATCGAGTACCGATTAGGAAACCTGAGTAGGATGAGACTAAAAAAATTTAGTCCACCACTAATGCTGTCTAAAATAATAATTCCAAAACATGTGTATGAATATTTATAAATAAATAATTACAATTCATAATTAAATAGTTATGAAATTGTGAATTAAGATTTATTAAACAACATAAACCCCCAGGATTCAGTGGATACCTAAACCTCAATACCTACTTATACAATGTCAGAGTATGAACCATTTAAAATTATGAAATCTTAATTTATTAAATAAATAGGATTTAATTATTCATTATATTTCAATTATTTAAATTGATAAGTGGGACCATAGCCCAGTTCAATCAATTTTGTTCTAGATTGTCATGTCGATGATCTCATGGGTTGGGAAGCAGTAGACCATGTCGCCCCAACACATATATATATCTTAATACTATTCTAAGAAGTAGTAGACCATGTCCCACTCAAATATATAAATATTAAAAAATTATTTAGAAGAAACATACCATGTCCCACAGACATGAATTTGGGATGAATCAAACCATGTCCCACACATATTTATCAACAATTTATCAACACGATCTTTGGAAGAATCCTACCATATCCCTAAAACATATATCACACAATCATTAACATCACATTTTACAAATATTAAATGAAGAATGATTTATCAAAAATAATACTTTTAAAAAATTAATCATCATAATATTCCATTAATTAATTCTGAAATTAATTTATACAATCCCATTTATTAAATCAACAATTAATTAATAATTATTCAATGTGAAATGAAATAACTAATTCATCAACTAATTTTCCCCAATTCAAAATTAAATTATTCTCATAAATTAATTAAGCAATTAATTTAAACATTTTAGATAATCTAAGCATCCATTTTTTATTCAAAAATGATTTATCAAAATTTCAATCCCATTATCTCATAATTAATTCCTCATTTTATTATTGTATTCAATAACACCTAATCCTCAATGTTTCATAAATAATTAATTGACCACATTAAATAATTAGATTTAGGAATTTGAATTTAGAAACTACTCTATAATTTATACAACACGCACATACATAATCAGGGTCATGATAATGGGATTTTTATATAAGATAACTTACATAAATTGGTGTAAAATGATATCTGAACTAAAATCACAAAATTTTAGTAGCCTAATGATGTAGGTATAAGTTTGTGACTTAAAAGGAAAAATAAAAATAAAAAATTTATATCTTATTAATTAAAAATATATATCCGATAACCTAGATATATATTTACCAAATTTATATATAGATGAAAAAAAATAGAAGATTACACTTCATGAAAAGAACATTAAAATGATGGATAAGAAATGGTAAAGCATCGGGATGAATTCCACATACCATGAGAGGATATGATCATCAATCTGGGCATCAAATAATGATGAAAAGAGGTTAGGGGGACTTGGAATTCATTCGATGAGCTACAGAATCATGAATGTAATCCAATGATAATGTGACAGTTGAAATAGATGAGTTGCATGGTTTCATAAGATTTTAAAATTAATTTCTGGTCCACATTAAATTTCCTGCATTATTTCTAGGGCAGAGCACATGATTTCTCCTATCATTTTTTAAACAATGTGCATATTGTTTTTGGGGTGCACTAGTTTTTTTATGTAGCATGTTTTTTAAACTATATTCCAGCCATGAAGACCCTCAATGTAAAGGGATTCATGGTTTCTTTGGATGGGAACATGATTTTCTATAACTATTTACCAAAAATGTGCAATCCCATTATCTTCCATTTTTTTAATTTACACCAAAAATCAAACTAAGGTAAAACCTAATTGAAAGAAACATATATAAAAACAATAATATCACCAAATACATTTCCATTAAACTCGAGAAAATGTTGGGATATTACATGAAATATATTAAATCATTCAAAAAAAATTAAATCTTCCTCTGAATCATTTATTATTTCAGGGAAATTAATTATTGTATATAATCCCCCTTAGTAATTGTTTGGATGATTTTTTGATAAATGATGACATGATTACCCATTTGAATGTTGTAATTATTTATAATTTATTCTTACAAAAATTGATGATTTTTTATGTCTCGTTTTTCACTTTATGATGTTATGATCCTGTAATAATCCCTTAATTTAACTTGATTTTTTGATTTACTTCCAACTTTTGGGTGTTGAAAATTGATTATTTACTTTGATAGATTGGGTGGGTGATAGTGATATGTCATATTAAGTCTAGTTCTCTTTTTGGATAAGAATCTTCATGTGATCCTTACAACCTGATTTTCCCACTAGCCACTTTTAAAATTTCATGGGAACCTGGATAGATATATGGGATGACCTAGATTTATACATCACTAGAAGAGTAACATCCATCTAATTTATCCATAGTAAATGATAATGGTTTAGTATTTGGATGTGTATTCATAAAATTTGGTGTGTATTGAACTTGTTTGTTTTGGATCTATGAGACATGATGTTCTTTCTAAAATTGGTCATGGCATAATTTTATTAGTTATTATATTGTGCAATCAGTATCATACCTATGTTGTACCCATGAAAACCATATAATTGATAACAATATATTATAGTATTCATTGTCACTATTTGGCATAGGATTTTTATTGATTGATTCATTTATTAATATTATACAAATATACTCTACTGTGTTAACTTTTTCCCATCTATCTCTATCAAGTTAGTTCTCCCATGTTTTCATGAATTTCAAAAATTATCTTGGGAAATATCTTCCAATGATTTTGATGAAAATTTATAATTTTTAACTAGAGAAATTGATTGTTTTAATTTTTTCGTTTAATACATTATTTTTGATGGATTAAAACTAAAATTTTAAAACAATAATAATACTCTATTTATTGTACAACTCATTTCCATATTTTAAAATCATTATGAAGTAACTTTATTTAATAATTAGTTGAATCCAACTAGGATCTTTAGCTTGCACCCTCATTTCACCATTGGGTGTACATACCCCCTTTGTAGTATTATAATAGGTTTTTGTTCTCTTATCATTTTTTTGGGTTCGTGCTTGGGTGACAAAGGGTGTGTGAATTAGGACATTTTGGGAGGCCTTGGATCACTAGGAAACAAGTTTTGGTTTTTATGTTCTGCTTTTAGTTTTCTTACTGTCAATTTATAATTTGGTATGTAAATACTACTATTAGTATATCTGATGATGCTTCCAAACTATTGAATTTTATTTTATTCTTTTCTGGGATAAATAATTCCCAATAATTCTCTATTGATCTCCAATTTCTTTTCTCTAGCATGTGGATATCAGTAACACTCTTTATGTTAGTGTTGAATCATACCTGATATCATTTTTACTCTATTTTAGGTTGTTTCATCACAATACCAATAATAATCCTTAGTATCAACCAAATAACTTCTACTTGTATTCCCCAGTCACAACACCATATTTTTATTAATAACACATGTATGATATCCAATAATAATACCATGTCACACCCTCAATTCTCCTCAATAGAAGATAGAATACTTCTACTCAAATCCTTAACCCCATCAGTTCCTATCCTCGAAAACACCTAGGTAGCTTCCACATGTATATCCAAATATCACTATCACTACTCCTTAATAGCACACAAGTAGTTTCCAAGCATGATCCCTAATCACATAATCACTACTCCTCAACAACACAGAGGTAATTCAGTGTGTATGCCCTGAATCAACATCCATGATGTAATACATTAAACATCAAATCACTATAATATTTAACAAACACTCAAAATAAAATACTTTAATTTTACTCATCATTATAACATAAATTGGGCTCTCAAAATATGTGGTTTTTGATCCATATCACTATAATTGGATATAAGGACACCTCTTTGAAGTGCATTTTCAAAAAATATTTTAAATAGATATTTCACTGAGAGTTTGCATCTCCAAATTTTCATGTATCATAATCAAACAACTCCCATACTGGACAATATTTCTTCTATGTGATGGTAACTTATATTCATTCTAGTACAATATGAGATTATATGGGAAATATAAAAATGTCATTTTAAACTCATTATAATTAAACAAATTAGTTATTTTTCCATGAATGTTATCACTAGAATCACAACATATGAAATTGCATCCCTTGGATATTAAATACTACCCCCACATAATGCATCAAATTCTTTACCTCATGTGACATGCATGAGATTCCTTGGGTGATGATCTTATAAAGACTTGTATTATGCGAATGATTTTCTTATAATGATAATTGTCAAATGAATCTTTTAATAACCAATAAAAATTCATAAACCTATTTGGAAGGTACATTATTCAAGTGGTAATGATCTATAATTTCATTTTTTTCATAGGAATATGTTTCATCATAATGGATATGAGATTCCTTGGGGTCAGAACTAAGATTTATCATTCATGATTTTTTCTCCACACATAATGTGAAATAATTTTATAGATGTACAATCATTACAATAATCTATATATTATATAAATACCCAACAAACTCATCAACTCTTACCATAGATAGCTTCCCTTTCATTACTGAAATTATCATAATTTACTTGTTTAAAAAAATATGGTATATAAAATGGGATTCTTTAACATTCATTATATATGAGATGTAGATCGCAACTAGGATATTGACTCCAAGAAGAAATTCATGGTAGGAGAAGACAATATATGATAATACCATTATGATCAAAGAGTAGACATTGTCTAATAAGGTGGTAGAGGTCACCCATGTTTTGAATGTGGGAATGCAAATAAACCAAACCTATAGTGGATGGGACCATTCTATGAAAGTGGACCACTATATGAGAAAATATCACATGATGTGTTGCCTATATCAAGCTTCAGAAAACAAAAACCATATATTAATCTTTGGCACATAAAAAGGATATAATTTTCTAAATCTATCTAATACATATAACCACATATTAATTCATACATTACCTTAAATCTTATGGATGCCTATTTAAGTGTGATGAAACATAAATTTCAAGATATTTTCTTAAAAACACTATCTATGAAAAAAATTCCATAACCAAAACCAATCTAGGGTTGAATAGTTTCAACCATTACATGATTTACTACCACAATATATTCTATAGAAAAAATTATTCTGTGTGAAACTACCCAGACAAATGATAGAAGTCATGATAAGCTCCTCTTTGGAATAAATCTAACACGTAAAATTATATTTGTTTTTAATATCAGAATTTTTTAACATGTTATTCATTTTATATATGAATTATTACATAAATTTTACATTTATTCAAATTTTATCAACAAAATAAATAATTTGAAACCATGAAAATATGTAACTCATTACACAATATTTATTTTTTGTTACTCAGCCATAAATATTAGTTAAATATATTTATACATATCAAAATAAATATACTGCACAATGTACATGAACAGTTCATATATATTTTTAGAATAATATGATTTTGAAAATATCTATAATATTAATCTCAAAGACACATATTATCAATCCCCATATTTATATAACGAGGAAAAATACTATATTATAGTGGGAAGTCCAACCACAAGTCCCTCTACCATATTATAATTTAAAAAATATACAATCTAATAAATCTTGACTCTAAACCATAATATGTATGTGTTATATTCAACATATAAGTTCATAACAATAACATGATTTTAAATCGAGGTCAGGGTGTAAGATAATAAGATTTTATATAATCCTACCTATAATATAACATATGTCTTGGAAAATTAAAAGAATCATTTTAAAATATAAAAAAATTCATGCATTATTTTGAATTCTAATCAAATTTATATTTATTAATATATAATGTAATGACATTATATAAATTAATTTTTCATTTATTTAAACATTATAAAATTATTTGTAAACTATTCAAAAAATATTGAAAATTATAACCATATCATTTTTTCTATTAAATAATGCTGGCCTTTGATGTAGATATTAATATATATGTCTTTCTTGTGAATCAATTTGGGTGGATAAAATGTAGAAAAGAATCCATTGTACTTTTTCATTAAAAATATTACTGAAAAATAAAGGAAAAATATTATAGTAAAATTATTAGACAAACTATTCTATATGGTGGTGAGTTCTCCCAATTGATGGGATATATTGAAAATAAATTAAGGTTGCTAGAAATTTAATTATAAAGATGGAAATGTGGAAAAAATAATATGGATAAGATTAGAAATGAATATATTTGGGAGAAAAACAATGTGGGTCCGATTTATGAGAATATAACTCAGAATAATTGAAGATGGTTTGAACTTGTTAGAAGAGGACTTATTGATGCATATTTTAATAATGTAATAGTAAATTCTGATTCCATTTTTTAAAATATAGAGGTAGACATAAAATGAATGTTAAATATTTTACTTTCGAAGACATTTTTCTAAATTTATTAAATAAAAATATGGTCCTTAATAGATATAATTGTGGACATTTTTTCCATATACCCCACTCTCATTTAATCAAATTAAATTCTTGTTTGTTGTTTTAGTTTTTTGGTTATGGAATTTCCCCACTTTTGAATATAAAAATGTTAAAATCTAAGTATGAAATTCATCATATTATTTATTATATAAATTTTTTATTTAAATATATAAATGTCTTATGAAATATATCCAATTTTAATATAATATATGGATTTAATCTGAACCATTTAGATTAACTAATTATGAAAATTTCATTAATCCAACATAAAAATTTTATATTTTGATTTATCTATGAAATTTATAAATGTATAAATTAACCACTTCCATTAACCAAATAAACACATTATTTATAAACCATATATAGTGACATATAATTTTGTAAATTCAATTTTAAAATAATCTTCAAAATTTTAAGGAATATTTATTAATAAATATTTCATAAAAATCCATATAATTATAAACACTTCATAATTGATTATTTTATATAAATTTTATATGTGTAAGGGTATCCTCAAAATACCATCAATCATTATTTATATGTAATAAATCTGAATAATAATTTAATATAATTAGAAAAAATATATCTTTTTATCGATATTTATGATATATAGGAAGACATAGTATATGATTGAAAGAGTGGAAAACTTTTTTTTATCATCCATAAATTACAATTTATATTTATATTGTCAAATAAAATACTCATTTATATATTAAAGTTTCTAACTATCATGATTTATGAGTGACATTCCTATCATAAAATAGGATAATTCCTTTGTGCTTGGATATAATATTTGATAATATGCATCATATTTTATATATAATATGCTACTTTTTTAAAATAACAATTAATAATGTAATAGTTTATGATTGTCTTGTTTCTTAAACACTAAAATATTGGAAAATATAGATTGAAAATTTTTTAGGGATAATGAAATATAATATAATATGGTGGGATACAAAACTTGTAGAAAATTATAACATGTTTTATTTTATGAAAACTAATATATATGAAATAAATTGAGATGTTATATATTTCAACCGTTATTACACAAATAAAATTTCATGGGAAGATATCATATATTTTTTATATTTCTAAGGGGTCTAATAATTCTAATTAGATGAAATAGAATAAATTAAAATCAAATACTGAATATCTCCATTCTATAAATAAATTAAAATGATAAAAAACATGTAATTAATTATTTATGAAACATGTGTTGCATACAATATTGCTTCTACTATAACAACATAATCATATACGGTAAATACAGATCAAATAAAACGACTATAAGGATCTTACCTTCAAATATATATATAAACATTGGTCAAACATAATTTCGTGTCGTATATGTGGTAGATACAACTCTATATAATAGGAATGGAATTCAAATTATTCTATAAGAGAGGGGATGAATTACAGTTTGATATAAAATATATAATTTAATTCATCTTAAGATATAGAGACAATTATATTACAAATATCTAATAAACACAAATATATAATAAATTTTTTTTAGTAAGTATTATTTTAGTTTCTTAATTTCACAATTTCTGATGACTATAAGATGCATTGTTGACATATTAAAACAGTCAGAATTTCAAAAAACTAGTGAAATAGTAAACAAAACTAAAATTGGAAATAAAAATTATTTATTAAGAAAACCAAATAATCCATTAAAGAATATATTTTAAAAACCTCATTCTTGATTAACGTGAAAGCTATATTTGTACAACTGATATAACATCCCCTCAACAATAAACACATCGATTGTTTTCCCAATCATAAATCATGATGCCTTGATCTACATTTCAAACCATAGAATCCAATGATCATACAAAATAGTATATCCCCACTTCTAAAACTAGAATCTTGAATTAACCTCCAACTCATACCCATAGCCCATTATTAATACTAAACAAATTGGTTTTTTATTATTCACCGCTACATTATCTGAATGCGCAGTTAGCTCACTACTATAACTGTTAGCTTAGATTTCATGAAGACAACATAAATACAATGTGAATTACAAGTAAAACCTCACAAATTAGTACTACTTATTAAAAACACTAAAATAATAAAAATATTAACATGAATAGAGGTTTTAATGAAAAAAGATATTTCAAATGTTCAAAAAGATCAAATAATTTCATAATGTTGTAATACTTGTGTACTTATATTATTTTTTTAATTTATATTCTTAAAATAAAGTTGATATAGAAATATTTATATGAAATCATCCAACTTTTATATTCTTTGAATCTCAGGGATTATTGTAAAGGTATAGATAAAATCTGTCTTTTTTATATTGTAATGGACATAAACTCTTTTCATATCTACTAAAGCCTTGGTTAATAACTGTAGTTGGGATTGGGTTTCTATAATACAATAATTATTTAGTCATAAAAATTTCCATAAGTTTTATGATTTTCATATACTAGTACCATAATTATTTTATTAAATGACTTGTAATTAATGTTTTTCTTAAAATATTTTATATATAGAAAAAAAAATATACAAGAATAAATTTATGTTATCTTAGATACGAAATTATTTTTCATTTGGTTTTCAAAAAAAGTGAATTAATTATTGTTAATAACTCAATAATTTCCGAATTTTTTAAAAATACAACCACACAATGGAAAATTAAAATGATCTAAAAGTAATTAATTAATGGAATTACTCAATGTATATATTTAGTTAAACATATATGCATTTCCTCCTTTTGAATTTTTCCCCTTTTTAAAAACCGTTATAATTATTTTGTAACATTTATCATCATTTTTAAAAAAAATCAATGTTCATTCTGATTTAATCATTTCTCACACTTTTGAAAATAATTATTAAATCATATATCCCCCTTAATTAATTTCTCTGATGTTATTCTCTTTCAAAATACTCCCTCTATAATTTTTTAATTTAACATTCCCCATTAAATATAATCTAATAATTTCTACCCATTTAGAATATTATCTACATCTTTTTCAATTAATTTATTTATAAATAAAACCGTTTGTGGTTGTCAAAAATAAGGTTTTAAAACAATATATTCTTGATAATAATTTGGGGAAAAGTTTATTTTTGATTCATGAAAAGAAAAAATATATAATATTTATTAGATAAATGGTATATAATCCATCAGATATAATTATTACAAAGGTCACTGATAAAAAAAATTAAAACAAAAAAATCATTATCAAAATAACTCTAAAAATACTTTATAGATCCATGTTTTCGAGTCATAATGATACAATCAATATAAAATTTAGAAAATAAATCCCCATTTATTTATTTTTTAATCAAGATATTATTATTATTAATATATTTTCATATCTATGTAATCATTGATTCTTTAATTTTGAATTTTGGATCGAGTTCAATAAAATTTTCTAAAATTGTGAACTCTTTAGTTTTAAACTTCTAATATTTCCCAACATCCTTTTATTTTAAAGAGATAATATTATAGTGCTAATCTTGTCATATTTATTTCTACTCAAAGAACATTGGATTTTGATCCTAAATATGTTGGTTCTAGATAACAATTATATTCATTAGCTATTCAATTAATGAATAAATTCCATTGACATTTCATTTTATAAATTATAAGATATCTTCATGGATGAATGAATTTTATTAATGAATATCATAATATTGAGGAAGTGAAATTAAGTTCTCACCAATATTATTCATGTACATTAGATGATATTTAAAGCATTATTTGAAATTAATTATGTTACATTCACAAAAAACTATTTCAGGGATTCATTCCATTAAATCATCATTGAAATTTCTTACAGAATCACTTATCAGAATTTATGTTTAATGAATATAAATATTGAATATATAATTTTTAATGTGTTCAATTCTAATAATGACTTCATGAATCATTCTTATATATTGATTAATCCTTCTTATAATGATCAAAACGTTATAAATCATTAAAATTAAATATCAAACATTTATTGAAACAATAGGTCTTGATGAACTATCATTTCTAGTTTTATGATATTTATAAACAATATTCTCAACATTATAAAAATTAAAAATATATAGAGTGAAATATTCAACATTATATAAATCTCCATTATCAATAATTAATTAATTGATAATTATCTATGTAAAAAACAGATGAATAATAACATTATCTTTGATCTTTCATTAAATGAAATGGGTTTTTAAATATAATTATTTAAGGGTGAAGATATAAATATAGTATAGGTGTGAATAAAAGATTATATAAGGGATAAATCATCGCCAAAAATTTTTATCAAGGGATATTAAAAATAATTCAAAAATAGTTTCTGATCAGAAATTCTTTTGAAAAAACATCTGTAGGAGGAACTTCTGTTACAGTAGAGGGAGGAATAACCACTCTATGAATATTATTTATCTAAAAACCCAATGGCATAACATAAAATTTCATATTAATTAGTCTTCTTTTAAACATTTGAGTAGAATATATATAGCATTAATTATTAGAAACATCTCTAGAAACATCATTTCCATTCCATTCCAATATTAAATTTATTGTCAATAATTTTATTGAAAAATAATGACCCTTAATTGAAACTCATGGAATAATTTTTAAAGATACTAAAATTATTAAAAATAATATTAACAAAAGATACATTTATATAGACTTATTCTTAATAAAACATAGTTGAAACATAAAACACTTAGATCTAAAGAAATACTATAGTAATAATCCTTTGTACATGAATCTAGTTACCCCCATCCTTGAAAGGTAAGAATTTCATTCAGCATACACTCATAATTTTCAAGTATATCTGAATTGATTAACCATTCTAAAATAATCTCCACTTTTATTATTTTTATGGTTGATTCAATGAAATTATTCTATGAATAACAGTTAATTGTAAAAAACATCAATATTATTTCAACAAATGTTGATGAATAAATATAAAATACACCAGATACACTTCATATAAAGTTAATTTCGGAAGATTAAGATTCATAAAAAATTTATTTGTTCCAATGGCTCAGATCAAATCCCACTAAAACACATGATTCCATCATTATTTTTAATTTATTAACATTATTTTATATAATTGTCAATACTTTTATCATTTTAAAATAATTTTCAATATATTTTAAAAAATATATTTCGATATGTTATTAAAATTTGAAATATATGTGCATAAAAATAATTTTTTGTTCAGGTTAAAATTGAAATGTGGGAAAGTGATTTTTTTGAAAATTTTGTGAAAATGTATTATTCACAAAAAATATAATGAATGAATCTAATTACCCAAAATTGTTTTAATGTTATATTTATATGATTAATTTATTACTCTTATTATTTCTATGATGGCTTGATAAATGTGATGACATAATGATTGAATTCTTTACAAAATTTACAAATTTCATATATTTATCTATAAAAAATTGATAGTTACACCACCGAATAAAGGAATAAATAAAATAATTTATTAATTGTTAAATTAAAAAATATAATGAAATTTAATAATTAATAACTTTAAAAACTAATTTTCTAAAATTATTGTCAATAAATACAATATGAAATCTATTTTTCAAATATATAAATATAAAATAATAGTGAAAATGGTGATAAGTGTTCTACATATAGTGTATACAAATGTAAATATTTAGATTTATTTACTCTGTAAAATGGCATGTTTTAGTCTAGAAGTATTTATAAATGGAGGATTTAGAACCCGCATTTGAGTTGATTTTTTTACTAAGTTGCATGTTCTCATAATGTTAAATCTATATGTATTCCAAATATCAGACTCTACTAAGGGAAACAATTTCATTATTATTTCATTATTTTTAGGAATTTGTTGTAGAAAGGTCAATTTCATATAACATAATAAACTTTCTATATGATTAAATTGCGATTAGTTTTTCTTTCAAATTTAGATATATTTATTTCTGGTGCTATTTGACTATAAATAATTTCTAATTCAACGCTTCCAATTGAAAAATTAATTAATATTTTTTTTATAACTATCATCTCATATATTTTTTAGATAATATCATTCTTGTATTATAAAAAATTCATGCTTTTAGAATTTTATTTTAAAATATTCATATTACTTGTCATGGTATTTTCAAATGCCATAACATTATGTTTTCCTTTTAGATCAAAACTATGATTTTCAAGATCTTCTTTTTTAATTCCCAAAATCATAAGTATGCTCTTAAATATCATTAATTATTTGGGTTAGATAATTAACTTATTTTGTAAATATAGTTTTTCTTATGGTAAATTATTCATTAAGATCAATATATTTATTGTCCATCTTCTTGTACATATCATAACATTTAAAAATGTTGTCTCGTATTTCCTAAAATACTTCAACGGATATTTTATATTGATATGAACTAAATAAATTTTAATTTTTTCAATCATCATCTGAAGAAAAAAAACATTTTGAATATAATGATATATTTATAATGGAGTTGTTATTTAATCTTCCCATAATGAGTTTTTCTGATTTTGAAAAATTATTATACATTCTTGTAATTTTTATAATATATTATTTATTTTAAAAAGATTTTTGTTATGTATAATAACTTTAATTTGAACTCTATGTATCCATTATATTTATAATTTTAAATATTTTTTCTTAGAAAATTTATTTCCTTCATCATTATTTCTTGACAATAGGGTGGAATCTGGACATGATTTATATTATTAATATAAATTCATTCTAATATATCAAACTATTTTTTTAGATAATTGTAATATTTTAATCTAACATTATTATTTTCTATAATATTTTTTATTTAGAATATTCAACAATCGTTTGTTCACACACACTTTCTTCAAAAAAATTAAACATTTATTATAGTTTCTTTTTTTCAATTTCTAGTATTTATAGTTTGAACAATTATAAAATAAAAATTATTTTTTTTATCAATTTATGTATCCATGTTGAAATTTTTTAAAACTATATAATGGTAATAAATATGTAATATTAACATAGGTAATAACTTGATTTGTATCATCTATAAAATTTCATCTATATTACCATTATTTTGATAGGATATCTATTACATTTCCCACATGTTGATCATTAGAAAAAAAAATTATCTAAGGGATTGTAATATAGTTATAATTTCCCTGAATCATTTATTAATTTGAATAATTTATTCAATAAGATGAAGTTCAAATGATTTATTATATTTTCATAAAATAATTCTCTTGTATTCTATAATGTTTGATTTTTTTACATGTGTCACTTAAATAATTTTTTATACACCACTAGAAATTATACATCATGATATTTTAAAACATATATTTCTTTATACTAAATAAAGATATATTTTTTCTCTGATGTAAAACAAAAATTCATAATTCTCTCCTCTTGAAATATTATAATCCACTTATTCAACAACTTATTCCTCTCTGGTAAGCATGATAAAATTTTCCACTCTATGTTTAATAACATAACATTCCATTATGTCAATATAATAGTCATAATCATTACCATAAAACATATTTTTTCTCTTAGGATTAACATTTTATATTGACATGATGTGTATACCTTCCATAATGAAAACATCTACCTATACACTTGTTATGTGTAAGAAAAAAAGATAAAAAAATCTAGAAGAGTAACTTAAACATACAAAATAAAAAAATCTAGATCATTATGTGATTTGATATAAAATGACATAATGAAATTTTATTGAAATAACTCTAAAATTAAGGGTAATTATATTTTGAAATAAACTATAGGTTTGCATCAATCCTCACGAGATAAATGTATTGTTATTATAAATATATAATAAAACCTCATCTTTATCAGAGTAAAATGTTAGAAAACTATTTTATTAGGTATTTGATAATTACTAATAAACATAATATTCTTAACAAAAATATTATAAAAATAGGTATTAAATATTATCTAAGAATTACTTAACACATTAAAAATAAAAACCCTCCCAATTAGAACATTATGAAAGTTGGATATCTAGAACTGATATGAGGTTTCTTCAACTGTAAACATTTTTTAGTGTTTCCACATATTAAAAACTAAATCTTGGATATTTATTCATTACCATATAACCACTAAATTATCTTCAATGTATTTTATCCACATTTAGTTCTTGAATCATTGTATACCCCTATATGAAGGCAAGTACCTCAGTACTTCTACTAAAAGAAAATTTTTCTCCGTAAACATTTCTAATTTAATATGTATATAGATTGTCCATAAAATACAAATTAAATATTATTTATAATAAACATAACTTAAATAAAATTATATTTTCAAGTAAACCTCCACACAATGTTAGGTAATTGTAAAAACACTCATTAATAAAAATATTTCACTCAATGCAAGTGCTTTAAAAAATATTTTAATGATTCAAAATAATTAGAATCGTTTATAGTGATATCACAGTTTCTTACTTTTGTATTTTTTTTCTTATTATTCTCATCAATTAGGTGAATTTGTATTTATATTTTATCTCTCTGATGGTTATATTCCTTAAATATCTAGGTGAGATCCAAAAATATTGGTATCATTTTTCTTATTCATCTTCTAATGGATGTAGCCACTTTTAATTTATACAAATGAGTTGGTTCAACATCGATATAGTGGTTTATTTTCATAAATACTCTAAAATATATTTACTATGAAATTTGATAGGTTTTATTGTCTTCATAAATTAGTAACAACTTAATCTCATTAGACCTTAAGATAGAAGAAATTTTCATAAAAATATATTTTAAAAAAACAATAAGTAAAAAATAGAAAACATATGTTAAATAAAACACTAAATAATGCGATGTCTAGTTTTAAAAATAGGTTCTAATAATATGAGTAAAATACTCAACACACCCTAAATAAAATTATATATCCTCTTGGTGAAAATGTGGTAAGTGATGGAGAATGTAGTTGGTAGGGATATAAGGAAACCATTAGGTAAGAATTCGTTTCACTATACTAGAAGAATATAAATGTATGGTTTATTAAGCCCTAATAAAACACCTCAAAAGATGTTTTATTTTTCATGAATTATAATTCTTGAGTAAATTCATCAATTTTATACAATAAACGCATTTTTACTATTTTTTGTCAGTTTGGCATCCTCCTTCATTTGGTGTTCCCATGATGCTTGAACCAGTATTGTCAAATGATATTGACCCCCCCCCCTCCCATATAAGAGGGGAGACTCCCTTCATCTTTTCCCAGTGATTTCATTCCCTTATTCAACCATTTCTCTAACCAATATCCCAACTAACCCTTTTCAAAGATCAATGTTTTTGTGAAAGTGATCATCCACTATCATGGGTATCCTCACCTTCTGATTTTGATGGTGGAGTTCATAGAGGCCTAAACCTTGGTTAATATGAATTTTGAAGAGTTGTTGACTCATAATTTACCTTCGCTGGATTCATTTAACAAATTCATATTTAGCACCTACAGTTTCCAAAATATGAAATTTTTTTGCCTTCTCAACAAGCATCATATTATGATCTAAGATTCATTGGAGGTAGATATTATAAAGTTGTGGTCCAAAGAACCCTGAATCTACCTTGGTAATGTTATATTTATCTTACTCTAGATTTATAACATGAATATGTTTAAATATTCTATGACAATGAAAATCATAGTTAGTCTCCTTGAACACCCACTTACTTTTCATATTCCTTCCATCCTTTATATATCAGGGAATATGGTTGGTCATTTCTTGTGCATAGATAATAGACAAA